>CM021105.1:479673694-480122139 GCA_007115665.2 Sequoiadendron giganteum | reverse complement strand
CATCTTGATGCTTCTCGGGGTTTTCTGTCTATTTACTCTCTTGGAGGAAAGTTTCCTCACCATGCTCCGAAGTCTTGCCATGTTCTTCGGTTGGAGACTTGTTACCTGCTGTCTCTGGGGCAACAGTCTCATCCTCCTATGCAAGCCGATCCTCGGCCTCCTTGTCCTCAATCTCCTTGAGCTATTTTCTCCACTCTGCATTGAGCTTGGGATCATTCAACTCTCGGATCAATTCTACGTCAAGGTCCTCACTGGCTTCTCCAGACTCACTACCCTCACTTGAGGATTCATAGACCACCTTATCAATTTTCCGACGCTTGAACAAGGCGTGTTCGTGATATTCAAACTCTTCATCTTCCAGCACCTTCTCAGCCTCAAGCTATTGTCATTCACGCTTGTCCGATATCTGCATGGTTGCCTTCATCTTTGGTGATTCGGTAGAGGTGGATGCCGTTGGGGTGGAGGCCATAGCATGAGCTATCACAGCCTGGACTATTTGATTGGTGAGCATCCCCAAAAGCTCAGAAGGCACATTCTGCATATACTTCACAAAAGATTCTTGAAGGCGTGGGGTTGGTGTTGTGGCAGGAGAAAGGGAAGGAAGGGAAGGAGACATGGAGGGAGAGGTCATTGGTGAGGTGGTGGTGGATGATGAATCTACAAGAATGACCTGTGATACTGGAGGAGACTGAGCAAGGTGGATGGAGATATCCACTGCAGGTGAGGAGGAAGCGGAAGCTAGAATTGAGGCAAGCGGGGTGGCGGCGGTGATTATAATGGGTGGAGATCCAAATGAGCTAGATTTTTTGCTCGTGATCCCAAGGGGCGAACCCTTTGGCATCACCATTGTCTTCGTGCCTCTTGTTGTTTTTCTTTTTTTTTTAGAGGGCTCTGGCTTGGAAGACTTACAGGCGTAGACCTTTGGTTTGGGCAGTTGTTGGCTAACCTCCTTTCTTTTTTTGGTCTTCAAAGGTGGTGGGGCTTTATATGTCTCCTTAGTTGTAGCGGTAGTTTCCCCACCCTCAGAGCTAATTGGCTCACTCACGTACTCACTTGCAAGCTCGATGTATGTCAGGACGACCCCTTGTTGTTTCAATTGGGCCATCTTCCCATTGATCCATGCTCTCGTTTGGGCTTGAATGGACCTGGTGAGCACACCAATATCATTAAGCTATGGTGTATCCCAGTTGATAGCGGGCAGCGGTAGGTTGGATACTGTATCATAAAATGGATCCATAATTACTTCCTCATCCTCCTCCAACTGATTAGGGATCGGGCATAAGTTCACCCTTTGTGCATGGATGAAAGTCATGCGCATATAATATCACAACCGTACCACAAGATCATCCCTGTAGTTGGCCCAAAAGTCCTCAATGTTGTGGAGGTGGGCATATCCGCGCCCCAGTGCCTTACTGACATGGCCATAAGGATCCATCTGTGGCCTTGCTGTATATTGTTCAAAATTATATTCTGCCAACTCCCTTTCTGAATATTCGGTGCACTGGGAAGTGTGGACCTTATACATCCCCTGTCCAAGGTTCATGGGGTAGACGGGGCCTGCTAGATGCTTCTCACTCAAGACACTGTGAATGTGTCGCAGCTGCCGAGTCAGCTCTAAGAGAACAATCCGGTCATTTGGGTACTGGGGCAGCCTGTTTGGTTTATCTGAGAAGCCTTCGATGTGGATGTATGTGAACCTTGGGAACTGGATGTACCAAAAGGCATATTGTCTAAGGAGGACCCTAGCACTGTGGGACATCCTCCTATGAAAATCTCCTCCCACTGACTGGATTATGTGGGCAATGAACGCGTCATTCACCCTGCAGTAGTTTGTTTTGAAATTCCTAAACTGCAACTAAGGGTACTTGTCATATGGTTTGAGCTTTGGCCTAGATGGATCACTTGGCATCACCATCAAACCTTGATAATTTCGCCGATTGGCGAGGGAATACACCAAGTAAGAGGTCATGAAGAATTTATCAGTTTTTTTCACAGTGGTAAACTACTCATGGAAACAATCGCTGATGATTTCGCCCCAATAGAAGGTGGTACCCTTACCTCAGAGGATCTATTCTATGAAATAGAACATCCATTCTTGAAAGAAAACTGTGCCAGGAAGGCCACTGACTCGGCTGAGTAGTGTTACCAGATCATGGTAGTCGTCATGGAAGTCACTGCGATAGAGCTCCTGAGGGAGCTTCCCAGCACTAGCCCGTTTGTCCTTCAACCAGCATTGGTTGATGAGCCTTTTACAATCCAACGGGTCCTATTCCCATACATCTTGACAGTCTTCCAAGGTGGGGACCTCCATGCTCTCCAAGGTTGGAATGTGGAAGGTGTTTGTAATGCCTGACGGAGACATATCTGCAGGGATATTCCCCTCATGATCCACAATTGTTCTGGTATCAGATTGGTATGCCTCAACACACGCCATCACTAGCTCCAGGGCCACTAGGGCTGGTGGGAAACCTACAGCTTTAGCCAGTCCACTGCTCTTTGTTAACTTGACATTCATAGTTTTTGGGTTCATTCTAACCTTCTGTGTAAATTCATCAACATTGACCTGTTCGATGTTGGTATCTGAAACATCCCTCGAAAGGGTAGTGACCTTAGACTGGATAGGGACCCCTTGGAACTTGTACTTCATCAATTCCTTGTCTTCCTTGCCCCTTGGTGGGTTGGTTGTTCCTTTTCTTTTTTTGGAAGCACCAGAAGTTTCTGGGCCGGATTCCATAAATCCTGCACAACAGACGAGAATCAGTAACAACGAACTTGAAAAAATGGCTAATGAAAAATACCTGCATGTCAAGATTAGTTCGTCAATCAAAATTCATACTTAACAATCACAGAGGCAAGATATTTCATCATTAGAGGGTAGTGCAAACAATCTGAAATTCCTGGGCCAAAAATCTTTTGGCAGAATGCCACTTGAAAGGGAAAAATGAGAATGGAATTCCCACATGCACTTCCTGAAGTTGGATTTGAAGATTTGAAATTGGAAATGGAAGAAGACCAAATTCAAGCAAGTGGGTCGAAATCCATTTTGGATTTGGAGGTCATTTGATGCCCCATTTGGAGGTTCAAGCATCATCTACCGGGAAGCCGTTGGAAACGACGCAGAGGAGACGAAATTCCAGGAGACAAAATTTGGGTCTTGGATTGCCGTCATCGAGAAGCAGCTACAGGTCAGCCGTGTGAAACAACAAACCTTAAGAGGAAATCCGGCGAAAGAAACCTGAGGAAGCTTCCGGGAGCGACCAGAGGGTTCGGGACAAATGGATGGCGAACAAGGCGCCGGGACCAGGAGGTTGGGAAGAAGCTCGGAGCTCGCTGTTAAGAACAACGCACGAGGAACGAAATCCCAAGGATGGAATTATGGCATCCAGAATCCAGAAGAAGCTTGGAGGAAAAAAGACCAAAGGCACGGGGTTCCGGCGGATAGTGGACCGGGGTCCGGGATTCGGGAAGACGTTCGGACGGGGTCATTTGGAACGGCAAGAACACTTCGGAATCCCGAGAAAGGAATCCCGGGGGCAAAAGTCTGAGGGAAAGAAAATGGTAAGGGTTTCGACCGGGAGGTGAAACATTTTGCGGCTGGGAAACGGTGTCCGGGATGCCATGAGGCGGACGTCGTTTGAAACGGCGAGATGATGACGAAATTCTAGTAACAGAATCCTGAGAAAAGAATCCCGGGGATGGATTTGAAGAAAAAAGTGAAGTTTGATCCTTGACAGAAATGGAGGGTCCGAGATCCGAAGGTCGAGAAGATGCTCGGATGGGGCCGTTTGTAACGACAGAGATGTAATGGAATCCCGAGAAGGAAATTTCGGAGATGGGAATCTGAAAGGAGGGAAAAAGGTCAAAAATTGGAAGGAAGATGGCAGTACGAACGACTGTGGGAAGACCCGGGCTCAGAAGATGCCAGCGCCGTTCCGAAGAACAGTTGTGATGCGGGAAGGTTTCGAATCAATTTTTGGGCAATTTAGTGACGAATTTTCTAATTCTAAGATATGGGTTATGCGTGCAGGGGGAAAATCTAATTAGTTCAAGTTCCATTTTTCATTTTACCCTCGAGAAAATTAGAAAATTTACAAAACAAAAACTAGGGCGTGCGAATGAAAAACCTACCTCGAAAATCCAAAGAACAAGATGCCGGATCTGCGGAGGTCGCCAGGAAGACACCTCAAAATCTGACAAGAGGAAAGTCAAATTCGCCAAGACCCCTCAATCCTTTTCTATCACTCGAGCCTTTGATAATGACGGCTGAAAAATTGATTTTATAGCAAAAAGCAGCCATTAATGCAGCATTAAATCCTCTATACAGTTGCAGTTTGGGTTGGTGAGCTTCCGAAAAATGCAGAGGCGGTGGGAGGTCCGGGATCCGGGGTCCAAAAAGCCATCCTAGGGTAGCCGTTCTCCAAGCACCGAAGACCGAGGGGAAATTCGACCAGGGAAACCCAGAAAGGGAGACCCGAAAGGGGAAACTCGGAAGGGGAAACCTGGAAATTGCCACAAATGCTTGAATTTCAACAAGGAAAACCTGGATAGCCCGAGACTTAAAATATGGCATTGGGGAACCTGCTACCCCCCCATTTCGAGGCACAAAAATGGAGGTATGCAAAACGAGGCAAAACAAAGGGAACAAAAAAAAAGGAAAGAGGGAAAAGAGGGTCCCCATTCCGAACAGGGCGTGTGTGCAAAAAAGGAACAACAAATGGCGACTCCACTGGGAGAACGCTCCCGGTGTTCTAGAGATAAATATTCATTCCGAACCCAGATCTCTGATTGCGTAGACCTAAGAAAATTTTCAAATCTGAACTAAGGATAGTTTAAGGAAGGTGTGATCAAATCGGATCACAGATTTATCATGGAAGTGTGCATGGTGAATTCATTTCCTTTCCCTCAGATAGAGTATGAACAACCACTGGTCGGAGGAGATAAGCTACATAGTTCTTCTAATCCCAAAAGTAACCAGGACATTGCTCCACTACTAGTCAGGCGTCCATAGCCTCTACAGAGTTGTCACTACGATCTCATGAACATAGCTCAAGCACCAGCTAGGTGTCCATAGCCCCGATAGAGATATTCGCACACCCATACGGTTGATTTCGTAATTTATTTATGCTTGTGCTGGATATTTCCTTTTAGCACCTCCTTTCTCTTTAATTTTCCGTCAACCGTGCGAACAACGAAGTTCACAATGGGCTTGAGAATCGCAGTGGTCACTGGAACAGACTTTAGATTTTTCACTTATCTTCGCTTTCCAGCGATCATCATACCATTCTTTGGAGACATTTTCTTAAATTTGTTTTGTGTTCCATGATAAGAGTAGGAATTCGAGCAAATAGCCATCCTAGGTTAGTGCAAAGTCGAAAGTTGAAAACTGATACTTAGGAGCTTTCAGAGGGTAGCAGTAGGGAATGATGACTTATCTAGAGAACAACACGAAAGTGGACAGCAAAGTAACTGTTCGTTGGACTGAGCACAACCACCACAGTAGAATAGGGAGACACTTCCCAAAAAGCACGACAAAACCAGAGGATAAAGCAGGAAAACTATCTTAACCTATGTACAAGTATTTACAATGACAACTCACGAGAGCTCAGGCCTGGAAGTAATGCTTGAGGTGCTGCCCGTTGACCGGAAACGGGACATCTTCACTAGTAAGAGTCTTTAAATGGAAAGCATTATCTCCCAAGATTTCAGAAATTTGAAAGGGGCCAAGCCAAAGCTTATCGAATTTATTGTGTCCCCTTTTCTTTTCATGGGCCTTGTCCCAGTAGAGGACTAGATCAGAAATGTGGAAGGCCTTAATTTTGGCTCGATGATCGAACCATCTTTTGACCACGCCCTAGTGTTTGGAAAAATTTTCTATTGCACGGTCTCGTACTTCTTCAAGGTGTAGCAGCTCAGCGAGGTGAGCTTCTCGGCAGTCTCCTCCTTCATAAAAATTGTTGATGAACTGGAGGGTCGGGATTTTCAAATGTATGGGGAAGACAGGCTCTAAGCCATAGACTAGATGGTACAGGGAATCTCCAAGGGCAGCCTTGTGGCAGGTGCAATCTGCCCATAAGGTGAAATGAAGTTGGGTGTGTCAATCCTTAGGATTTCTATCTAGCAGCTTCTTGATCACTGTGATCAAGTTTTTATTGGTGGATTCAGCAAGGCCATTGCCTTGAGGGTAATAGTTAGAGGAGAATTTGAGGGTGACACCATAATCAAAGGCCCAACTTGTGAATTTTAGTGAAGCAAACGCAGGGCCATTATCACATACCAGGGCATATGGACAACCAAAACGATTGAAGATAAAACTTTCTAAGAAATTGATTACGACTTCAGTTGTACATTGCCTACAAGTTATTGCTTTTGTCCATCTAGTGCAGTAATTTGAAGCAGTTAGAATGTACCTATGTCTCGTAGATGATGGAGGACTCACAGGACCAATGAAATCAAGACCCCACTGCGTGAAAGGCCTTACCTCCAGAATCGGTTGCAATGGGACAGCAACGTTCCTTTCCCTGGCAGCAGCGGTCTGGCAAACGTGACAGGTACGAACATGACCATGAGCATCTTTGAAAATGGTGGGCCTATAGTACCTGACTCTCAGTACTTGATGTGCCGTTGATAGGCCTGAGCCATGGCCAGTTCCAAATTTGTTATGGAATTCTTTAAGGACGCGATCAACCTCCTCCTTTCCCAGGTATCGAAGATAGATGCCTTCATGATTTTTCTTGTATAATATAGAGCCCTGCAACATATAGCTGCTACTTTTCAACCTCAGAGCTCATCTTTGGACTCCTTGCAGATGGGCCGGTCACTTGTGGTTCAGCAGGTAGTACACCATGTCATCATACCATTCTCCTGGGGAGACGTCCTCCAGCTGATACTGTTGCACCATGAGTTTAGGTACATCATCGATAACTACCTCTGCCATTGTTCAAGCAAGTGCCTGTTCTCTTACCAGCTTCATCGGCTGAATCTCCATGTTGTATTCCTGTAGCACCACAATCCATTTTGCCCTTCATTCCCTCAACTCATTCTGCATAAGCAGTGTTTTTACGGCGGGGTCAGGAACTATGGCAAAGACTTTGTTGCGTAAGATATAGTGCCTGAACTTCTTGAATCCTTTAACAAGGGCGTAAGCCTATTTTTCAACATTATGATAACATAGTTCGACATCCTTCAAGGGGGCAATCATGAAGGTGATTGGGTGCTCGCTTCCCTCATCATCCTTTTGCGTCAGGATGCTAGCACAAGAATGATCTGAAGTGAAGGAGTAAATAAAGAAGGGATTTAGGTAGTTTGGGCTGACCAGCATAGGGGCATCAGCGATGGCCTTCTTGATTTCTTCGAAGGCTTGTTTTGCTTTGGGGGTCCACTCGACCTTGGCGTCTTATTTTAGCATGGCGTTGAGTGGTTTGACTATTTCTGCAAAGCCTGTAATGAACTTGCAGACAAAGTTGATCTTTCCAAAGAAAGACTTCAATTCTTTCTTGCTGCCTGGTAGCTGGATTTTCATGATGGATTGGATACGCTCGGGGTCAATAGAAATTCCCCATTTAGACAGAACATGCTCAAGGAGTTTCCCTTTCATGACCCCAAAGATACACTTCTTCGGGTTAAGGGATACCCCAAATGTGCGACACCTCTCAAAGACCTTGCATAAATCAGTGACATGATTACTCCACTACTTTGAAAACACTATTAAATCATCCATGTAGATGATGATGCATTTACCAATAAGGTCTTTGAAGGTGATTTCCATAGCGCGCTGAAAGGTGGTGCCAGCATTGATTAGCCCGAAGGGCATCCTTCTATATGTGAACATTCCCCACTTGGTGGTGAACGCCGTCTTGTGTCGATCTTCGTATTGCACCATGACTTGGTTGTATCCCAAGTCTCCATCTAGAAAGGACATCATCTGGGACCCATTCACTACCTATAGCACCTCATCCAATGAGGGCATAGGATAATTGTCCTTCTCCGATGCTCGATTCAGATTGCGGAAGTCCACGCACAACCTAATTTCTCCATTTTTCTTTTGAACGGGGACCAAATTTGCTACCCAAGTAGAGTGTCTAACCAGGAAGATGATCTTGGCTGATGACAACTTTTGTACTTCCTTGTAAATGATTGGCTCTAATAGAGTGTTGACAGGGCACTACCGCTGGCGGAATGACTTTGCATCTAGCCTGAGAGGGATAGTGTGTGTGATGATCGATGTGTCATACGTTTTGAGGTCATCGTAGCTCCAGGCAATGACATCATGATAGTTGTGTAATGTTTTAATAATCCCTCTTCTTTCTTCAGGAGCACATACCTTTCCTATAAACACATTCTTGGTATTTCCAGCTGTTCCCAGGTTGCAGGTATCACACTGACCGTTGATAGTATCTTCTTTGACCCGTTGATCTTGCTCCCTGATTTGATCAAGGTCAAAGATCTGCTCCAATTCGACCATACCCCTATGGATGGTGTTGGTATTCAAGTTAATGATCCCCTCTATATCTAAGTCCACTTCTTGGGGTTCGAATTCATCGATTATTTGAGCAGGGAACACATCCGAACTGGTGATGAAGTCTAAGATATGCTTGTCATCGTTGAATACTTGGAAATTGGCCACATTATCTGGCACCGATGGGGTAGAAGTGAGTTCTACCATGAATCACTTGAGGCTGGATAGGGATAATGGCTATAGTGTACTTGCTGCTTGTGCTAGGGAATTGGTGGTATAGTTCTAAGTGCGCGGGATTAGCTGAATGTTGAAAGCGTCGAGCCCTTCCAGCAGGTCCCATACGTGGTGCCAGTAGTTAGTGAGCCTTCAATCATAATAGGAATAGAGCTTCCTGACTTGATTTATGACTAGCTCTGAATCTCCGTACACTTGGAGCATCTTGACATCCTTTCTTAATGCCATCAAGAGGCCCAACACCAAAGCCTCGTATTCTGCCATGTTGTTAGTACAATAGAATTGTAGTCTATGAACGAAAAAGTATGACTTACCTTTGGGATTGAGCAGTTCAAAACCCGCTCCAACCCCATGCTTGGATTTAGAGCCATCAAAGCACAACATCCAGAACTTGGGGAAGTCCTCGGATGCGGGGCTGATAGGAACTGTCTTGACCTTCGGCGGGGGCATCATTTCAGTAACCTGCTTGGGAACTACAGGGGTGGAACCTATTCATCCGTCGGATGCAAATCTTGCATCCGCCCATGGGGTGGATCATTTATGGGCATGTTCAATTGCTGTTTGACATAAGCTGCAGTCAAATTTTGAATGAGCAGCATTATGTACCCGACACCAATTAGGGAGTAAGAGCTCCTAAAGGTTCATCTGATTTCCTAAGTTGAGCTGGTCACGCACGTATTTTCTCATAAAATCTTGGAAACCATCGAGTAGCCCTTGACCGTTACCTTCTCCCAACTCTTCGTCATCAGAAACAATGAGTACTTCAGTGCTCAGTGGAGTATTGGTCAAATTAGTAGGTGGGATACATAATACGAGAAGGACCTCGCCCGTTGCTTCTCCTTCAAAGTCTTCTTGTTCGTTCAGGTATGCTACCAGGGAATAGTTTCCCAGACTTGTTTTGGAATACAACACCTCATTCGTATTGTTGTACTCAGTAATCATGAATTTCATTCGAGGTTCCCTATTGATCCAGATCTGATTAGGCATTCCCTTCCATGAGAGCCATATATGAGAGTAATCCGTGGCTGCGTATCTGTTCAGTGCCCTCATGAAATCTCTACCTATGATTATACCGTAGATATCCGGGATATCAGCTACCTGTATGTCAATAGTCTATTGGATCCAGAGATTAGCAACAAGTTGCATTTGTATCTTGTTGATCTTGCCAACTATGCTGATTTTGGTTTTATCAAGTTGCGTCACCTTTCGATAAGAAGGAGTTGGCGTTATTCTGAGTGCCTTGCACACGCAGAGAGGCATGACATTGGTTGAGGCCCCTAAATCTAGCAAGCAATTATGGAGGTTCTTTTTGAACATACAGACAGTGGTCAGAAAGGGAGGGGTCTCAAATTTTCCTTGAAACAACCCTCCTAAAACATCCACCTGGGTGACCTGGGCCTTTTCTTTCTCGTTGCCTCTGTTTTGGGTTGGTGCCAGATTACCTACCCTTTCAGACTGCTTGTTTACTTACTGACCTAATGGTAAGTCCATTGATCTATTGAAAATCTCCCTAACAACCAGCTCATTTGATTGATCGCTAAAATAAACCCTCTTTGCTGGGATCTCTTTTTCACTTGTCTCTTGTGATGGGGTGCCATTTATCATTCGAAAAAAAATGTTCCTGACTGCAGACACTTTCAGAAGTTCGAATGCAGACACACTTAGCTTTACCTTTTTAAATTCTTCAGCAATATACTCCCCCATCTGCTCAATTTCTTGGTCATTAGGAACGTTCTGGGAGGGGCTAGCGTTTTGACCTTGGCCAACACTTGGCTATTTATTCCTGCTGAGGTATCATGTGGGCGTAAGGGGAAAACCCGGATTATTGTTCACACTCGGATCAGGAGGGGTGCTGAAATTGTTTGGTGGGGTGGAAGTCATGAAAGGACCTCCAACATGGCCTCCTGCTTGTATATTCCTAAGGTTATAAGGGGTAGTCCGTTGGTGAAATATTTGGACTTCATCCTCCCTAAATTCCTATTTGTCATCTTCGAGACCATTATCTACTAAATTGAAAAGTTGAGCCAAAGGACTTTCAGAACTTACCTCGCTTGCCGTATCACGATGGTTTGAAACGGTGCTCTCCAGTTTGGGGGTGTTGCATTTTGCCTTTGGGAAATGGGCCTGGTTTAGCACCAGCATCGAGGTGTCGTACAGATTAGATGGGACGATGTCCTGACATCTTGAATTGTCGACTATATTCTGAACTTCTACTTGGAAGATCTTGACCATAGTTTGAAACTTTGGGCAATCCAATTTGGAATGGCAGCTTGTCTTGTGTATGCGGCACCAACCGAATAACACAACCTCTGCCAAGTAAACTCCGCTTGCGGGGTTTTCACTATTGCTGTTGTTGGGCTGATCAAGAGGTGTGGGAATGCTACCATTATTAGGGTGTGTATTCCATGTCCAGTTTTTCCTTTGGAAGGGCCTTCTATCAAAGTTCTGACCTGAGTTTTGACTCCTGTCATAATTCTACCTCGACGATGTGCCAGCGTCCCGATGGTCCTGATTTTTATGGTGATCTCGATTTTCCCTATTAAAGTTGGCCTAGATGCTCTTTTGTGATGTCTGCAGCTGATTGTTCTGATTCCTCAGGTGTGTCATCTCAATTGACATCTTCTTGACCATCTCTGTAAGTTCGTCAATTCTATCCCTTTCAGTACTACTTGGTTGCGACGCGGTATTATGAAGGAACACAGGTTGTGCTGCCGGCTGATTCTAATGAATGAGTGGGAACTTCATTGCTTGAAGGTATGCTAGCATCTAGGATCCTTGTGGATGTGACTATTGCTGCTGGGGTAGCAAGTGTTGAGGCATTGGGTATGCCTGATTTATTGGCTATCCTGGATGAGGAACCATAGGCAGCTGAGGTACCAGATTCAACAGAGGCATTTGATACTGTAATGCTTGTGTGAGTCCCTGTATCTGTGCCAGATGCGCGATTTGTCCAAGAGAAGGCAATGGACTGGATATATTTTGTCCTAAATCTGTACTGGCAATGATGGCTTCAGCATACGCGTCCACCAACCTAGTAGGTGGTGGCCTCATCCTCTTCACCAAGGCTGAAGTGAGGTTGTCTAGTGCGAAATAGTAAACGGGTAGGACAATAGCATCATTAAAAACATACGGAGGCTACAGCCGAGTGTACGCTCTATGGAAGCGATCGTTGAACATGCTGATTGGTTCATTGATTTCCCTTTGAACCACCATGAAATGTCTGTACGAATCTTCCGGGCTGACTGGGGTCTTGAATTTTTGTAGAAATGCATTCTTCAAGAGATCCCATGTGCTAATAGTTCCAGCTGGAAAATTGACATACCAGTAAAAGGCCTCTTCCCCCAAGGAATAAGGAAAGAGCCTGCAAGCTACATCCTCGTACATGATCTGCATAGTCTTCAAAGCGATTTGAAAAATTCTGACATGTTCCTCGGTTGTCCTCTGCGGATCCCGGGTGTTGACCTTTGTGCAAAAATTCTCAGGGTTCTTGGGAATGTCATGATAGAGGTTGAAAGTAAGGGGAGACGAGTTGTTACCCAGCCACGCCATTGGGAAAGGCGGTGGAGGTGGCTGTGCCAGGTTGCTCTGTGGTAGGGATGGGATAGCAACAGCTGGGGAGGTAGCAACTAGGCTGAGGACTGTGTTCAGCTGGGAGGCATAGTTCAATTTAGATGAAATGGCAACTTGGAAAGTCTCGATGGTGGGATGAGCAGAAGATGAACCTATTAGTGAGGATGAAGAGGGCATGCGTGAATGGGCAGTGAGCTGCTCCACGAAATTGGTGATGGATGATCCCCTTCGCTTAGTTCTCTTAGCTTGGATGGGTGGCTGTAATTCCTGCAACTCCCCCTTGTTCGGTGTAGATCTCAGTATTCGATGGAATCTCTCAAGGGAGAATGATTCAATTCGATCCAACTTTACCCTTTCAAGGCCCTCCTTCTAACACTAGTTTTGTTGATGGTGTTTTCATGCACTTCTCAATATAGGTAATGCGTAGGTGCATTACCTCTCTTGAAGGACAATTTTCCATAATTGCAGAACACTATCCCAAGGTCTCTTGGATGTCAGGTCTTGACGATGCTTGGAATATATTAGTTGTTTATGTGATTTGCTGGAATCACAGGGCGGCCTTACGTGGTTGAAGCTATAGGGGAATTGAGTCAGTAAATGGAGTTCTAGAGGTTTGGAATCGAAATGCTTTGCTGCAGGTTCAAACAACAGTCTTGGACTCCATTATTTTGTTGGATTTGGCTTTATAATGTGCAACGAACCTTGCCACAAGTTGATTTTAAAAAAAAAAAAAAAGAAAGGGCGATGAAGAAAGATGTTTCCCGGACCTGCAACTACCAATGAACAGTGATCATGGAGGTTCCTGTTGTGGACAGTTTCCTTAAACGGGATTTCACTTAACCAGAATTATCACAATATCATGAAATCAGTGCTATCTTCTAGGGACTGCAGATGTTCATCATTCATTCACTATGGAAACATGAATAAAAGATGAAGTTCAATAAGTAGCAATGAAATCAAAGTCCATACTAACTTTACACAGTCATCCACCTTCAGCAAATGACCAAAAGTATGGACAAGGAAAGCATACACACAGCAACTATCTCCAAAACGAGAGAAAACATACTAAATCTACCAAGTCGAAACTGAAGATGCTAGAATAGCAAAATAACCTAAAGCAAAGCTATAACTAAAAGGGAGAGGAATCATGAAACATATTGAGAAACCCAGAAAATACACCAAAATTGACTGTATTTTCTATTTATAATTTTTTCAGCATGCCTTTACAACAACTCAACTCTCTTAAAATGAGAGGAGGAGAGCCCTATTTATAGTTTTCAAAAAACAAAATGAGTGGCCAAGATTCGATTCTATTATGTGGCCAAGATTTGATTCTATTATGTGGAAAAGATTCATCTTACATTAGGGTTTCACCTACCCCCAAATATATTACATTTATATATACTTTCTTGTCTCTTCCCTATTTTGTCATCTAGTGACAGCACTGTAGCAAATTTGTCTTTTAGTGATTTTCCCTTTGTTGTAGCTATTCTTCAAGATATTATTCGTCGATGACTAGGTTTCCCTCTCGCTTTCTCAATGCGGCATACTCCATGAAACTTAGGATCAGGGACTGAAGCTTATCTACCTCCACGATGTCAGATTTTAGGATTTGGTAACTCCATTCCTGGGAATTGTTGTATATTGTTCAAAATTATATTCTGCCAACTCCCTTTATGAATATCCGGCGCACTAGGAAGTGTGGACCTTATACATCCCCTGTCCAAGGTTCATGGGGTAGACGGGGCCTGCCAGATGCTTCTCACTCAAGACACTGTGAATGTGTCGCAGCTGTCGAGTCAGCTCCAAGAGAACAATCTGGTCATTTGGGTATCGGGGCAGCTTGTTTGGTTTATCTGAGAAGCCTTCGGCACGGATGTATGTGAACCTTGGGAACTGGATGTACCAAAAGGCATATTATCTGAGGAGGACCCTGGCACTGTGGGACATCCTCCTATGAAAATCTCCTCCCACTGACCGGATTACGTGGGAAATGAATGCGTCATTCACCCTGCAGTAGTTTGTTTTGAAATTCCTAAACTGCAACTGAGGGTACTTGTTATATGGTTTGAGCTCTGGCCCAAATGGATCACTTGGCATCACTATCAAACCTTGATAATGTCGTCGATTGGCGAGGGAATACACCAAGTAAGAGGTCATGAAGAATTTGTTATTTTTCTTCACAGTGGTAAACTGCTCGTGGAAAAAGTCGCTGATGATTTCGCCCCAATAGAAGGCGGTACCCTTACCTTGGAGGATCTGTTCTATGAAATAGAACATCCATTCTTGAAAGAAAACCGTGCAAGGAAGGCCCCTGACTCGACTGAGCAATGTTACCAGATCATGGTAGTCCTCATGGAAGTCACTGCGGTAGAGCTCCTGAGGGAGCTTCCCAGCACTAGCCCGTTTGTCCTTCAACCAGCATTGGTTGATGAGCCTTTTACAATCCAACGGGTCCTATTCCCATACCTCCTGACAGTCTTCCAAGGTGGGGACCTCCATGCTCTTGAAGGTTGGAATGTGGAAGGTGTTCGTAATGCCTGACGGAGACATATCTGCAAGGATATTCCCCTCATGATCCACAATTGTTCTGGTATCAGATTGGTATGCCTCAACACACGCCATCACCAGTTCCGGGGCCACTAGGGCCGGTGGGAAACCTGCAGCTTTAGCCATTCCACTGCTCTTTATCAACTTGGCATTCACATTTTTCGGGTTCATTCTAACCCTCTGTGTAAATTCATCAACATCGACCTGTCCGATGTTGGTATCTAAAACATCCCTCCAAAGGATAGTGACCCTGGACTGGATAGGGACCCCTTCAAACTTGTACTTCATCAGTTCCTTGTCTTCCTTGCCCCTTGGTGGCTTGGCTATTCCTTTTCCTTTTCTGGAAGCACCGAAAGTTTTTTGGTCGGATTCCATAAATCCTGCACAACATACGAGAATCAGTAACAACGAACTTGACAAAATGGCTAACGACAAATACCTGCATGTCAAGATTAGTTCGTCAATCACAATTCATACTTAACAATCACAGAGGCAAGATATTTCATCGTTAGAGGGAAGTGCAAATAATCCGGAGTTCTTGGGCCAGAAATCCTTTGGCAGAATGTCGTTTGAAAGGGAAAAATGAGAATAGAATTCCCACATGCACTTCCCGAAGTTGGATTTGAAGATTTGAAGTTGGAAATGGAAGCAGACCAAATTCAAGCAAGTGGGTTGAAATCCATTTTGGATTTGGAGGTCATTTGATGCCCCATTTGGAGGTTCGGGCATCATCTGCAGGGAAGCCGTTGGAAACAGCGCAGAGGAGATGGAATTTCGGGAGACGGAATCCGGGTCTCGAATTACCATCGCCGGGAAGCAGCTACGGGTCAGCCGTGTGAAACGGCGAACCCTAAGAGGAAATCCAGTGAAAGAAACCTGAGAGGAAGCTTCCGGGAGCGACCAGAGGGTTCAGGACAAATGGATGGCGAATGAGGCGCCGGGACCCGGAGGTCGGAAAGAAGCTCGGAGCTCGTCGTTAAGAACGGCGCATGAGGAATGGAATCCCGAGGAGGGAATTCCGGCATCCAGAATCCAGAAGAAGCTTGGACGATAAAAGACCAAAGGCACGGGGTTCCAGCGGACAGCGAACCGGGGTCCGAGATCCGGAAAGACGTTCGGATGGGGCCATTTGGAACAGCGAGAACGCTTCGGAATCCTGGGGGCAAAAGTCAGAGGGAAAGAAAATGGTAAGGGTTTCGACCGGGAGGTGAAACATTTTGCGACCGAGAAATGGAGTCTGGGATGCTGCGAGACGGACGCCGTTTGAAATGGCAAGATGATGACGGAATTCCAATAACAAAATCCTGGGAAAAGAATCCCGAGGACGGATTTGAATTAAAAAGTGAAGTTTGATCCTAGACGGAAATGGAGGGTCCGGGATCCGAAGGTTGGGAAGACGCTCGGATGAGGCCGTTTGAAACGGTAGAGATGTAACGGAATCCCGATAAGGGAATTCCGGAGATGGGAATCTGAAAGGAGGGAAAAAGGTCAGAAATTGGAAGGAAGATGGTAGTACGGACGACCGCGGGAAGACCTGGGCCCGGAAGATGCCAGCGTCGTTCTGAAGAACAGCCGCGATGCGGGAAGGTTCCAAATCAATTTTTGGGCAATTTAACGGTGGATTTTCCGATTCTAAGACATGGGTTATGCGCACAGGGGGCAAATCTACTTAGTTCAAGTTTCATTTTTCATTTTACCCACGAGAAAATCGGAAAATTCGCAAAACAAAAGCTAGGGCGTGCGGACGGAAAACCTACCTCAAAAATCCGAAGAACAGGATGCCGGATGCGCAGAGGTCATCGGGAAAGCACTTCAAAATTCGACAGGAGGAAAGTCAAATCCGTCGGGAGCTCCTCAATCCTTTTCTATCACTCGAGCCTTTGATAATGATGGTCGAAAAATCGGTTTTATAGCAAAAAGCAGCGATTAATGCAGCATTAAATCCTCCGTACAGTTGCAGGTTGGGTTGGTGAGCTTTCAAAAAATGCAGAGGCGGCGGGAGGTCTAGGGTCTAGGGTCCGAAAAGCCGTCCTAGGGCAGCCTTTCTCCAAACAGCGAAGACCGAGGGGAAACCCGGAAGGGGAAACTCGAAAATTGCCACAAATGCTAGAATTTCGACAAGGAAAACCTGGATAGCCCGAGACTTAAAATATGGCATTGGGGAACGTGCTACCCCCCCATTTTGGGGCACAAAAATGGGGGTACACAAAACGAGGCGAAACAAAGGGAACCAAAAAAAAGGAAAGAGGGAAAAGAGGGTCCCCGTTCCGAACGAGGCGTGTGTGCAAAAAAGGTACAACAATAATGTCGTATGATGCAATCGGGTTTAAGAAAAGGAAAATCTCATATCGTATTTGAAGTTGTATTTAAATTATATGCAATTTTCACATTAGTTAAATAGTCTTGTATAAGTCAATTTAATTATTTATTTATCCCATAATTAATAAATGTGTTTTTAGACTTAAGTCAAATCATATTAATTCTATTTGGTAAATGAATTGGAAAAGAAATGTTGAAAGGAAGGAGGCATAAGCAATTAGGAATGAATTGAATACAAAAGAAAGGGATGATGATAGTTATGGTGTCAGTAGAGAATAAGGATATAGTAGATAAATCATCAAAGGTCTCACACAAGAGGGTGGAGTTTGGGGAAATTTGGATAGAAAGGGATAATATTGAAGGTGTGGCCAATTATAATAAGATTTAAAGGAAGAAATTGAATTCATGTGTGTGTCAAACTGGTGGTATATTCCTTTTTTATCTTTGTTTTGAACTATCTCATCCTATGTTGGCCATGCTAGATGGTTAGTAGCATATGGCTACATTTTTAAATTAACTCCTTGCATTCATTTTGGTAACTAATTTTTTTTCAATTCTAAAATATATGTTCTTCTATTGTAATTTATTTTAAAATAGGATGGATTTTATTATCAAGAAATGCTATTATGAATGTTTGACTGACTAGTGGTTCATTGTTTGTCTTCTTTTTAAATTCCCAACTAGATATTTAGAGCATGAGAAACCTAATATTGAGGTGTAGAGGAAAGAAGGAGTGGATCTAGATGTTGTTTGAAATCAAGAAGTGGTTTTGAGGTTGTAATGGGTGTAGAGTTATTAATCAAGTGATAACTAAAGGAATACATGGGATACTTAAAATGAACCAATATATTAGACAACAACATACTTAGTTCACTTTCATAGGCTTGGTATGACTTGTTAAGGACATGCCACAAATAGGGTAGGGTGGTGGATGTTATTGGGTACTCCCATCACCTTATGATTGGAACACATACTCAATTTTGCAAATCCATCCCTTTGTGCTATTGAGATGACACTCCTTGCCTTCCTTTAGGATCCTTGTCCTTATTATCATCAAAATTTCCATTATATGTGAGACTCATCTCTAGTCATGTATGTGATTGGATGATACCTAATTTGTGTTTGTGTTTAGACTTATCTTGTAGGCTTAAAGTGTGGCATGTGTCTAAACCTTACACCCTTGTTTGGTCTGAGTGTGTGTTCTACCTATGTAACTATCTTTTGGCATAATGGGGTATACCAATGAATACCACATGGTTAGATGGTATGTAACCACAATTGGGGAAATTTTAGATCAAATAGAGGGGAATTGTATCATGCATAAGATGGAAGAAGGACTCATATCTTCATTTATTATAATTTATTGTACATCAAGTTGCAACATGTATAATTTAGGAAATTTGAGTCCTCTTCTATAACTATACCTTTATTTTGAGAGTTCTTGTGTGGAAGGAATGTAACCCAACCACATTAGTGGTGTTAGTATTTTTATAACTTTTACCACATATTTCAATATTAGATTCAAGTGTGTATGTTGTTATATATGCCTTTCATTATTATTACATCTCTGGAAAATAAATTGTGTGCTTGTTGTTATATTTGCTATGCTCATAAAAGAATGAACTTAGTACATGTATCTATAGTTGGGTAAATAAGTTGGAATTTAATTATTGATTGATTCTCATTAAAGTATCAAATTTCTGAGAACCCTAATACCTTTTCAAAGTATCAAATTTTCATAAACCCTCATACCTCATTGAAGTCTTGAACCTTAATTGCTTGTCAAGTATGGAAGTTGCTTGGACACATAGTATTGGTGCCTTTGTTATTTTTATATGTGTGTATAGAGCATTGGTCTTAGTTAAATTTTTATACTTGGGATATTTAAGTAGAAAGGCTTTTTCTCTTGTTTGTTTTGTGTCTTAATAGTTTTGGTTTCAAACTAGGTGTTGGGGTATCAATGTTGGGAAAACTCTGATACTGCCCCTTCCAAGGTATCTAAGTTGGGCTAACTCCCATATGATCCCTTTCAAGGTATCAAAGTTAGGCCAACTTTGATACAACCCCTTTCAGGGTATCAAAGTTGGGCCAAATCCAATTTGGTCGAGGTATAAGAGTTAGGTCAACTCTAATAGTGTGCTTATTTTGGGGTATCAAAGTTGGGCCAACTTTGATACCAGTCTTTTCAAGGTATTAGAGTTAATTCAACTTTGACACTAGTCTTTCAACGTATAAAATTTAAACTAACTTTCTAACTTTGATACCATTCTTTCAAGATATCTAAGTTGGGCCAACCCTAATACCAATAGGGTATGTGCAAGATCATGTAGGGGTCCAAAAAGTGGTGATATAATAAAAAAGGTGTTTTTCATTTGCCAAAAATGTGAAATTCCACTTTGACTCTTTACTAGGGTCAAGTAAAAAGTACATATTGCCATGGTAAGAACCAAAGCTAAACACATATATATTTTTAATGAAATCATCTAAAAATTGAATATTATATATTTTATATTATTATATATATTATATTATTATATTATTATATTAAATATATATTATATTATTATATATAATATATAATGCATATAGTATATTATTATAGTATATTTTAATAATATTATACAATATATATATTATATTATATGCATTATATATAATATATAATATATTATTTATTATATATTATATGCATTATATATTATATATAATATATATAATATAATATTATAATGTATGTATATATATTTATATATATATATATATATATTAGTTTATAGTTTATATAATATCATGGACCCAACATATTTAAAAAAACCTATGAAACAAAATGGATATCCATTTGGAACGGGTATCCATTTATTGTGGTATAAATAAAAAAAGGGCCAAAAGTTTATTATTAATATAATATAATATATAATATATAATATATAAATTATACAATATATTATATTATATATATAATATATATAATATGCATTATATATAATATATATAATATTATATTACGATATATTAAATATATTAGTTTATAGTTTCTAATTTATATAATATGATGGACCCAACATATTTTAAAAAAAAATTATGAAACAAAATGAATATCCATTCTAAATAGATATACATTCCAAATGGATATTTGTTTATTGTGGTATAAAAAGAGGATCAAAAGTTCATTATTATAATTTGCAGTCGATTGTTGTGTGACAAGGACGAACAAGGGAAAATGGATATCCATTAAAACTGATATCCGAGTTAAAAATTTACACTCCAAACCAATTTGAAATAAGAGGTATTTGATTTTTAATGGTTTTTCTTCAAAAAAAAATAGCATTATTTTATAATTTTAGTGTAAAATAGGTTTTTTATATGCATTTTATTTTGTAATAAGAAATTGTTAATTTTTTAAATTTTCAACATCAACCAGGTTTTGCAATGGTTGAGAACCCAAATCCTCCTCTAGAAGGAAACCTTGCCCAACCAAATCCTCCTCCACCACCAAATCCTCCCTTACAAAACCCGCCTTCTATCCATGACTTAATCTATGGAAATTTAACTAAATTGAGAAATATTTGTCATTTATACAATAAGCACCCACACTTGTCTACAATGAAAACCACTTTAGAATCAATAATTTCTAATGTTGAAACTCTCACCAACCAACATATTACCTTTTTAAAGTGGCGAGAGGTCAAGAGACAACAATATGTTGATGGCTTATCGTATGATCAGGTGAGGGGACTTGAAATTTCCAAAGCCCAATTAGCACAACTTTTTATCAATCCTAAAACTAGACAACCTGTTGATGTGTGCAAGCCTAAATATTCGATTAAATGGTGCACACATCAAGGTTCCTAGATCATTTTTGGCATCGTTGGTGGATGGTTTTTGATAAACCACCCAACAATAATCTTGATGTCCCACAATATTTTCTTTGAAAACTACATGTCAAATTTATCATGGGTAAGCATGTCAACTACTTTGATATGCAGAATTTCCAAGGTGTGGGTAGAGGAATACCTCAAGATAGACCCGAGGAAAATCGAGTAACCTTGGGCAATTATTCCCCCTTTGCCTATTGCTCCCCCACCTCCAATACCTTACCTAAATATTGTTGCAAATGTATCACATTAGATTATCTTGGTTGTACACACTTTGACTGGCCATTTGATCACACAGAGCTCAGAGTTCATGCAACCGCATGTTAGTGATACAATTGTTGGATCAACTATTATTGGTATAACCTCCTCTTCTCCACATATTTGTGTGCCCCATCAGTGCACTACGTGTAACCACATATGTCTAGGACCTCTTGCACAACCTAATGCTCTGATGGACACATCTAATTATGAGGTCCATCATATGTCAAATGCAGGAGATGAGAGAGCAGAGGATAGAGCATATTCTGGAGAGTCTTCAGGTGCTAGAGATGAGGAGGATGTAACAGTAAGACTTAAAGTAATTTCATATAATGCATTTTATCTTAGTTTAATATTTTATAAGAGATATTAGTACTAATGTATATCTATGTGTTAGATTTAATAGTTGATGATGGAGGATCAAATGATGCAGGTCCAAGAGGGTATACTTATGACCATTTCATTTGGCCTAGAGAGTAACTATATAGTATACTTTTTTTCACATACATGCTTACAATTTTTTATTGTATATGCATATCATTTAAATTGTGATTTAGATGTTAATTTTTTAAATCTATTATGATTATACATGTACATATATTGATAGTCTTATGTATTCGTGTTTTTATGACGCAACCCATTGGTTTTACATCCATGATGACTGCTATTGACACATTGGAAGAAGCATCACAATAGGTATATGCCTTTTTTTATATTCTCAACATTATGATTATATACATGTGCATTTATAGTCTTACATTCTTGTCAATTTTTATGTAGTCCAAACTATCTTAGCTATTTTATCCATCATGAGCCCTTCTACAACAAGAGAACAAGAATCACATGAGGTATGTGTTTATTTTATATAATTGTAGATATATACATTTAGATAGGAGTAGATATATGTTTAGTTTATGATTATTTGCCAACAATTATATATTAATTTGTATCAATTTTATTTTACCTACTATAGTCCTTTTCCCAATTTAGCAATGTGATGAATCCTCAACCATTTCAATATGTTAGGACTCCTAAGCTTCCTACGATACAATCATATGCGAAAAATCTTGTAGAAAATAGAGCAAGACTTGAGATAATCAAGAATTCCATTTTAGATATATTACAGTTCAATATAGTGATTTTGATGTTAATTTTTGATCATTTTAAATTATAGTATAAAATTTTCTATTTAGTAGTCTAACTTGTCAACCATTGACATAATTAATCTATTTTGTGGTTTGAATTGTTATTATACAGGGAACTTTAGAGCCACCAAGTGCTTCGAGGAGGCTTGATTTTGATGATCCAACACAAAATTAGGATTTTCTAGAGATTGATACATTTAGGGATTGATACATAGCTATTCGATATGTATATTGTATATAGATCTTGAGATGGAATATGTCACATTTTATAGAACTTATTTTGAGTTGGCATATATGCCAAATTTGTATATGCACATACACAATTATTCTATAATTTGATATATAAAAAATGATATTCAATCTAATTTGTTCCTTGTGTGCATGGTGATGGCACTCTCAAATTTTGAAAATTTGAGATGCCTATTTCAAAATTTTGCCTCTGCACTTTCAGAAGTGCACCTGATGAATCTACTTGACTGGCCTAGTTTGGAGGGTCGTAATTTTAAATCTTGTTGATTGTCGTGCAAAACCCATTTGCAGACATATTTAGTTGACATATGTGAACATGTGTGTTAGTTTTCAGCTTCCCATGATAAGTTTTGATAGGGTTTCAAAAAATGAAGCTAGGGGGTTTTGACACTGTTCTGTTGTTTGCAGATTGTCAGTTTTGTGAAACAACTTCCTATTTGAGCTTGGATTTCACAACCACTTGACTGTCATTTCAGAACGAATGTTGTTCCCTTTTCTCCATAAATGATCTCGGGTGTCAGTTTTTAGAGCCTCATGATCTGATTTGTTATTTTTAACAAGTCAAAACCAAATGCAGTTTGTTTAGTTTCACATTTGCATTCCTGACAGCCTTTCTGAGTGGTCAACTTTGATTGTTAATAACTTTTGATCAACGATGTTTCAAAGAAATTCCTTTTGCACATGTGCTCAGGGTAGCTTAATGAACTCATGTGTCTGGTGGAAGCTCGCTAGGGGTTGATTCACTATTTTTATAAATTGGCAGTTGAATGAGTTTTAATTGTTTCAGAACAGTTGTTGTTTTAGGAAAGTTCAGTTGGGAAACTTTGCCAATTAATATCTTCCACCTCGTGTCTTTTTTTTTTGAGTTGTCTTTTTCACTGTACTCTTGGATCAAATTTCTACATGTTTGCAAGTTCTCATTGCTTCATGAGGTTGTTTGACTAGTTTCCCAAATTGATTCCAGAGCCCACTATGTCCGTTTTGCCCATTTTCCAAAATTGTCAGAAAACAGATTTTGATGAAGACCCAGTTCGTTTTTCAACTTCAAAAGTATTCAAAAGGTAGTGTCAGATCATTTGGGTGTAAAACTTGTTTGAAAATGAAAAAAAATAAATTAGTCAAACCTACATGGGGCCCGACATGCTTTGCATGGTCATGAACCTATAATGGTTCCAATGTGGCAATCCCATCAAGTGATTGTTTTGAAGTGAATGGAGATGAGTGGTGTGCATGAAAAATGTATGGAAGCATATGTAAGGCGTATGAACTGTTTGGCTGATTTTCCAAACAATGTGATCTCATCGAATGTGTATGATTGCAGCTTAATACACAAAATAGATACGTTAAAAAGGCATTAGAAACTTTCAAGCAATGTTGTTGGGAGTGATAGCAAGGAGCAAGGGTGCGCATATTAGAGAGGAACAAAGAAACTTGGTAAATACATCCATCAAAATAAAAAAGTAGATGGTGTGAGCAGCAGGGAGACAGAGAGGCATGGTTTGGGAAAGACACCACTGCAGCCAGCCAAAGATGATGCTCGCATTAGTGAGGAGTCACCATGGATAGGGGTGCGCGCATAGGAGAAAGAGTGTGAACATCCATCAGAGCTGACAAGGGTGCAATTTAGAAGAGGCAATGGGCATCCATCAAGGTATGAGGGAGTGTGCAGGTGCACTAGGGAAATGAAGGATGGCACCATTATTATTGTAGATGAAGTTATTGCGCAAGAATATGGGGCACCATCACCAGCTAATGGGGAGTCTTCTTAGTCTTCTTTGAACACTTAAAAGGTAAAGAATTACAGCGAACAAAACAATGATGGAAGAATGTGCACCAAAATAGTTTGTTGAAAATGCTCTGAAACTTCCAAGCAAACGCAAAATGGCAAGGCAGCACAATGGTGCCATCAGACCAGAGAGTGGAAAACTTGACAGAGGGTAGGTACACACATCAGAACACAAAGCAATGACATGAAGGTGAGTGCCATTGCCAGGAAGAAACAATCAAAGCCTGAGGGAGTGCGAAATGGAGGATTAGGGCAAACCTCACAGACCTCGCAAGAGGAGTGATGACGTTTTCCAAAAGCCCACGATGTATGCGAGGCACATAAGGGTGAAGTATTTGTTAAAATGGGGTAGTTTTTTAAGTAGAAATTATATTTGAAATTCTCAAATATAATTTCATTGTTCGAGGGAAAATATAAATGGTGGGCCCAAGTGATGTTTCATGCACGAGTAAAATATGGTTTTCACTTTTATGAGTAAAATAAAGTATTATGCGAAGATACTCTATTCAAATATGAGGCCCGGTGAAATTTTACAATGTCTTCAAATATTGTGGCCAAGTATTTTAAAATGAGCAGTGAGGGTCAAATGTGTTGTGGGTGAATATTTTATTTACCCAAGCAAATTTTATTATATAAAATGCATGAAGGAGGTGGAGTACTTTTATCCATGGGGGTGAATTTTTAAATGGAAAAAAAATTGCAAGTATGGTTGCAGCAAGTAAAATGAATTTTATATTCATTTTGTATTTGGGAGAATTTTAATGTGGAACATCCTCTGAGCTGAGAAATGAAATAATTCTTTTGTGCACGGGAAAAGGCTGAGATAAGAGCATCTGGATAAAATAATGAAGATTCTCCATATGGGCTGATTTTCGGTTGCAAGGCAATGATGAGTAGAGGCAGTTTTGAGAGAATGAATTTGTTGCTGCAATGGAAGGGGGATGAGATATTATTTTTAGTTTGTTGATCAATGATGAATGAAGCTTCCATATGGCATTTCTAGATCAAGTTTAGGGCTGCTCTGGGTTGCTTCTCTCCTTCTATATCTTCTCTTTTTCTCTCATTGTAAAAGGTTTGGAGTTTTTGTATTGGGTTGGGTAGATAGAGAATTATAGATTTTGAGTCATTTCTTAAGTCTGTAAGCTGTAATTTTCTGAATTCATGAGTAAATACAACCAGTTTATGCAAATAACATCATGAAGGTGTTTGCACATTCATGAATGTCTTTAGATTGTCTCCATATTTGTACACTTTTAGTCATGTAAATTCAATAATACAAAGTGTCTTTGAGTTTATCATCTCAAATTTCATGAGATTGTTTTGTCTATTCATTGTTATGTTTCAAAGAAATGGTTAAAATGCTTTGAGCAGGTGATTGTGATTTTAGGTGTGCAAATGGGATTTGATAAGAAGAATCTTATTGATAGTAAGAGAAGGATTTTTGGTGCAAGGCGCTAAGAGTTGATGCAAAGCTTTAGCAAGTTAAATCCACTGGTTGAAGTTTGTTTGTTGAGGAATTCATTTTATGTGTTTGACTCCATGGCTCAGAATTGGCACTGATCTATTTTTCAATTTTGTGCATCTTAGAAACAAATTTAAATGCAAAAGCATTCCTATTCTTACTATTTAGTTTGTTGTTTGTCCTGCTTTCCAATGGCTGAGAGAGGGTTGAGTTATAGAGAATTTAGCCAAGTTTAAATTTGTCAATGCTTCCCTCAGTGTATTTGCATTGGGAATTATCTGCTTTATAAAGCAATGTCAGTGTATGAATGAATTAAGTTTTGGGCATTGTATAGGTTTACCCACCTTGGTCCTATAGAGCTAGAAGTGTAGGAAATGCCGGTCTTTGACTAAATCTTTTCAGTTGGCCACTAGACTTTGTGGTTCTTCAATATAGAGGTTGGCTACCTCTCAGATAATTTCAAGGCTTAGCTAGAAAAAACACCAACACATGGCTTTCTACTTTGAAACTTAAAATTGGAATGTATAATGTAGTGACCCTCCTGATGACATTTATATTATGTTGTTTAAGTTATTGTTAGTAGTTAGTTGCTTGATACTATGTTACTTTGATGCTTTATGTCATGGTTTACATGACCAATTGTGAAACTCAGTTGATGATATACTTTACCTTATGATGTTATGTTTACTTTCATGAGATAACAATATTATGATGAACTATGATGCTTTATTATGTTTATGATGGTACTATGATGTGATTGATGTTAGATTCTATGTGTTATGTCAATTTGGTGAAGGAGACGGTTTAGCAGTACTAGTTTGTGAGTGCCTTGCTACGCTGTGATTGTTCTTCATGGTGTGTCTTCATATATATACATGTTGTTCATTCGATCGTGCAGTGCGATGCATCTTTCAAGTACAGGCATTGACTCCACCTGCTTGTTAGGTCTGAGCATGCTATGGCCCAATGGAATCGTTGGAGGGAGATAGACTTGTCCTCTGTCTTGAACCATCGTTTTGGAAAGAACAAGTATCATTTTGTCACCCTTATGTTTTGTTGTCATTCATTGTCATTATGTCTGTTGGTCGTTTCTTGTTGTCATGTTTTCATAATGTTATGTCAGATTAATTTAATGATTTAATCGTAATGTTGATTAATGATTAAATGCAATGTTTAAACTTAAAAGTTAATTTTAGAGTTTGAGGAATTAAAAGTGAAATATTAAAATATATTATTTGGAAACGGTTAATAATTTGTAATTGAATTATTTGTGCAAGTTTGATGTTTCAAAAATTAAACAGTCAGTTGTGTTTCTTAATTTCAAAATATCGTTTCTTGATGATTGTTTTTCGAAAAGTTAATTGATGGTTGATATGCATGCAAGACGAAGAGTTAAATGATTGTTTGAATTGTAATTTGAGAAAAAGGATATAACATAGGAAAAAAAATCATTATGGACGACAATCCATTTTTGAAAAGGAAAAATATTGTTTTCACGAGAAAAATATTATCTTTGTATTTTGTTGGGATTTTGATTAAAAAAGCTGAAAATAGATTACTTGAAGCGATTTTTGTTCTGGAAAATTTCTATGGATTGTAATTCTCGAAGCTTCGTTCAGTTTGGGGAGGATATTGGATCTGTTATTTAGTGTTTGGTTCACCCACTCGTCATATTTCGAAGAATTGCTCCAGGTTTTCCTTTGAAGTTTTGTTTGTTGTTGAATTTAATCTTGAAAATGGTATTTGTTGTATTTTTTTTACTATATGTGGTGATATCTTGTTTAAAACCTGCACAAACAATTGAAAAAAATAAAAAATGTTAGTGGATAGTTTAATTTATTTCAAAGAGAAAACATGCAGAGAAAAGAAGATATTTGAAAACCCAGATTGTATTCATAAATTTTGCTAAAAATTGCTTAAAACCCCATGATTGTAATGTGGATTGAATTAAATAATCATTGTCGTAGAGCTTCTGAGGTAGTTAATCATTTATACCACAAGGTTTCTTTCATGAATCCTATTCTTTTAATCTCTTGATAATTTGCATGAAGACCTCACTTACACCATGTAGTGGTCGGAAATCTAATTAAAAACAAATTGAAAATACTTAAAATAAATTCCATTATATTCCAAATAAAGTTGTCATTTCATTCATAAAACATTCATCAAAAGAATAAGTCGATTACATACGACATAAAATTCAAAAAGATAATTTCATTACAATTCAGTTTAAATCTTACAAGTGTCGAAATACACATTTCAAATAATAATTACAAAGGATGATACATATATGTAGTTTACAAATTCGAGACTTAGGCATTCAGTCGCCATAAGCTCGTCATTACATATATCATGAATAATAAAGCATTAAAAAGAAGATTCAATTTGTCGATCTTCCATCCATATGAAAATCTTCAAAAGAAGACGAGAATAAGAATCAGGCGCTTTTCCGCCCAACCTCGAAGCTTACGCTTCCCCAGAATTTCTTAGTCAATCAAGAAATACTCGACCCTGCACGAATTGCCTAGCAAAAAGCAGTCTACGAGCAAGATGGAATCTGGTGCATGCCTAGTACTACTAGTAATCCACAAGCATTTTTCAATTTTCTAATTCAGTTAAGAAAGAAGCAAGTTCGATACTATGATATGGTAGAGAGCTCAAATAATCCATCTATTTCAATGGTACAATAATTACTTGGCCAAGTAAAATGTCATGCACGACAATAAAAAGTAGTTTTGGAAAAAGCAAAACTACACTCTCTATTTACCCATATTCGGCACCTGTTCCGGAAGGTAACTTTCCCAAAAACAACACATGCAGAATTATCTATCATTCATACATGGTTCAAACAGTCAAACACAATCTTTCGTAATCTTTCAAAACATTAACTAAAAACAGTATTTAAAATGAAAACAGTTTATCAAACACCACTTTTCATTGTTTCAATTCGCATAAAGACATAAAATCAGTATTTTAATTCAGTCATTTAAATAATCAATAAAGTTTCAAAAACGAAGGTGTATCTCCAGTATGTCAAAATACATATAAAAACGTAAATTAAAAGAGCACACATTCTATTGTTTCAAACTCTTATTTAATTTAAGTTATTTAAAATTCGTTTGGATAGTTTACAAAAATTGACTGAAACTCAAGTTAAGCATTTTGATTCAAGTTCATCCTATTTTCAGCGTTTACATGTCCATTATCTATCAAATTTAATCTAACTGTTTTAAAATTCTGAGTTTTGACAGTTTTCCTAAAAGGTGAAATAATCAAGTTAAAATTTTGTTTTTGATGTTTTTCTGTCAATAATTCCTTAAATTCTGTCAAAATGATTTAACTAGTTTGCATCAGCATATTTCATTTCTCTCAATTTGGTCATTTTGTTTCCAAGTTTAAAATTAGTTTTCTAATTTTTAGTTCATTGATTTAAGAACGATTTAAAACGAAGTTTATAATATTCTCAGCATAAAAAAAATCAAATTTCTGCTTATGAGCTTTTTGGAATTCTGGAAAAATAATTACATAGTTGGACTTTTCCCTAACATGAAGATTTATCTAATTGTCTTCCATTTAATCTTTGTCTCTAAATTCTGTCTATGATTTTGGAAATCAATTCAATTTGTTTCCGTTTTCAGTTCTGGCAAAATGCATATATTATTTCTGACAATCATTGTTTTTTTTTTTTTATTCTCTATTCCTAATTTCTTTAACAATCAAGATTTTCTTAAATTTCTAACATTCATTTCCAGAATTCGTTGAATTTCAATTTGAAAGATCTAATTTATTAATTCCAATTTACAAGTTCCTACCTGGAAAATTTGTTTCCTAATTCTCTCTAGCTTTTTCTCCTCTGCTTTCTCTGCTCTTTTCTTGTTGCTATTGTTTGCTCTCTCTTTCCTGTTGCTATGTAGTCTGCCTCTGGAGGGAGTGGCGCAGTGTCTGAGAGGAGGTGTGTGAGATTTCACTAGAGTGAGGCATTCACATGGAGTGTGCAAGGTCGCACCATCAACACACAGCAACCCTGCCTTGTCTCCTTGGGCACGTGGGTGCCTGCTATGCTGGAGTGCCAAGAGAGGAGTGGGGAGGCTATGAAGACTATCAGGGGAGCTGTGTATGGAGTGGGAATGGAAGGCTATGCCTTCGCAGCCATCCAAAAAGGCTTTTAAAACTGCAGAAAAACCAAGGTGCAAATGGGTGAAGGCCGCCCTTCTCTATCTTTCTTCCTGGCAATAGCAAATTCAAAGGTGCGAATGGAGTATTCTCCTAAGGTTTGTCTTGACTGGTGAAGGCAAATGCGTGGGGTGAGGTCCAAGAAAATAAACAATGCTTTCAGCTAAATTTTTTTCCAGTATGCAATTTCGAATCTTCTTCTTTGAGTGCCTAAATTTTTCCTCCCCCTTTCAATTTCGGATTTTTTCAACAAGATATAGATTTTCTCATGCATTCATGCATGCTCAGATCCACCATTCTCTCCAATTGATCTTTAGATCAATTTTCAAACTCTAAGTTTTGATAGTTTTAAGATATTTCTTCTTCAAGTTTAAATGAAGTTCATATTTGAAATAAAATTTCAATTTCTAATTTTGAACGGAACTTTGATTTAATTCCGCAATTTTCACTAAGTTTAAATTATGAATTCTATTTCTAAATATTAAATTCATTTATTTTCACTATTTCAAATTTAAATAACATTTAAATTTAACAATTACTTTATTTAACTAAATTTAATCAAATTTTAAGTTTAGAACTCTATTAAATTTAAATTTCAAATTTTCAACTTCATATTTGCAAAATAGGAGTAAAATATCAAACAAACATTCTATTAATTTAAATTACTTTAAATTTCATCACTTAACAAAATCATCATCTACAAAAATGCATTTACAATTTTTAAGAAATCACACCAAAGCTAAATTTTTTGATTCGCAAGCATAATATACGCACAAGACATTTAAAATATTAATCTACGTGAGTCTGTGAGATCCCATCTATTCGCAAACGTCAATCGGCTAAACAACTCTATCTCATCGTTGTTCTCGCCTTCAACCTCGTTCACCTGTTTCCTGCGTTCACTTGCACTCGATTTATCATTAGTAATGACAAACCTTGAAATAACATAAATACCATAATTTGCACTTTCATTTTAATTCAATTTCATCTTCATTTCATTTCGAATTTCAATTAAACTATCTTCTAAATAATCATTAAATAATCTAACTTTGACAAATCAAGTAACATTTGCATTTAATAAGTAAAATGAAAAATCTAGACGTGACCCGCCATAGTGTGCTGATTATATACCTTTATGTGTATTTGATCTAAGATCAATCAGAATTTCATTGTCTATGTATTCTACTCATGCATTCTTTTATGCATATCTCTGTCGATTCTCCTTATAAACTATATTCATTGATTGCTACATGTTGGTTTTTCTGCACATGTCTTGTTGTGTTGTATTTATATCTTTACCGTCATATATATATATATATATGGATAATATGTTTGGTGCACTATTTATTACTGTGCATGTGATATTTATTTCATACTCTGAGCCTTGATATTGTTGAGTTTTCAACAGATACCTTATTTGTTTTCGAATGAATCTCACTTGGCTTTTAATCCATTTGGCATGGAGGGATCGAGTTTTTCCATGAATTTTATGATTTTATTCTTCATGGCCATTGGGTATTAACATTGTGGTGCGGCTGTAGTTGGGTATTTTGGTTGAAATTACTCCTCATAACTTTTATCTGGATTATTTTTTCTTCTTTCCCTGTATCCCATGGCGTTTAACTTTCTTTGAGTCGGTTGATTCTGTTCTTATCTTATTCCATATAACAGTATCAGTTGTTTGTTTATATGTTTTATGTATTTAGCATTGAGATCACCTATTCTTTATACTACATGCGTCCTCTCTCTTTCCACCGCAAGTATCATCTTTACTCTTGTCGGGTTAGCTGCAAATCATGGTAGTTGTTGTCTCTGTGTTGTATCATGTTGTTTTTACATTACGTTGGATCAGTGGGATATCGTTCTCCAAATTGTAACTGCAAGTTAATGGGGATACATTCGATGCATTCTCCTTATAATTTTGATATTTACTTTCTAACCTTTCGAGTTGTGAGTGTTTTGAATCCGCAGCTGGGAGTGTTGTGTCATCTTTTAAATTCCTTGCATTCTGGCATAGCATATGAATCTTTATTCATTTTTTTATCATGTTGTTTGCGTCATTAATCTGTTCCAGTTCGTGGATGCATGCGATTACCTCTGTTTTATCTTGTTTGATGGTATGCATGCTAAATCTTTCCTCTGTATTTTGTTTGTGAACTTCTTGTTGCAAGTCGATTATGGAACTGATGGTGTGTCGATGGAATTCTTGTTTTAACTGGTTGTTAAGTCATGTTACAGTTATGATCCTCGATATGGCTGTAATTGATATATGTTAAAGTTAATCTATGTCTAGTAGGAAGTTTCAAAGATGTGCGGATATCCTATTAGCACAAATATATGAACACTTTCATGAACTTATGGTTTTAATGTGGCAGGAAAGTAAGGCTTAGCGTGAAGATATCATCTTTTGTGCTTGAGAGTAACTTACTTGAAAATATATCATGGTCAATAGGAATTAAAAACTTAAGTATATAAATATAGATGAGTATTAATTATTTTTTGTTGATTATTAATTAAATTGATAATTTATTATAGTTGATTGATAATTAAAGTTGAGTATTATTTAGAATGATGAATAGTCTTAAACATCTCTTATGAATTAAATTTTATAGCTATGATGAATTGATATATATATAATGATAATATAGTGTAAAATTCTTAAGTTAATCTTTTATAAGATTGTGAATATTGAAATATCATCTTATGGGTGTATCTCTTGTCTATTAGTTTAATGAACTAAATGTATTGTCATAGTCATGTATAATTTGGAATCTAGAATTGAAATTTGTAAATTATATTTAAATGGTTTCCCTATATAGAGGTTATTCTTATCTCATGTATTGGGATATGGTGTCACTGTATCGTCTCCCAGAGGGTTGGAATTGTAGGTTATTGGGATAAAACATGGCTTATTTATTATGAAGGTTCTTTGTCTTGATTTTAATGTCGAAACGTGGGCCATGCGCATTAAATGTTCTTGTGATTTTATTTTGGATCACTTTGATTTCCTTGGCATAGAAAAAGCGTTTGTTCATATAGAAACTTGTCATGCATGTTTTGTGGTGTCATTGAATTAACTATTTATATCATGACGTGATTTTGACTCTTTTTGGATCTTTGAGGATGATGTTCCATCTTGCATGCATGTTGGCTTAATTGTCTTGTCGGTTTGAGAATTTGTACCTAGGAGGAGTGGCTTCCGTTAGGGGCCGGACCCGGAAGTGGTTGCAGGGGTAACCTATCGGAAGTTGGTAAATAAGTGAAAACATTAATTAATGCACTAGGGGTTGGGTGGTCTTCATAACTAATATAGATAATGTTTTGCCTTGCCTTGGACTTTAACGCTTTTTTAGGTTAAAGCGGGTTGTGAAGGCCTGGAATGGCAACTCGAACACTTCATCTTCTCGAAAAGTGATTTGAAGCCATATAAGCTCGTATAGGGGTCGGAAGTCAGTAGAGGTTGCCAGGTTAAATCCGGTAGAGGGTCAGTAACCTAGGAAGGCTATCCAGGGTAACCTATTACGTTTATGTGATGACACTCCTGTCCTTGTACACTTACTAGTTCTCTTATGTTGAGTTACTTATCATGTGAGTCACCTCTGGGAGTATGTCAGTTGTCTTTTCATTGTGATTCCATGTGTGTCAACCATGTATTGTGTGATGTTCTTCTTGGTGTCTGTTTGACTTGAAGACCTGTTCTATCTCCTAATACGGGGGGTGGGCTTTCGAGTTCCACATGGTTGGGAGGAACGTGCCACATCTTCCATTGGGTTCCCTGCAAGTGATATTGTTTGAGACATGCTTGTTCTTGGCAGGATCCTGCATACACATCATTCACGGAGTTGTTCGTCGGATGAGTTCATGGACATGGTCGTCATCTATTCTAGATCTTATTCTTACTATACCCACTCATGATGTTACATGAGGTTTCATTGTATTGTTACTTTTGATGTATCGAGATTTGTGACAAACTGGCTTGTTGTAAATGAACTTGTAATGTAACTCCTGATGTAATATAATCTTGACATGAATATTCACGTGATTGTATATATATATAGTTCTTGATGTGTCATGATGTTTATTAATTTAGTAGCGTAATTGTGGGACCCGAGAATGTTCATGTTAGGTTATTATCACATGTTGTTATTAATGTTTAAACAAAAAAATCTAGTTGTTTAGCATTATTGACATGACGTTTTGAAGGTTCCATGATGGGGCGTTACATATAATTAGTTTATAATGGTTAAGTTATGATCAATATGTTATATATTAATGAAATTTCACTTTAATAGAACTTATGAATTACAATTGGTAATCCATCTATGTTAGTGTTAAATTTGGTTTCCTTGGGTAACTTCACCAAATTTTATGACCATTTTTCTAATGTTATCAATCATAACATGGATGCTTATGTTCCTAGGTGTAGATGAAAAAGGTTAAATTGCAAGAAACTTCAATGTCATGCCATTATCAAAATGACTACAAATGCATCCTTTTATACAAAAAATGTAACAGTAAATTGTGAACATTTGTGCAAAGTTGGCTTGGTACCAAAGTGTGAGATGGGCTAGTTAGCTACATGTTTTATTTTTCTTTTACAATTAAAAGGATCAAGATTGTGGTCACAAGAATTTCCCTACAACTATAAACATGACTTGGCATGCCAAGATGGAATATTTATTTCTCTTAGCTGAATTCACTTGATGTCATTATAATCTAAAAATTTACACCTTGTAATAGGATGAGTCTCTCATATTCCTAGTTTTGTATGTTGATGACTTATTGATCACAATGAGTTCTTCATCCTCAATTGTCATAGTGAAAAAAATGTTATACATGATAATTTCTTATGACTAACTTGATTTTTTTGAGATTTTCTTATGTGGGATTAAGCTCTATCACTTTACATCCAAGATCTACCTTGTATAGTCCAAAAATACACTTGATTTTCTCTCACAGTTGCATATGGCAAATTGAAAACCTACGTGGTGTGTGGTCTCACAACATGTCCCATTTTTCTTTTGGAAAATAGGGACCCCCTCTCTTTTTTGGCTTGGTCTAGCTTTCCTTGTGGTCTTTGTGGTTTCTCTCAGTCTACCAAACCTCAAAATCAATTACCTTAATGGTCAAAACACTTGAAAATTTATCATAAGTTCAAAATCCAAAATTTTGTATTCTTAATGATTGAAATGTCATCATGAATGGGTAGAGCACCCAAAAACAATATGAGTTACTTTTTAGAATTTTTGAGGATACTCATAAAATAAGCAAGTTCAAGTTCAACGAAGTTTTTTATGTTACTGGAGAAAATTGTGCACCAAATTCCCAATGATTTTTTTATCATGGATGGAAAGAGCACGAGAAAATAATGGGGGTTGCCTTTTGAATTTTTGAAAATACTTTAAAATAAAAAAGTTATGGCTTGTAGGGAATAGGGTTACCGAAAGAAAGGTATACATTTGCAAACTTAAAAAAATAAAAAAAGTACTCGATTTCTGGTTTTTCGATTTTTAAAGGATTCCTGGTTTTTCAAAGAGTTTCCAACTTTTAAAGGATTCTCGGTTTTTTAAGGATTCATGGTTTTTTAAGGGTTTCCGATGTTTGAAGGATTCCCGATTTTTTAAGGATTTTTGGTTTTTTCAAGAGTTCTCGGTTTTTTAAGAGTTTCCAGTTTTTTAAAGATTCCCGATTCCCGGCCCAGAATTTGAAAAAAAAATAGTCTCATGAAAATGACCATATCTCCCTCATTTCTAAAAGAAATTTAAAATTTCAAAATGATCTGGAAAGCTGAGAGGACAAGGAACAAAACCCAGATAACCATTTGAGGTAATTTGCTAAATTAAAAAATATAGAAATGAATGTTTAAAATGGGAATAAATCACATTTTCACGGGAATATGACTTAAAATTGAACTTATTTGATTTTTGGGAAACATTAATGCATTTTAAAACTTAATTCTAAAGTCATGAATTAAATTTATATGTCAATTAAGTTTATAAATGACTTGATATTTGATAAAGTTCAATTGTTCATTTTGCAAGGAATTCAAGTGGTTGTTAATGAGACTACTTGCTGACATCACCCATGTGAAGAGATTAATCTGCTACCATTGATTTTGGAGGATGAATCTTGACCATTCATCATTTATAATTGATTTTATGAGGCCTTGTGTTCTATAAAAGGCAGAAAGTTATCTTATTTTCATTAAGTTTTGAATTTGTGGATGTTGGAAGAGCTAAAACTTCTCTAAGTTTTGTTCTTTTTTCTTGTTTTCTAAATCATTCTGGTCAAAAAACTTGTATGCACGTAGACATTAATCAATATTAGAGACAATTTGATGGCTACCTATCTCATGAATCTTTTGTAGCTGGTTTTGTTAGTTCAACTAAACAAGATTGTGTGTTGTGTCATTTAAGAGTGCATACAGAACCTACTTGGTGTCCAAACTAAAACCCCCCTCTTTAAAAGCTCACACTGTTTTATATGTAACTATGAAGCAATCTGGTGAAGTATAAAGAGGTTTTCTTTGATTTGGTTAATTCTTTGGGGCATGTGCGGAGAATAACCAAGAGTAATTTTAATTTTCAATATTTTTTGATGCTTTATTTTAGATTAGATGTTTAAATTTTTGAAAATGTTCCAAAAAATAGATGAATGGATGGAAATTTATTGAAAATCTTTCATTTTCTATGAATTTGTTGAATGCTTAAAGCTAAATCTACTTAAGTGATAGCAAAAATTATTTAAAATTCATGAAATATTATTGTAAATATTTTGATTTCATGAAGTTATAAATCTAATGATAAAAGTGTTCTGAAATAAATAAATATATTCATATTAAAGATCTTTGAACACTAATTAAAGTTTGATTTTGTGAATTTAACAATTATCTTCATAATCTAACCATTCTTTCAGATCCAGTGTGTAAGTCCCTTTGTAAAAAACAGCTTCACAATGAACACTGAGTAAAACTTGCACAGTCAAGATCTGACTAACGGAGCCTTGGGATTATTAAATTATATCTCAAAATTTGATTTTCTTTCAAGAGAGGTAAATTTCTTTGTGAATTTTACCTATGTTATGTGCGACTAACATCCACATCAACACTACTCTAACTCCCTTTCTATGCAAAGTCAAAATTTAGGTGAGATGTTAGATTCACCATTAGTTGATGCTACTATATATTCATATATTATTGACAACCTTAATTATTTGATTCACTCCAGGCTTGGAATTTCATATGTCATTGGCATGGTCTCTAATTATGTACGAACCTCATGAACTAAAATAGAAGGAAAAGTACTAGTTCCTCCACTATACTCAAGGAACTCATAGTTTTGGGATTCTCTATGCAACAGGGGTTGATATTGATTTGATTTGATTGAGTACACTATTTTTTATGGGCCAATTGATTTACTTGATTGTAATTCTACTTCTAGTTATAGTTTCTCACCAACTTCTAGTTAGGTATATTTTTTCCAAATAAGATGTAAAGTGTCATTCTCTTTATTCAAAAGAAGATAAGTATCAAGGTTCTATAAATTCCACTACTATTATCTCTTTTCTTCAAAAATTTCTTACTAAGTTTAGTATATTATGTAGGCCATCTATTATATTTTATAACAATAAGAGTGATACATTAATCTATTAGAACCTATTCCATAATAAGTGAACCACACACATTAAGGTTTACATATATTACATTCAAGAGTTCATTCATAGACAAGTCTAAAATATTCGCCATTGCTTGACTATTAAGTAGATGCCAACATGAACCAATGTAGGAATGTGTGAGTGTTTTTTATGTGAAAATATATACATGTGAGATTCATGAACATAAATAAGTAGGTGCATACACATAATATTTGTTAGTTTGTGTATCTTTTCATCATAATCATCATTATTTACATATGTTCGACACACTTAATCATGATTGTACATACATGTGACATTTTTCAACTTACACATGGCATTCATAGTCATCATATTTTGCATACATTCTTCTATCAATTAACCAATAATTCTCGTATATCATATTTTTTATATCCTCATGTACAAATACAAATATATCTTTTAACCATCATATTCATCAATACAACTAATAATGCCCATATAATTTTATCGATGTCCTCATGTGCAAATACATCAATGCATCTTGTTATCACGATATCCTAGATACATAACTAATATGTGCCCTTGATATCCTCATTTCGTAACGTACATCTCATATCATTGCTACTCTCAAAGACACGTACATTGCAATATTAAAAAAATGTTAAAAAAAAATATAACGCTGAGTAAAAGTAATTGAACAATGAAAGCAACATGAACTCTAATGTTGGATGCATTTCCATCAAACCTCACGTCCTACTCAAATATTATGTTGAGCAATGCTTGCATATAAATATTAGAAAAGTATGGATTATAAACAACATGAACAAAAAAGTCAACTGATCATTATTTGAACTCAAATACAAGATCATAAATCAAGAGATAAAAGTATATGAAGAAGATACCTCCTTATGAATTACTGTCATGCCCCCGAATTGGAGGCATATTAAATTAATTAATTATTAAGTTATTCCAATAAATTATTATCATAAGGGATGACTTATTATTTAATTAATTTAATATAAAGTGACTTGAAAATAAAATAATAAAATAATAAATTCACTTAAGTGAATAAAATAATATTTTATTCTAGAAGCTTCTAGAAAAGTGAATGAGAAATCTATTTAAGAAGCTCATGGCTAAGCATTTGAACACACTTGATTTTGGTTATCACTTATCATCACCTGCGTGGTAAATTGCTGAAGCTAAAGGCTTAGCATTCGCTTGAGGGTTTGAAGACTCTAGAGTGCCAGGCTCGGTTGTGAAAGATCGACCCTAGCTAGAGTTGAGGAATCCATCCAGGGTTTCCACTTGGGCTTTATCAGAGAATTTCAATAAGTGCAATAGCTGATTTATTTTTGCATCTTCATCTTCAATTTGTAGCAGCTGAGGTATTGTTGCAAATATTTCTGAGGGTATTTTTGCAGTAGTTGTTGTATTTCTACAAATAATTGTAAGTTGCCATAGCTGATGTATGATTGCAACTATTTATGAATGAATGCAAAAGTTGGATTATTTTTGCAATTTATTATTGTGCTGGAATTTCATATTTTCAGAATAAAATTGCAGAAGTTTTATTTTAAATTAAACAAGTCTAAAAATCTAGGGCAAAAAATTAGGGTTTCGAGTCAAATCTAGTTTGGCTCCTTATGTGGGCTCGAATTTGATGTTTGAAGAAAAACGTGGTATATAGAGAAATCGTGATTGGAGGATATTATCAGGTTTCAGGATAAGACAAAGTCGGACGCAAGTATTTGATCTCTTTGGGTAAGCGGACAGAGGGGCGAATGAGACAAAGTCGCTTCTTATAATTCTTGGCACCAGATTTATTGAAGGTGAATATTCACTATTGAGAAAGACAAGATAATCGACTTGGCAGATAAGACAAAAGTTGAAGATTGATTTCTTTGGGAAAATCATTTGTATCATTTGGAGCGATTACATTATTTCTGAAGTTCATGGCTTGGAAGGAGTTGATTCTATAAAGAGTCAAATAAATCCAAATTGCTTGTAGAATCTGCCTATTTCATTATAGAGCAGTCGAATTACCATTTGGAAGGAATTGTAAAGTTGCTAAACATTTAATATTTAAGAGGGATTTCGATCGGGAGTTGCTGGTGTCATTTGCTCATTGAAGAATATAGAATTTTAGCATAAGACAAATTGCAGGCAGGTAAGACCAAAATAATATTAGTGAAAGGGTGAATCGAATAACTCTAAAGCTCCCGCCATTGTGAAGAATATTTAACGCAGGTAATAATAATCAATATAAAAGAAAGTTTGGCGGCATTGGCGGATCGGGTGTCACCATCGAACCAAGACAAAGATAGGACAAATGTGTTGTTGGGTGCATTGACTCCTCTAAATGACGTGTTTCCATTTGCTGGGAGTTTGGGATACAAACTAGGAGCTAGACGCTAAGATCCAATCACATTGCATATACCGGAAAACGTCTTTTCTGTAGCTGTTTCAATTTTGACAAGGGAAGGCATAAGTAAATTTAGGATTGCATAAGGGAGGGTTGTTGGACTATCAAAGAGAGAATCATTGCAATTCTGAGAGAGAATCATTGCAATTTTGGGCATGAGGAAGATAATTTGTGAAGACATCAACTGAAACTTAGCATCAATTGGCAGCTTGTTATAACAACAACCCAAGTTCTTCATATTTGGTATTATTTGCATTTCATAGTGGCTGGACTGTTAGTAGTAAATCAATAATCTTTCCTATTTTTGTAATCAAGACTGCTTATCCTAGCACAATTAGCAAGGTTTGAGTTACAGTTGTCTTCCATAATTTAGCAGCATTATAATCAATTTCATATCCAGTCTTATCATTCAAGAGGAGTTTGGGGATTGATTGCAATCTGTTTGTAAAAATGACTTTGATGTTGTAGCTACTTTGTTAAGAATATTCAACACTTAATACACTGGAAAATCATAATAATTCTTGCATATTCAGTTTGGCTGCATTTGGAGCCCGTCAATGTATGGAAAGAGTAAGATAAAAAAATGATATGAGGAATGATATTTGCTGAAGAAGAAGGCTATCATTGGAAAGTCTTTGACACTGGAGCTGCTTGAATCGTTATTTTCAAAATAAAGACAAATAAGGATAAGCGCCAGCAAATTACAAAGTCAAATCGTCAAGAAAAGACAAAGGAGATGCTTTCCGTTAGCACAATATGTAAGAGACAAAGGAGTTCGACTGAATTCTGAATGGTCCTAAAGATCACATTCAAAATTACCTGAAGGAAGTCGTGTATCTCCAGCTACAGAAAATCACTTGTTATTCTCCTCCAGGCACTCAGTCTTTCATGTCCTATAACATCATTCAAGAAGGGAACATCAAACAGAAAATCAATAACCAAACAAGTGTTTGACGAAATATCCAAAGAAGCAAACTGAAACTTAGATCAGAATCAGCTAGGGAGAATCAAAAATTCAGCAGTCAATCATGGTTTCTAAAAAACAGATAGAAGATGCTTTCCATGAATACAGGGCACTTTCACAATGGATCAAAAATAACCTTCCATTCATTGAATATATGGAGGATCCAGAATATTATCACAAGCAAGCAAGAAGTTCAAAGTCATGTGAGCAGCCAAGGATGGAAGACATCTTGAATTCCTTGTTGGAGCAGCAAAAACAAAGTCTGAAAAGGATGGACAATATAACTGAAAAATGGAACAAGAGGATGGAGAAGTATGGTGACACGTCTAAAACTCTTTATGGGGATTTTTTAGCAGCTGGAGACCAGCCTACAATTGATCCTATGGTGAGAAAAAACCAGATCCCTATGCAAAAAAAGACTTGACCAAGAGGCCACTAAAGTTCCTTAAGAGAGATTATAGGTTCCATCTTCTCTTCAAGAGGATAGCATGCCATCATCTGAAGTTTCAGTTGAGCGAGATGATGATGAATGTATAGAGCAACATGAGCCATCTTGTGTTGAAACACCTAAGGGCATTGATGTGGATTTTGCAGATGGAATTAGTGTTGACCAAATCCTAATTCAGAATGTGTGCATACAGGACTTTGTGGAGAAAGAAGTATCAGGCACAATTAGATGCTTCTTCATGTGACGATGAAGCTAGACAGACACCACAAGGTCTACACAGTTTGAGGAACCAACTAAAGGTGAATGAGGGTGAGATTGTAGAAGCTTTATCTCATCATGACAGAATGCACAAGATGATTGAGAATCACCTTTGGATGTTTCATTTAGAGAGAAGACATAAGGGGAGTGCAATAGAGTCTTCTCATGACAGCTTGCAAGAAATCAAAGAAGGTATGGGACTGATGAAGTCAAGTTACTTACACCTTCTTTCAAATCGTGATCACCTTCTCAAACTTGTTGAGGTCTATTCTGATGCTTTGAGAAGGAAGGAAGATGAAGTAGATAAGCTCCCTCATGAGCTTATGGTTACCAGGGATTCTTTAGTGAGTACTCAGTTGGCACTTCAAGATTTCGAGAGTCATGTCGATGGGCTTTGCTTAGAGCCGAGCTTGACTGGTTGCACATCATGTTTGGTAGTGACTCGGTCATCTATGGCAGCCAGTATACAGAAGAAGGATAACAGTGTGTGGTCACCTAGTGTTTACAACCTAGATATAGGTGTAATGATAGTTTGTGATGGATGCATTACTCTTGAGAAGAGTTTTCTTGAGCTTCCAGTTGATTCCAATCTATGGTTTGGATTTAGGCATGTGGACAGGTGTATTTTAGTTGTTCCATGTGTTCTACCTCACACTCCATTGAGTGATGATGAGTTCTTCTCATCGGTAGGCAGCAGAGACACTTTTCGCTCCATCATGGGTTTGATTTATAGGATTCAGGGTGTTGTCTTGATTCCTGCCAGTAGCTGGTTAGATGTTGATACATGTGTCATGGGAAATTTGAGCAGTAGACTCTGCATCGGCACTATAGAGATTGAGATTGGACAACCTTTTCATAAGGAGCTAATTTCTTCATGGCCTTGCACATTGGATTTGGATGATGATCCAGTTTCATTTCAGGTAGATGGAATTCATGATGACAGATGGAGTGCACACGATTTTTTGGGTTGTCCATTGGCGCTGTCAGAAGAGTTTCACCTTGATTGCATCATGAGGTGTACTCAACAATTTGATTTCAGCTCACATACACGTGACTTGACTATGCCATTGTTGGCACAGAGAGGTGGGTTGAATATGGGGTATGTAGGTTCACTCTGGTGTGACACATTCTCGACTTCAAGTGATGAGTCCAAGTCTCTTACTTGACCCTTTCTAGTTGATTGCTTCCAGAAGCAGGGTTTTGAGGTTTAGTCAGATGGGATTTTAGGGGGAGGTATCAGAGTTGCACAATGAAATTCAATTGGATTTGAATTTGGAGGACTTCCAGATTATCCATGGGATCCAAGTATGATATTTGAGGTATATCAGCACAGTACTTGGAGTCGGTGTGATGGAGTTGATTCATAGTGTTGGGATCCAAGATTTCCATTGTTGGTTGGATGGTTTCATTGGTGGATAAAGTTTGACAGCTTCTTGGGTTCCAATTACATATAGATTTTATGGGATTGCACATGTTGTAGGATCATTTGGGATCCAGGTGGATGGTGGACAGGCGCAGATGAGTTGATACTTGGGGATCAAATGTTGTGGCGGTTGAGACAGATTGGAAATTGTGGATTGCTTGAAGTCAAGCAATCTTTGGGAAGGGAGGACTGTCATGTCCCCAAATTGGAGGTATATTAAATTAATTATTTATTAAGTTATTCCAATAAATTATTATCATAAGGGATGACTTATTATTTAATTAATTTATTATAAAGTTACTTAAGTGACTTGAAAATAAAATAATAAAATAATAAAGTCACTTAAGTGAATAAAATAATATTTTATTCTAGAAGCTTCTGGAAAAGTGAATGAGAAATCTATTTAAGAAGCTCATGGCTAAGCATTTGAACACACTTGATTTTGGTTATCACTTCTCATTACTTGCATGGTAAATTGCTGAAGCTAAAGGCTTAGCATTCGCTTGAGGGTTTGAAGACTCTAGAGTGCCAGGCTCGGTTTTGAAAGATCAACCCTAGCTGGAGTTGAGGAATCCATCTAGGGTTTCCACTTGGGCTTTATCGGAGAATTTCAACAGGTGCAATAGTTGATTTATTATTGCATCTTCATCTTCAATTTGCAGTAGCTGAGGTATTGTTGCAAATATTTTTGAGGGTAGTTTTGCAGTAGCTGTTGTATTGCTGCAAATAATTGTAAGTTGCCATAGCTGATGTATTATTGCAACTATTTCTGAATGAATGCAAAAGCTAGATTATTTTTGTAATTTATTATTGTGCTGGAATTTCATATTTTTAGAATAAAATTGCAGAAGTTTTATTTTAAATTAAACAAGTCTGAAAATCTAGGGCAGAAAATTAGGGTTTTGAGTCAAATCTAGTTTGGCTCCTTACAATTACATTGAATCTATCCTCAATGTTGAAGAAATTTTTTATAACTTGTTTTGAATCACTTCTTGACACAATAACTACATTTGTTAAAAATTATTCAGAAACATAAACTTGAACCTACTTTTGACTCGGCAATGGTTAAAATTAAACATGAATATTAGAAAATGCGAAAATTGTAATTTTTTCTTAGTAATTTTGACAAATGTGTAGCGTGTACATGTCAAGGTAGGTATTTAAATAATAGGGAATATCTCTCTTCATTTCCCAAGTCACTTGATTATTCTAAGGTAGTCTCTAAAGAATCCTAAAAGCCAAAAAAATGTCAAACTATGACGAAGTCATTTTGGGAGCTCATGGCATGTAGAAATGCTTTGTCTAGACCTATTGGTTGATATTGAATCCATTCAAACCAACCTCTCTTGGTTTTGGTCAACTCAACAACGTTTGTGTGTTTCAATGTCAAATGCATTATTGTAAAAATTATCAGTGGAAAGTAGTGCAAAAATGGGAAGAAGCATTGTTTTTGTTTTGTGAATCATGGATAAAAACCAATTATACCAACACATCAAGGTTGGAAGGTAAAAACTATGGAAAGCCTCCTTTTGTGCCCGATTCCCCTCGTGATTCTGATGTGCACTAATTCGGGCTAGTCTTGAAAGAGATGTAAGGGCAAAAAATGAAAAAATATTAAATTTTTAGTATTTTTTACAAATGGGAAACATAGAAAAGTTGAGGTAGGAATTTAAATACTAGGAAAGGTCTCTTTTCATTTCCAAGGTCACCTGATCGTTTTGGGTTGCTTTTTTCGGGGTAGTCTCTAAGGAGCCCTGAGAGCAAAAATTATAAAAAAATTAGTATTTTTGACAAATGGGCAGCATGGATATGTTGAGGTAGGTAGGTAAATACTATGAAAGGTATATTTTCATTTCCCAAGTCACCCGGTCATTCTAGGGTGCTCTTTCTAGGGTAGTCTCTAAGAGCCCTAAAAGCCAAAAATTATCAAACCATGGCGAAGTCATTCTGGGAGCTTGTGGCACGTAGGAATGCTTTGTCTAGACCTATAGGTGGATATTGAATCCCTTCAAACTAAACTCTCCCGGTTTTGGTCAACTCAACATCGTTTGTGTGTTCTAGTGTTAAATGCATTCTTGCAAAAATTGTTAGTGGAAAGCAATGCAAAAATGGAAACAAGCATTTTTTTTGTTTTGTGCATCATGGAGAAAAACCAAGTATACCAACACATCAAGGTGGGAAGGTAACCAATATTTTAGGCCTCTTTTTTTTTCCCAAGTCCCCCATGATTGTGGAGTGCACTAATCCAAGGTAGTCTTCAAAGAGATGTAAGAGAAAAAAATGTATTTAATTGTTAAATTTTCAATATTTTTGACAAATGGGTAGTATGGACAAGTCAAGGTAGGTAGGTAAATACTAGGGAAGGTCTATTTTTATTTCCTAAGTCACCTAATCATTCTGAGGTGCTCTTTCTAGGGTAGTCTCTAAGGAGCCCTAAAAGCAAAAAATGAAAAAAATGTAAATATTTAAGTAATTTTGACAAATGGGCAATGTCGACACATTGAGGTAGGCAGGTAAATGCTAGGGTATGTCTCTTTTCATTGACTTGTATGGATTATTATTAGCTTACATAAAAATACCTCTAGTATAAATTTACAATCCTAAAAAAATCAATTAGTGATTGTTGGTATTATCAACATATTCAAGAAAAATATTGATGCAATAGTATTCTCCACCAAAAATACCTACCTTTGTTAAGAATTGTTAAGACACATAAACTCCAACCTACTTTTGGATCACTACCATCATTACCTCATTGTACTCATAACACAATTGTGGATGTATTAATCTGAATTGCTTAAAATATACCTTTGTTCTTCAAAAAACCTACACATATAAACAAGTGAATTGTTAAGAAAATCAATCTTCAAGACCTATTTGAAACTCAAAAATGGTGGATTTATTGTCATTGTAACCTTTTCATGCTCCAAACTTGAGTTTATTCAACCTACATATAAATATAGACAAATTGTTGAGCATAAGCAACATGAACTAAAAATTTTGAACTAAACATTCTCTCAAATCAAATATACCTTGAAAATATATTGATCTACATGAACTACCATGGATGTTTTAATCTGAATCGCTTGAAAATATACCTTTTTTCCCCAAAACACCTACACTTTTACATAATAGTTAATTTTTATGCCAACTTTTGATGTACTTTTAATCAATTGGTGAACAGATTTATCCTTTATAAGCTTAAATATAAAACGACTCTATAATTCCCAAGAAGGACTAATTAGTTCACAACAGTTGGAGAGATTACCATTGAATTGGTAATCTTCCTCTTAATTTTAATTAAGGCACAACTCCCTCTTTTGATGTAATTTTGATTTTTTGAAAGTATATAAGGTGGGGGTATGCTTTTGACCAGAAAGTAGGAAAGGAAAACTAACACCTATTCATATCCATGAAATAGATGCGAATAAAATTGCTTTAAAAATAAAGAAACTACTTCAATGTTGAAATAGACTGGCAAACAATTAATATCATAGCTCATAGACTAGACTATTAATGCTTATTGACTCGACTCAATACAATCTTAATCATTCGCTGAAAATAAATGAATTAAACACCACTGAACAACACATCATCACAAGGAAGTAATATCCAAATGTTCATCTAATCTCATATAATTATTCATAAACATTAGTATCTAACTCACAATTTACTGCACATAGACAATAAACATTCACAACAACGAATTGAAACTACAAAATTTGATCCTTCTATTATGATCGATTCTTACTCATGCATCATAGTGAAAGGGGGATCAAAATGTCAAACCATTGCATTATCAAAATAAATATAATTATAGTTTTTAAAATATAATTATCATCAAAGTCTTTGAAATAATTGAAAATAACTTATTCTCGAAAGAATCAAAATAATCGAGTTCAAAAAATTTCTAAAGACAAAATTAGAGAAACTTAAAGATATCTACTACTGAGTTGGTTGAGTATGTGAAGCAGCAGGAGTCTCTTATTCAGGAAATATTTGTTGAGTAGTTGCCACGTGTACTTGGCAATCCTTCAAATCCATAACAACAATAGGAATTTCAGTCTGCTACAGGATGGTTACATTCCTCATCCTCAATTCCCAAGTGTCCTTAGCAATTCAAATTGGATCCATTTTGTGTGTGATTATTACACAAGAGTCCACATTCCATGACAATGTCAAATCAATTCTATCTATCTTCTTTAACACCTCCTTATCAAATACGTGTTCCCCTGAATAAGTGCCAATTGCTTTAAAGAAAGCATCCTTTAACTCCTTGAGCATGTTGGAACCCTGGTTGTCACCTTTCATTATTGGACATCTGAAGTTGGTAAAATTCTTGGTGAAATTATTGTTTAGGCGACCATGTTCCTTCAACAATTTTGTTTTCTCTAAGAAATTTGATCTTATAACTTCAATTCTCCATGCTATACTTGTTTTCCACATGATGGCCCTAGTATCTTCTTTGGATGAAACAATGTTCTCAAAAGTAGCCTTTTCCATACCCATTGCGATAATATCAGTCAATTCATGATCAATATATAGTTAATGTGTTTCCTCTTGATTACAATTGACCAATTCAGATTTGATCAAATTTCTTAACATCAACAACTCATCATATACTCTTCTTAACTTTTCTATGAAAGGAGGGCCCTTTTCTTTAATATCAGGTACCTAGATTTGGATGACTTTCCCATAATAACTATCCTTTTGTATTTTTCTCATCATAGCCTTCCCAACAACTGAATTGGGATCAAAGGTAGGACTTGCTTGACTCAAAGGTTGAGGATAGGGGTTTGTTAGAGTCCTAAGGCAATTCAAGAGAAGATCTATGGATTTCTTGAGCTCATCTTTATCTTGATTATCTTTCTCTATTCTCTCCACTAACCTTGAGGTTGTGACCTGGAAATTATGAATGTCTCCATCCCTACTAGGAGGGATTAATTCTCCTTTGGTCACACTATAGTCCGTTGTGGTAACTTGTCTAGGATCCCTTTGTAGAGAAGGTTGAGCAACTTCCATAATCATATGTCCAGAAGTTTCATCTTCCATTAACCTAGCAGTAGTTTTCAATTTCTTCACCTTTGGAGTTCTCTACAAAAAAATTCCTACTACATCCTCTTCCTTTTCCTTGAGAGGGAATTTTCTAACCAAGATGGTGAAGATGGAGGAGCATCTAGATTTTGAGAAGTTCTAGGTGTGGCGAAATGAAGGGCTCTATTGAGAAGGGCAGATCTCATTACATTATGTGTTCTTGAAGGATAAGAAATCAAAGCTTTACCTCTTTGCATATCTCTTTCTGGCCTACCTTGAGATTGCTTAGGCTATTCAATATTAGTTTCCATGACTTCCCTATCAGTCTCATTTTCTTGATTGCTTTCCTTTGATTGTCGCTCAACATCATCATCCCTTTGTTCTTTGATTATGACATTGGGAAGAGGACCTTCACCACACATTCATTCAGGTCCTTTACCCTTCTCGAGAGGATCATCCCAATTTCCAATATTTCTTGAAAAAGACGTGATTTGTATCAAGGGATGTTGGTGTAGGAGACATTATGCTTGTGTGACTAGCACCTGTTTGTTCTCAAACTCATTTCTTCTCTTTTGATGGAGCCTTAGTAGTTTCCCCTTTCTTTTTGGCTAACCAAACTTGTGTCCTCTTCAAGACTACTAAATTTTTGACATGAATATCTTCAATTTCCTCATAATTCCAATCCACAGGTGTCAAGGGTTGTGTTTTTATCCATTGGACATAAGTTGGATCAATTAAATATGACTTTTCATCCTATAGTCCCCTTATGACCCAACTTAAAGTTGAATATTTGTGCCAAGGAGAGCCTCATCTAATCCATTTTCCTTACTTCATTATCATCCACACAATCTACCCAAAAATCTTCAAGGTGAGGCATATGATAATAACTAAGATTGAGGTAAAGATGATTCCTTACATATTTTTTGTTGTCGAATGGGATCCTTCTCTCATAAGTTTCAAAGGAGAACTTTGCAATGTCTATTTTAAATAAAGGGCATTAGACTGAGACCTACATTCATAATACTCTAAACCAATTAGGAATGGAATCCCAAACTTCTTTCTATCATCACACCTCTTGTTTACCTCCATAACTTGATGATAAACTTCTATCAGGATGAATTTATCCTCCACATTTATGGGTAGCGTAAGAGGGAAATCATCAAATACACCAGCTCTTAGATAGGTAAATGTCGAAAACTGAATAAAGAGGCTACCATACTTGGTAACTAATTGTAAATCCTCAGGAGATACCCTCTAACCTAGATCACCTTGTAATTTTGTGACCAATTTCATACTAAATACATCATTTACCTTTGATAAATTCTTATAGCTCTTTTCAAGCTACAAATTATGGTAGTAGTCGTAGATTTGAATTTGTTCATCAAAATCCTCCACAGGGTTTAAGCCAATCCAAGGCCTTGTGCAAGCCAAGACATAGATTTAAGATAAGAAGACATGTAAAATGACCTATTAACAATAAAACTTCTTATCGTGTCATCCAGTTTGTCACTGATTATAGTGGCCCAATCTAAATATTGTTGACCAACATAGATAACCTGCATGAAGAAATACATCCATTCTTCGAAGTCATGAGCATTCATACTTCCTTTAACGCTATACAATAGTACAATGATATTTGAAATTTCTTCTCTAAAATTTATTTTATGTATCTTCTTAGAGAGTTGTGATTTTCCTTTCATGGGAGGGTTAAACCATTCCTTTGTGATGCAATTTTGATAATAACCATTATTTTCTAAGAATTAACATTGATATAGAGTCAAATTAAACTCATAATATACCTCCCTCTAGCAGCATGAAACACCCACTGATGTGGCTCTATCCAAGTTATTAGAAAATTTTTATCATCAGTGTGAATTTCTCTCATCTCAAGATTATAACAAGATATATATTCTAACACAAGCTTTATGCACTATACTGCTACTAGGAATGTAACACGTTGAAGAAGACCACTTTCTACTACCCTTTGATTAATTGGGTCTCTTTTTGGTTTATGAATCCTTTCCCACAAAGCATCCAAATTTATATGCTCTAACCTTGTATCACCTATTTCAGGCAAAGAACTATCTAGACTAGCTAGTTTCTCATACCAAAAATATTTATATTTCATTTTTCCCAAATATTCACCTCAAAAGAGAATTCAACAATGCTATGATATGGAAAAAAAATCCAATTACGAGAGAAAAAATCAAGAATGCCACTTACCTGGTAATATGTCATTGGTTCTTGCTCAATTTATTTCTTTGAGTGTTGATTATATGTTTCTTCTTCTTGATTTTTTAGATTACACTTTTTGAAAAGAATGATTATGTTTCAAATGACTACTTAATTTTGCATGATCGAGCATTTATTTCATCTACTTTGGTACTGGTAGCATTTAATGCCTAACACATATACCACTTGGCACCAATATCGAATAACCTTGATACACTTAGCAAAGTCAAATATTTGAATGGATTTTGAGAATGTAGTCATAAATCGACGAAGTTAGAAAACTTCAGTCACACCTAACAAGTTCATCCATTATTCACATACCTCTTCTCAATAAGCTTCACTTTGGATGATGTTTTCAATACTTCATCAGAATTGAGCATGGTTAGAAAAGGATCGTCAGTCCTGAAAAACTTTCTAAAAACTATGAAAACCCACCTTGTTTCGAAGACAACCTTTTGAAAAGAAACTTCTTTGCAAGAGAAATGAGTTATGGAACATGGGTGGTAGCTAAAAAGGTATTGACAATTGTTTAAAAGACCGATGCCAAAAGAAGATAGTTCAAAAAAAAAACCTAGTTGGTGGAGATACAAGTTATGAATACGAGGTCGTGGAATGATAAAGTTAAGAAAACCAAAAAAAGGCTGACACATAAGATAGCAAAGTTTTAAAGCAAAAAGGATACCAAAAATTCAAATACTTAGAACCAAACTTAAAACTTAGGCAACAATTGGCTCTAACTATGGACGTAGACTAACCAGGATGTAGAAGAACCAAGAATCTTTGGCTAATCTCCATTGGGTGATAGAGTCTAAGGGATGAATGATAAAGAGGACCGAGGTGATGGACCGAAACAAACCAAAATAAGAATGCACACCAAAAATGAAACTCAAACCAAAACCCCTAAACTATTAAAATACAAAGGCAAGGGATACCTGCTTTCAAATTTGATACAATTTCAAATCTTTCCCATTATATGGTAGGGGTAAGATGGTGTCATTAGGATAAGCCAACTTGAAGGAACTATTCACATGCACTTGTTGAATTCAGAAAGGACCCTTCCACAAGGAATCAAATTTGCCATGATCTCCTTTAGGTTCTCACCTCTTATCCCACAATAAAACCATGTCAACTTCCATGAAGTTCTTGGGTCTAGCTCTCGTGTCAAAAATATTTTTGACCCATGCCTAGTACAAATTAATACCATCTACCATGTCCTCTCGTTTCTTCAAGCTTTCCTAAATAAATGATTATCTTTTCCAAGGAACTCTGGAACTATTGTTCTTCAAGGGTCGTTTACAATTTCATGGTAGCTAGTTCTAGGGGCAAAGGAAGAGTCATGGTACCAATCCCACAAACTAATTTAAATGGGTACATTCCAATAACTCTCTTTGGCATATTTTGATCCACCCATAAAGCTTTATGCAGTTTCTTATGCCAATTTCGCTAATTTTCATCTACCAACTTCTTCATGATAGCCATTAGATTTTTTTTACTAAACTTAGCTTGCCTGTTTCCTTGGGGATAATCATCTGATCAATGAGAGAGAGATCACATGATCATAATAAAAAATAACAACTTTTGAAGAAGAGAAGTCAGTTGCATTATCAGTTACTAGCTTCTTGGGAACTCTGAAATGGACCAAAATATTTTCTTTAATAAAATCACAAACTACTTCTAAAGTTGTGCATTTCATTGGAATATCTTTGACCCACTTGGTGAGGTAATATGTGGTTGTCTGAATATGAGTATTCCCCACACTCAAATTAGGTTTAATTGGCCCCACAAACTCTAACTCCCATTGCTAGAAAGGTTCTTCAATCACTATTGGTCTTAATGGAAGTGCAACTAATTGGGGTATGCCCACAAATCTCTTACATTTCTCAAAATTCGCTACCCAATGGTAGGCATCTTTGAACATGCCTAGCTAGTAGTAGCATCATTGAATAATTTTAAAAGTTGTAACAGAGGAAGAGAACTGCCCCCACAAGCTTCCTTGTGAAAATCCCTAAGAAGCTTTTGTTGTTGTTCTTTGCTTGCACATCTTAGAAATGTCCCATCTAGAGCTTTCTTATAAAACACATCATTCTAGATCATGTACTTGGATGTATTCAGTTTGAGTTTCCCCCTCTCTTTCAAGGAAATGTGTGAAGGACACTCTCCATAGGTAAGATAATGAGCCACATTAGAAAACCATGGATCCCGCAAACTTACAAATAATACTATCGAGGAAACTTCACCTTCCTTTGGTTCATTTTCAATGATAAGCTTATAGAGTCCCCCGCCTCTTACCAACTTAGTAGGCTTGATATCCAAGCCATACTCTTGCATCTTAGCTACTCAGGCACCTCTTTTATTGCATCCAATTTCTTGTTGTGTGAGTACACTCTTCACTGTTGCATCAAGAACACAAACTTTGGCATGAGAATGTAAGATGTAAAACCTAAATTGCTTGATTGCTTTAACTATTGCAAAAGCATGTTTCTTAGCTTGGGATTAGTTTAATTCATGCTTCTTCATTGGAACACTCATAAAGGCAATGGGAGCCTCAATCTTATGGTTATCCTTCATCATGTCGGCTATATGCTTAGTGATTTCTGAAAAGTCTAGGACAGATTTCCTTAAAAAATTCACTTGTCCAAAGAGAGATTTCAAGCCAACCCTATTAGAAGGAAGACTTAGCTGTTGTATGGCTCTAACCCTTTCTAGATCGATTCTAATTCCTTCCTTGGAAATGATGTGTCCCAGGAGTTTACCTTTTGTAACTCTGAAGATCGACTTCTTAGGGCTCAAAGATATGCCATGTTCTTTGCATCTTTGCAAAATTCTCTCTAAGTCCCTGAAATGGTTCTCCCTTTTCTTAGAGAACATGGTCAAGTCATCCAAATATATAACAATAATCTTATTTTTTAGATCACCAAAACACAAGTCCATCATCCTTTGGAATGTAGAACCAACATTTATTAACCCAAAAGGCATTCTATTGTAGGTGAATGTACCTCAAGGAGTGACAAATGTGGTCTTATGTTGGTCTTCTTTGTCCACTCTGATCTAGTAATAACCAAAAAATTTGTCTAGTATAACATCATTTCAAATCCAACTATTGTATGCAATACATGATCCATCATCGGGAGTGGATAATTTTCCTTTAGGGATGATTGATTTAGGTTCCTGAAATCCATGAAAAATCTTATCTCTCCATTTTTCTTGTGGACTGGAGCGATATTAGCCACCCACGTGGAATGATGGATAGGGTATATGATTCGGGCCTTGAGCTTCTTGTCAATCTCCCAAAAGATGGCATCAGTAACCTTCAAAATATAATTTCTCTGCTTTTGTTTGAAAGGTGGCGTACCAGGTTTGAGGGGTATATGATGTCGTAGTCATCCACCCATGAAGTTTTTTAAATCACCATAACACTAGGCAAAAACATCCTTATATTTTAGCAATAGATGAATCAACTTGGCCCTTTCATCAGTGGTACAACATTTGCTAATATATACTAGCTTGGGGTTATCCGACATCCTTATATTGACAGATTCATATTCCCTAGAACTATTTATAAATTCGGCCATCTTATTCTTAATGCATCTATCATGTCTTTCAAACAATTTTTCCAAAGAAACCAACCCCATAGGTATCTTATTCCCCTTTAATTGAATCATACCTTCTCCTAGCTCTTTCTTCTTGTTCAGACATAACTCTTCACATATGGTTTCACTGCCTTCAAAGTATACTTCTACAAACATCTTCATGCATTCCAAGAAATCTTGTATCTACTTGTCATTTGCAAAAACTTGCCAGTTTTTCGTGCTTTCTAGAACTTTAGGCTGGTATATTATTTCAATTTGGTACGGGATATCCTTAAAGTCAAGATGAGGGAGAAGTAAGGAGGTTGAATCAACCAAGGAGTTTTCTCTAGTATTTTGTTCCCTTGGGACTGGTTCAATGGAGAAGGCATCAAAGGATTCCATTTCATCCCACACTCTTGTTTATGTAATGTCTTAACCTCTCGTTCTTGACAGTAAACACCTTCCTCACCTGCTTGACAATTAGTTTCATGTCACCCACTGCCCTCAACCTTTTGATTCCTTTCTCTTTAGTGGCTACCATTCCCAATAATAAGGCTTCATACTCGACAATAATTCCAACTTGTATGAGGAAGGAAATCTATCACTATCAGGTGATTCTAACACCACCCCTACAGTAGAACTAGAACTAGAACAACTGCCATCGAGCTCTAGAGTCCATAATTTGGAAGATATGGCATGACCAAAAGAGGTCTCACCATCAGTGTATTTAGAGAACAACATATAATTTCCAAATCCAAAATCTGTGTATATAATTTGAGAGCATGGATCATCAAACTTCAAGACAGTGAATTTGGCCTTAGGTTTTGGTTCTAAGTGGATCTTTTTATTTCCAAGCAAGATAAACACCTAAGACCAGTCCAACCAGATTTCCCCTCCTAAATCTTTGCAGAAACTTTGACTGAGAAGCATACCATAACTTTTTGGTATATCTGCAACTAAGATTGTCAACTTAAGCCTCTTTTCATGATGGGCTATCAGGGCCACTTGAGCATCTTTGATCTGTCCCACTAAAGGGACTTGCTTGACATCCATTGAATAACATTTTCCAAAGGTTTGTGTTAATGAAAGACCTAATGCCTTGATTGTTTCATAAGGAATTATACTATCTAATGCTCCAAAATCTATGATACAATTACTTAATCTATTGCCATTGATGTACAAGGACACATAAAAAGGATTAGGTTTATAATCAGGTGTGATCAAAGTAGTATTTTTAATAGCTAAAGGTGATTTAGAGGATGAGGTTTCATGGTTTACCAGATCATCTTCTACTAGGTTAGCCTTAGAATGCCCAGACTTAACAAACTTTACTAACTTATCAAATTCACTTAGCCCGTTTGACCTCAAATACTCGACGGATGAGATTTGAATTCTTGAATTTTTACAAAAATCCACAATATCAAAAGGAGTTGTGCCTTTATTAGGGGCTTGAACAAATGGAATCTTAGGAACAATATCTGAAACTTTATGAGAACTAGAATAAGAAGAGTGGAATTTGAAAGGAGAGGGAGTTTTATTGGAATCTATCAATACCTTTTTTATTTGAGCTTTGTTAGCCTTGGGTGGGTACTATATAGAAAGCATCATCTAAAGTGGTATACACATCTCCGCCTCTTCCAGTATCAGGAGTAAATTCTACGAAATTAAATTTAGAGTTGCCATATTCTCCTGATGTAGTTTCCTCTTCATTGCTTGTCTCTCCTCTTCCTCGAGTCTCATCAAAATAACACAACAGGCAATTAGCACCGAATTTTGCACCGGATTTTAGTGTCTTTTGAGTGCATGAATTGAAAAATTTGGTTGCACTCAACTTGGCGCAAACAAGCATGGTCAGTTTGGTGCCGAATTTTGTGCCAAATTTTGCGTCGGATTGAGCTAGATTGAACGTTGTTTTTAGCGCTGATAAATTGTAGCACCTCTATTAGCGCCTAATATAGCACCAGGAAGTAACGTTAGAAATTGCACCGAAATGGGTGGCCAATTTGGCTTCTGATTTGGCTTCCATGTCTACTCCCATTTTCTCTTCTAGTTTTGCTTCCAATTTGACATCCAGTTTTGCTTCCAGGTTTGCTTCCAATTTTGCTTCCAAGTTTGCTTCCAGTTTTGCTTCCATTTTTTATTCTGATTTTGCTTCCAGTTTTGCTTCTGGTTTTACTTCCAGTTTTGCTTCTGGTTTTGCTTCTAAGTTTGCTTCTAGTTTTGCTTCCGATTTTTCTTCTAGGCTTGCTTCCAGTTTTGCTTTCGGTTTTGCTTCCAATTTTTCTTCTGATTTTGCTTCCATTTTTGCTTTCGAATTTGTTTTCAGGTTTGCTTCCAATTTTGCTTCCAATTTTGCTTCCAATTTTGCTTCCAATTTTGCTTCCAATTTTGCTTTCGGTTTTGCTTCTAGTTTTGCTTCCAGTTTTTCTTACAAGTTTGCTTCCAGTTTTGCTTCCAGTTTTTCTTCTAGGTTTTCTTCTAGGTTTGCTTCCAATTTTTCTTCCAAGATTTCTTTTGTTTTTCTTCTATTTTGGCTTCCATTGTTGCTTCCTTTTTTTCTTCCAAAAATGCTTCTTGTTTTGCTTCCATTTATTAATTTAATATGTTTTATTTCAATTTATATCGTGCCTCTTAAATTACTCATATGATTATAGAGTAAGTAATTTAATTATTTAACTCATATGATTAAATAATAATATAATTATTGTAACATGATCATCATCTATAATTAAAACAAGTGAGTCAAATATCTATAATTTAATTGAATTTGACAACATCCATCCTGAGTAGTAAATTAAAATCATCATACTTAATAAATATCCATCCAAAAATCATCAACCACTTTTAATATATATAAATTGACAAGTCAATACTGATAATATCATCATCATATATAACTAAAACAAGTGAAATTCAAATATTCCAGTACATCAAAAACATGTCAAAATGATACATGTCCAACAATCGACATAAGTGAAAATGATACATGTACAAATGATATAAATAAAATTGATAAATTATGTAACTCAAATTGATACAAGTCAAGATGATACATGTCCAAATGATATAGTCAAAATGATACATGTCAATATGATACAACTCAACAATATAGTATTGTAGGCCGTGAAAATGATACATATGATAGTAACCATGAAAAGAGTCATATCAGCAATGATCCATGATGTAGTCTATATGATCATGAATGTCACTGGTTACTATCACCAACTATCTCATCATCATCATCACCATTGTGATCATCATCATCATCGTCATCATCATCATCATCATCATCGTCGTCGTCGTTGTCGTCGTCGTCGTCATAATTGTCATCGGCCTCGGTGTCTTCCATATCTGCATCATCATCATCCTCTGCCATGTGATCTATACTAGAAGAACCAATATTTTGTGGATCTATATCATGTTGAGGATCATCTTGATCTTTTGGAAGACCCGTGTTCTAAAAAAAAATAACATTTAAAATGAAAATTTATTATTTATTTCATGCAATAATTTATTTTTTTGTTATATATCTAATATTACAACATATGAGACAAAACCATAATCATATTACATCATATCAAAGTGCACATACCATAATAAAATTTCAAAAAAGTTACAGCTAATACTGGTGAGTCGGGAGAAACTTCAGTTTTAAAAAACAAAGCCAATTAGGCTAGAAAACTTGTGGATTAGGCCAACATTTGGTGGAAGAGGAATAAAGATGACTGGAACTCTGGAGGCCCACCATAATGGATTTTAGCATTCAACCATGAGATCAGAAGAGAGTTTATATCATGTATCAAAATATTAAGCATGCATTATTCCAGCCAGCGAAGAAGGAGATGATTACTTTGCTTCATTTTCATTTGCATAACCATATCATAGCGTGGGAACCAAGAAGACCAAGGATGTCCAGTTTTATGTGGAGGTAATGGATGTGGTCCAAAATTTAGGAGGGGCAAGAAGGTCAATGTATGATCTTGATGAAATTGAGGAAGAATAGCAAGAGAGGGACATGAAAAATAAAATCAATACACAGTTTCAAGGATTTTTCAAGCGAGTAAGAGAGCTATGGGAGCAACCTCATCTAAAATATTTTGAACTAGAGTTTGATATACCATTTAGAGAGCTCGGTTTTCATGGATTTCCTTTCAAAGCCTTTGCTTTTATTGTTCCTATGGTAAATTGTTTGGTAGAGTTGGTGGAATTAGCTCTCTTAGTAATCACTATTAGTGAGATTGAGATTGTTAACCTTGAGAGAGTAGGACTTGGGCAAAAGGCATTTGATATAATGGCTATTATTTTCATAGACATCAAGCAGGATGTACTATGCATTGATGCCATTCCTCAATCTTCACTTGATGGCATCAAGGAATGGTTGAACTCCATGGATATAAAGTACTATGAAATCATATTAAACTTGAACTAGCGGCCAATTTTGAAGAGTACTACTAATGATCCAGATAAATTTATTGAAGATGGTGGTTGGGAATTTTTGAATATGGAAGCTAGTGATTTTGATTATGATAATTCAGAAGAGTTAGATCAAGGATATGAACCCTTTGATGTAGAAGAGGAATCAAAATTAGATTTCATGTAGCCACAGTCAAGAGTGTTACAAGCCAACAAGATGGAGGGAATTCTTATATAAGGATAATTTTCAATGTTGCAGGTACCGACTTTAATGCCAACTACAATGGCAACATTGAAATTCCTTACAATTATTTATGTTAAGGAAATCTCCTTTAGATGCAAGGATTCAAAGCACATCAACCATGTGGTACAAATGATTAAATCCCATAGATGATTTGTAGCAATGAAAGAGCCTGAAAAGGCGGAGAGAGCTACATTGGTGACTCGGGAGAAACTTCAGCTTTCAAAAACAAAGCCAATTAGGCTGGCAAACATGTGGATCAAGCCAGCATTTGGTGGAAGTGGACAAAAGATGACTGGAAATTTGGAGGCCCATCATAATGGATTTCAGTATTCAACAATGAGAGCAGAAGAGAGAGCTCATATCATGTATCAAAACATTAAGCATGCATTCTTCCATCCAATGGAGAAGGAGATGATTACTTTGCTTCATTTTAATTTGCATAACCATATCTTGGCGTGGGAACCAAGAAGACCAAGGATGTCCAGTTTTATGTGGAGGTAATGGATGTGGTCCAAACTTTAGGAGGGGAGATCCTAATGTCTGCCAAGAGCCATAAAGTTGGATGAATTAAGTTCACCTACATGTCTACCAAAGTTTACTTCCAATTTTTATGACTGTTTTTCTTGACTATCAGAGTTTACTTACAAATTTGAAATTTCTTTCTGGTCATTTTGATGAGGATATATTCATCCAATGTGTAAGAACCTTTTGTTTGTATCACAAGCATATGTGCATTGCAAGAATTTTGGTTATTTATGGTCTATAGCTATGTTGTCTCACTTATTGGATCTTCTATTTCAATGTTTTCTATGGCCTTCTTTGTTTGAGGTAGCACCTGACAATCCTACCTCCTTTCCTTAGCTGAGAAGTGGATTTGAATTTGGAAAGACTGCACTTTAAAACTAGTTATGGGTTTAAGGAGAGTTATTCTAGCTTTGTTTTTGACACCCTCAATCTTCAACAAGGACTTAGATGCATGGACTTAAATGTAAGCTTCAAACTTAGATTTGAATGTGCATAATTTGATTGATTATGGTTTTCATGGGAAGTTGTCTTTACATGACTATTCTGGATTGTCAATACGTGTAATAGTGACTGCATCCTTATCAAGTTTGGCTACCCTTATTCAGAATGTCTTGGTCTTTGGACTCAATACAAAGTTGTGCATTGTTATTCCATATTTGTAACATGTAGGAAATTTAAGGGGTACAACATATATAAATTCAGTACTGTCATCAAAGGAAAACTTACAAATGGTGTATGAAGAACAACATAAAATTATTTTATTAGGGTTAATGCTTTCTTCCCCCACGTTGTTGATATTTTCCCCAAAACATGTTGCTTTTATTATTTCAACGCATCTCAAAATTCAACGTATTGATTAACATTTGTTACGCATTTCAGGTGTTTATGAAAATAATGCATATATGTTAACTCGATCAGTGTTGTTACTTCGATAGTTTGAATTCTATGACAACTAGCCATTAGGCCATTGTGTGCAGGAGCACGTTTGTGTTTTTAGTTAGCTTTTTTGGATAGCTCTACTGGGTGTTGAGGACATTCCATTTATCTTTTAAATGTTAAGAAGTCAGAGTTTCAAGGATTTCTCAAGCGAGTAAGAGAGCTATGGGAGCAACCTCATCTAAAATATTTTGAGCTAGAGTTTGATATACCATTTAGAGAGCTTGGTTTTCGTGGAGTTCCTTTCAAAGCCTCTACTTTTATTATTCTTATGGTAAACTATTTGGTGGAGTTGGTGGAATTACCTTTCTTAGTAATCGCTATTAGTGAGATTGAGAATTGTTAACCTTGAGAGAGTAGGACTTGGGAAAAAGGAATTTGATATGGCTATTGTTTTCAAAGACTTCAAGCGGGATGTACTCTGCATGTACGTCATTCCTCAATCTTTGCTTGATGGGATCAAGGAATGGCTAAACTCCAAGGATATAAAGTATTATGAAAGCAGAATGAACTTGAACTGGTGGCCAATTTTGAAGAGTATTACTAATGATCCAGATAAATTTATTGAAGATGGTGGTTGGGAATTTTTGAATATGGAAGCTAGTGATTCTAATTCTGATAATTCAAAAGAGTCGGATCAAGGATATGAACCCTCTGATGTAGAAGAGCATTCAGAATCAGATGAGGAAGGTTCTAAAGATGAATCTCTTGTGGAGTCAGAGGAGGACAAAGAAGAAGAAGAATAAGATTTTGAAGAGAAGGAAGGTAAAACATGGGGTGAATTAGAAGCCCAAGCCAGAAATGCAGATAAGGAAAAAGGAGACGAGTCTAACAATGAAGAGGAAAGGCGACAACTAAAGGTAAAAGCTACAGGGAAGTCTCGAGCACCTGATATTAGAGATTCAAGAGGAATGTCTGCCAAGAGGCATAAAGTCATATGAATTGAGTTCATCTACATCCTTCTACTATTTATTCATGCACATAAACGGTCATCTTGTAATCATAAGATTTGAACTCTATTTACTCATCCTATGCATCAATAAACAACTCAACACAAGAGATTAAAATTGACATATTAACACAACAATATCCAACTAAGTTATTGAAACTCAGCTATTGATACCTCGTTTTCCATCCAGATTACAAAATCATTCCACTTTTTTTTTTGTAACATATTCTTTTCAAATTGCTTTGGATGGCGGCCATATTTCTCCCCCTGTCAAAATATGGCACATGGACTAGTTAAACTAATTAATATGCAATCATTTACTTTTTCCAAGGAAATAAAAAATATATATCATTTAACATATTAAATATACTTACAAATGTACAGATCAAGGCTTGTAAACCATTCTAGCCACTACGATGCGTGGCACGAAGTTGCTCAAGCCTAATCTTGGAGGCCTTGTCCTGAAACATATACTAATTCAATTTAACTATGCACAAATAAAATTTAAATATCGTTTTAATAAATTTGATATAATCTTATGAGAAAATTCAAATACCTGCGTACTATCCTCACCGAACTTCCTCCATGCATCGGACTTCTCATATGATTTTACAATATTTTTCTATACTTTCACACTTACATCAATTGGCCTTCTTTTATGCCTTAGCTCAGGAGGGATATTTTTTATCTTCTTTGTTTGGTTGCACCGAAATCTCTTGCAGTTTTGAGACATTTGTAGCTTTATCTTCTTTACAAATCAACCTGTGTCAAATTTAGTCTCCATGGCATGGATAACTGCTTTTTTCAGTTGCATGGGTATATGTGAGAATGGAAAATGTATATGGTCTTTGAACCGTTGAAGGCATGATTCCTTCAACCTATTCACAAATTTTTTCCCAGCATCCATCATTCAAACTTCCCCTGAAATCACCTCGTATTCTATCTTCGTATTGTAGCTACCAATGCAAGATTGATAACATGGTGTGGTGGAAGAAGTATGTGTCCCAGGAGTTGTTGGGACATTGGAAGTCTCTCTTCCCTGTTCCACATTCTTAGAGTTTACTTTCACTAATTTCCTCCTGGATCTTTTGCTCGATCCAGGATTGGTTGGGTAATCAATTGATTCCCTTTCACACAAGTGATTTGTTTGTAATGTTTGAGGGGCACTATTAGATTGTTTTTCTATGTATCTGGAAAGTGTTGTCCAGTCCACATTAACCAATTTTTTCACTGCCTCTACCCCCAATATGGAAGCCAATTCCTCTTTATCTTTGTCAGTCTCATGTCCCTATATATATATATATTTTATTTTTTTTAAATTATATTTCTTTTAAATTTAGAAATTAAAAACTAAAAACTACAATTCCTCTTTATCTTTGTCAATCTCATGTCCCTACATATATATATATATATATATATATATATATATATATATATATATATATATATTTAAATTATATTTCTTCTTTTAAATTTAGAAATAAAAAACTAAAAAGTAAAATTCAAAGAAATAATGGAAACATTTACAAATCTATAAAGGGACAATGAATTACCTCATTGTGGCTAGAGTCTGCTGACAATGCTCGCTTCCTTCTATTGCTTGACATTTTGAGGTGACCTAGGGAAAATTATTTTCATCTAGTCTGTGGAGGCAAATGAAGTACACACTGTCAGGTATGAAAGTTTTGTTATGTGGGCAAATATGTTTGTTGGGTTTGCTTAGTGTTGATAATCTAGGGAAAATATGCTCATTGGGTTTGCTTAGTGTTGATAACCTTATCATGAAAACTCTCTCATAATTCAATCTTGCATGAATTTTTCATGGCATCGGTGACTATGGTGCAACTGGGCAAAACCAAGCGGTTTCTGCATTTATTTTCAGCAGTTGCTCAGCAGTGACTGACCCAATTCCAAGATTTTCCAAGAAATTCACTATTTCCTTGATACCCAGGTTAGGGAAAGAATACAAAGGCATCCTGGATTTGTGCTATAACATTTTGAGCCAAAGCTCAAATGGGTAGGGTAAATTTTTTTGTTGGTTTCTCAAAGGTTTTACAATTTATAATGATGAGACAATTTAGAGGTTGCCTGGACAAGTTAGGCCACGAACTAGTAAACAATCACAAATTCAAATGCAATACAAAGAGCAGTAAACAATCATGATTTCAACCAAGAAAAAACAAATTGTAACTTTACCTATGGTGTCGCAAACTAAATTGAATTTCCCATCAGTTGCTGGTAGCGCCCTGCTCTCTTCCTTCGCACGACATTTTTCCCTTTTTTGTCATCTGATTTCTTCCTTCGAATTTAGAGGTTGCCTGGACAGGTTAGGCCACGAACTACTAAACAATCATGAATTCAAATGCAATACAAAGAGCAGTAAACAATCACGAATTCAACCAAGAAAAAAAAATTGTAACCTTGCCTATGGTGTCGCAAACTAAATCGAATTTCTCATTAGTTGTTGGTAGCGCCCTGCTCTCTTCCTTTGTGTGATGTTTTTCCCTTTTTTGTCATTTGATTTCTTCCTTCATGCGGGAAAATTTTTAATTTTCGATTTTGATTCAGTAGTCGGCATTAGTTAATGCCAACTTTAGCACCGACTTTTGGTTGTTAATGTAATCTATTTGGGGTGCCTAAGGCGGAACCAAGTGCATCTAATTGAGTGCCTATCATTGTTGTATAGTGACTATTTTCATTGTTGTGTATCACAGGATCTAGAGTGTTGGAAATAATTCCAACTCCTGCCTTGTTTTTGTGACCACCACTGTCTCATGGCTCCTTCATCAGCTCAATGCGGTAGAGCAGTTTTTACCGCGGTCCCACAAGGTGCTTCATCCTTCTCGACGGTAGTGTGGTGAAAGCTTCTGTGACAGCACAAAGTCTTCCTTTTGTTCATGGCGGTGTTGTAGTGACTCCCACAAGTCTTCTACCATTGGCGTGCAGTAGTTCGGTGACCATCGTTGTCCCGCGACTCCTTCATCAACTTGGTGTGGTAGAGCAGTTTTTACTACGGTCCCATAAGTTGCTTCTTCCTTCTCGGCGGTAGTGCGGTGAAAGATTATGTGGAAACATTTTTATTCACAGAGGAGGCCATGGAGAGAGGACGTGGACGGCATAGAAATACTAAATCACTGAGAGGAAAGTGGGTGGAAATAGATGAGACAACGAAATCTACAGATACAATAGAGGTAAGAAGAGAAAACAACCTCAACCAAAGGAGGAAGGTGTTTATGAATTCACAAATGCTACAACATAGAGGAGATATCAATATGCCAAATATATGACTAAAGTGAGGTTTTGTGTTGGATAACATACTCGTTGAAATGATATAATTGGTGTACTAAATATTATTTACTATGTTGTGTATTATAGGGGCGAGATGAGGCCATGGCAACAAATTGTGTCATATCAAATGAGGACACAACAGTTGAAGCAGAACATCAAGTACTCAAATTTTGACTTAACTTAAGAAAAAATGATCTAATGGAATTTTGTGATATGTCCATATTTTTTCATAGTATTATTGAAATTTATAATGTATTATCCAATCTTGACATAAATTAATGATGTTGTTGGTTATTTTAGATGGAGATTGGAGCAAATGCAGAGCCTGAGCATTCAACTAGAAAAAGAAGAAGATATGTATGTGGACATGGACCTAAAACTGTTAAATCACGTAGACGAAAGTGGGTGGAAGAGGATATGACAATGGATACTACAAACACAACAAACGATTGCACTAAAGAAGAGGTAGGCTAGGAATATAGTACATGGGATGAATACTTTGAGAAAATTGTTTGTGGATGTTATGTATGTTGTGGAAAGAAATAATTCAAATGAGAAATTGTACAAAGAAATTACATATATGATGAGCTTCCATTCGGTAGTATGCCTCATACAATCGATTAAAACCAAAGAATAATAAATGAGTGTGGACTGACGTTTTATAAACTATGTTGTCAAAATTGTGTTTTATTTAAATTATTGTATAAAAAAGGTAGTCTATAAAATAATGTTTCATTATTCAATTGATGTATATATGTTCATAAAATTTTTTATTTTTATTTTTTAAGCCATATTTGATTATATTTCTTTGAAATTGATACATTTATGATTTATCCAATTGTTGCCAAATATTGAGTAATGCTTGCATTTGTTGATAGGTAGAATATTTTGATGAAACACATACTAATACCCAAGATCCAACTGAGTTATTAAGATTTGGATGAGATGATCCAAACCATCCCTTCAACCATACTAGGGCGAGAAGAGCAAGATTGAAGAGAACACTACCACTTGAGAAATTTGAAGAGCTGATGAGAGTCGCATACACTGATGACATGCCACCTAGCCTTAATGATGATGATCATGATAGTGAAATGTAGTGCATGAAGAAGGATTGAATGAAATGCTTATAGGTTTCTTTGGGGATGGAAACAATGATGACAATAATGATGATATGGTTGACAGTAACGATGATAGCAGGGGTAATTACTAGCAAAGTAATGTTGATGATAACAACATCAAAGAATCCATCAAGCAAGCAACGAAGACACCCATGTTCAAATTGGGTGCAAGTAGAACTTCAAAATTGGCATGCACATTAATATTATTAGAAATCAAGTCACTATTTGGTTGGTCAAATAAAGGATTCACTACCCTACTGAAGTGATTTGAAATCTATTTCTTACTTTGCATTGTCAATTGGTGTACATAATTCGTAAACATTCATCAACTTCATTCATATTTCTTTAAGGGGATTTTAAAACCATATATTGTATATAAATAGTCCTCGTATAGATTGACATATCTCTGGAAATCTTACAAGGCAGTAAAAACTAAAATATTCCCTGAAGAGAATGTCTTGCCATCAACTTGCAGAGAGGCATGTCTATTGTTGGTTGAGTTGGGGATTGAATATAAGAAAATTCATTCATGTAAAAATGATTGCATTTTATATAGAGATGAATATCAAAACAAGGTAGAATGTCATGTATGCAAAGAGAAGAGATATTGTACAGATGTACAAGGTCCTACAGTTCCAAAGAAGGTTTTACGTCACATGCCAATTATACCTAGACTTCAACTAATGTTTTGTTGCAATTCACTAGCACAATTGATGGATTGGCATGCAAAGAACAGGAGTAAAGATGGATGCATACGAATTCTGGCCGACTCCAAAGAAATGAAACACATAGAGGAAAAATAGCCAAGAAAATTCAAAGAAGAACCCCGTAGTATCAGGTTTGCTCTTGCAATTGATGGAGTGTGCCCATTCTCTTTCCTGAGCTCAAATTATAGTGTTTGGCCAGTCAGATTGATAGTATATAATATTACCCCATGGATGAGTGTTAGAAAGGAGCACCTTATGCTAACTCTCATTGTTCCAGGAAAACATCAAGTTAAAAACATGGATGTTTATCTTGCGCCTTTTATTGATGAGATGCAATTTCTATGGAAAGGAATAAGAATGTATGACATATCGCGTCCTCCGTCAAATAGGTCCTTCATTTTGTATAGTGTGCTATGTTGGACTATTCATGATTTCCCAAGACTTGGTATTTGTTCTGGTAAGATAAAATATTTACGTATTTACACTCATAATTTATTTTCATCCCAAATTTCATACTTAGTCTTAAACTATTTTTTTTTATGTTATTAACATTACTTGTTGAATTGTAGGGCTTCAAACAAATGGGATATTTGCATGTCCAAGATGTGCAAAAAAATTTCAAGGGTGGTATTCTAAAGATCTACATAAATTTATTTACGCAAACAACAGGGTTTTTCTACTAGTAGATCATAGGTTTAGAAATCGCCTGAAGAATCAATTTGATGGAAAAGTTGAAAATAGAGGCCCTCCCATGATTATGGGTCTAGGTGATTGGATTAAGAAGTATGAAGATTCTGAATTGAAAGCTTGGGAGGATTTTTTTGATCGGGGTGATTCAATTCAAGAAACAGAACAAGTTCTAGTCAATATGCTAGAAGGAATGAAAAGGAAATCCATATTTTATGAGCTCCCTTACTGGAAGGATCTATTAATATCTCACCTATTAGATCCTATGCATGTCTTCAAAAATGTCCTGGATTCTATATTTCGACATATATCAGGCAAAGAGAAGGACAACTTGTCTTCGAGGAGAGATATTGCTCTTTCGCGTACCAAATTTGATAGAAAACATTTGTGGCCAAACGGGGAAAATGAAACATATGCAGAAGCTCCATGGATTTTTAAAAAGCAAGAGCTAGACCAACAAAAAAATTTCATCCATTCAATAAGGACACCTACTGGTTATGGGTCATCATTAGCTAAAGCTTTTACAGTTGATGGACATATCACAAGATTTAAAACACATGATTTTCATAATTTAATGAAGGTATTATATATCAAAATTTAACATTTACTGGTAACATTGATTAAGCACTAAATTTATTTTGATATTTTTTTGTGGGAGAAAAAATTTACTAATGACCTTTTCATAAATGTGTTTGATAGCATATCATGCCATTGGCAATTACGGGGGATTCTTGTCTTAAAGTTGACTTAAGGAATGCCATAAATTGATTGTGAACATTTACAAGGTATGTGGTTATATGAAATGTTCATGTGTGAGAGACATAGAGATATTATATTGCATTTTAATTTATGACTAAACGTTCATACTAATTTACTATTCTTATATTAGGTGGGTGACCTCCAAGGAGATCCATGAATTCGAAGTGCCAAAGTGGAAGAAGGAAATTGCAGAAATTGTATGTGTATTTGATAAGGAGATCCCTACAAGTTTCATAGACCTAAAAGTCCATTTACTTATACACCTAGTTGATGACATTGAATTGGTAGGTGTCGTATCAACGAGGTGGATTTTTTTCTTTGAGAGGTATATGAAAACTCTTAAAAGATATGTCCGAAAAAAGGCACATCCAGAGGGTTGCATGGTTGAAGGGTATGTATTGAATGAAGCATTTTTCTTCCTATGTGAATTCCTTGGTAAGGATTTTGAAGATGGCCCATGCATCTCAGATGAAGAACGAGCATCATATATTATTGATGGAGAAAAACCACAATCTAGTGGTGTTGAAGTAGAAATTAGTAAGTAAATTCACGATCAATGCGGTTGTTTTTCTTGCAATCATTAATTTACTTTGTAATTTATTTGTCAAATTAACAACATGACATTTGGAGTTTGAAATAAAAATGTTGACATGTAATAACGAAAGTTCTATACTCGACAAGTTCATTATGTACCACATGGACTTTATGAACAAATGGATTGATCTATATGATAAAAAGAGAGAAGAAGTGTTAGAAGCAAGGAGACAGTTTAAGAGATTGAATCCAAGGAATACTCCACTTCCCACTCATTTGCTTGGGGAATGGGGCAAAGATTGCACACTCGAATGGGTTATTGAACAAATTCAAAATCAAATAGAAGATGTAGGTACATATTCAAACATAACAAAAGATGAAATCAACATGTCTAGAGGATGTGAAAGAAAGGTACAGTTGGAATTTTACAAAATATTTTTTCCTTATAGTTTTGACAATATTAACTATTTTAATATTCGTCATTATATGTTTTTTCACTGAAATAAATGGTCTTTCACAGGTGAGGAAATATCCAACAATATGGGCATATGGTCAACATTATCATGTAGAAAGTGTAGACGTAAAGAGACGATCCTTTGATTGTGGTATCATGGTTGACTTCAAGCAATCCAGTTGATCAAGCTCAAAAGATAAGAATATAATTGAAGGGAATCTATAATATGTTGGGAAAATACAAGAAATTATCGAGTTGGATTACCGCTCTTTTAAATGTTGTATTTTTAAGTGTAGATGGTATGAAGCATTTGAGAGGACACAAAGACATGATACCCATAGTGGATTGTTTTCTATAGATTCTTCATCGTTCCTACCGAAGGATAAGGAGCCTTATGTTCTACCAATTCATTGTGAGTAGGTATTTCTTTAACTCAAACAAGAAGCGGTAGTGATCATTAATCTATTAATTCATAGCTTATTGTGAATATATATGTGTGTTTATTAATCAATAAAATTGTTATAACATACATCTAATATATGTATGTCATTCATGTGCAGGTATTTTTCTATGAAGATATTTTGGACCTGAAATGGATATTTGTCATACATTATGATTCAAGATTAAGATATGTATTTGACGATGCATTAGTGGATACTGAGAAAAATAATGATGGCCAAACAAATGAGAGAGGGATTAGAAAACATCGAAGAATTTGACATCCATGATCTGATGTTGAAGATGGTTATGTTTAGGCACAAGAAGACAACAATCCAAAGTTATATGATGTTATGGAAGACAACAATATGGATGGTATAGAAAATGATGATCCAAATACATCTGGTAACAATATAGATGGTCTACAGTCAAATTTCAATGATGATGAAGATGATGCAGGTCAAGATGAGGATGATGATAATATTAAATACTTGAAGGGTTCATCCCAAAGCTCGCACGGATAGCGGAGGAAGGCTTAAGTCTCGGGTTTGCTCCCTGAGGTCTTGGGTTCGAGTCTGAGGTCCGGCCTCACCTGATGGGTGTGGCTTGCGAGTGGTTGCGTGCATCCCCAGAGGACTAGTCTCGCCTCAGCTCGCCCCTTCCTATCCCCAACTTGGCAGTTTGTAAGCCCAAGGTAAGGTGGGTTGGGCGCTGGGTTGGGTCATGAGGATACCTCTGATGGTTATAAAAAAAAATATTAAATACTTGAAAGAACATATGAAAATTGACAATGACAATGATACATTGGATGACATTGTAGCAGACAATAATGTCAATGACCAAGAATTCTAAATTTTAAAAATTATTTACAATCCATGTTTAAAAAAGGATGATTCTTATGGCCTAAACTTTGAAATGCTTCAGCAATATTATTATGTTGTATTCACCATACATTTCCCTTGACAAATAAAACATGTTCTTTCATTCATTTTTACTGTATATCTCAGAAGTGAAATTGTTGTTACATAATGATGCACTAAGAAAATAATATGTACACAAAAATGCAAAGAAAATGTTTGAAATTTAACATGCAACCTACTGTGTTGTGTTGAAAGCAATCAAGATTAACTGGGACAAGAAATAAAAATAAAATTTTGATGATTGTACTTGAAAGTGAACAAGATATGAAAAGTGTGGACAATGATGGTGCTAAAATTGAAAACCCTAATTTTGATGACATTACTATTTTATGTCATTAGCGATAAAGAGCACATACAATTTTATATACATAGAAAATGAAGATTTGAAAATAGTAAACTGAAAATGTAAACACTGTAAGATTTTTCCTTAAACAATAATTCACATACTCACTTACAAGAAAGGGTGAAGCATTTTTTATTCAAACTCTATTTTCTTTAATAGACATAATAGTAAAAAAATATTTACAAGTACAAGAATATATACATTGTTTCATAGAAAATAAGGAATGTTTCATAGAATATACAAGTACAAAAATATATACAAGAATATTTGCAAGTACAAGAATATATACATTGTTTCATAGAATATATACACTATTTCATAGACTTCTAAATTTTTAGAGTTATTTGCAATCTGTTGGGTCTCAAAAATGCAGGTTTTTAGACCATAAGAGGGTGCCAATCTCTAAAAGGGATTTAATCCTTAATACAAACCAAATAAAGTAAATTATTCGAATGGACTTTAATTCACACCTAACCATAAACCAATCAAAGAATCCACACAGTAACAACAAATGTGCCCTAATAAATCTTGCAAATTTAAACAACTTGAAAAGACCACTTTGGAGACATCAAAGCAATAAATAAGCATGAAAATCGACACAACAATTGAACACTAAAAATGGATTACGAGTTATAATGCATCTACTCCATTATATTTCTCAAAATATAGACATACATAACATGAGTTCTTTTGATATGAATAAGTGGATGAGATGGTCTAGTATCTATTTTAATGGATTGAAATGATGATGATATGATGATCAAAATCGGACCTTGGTTTCCCTATTTATACGGGAAGCAACAAGCTTCAGGTTCATTCATAAAATTTACATCGTTTCTTAACTAAAGCATAACTAACATAACATAGAAACTTAAAAAGAGTTTATTGTTGGATGGACCACAGTCCGTTAATCATCAGCAAGCACCCGTGACCACCTAAGATATGTTCAAGGCTCAAGCACCATGTTAATGCGTCCACAACAACCAAACTCTGACTACCTCCTCATATAGCTCGTGCAAGGAAAATTTAACCTTTGACATGTGATCAATGTATTTCTCCTGGGCATAAGTGTTTGCTTTATGTAGAGTGTCTGTCATTACATTCTCCAATCCAACAATCCTCTCAAGTTGCTTATGCATTTTCCTGAGTACCTCATCCTGATCATTGATGTCATCAAGGATGCCTGGAAAATATTCTGATATCTCATTTTTCCAGGTTTCCCGATCCTTCAAATCTGTTTCTACAAAGAAATTTGACATGGCCATACATAGTGGTTGGTTGAATTCAGTCAATTCCTATGTCAAGATATTCTGGAAGTTTTCATGTGTATTCATGAGGCTCTGACATTCTTGGAGCAAAGCATTATTATCTCCATATTTTTCCTTGATATGGGATTCCATTTCCTTCATCCTATCAAGCATTCTTCCATGCTCCATGAGGGCCTTATATGTTCCACTGTGAGCACACCAAACACCATCTGCATGTTGGCACATATCTTTGAATTTTATACAAATTATCCTTGACGCTACTTCAAAAGTAGTAACCTTCAATTTTCTTTTTAGTTCTTCATGTTCCTTTTGAGCCTTTTCAAATTTATGCTTCCATCGAGCAGTCTTAGACATGGCCTCTAACACTTTTCTTTCATGTTCAATTAAAGGAGAGTAAAGCCTTGGAGAAGCAGGCAACCTATCTTTGTAGTTGGTTAATTATTGTTTCAACCTATCATTTTCCTCTATCAACCACTGGTTATCTCTTACTAGCTTTTGGATCCAGGCTTTGGTGAATTTGGATCACATTCAAGTCAGTAGTCTCCAAGGGATCTGTCTCCCCTACTCTTTGCACTAGGAGATGTCCAAAAATATGATCATGGTCAACGAGAGAAGGCTTCTTGTCTAGTGGGTAAAGAGCCCAAATTTGCAAAGTGGTATTATCAGGATTGTACCCTGACCCTGTATAGATCCTGTCACCTGATTCATCCATTATTTGCAAATTTTTATTCTTTCTCTTCAAAAAGTTGTCAAACACAATGGTTAAACTAATATCCTACCCAGGAAGGAGCATAACTCCAGCTTCTTGCAATAATGCTCTTCCTCTCTCAATAGTCATGTTTCTAATTTCCCTATCAACTTCATGTTGTAACTCTTTCAAGGCATAAGCCTCTTTCTTAGGGTCAATGTCCTTTAACCTTTCTCTTATTAGTCTTCCTTTATACTCATATATAAAGGACTTAAATTCAGGGGTCCGCACAAAATTATCATCTACAAAAAAATACTGACTTGCACGATGCCTCACATCATCTGATAGCTCATCAGAGGCTTCAAAGGTGATCAAACTTCTTTCCAATGGAATCTCATATTGGGGTATAAAAAGAGCATTAAACTGTGAGACTTCTTCTTCCTCCTCAGTGTTATCTTCTTCCATGGATGGGGAACCAATTGAAAAGCTCACTTTAGGAGTAGGCTGAGGTGATAAGTGATCCAGTGGTGTGATATTTTCTACTTGCCTCCTATGACTGATGCCCCTTCCTCTTTCAAATGCCACAAGTGGCACATCTCTTATCAGTTCTTCTTCATGAAGGATTGACTGCCCAATTCTTTCTGTGGGATCATGCACCTCAGGGAAAGCCCCTACGTAGCTTGGGTTATTATTCACCTTCTAAGCCTCAACCATCATAACCCTACTATAGGAATTCATTCTCATCATGTTTTGTTTTTCTTCACAATTTTTGGTGACATCTTCTAAAAGGAAACTATGCTCATACCCTTTCAATTTTTGAATTTTTTTGGCATCACAAATGAAGTGTTCAGGATCAAACTTTTCCCTTTTGTTACCAACCGACAAGCCATAATAATCCAGTTTACCACTAACCAACTCATAGCCTGAATCAGAGATAATAATGAAATCACCAAAGCATAAAGTGGAAGGCATGAAATTCTGCCTCCCATAGCTCTTTAAATGCATGAAAGCTGAAAATGACAATTGCCTTATGATCTCTAAATAAGAAACTCTGTCTGGCACAGTCTTAGGCAGAAAATAAGGTGTAGCTTCAAATCCATAAACCTTGATAACAATACAATCCCCAAACATGTACCAGTCCCCCCAATTGTGTTTTATCCCTGATTCATGACCCATATCTTTTGGTTGGAGAAATTTTAAGATCTATGGGGAGAGGTTGTAGTCACATTTGTGGCCTAACAACTTGTATAGTGGTTTGAAAAAATATTCCTCAAAATATAGGTAGTGGGACCTCCCACACCTGTTATCCCACACAAATGTCCATATTTGTACAGGCCTTGAATTTCCATCATTATCTAAGTCTTTTATTCTTAATTCCTCACCCCATATCCCCATCACCTGCCCTTTGTATAATATCATGTGCATGAAAAGAGAATAGTGCTTGAAATTAATGGCTTCATTGTCATTCTTGATGATATTGAGGGCATTATTGATGGCCTCCGATAAATACTTTGCATAATCATAGGGTCAAGTATTATGGCTCTAGATGTTTGTGGCTAAAACCATGGGAGCAATTGTCATGTTCTCAGGAACATCAATTCCCAGTACTTCACCAACTAAGTAATAAGTGTATTGAAAGTATTCTTCAAACAAATCCATAGAGAATGGGGGCTTATCTTCATTAGAGAAACTCATAGTTTGGTTACCCGCACCTTTAACCCTATGTAGAGGCAATTTCCATCTCTTGTAACTTGTGTCCATGGTGCGATATTCCTCCAACAAGCCTCTGATTCATAATTTTGTTTTCAGGGAAGTGTCTAGCTGAAAAATCATGGAAATATAATCTGGCTTTATGACCATGAACTATGACCCATCAGGCAAATGGATTGCTCTCATCTTTGGATTTTAGTTCTTTGCCAACACCTTGATTAACTCTATGTTCACAAAGACATTGGGTACTACAAGTTTACCCAAATTCAAATTCTACAGGTTTGACACTAGGCTATGCCAAAATTTCTTCCTATAATGATAAATAAAAAGGTTGTAACCCCTACATGGAGTCCATACATCTCCCAATTTTTTTTTTAATATTATAATGTCACACACGATGGGTTAAGCTGTGCTATTCTTCTAGATTTTGGCCCAGACCCAAGACACTAATCAATTAAGTCTTGATTCAATTGCCTAGCTTTAGTTTTCTATCTTTTTGCTTTCTGTTTGCTTGGGGTTTTTTCCATCTCAACCCTACTCATGCAATGCTTTCATCTACTTACTGAGAAGATACTTTGAGCTGAGTCTAGACCACTTACTTGGATAAATGTTGCAAATTTCCAGCTACCTACCACTGTCCAACTTGGTTCTCCAAATCCTTTAATTACAATTCATGGTGATTTCAACTTCTTTGAGGCTATATTTATCAAATTTCAGGACACTTCATCCAACCCTGGTTCATAAATTGCGCTCGTGCCACCTTTATGATAAATTTCTTCATTAATAGCGGTAGTCTCATCAATATTTTTGTTAGTCACATCAATCAGACTAATCATCATTTCATAATTGTCAAAGAGACTTTTAATTAAAATGCCCATTGTTTCTTCGATATGCCGGTATGGTGGTGTTTTGCCCTTCCCTTCTTCTATTTACCGCACTACCGCCTTGCTCAAGGCTTCTTGCTGTGGGGTTGTGGTGTATACTGCTCTACCGCATATGTTGCTAACCTTCTTGATGGTATATCGGTGTATGATTTTGATCATTACTTGAAGAGTGTCAATGAGACAATCTTATTTGTCTTACCGATATCTCAATGTCTCTTCAACATTAGATCTTTAATTCCTCCAATGTTGGTTGCCAGTGTCGATGAGACAAGTTAATGTCTCTTGCCAATATGCCACTGTCTCATCGACAATTACTTTGTTATATCCAAGAGTTGTGTTTTGTCAAGCACTTGTAGATATAAATTCTCGATGTGACATAAGTGATTCTCTCCTCGATATGCCCGTATTTTGTTGACATTTCATTGTTTTACATCATTGATGAGACATATAAATAAGTCTCTTCGACATAGGGGTGTCTCATCTATGTCTCTGATTTGTGCTTTGTGCTAATGTTAGGGAGACTTTGGAGGGACTCTCATCGACATGGTGTTGTCTTGGCGATATGCTATGAGAAATCATAGGAGTATTTCAAAGGAGGAATACACTTTGATGCTGTGATCAAGGGTTTTATTTGGAAGCTCACGTGAGGGATTTTATTAAATTTAAGTTATTATGACAAGAATTCTATGCATATGGTGGATGTAAGAGATGAGTGAAAATGGAAGTATGCAAAAATAATTAGAATGGATTTTTGGCTACAACATAATCCATGTTTAAAAAAGGATGATTCTTATGGCCTAAACTTTGAAATGCTTCAATAATATTATTTGTGTCGATACAAATTACCTATTGCAATATCCTTAAACTGTTCAATCTTTGGTATGAATTGTTGGCAAAAAAGAAGAAGGATTATTTGGATGCTTCTTCCATTCATTTTGTATCAACATATGTTCGTGAAGACACAAAAGTTAATAGCTCAATCAGGTAGAGATTTTGTGATTTTCAAATGAAGAGTAAAGTACATTTTTATTTATGCTACATTACGTTCATGTGCATAAAAAAAATCAGAAGATTACATTACTAGATTGCACTTATGCAGATGTATATAATAAAGGAAATATTGCACAATCCTTTCAAAAATATAGTCTTTATTGATAATGTAAATATATGTTGTTCCACACAAGTCGTGGAACTGACTATTTGAATGCATATAATCGAAAAAATATACATTTATAGATACAAAAGAGAAAAATGCACATAAAGAGAAAGGGGACCCGTCATTGCCTCAATAACAAATCCCAATTGCTTTGTTTTGCATCATCTTCAGTCTTCCCGCTTGTCTAAGCCTCCAAGTTGATGTCTTCCTTGTTGCTCCTAGGTTCCCTGCATTTGAGTGAGAAGAGTGTTGTTAGAGCAATGAAGGATCACTAGTCAAAATATGTGCATACATCTATAAACATATAATTTGATCATCATGTGCATTCAAATAACTTGCATACCATAAATGTCCAGGAAAACAAGAAAGTTATCAAACATATCTATCATATGCTCTATTTTATCTAACATGTTTTCTCATTGTGCAGGTATAGATAAAATTAGGTTGTTGTTTTGTTTATCTGGTTACAACATGTGGGGTGAAATATGGCTCCCACAAGGGCTAAGCCCAGCCTACTACCCTATTGTTTCATTTTAGAAGGATAATCACAAGTAAACCATCCATGAAGCATTAAAGATCAATCTTTGCAAGGATAGTGGAGTATGTTGGTAAGGGGTAATCTCCTTATTGATAAAGATTTATCCTTATTAATAAGAACATTCCACTATCAACATAGCCATGATTCTGACAAAACTGATCATCAAGGATTCCAAGATAGTTTTCATTAATAGTAAGGTTAAAATTAAGTAGCCCCAAGCATCATAATAGTCACAAGAATTGAACATGAGGGTCAGTCATGTAGATTAAAAGCTTACACAATAGTCATCACTTGCAAAGACAGAGACAACATGTTTCCACATAACAAATTAAATCGAATGCATGAAAGGTACAATGTGAAGTCCATAATAGTGAATGTTGATTAAGAGGGATTGAAGGACAACATTTTGTATCAAGGAGAACAAGTTAACCTCAAAATATGTTGTACCTAAGTATGACAATACCTAAGTTTCTGGTGTTTCTAGATGGAACCTATAGCAGAAAAGTGTAGTCTCCATCTGAAGGAACCATCTTCAAAACTCTTCCCTGAAATGAGGGTTGAAAACATTAGAAGAAAAGAAATACCATAATTCTAAAGTAACAATTTGTATCAAGAAAAATTTCAAAAAGTATAATTAAAAAGACAAATCCTTACAATTGGACCAAACAAAATTATGATTTTATCTTTAGAATGTAGGAACTTTCTCTATCGGAGCTTCATGACCTAAAATTGGATCTCAAATTGGACCAATAAAAATTATGATTTTATCTTTAGAATATATGAACTTTCTTTGTTCGATATTCATGACCTCAAATTAGATCAGAAGCTGGATAAACAAATTTATGATTTTATCTTTAAAATGTACAAACTTTCTCTATCGGATATTAAATATGTAAGGTTGGATCAGAAACTAGATAAGAAGATTTATGATTTTATCTTTAGAATGTAGGAGCTTCCTCTGTTGGATATTTGGAAAGTCCTACACACAAGTTCTGCTTCGAAGCAAAAACACCTGGAAGTGTTTCACACCGGCTCAAGGTACAATCCAACCTGGTTATGACACTGATAGCAGTCCAATTTTGCTTGAACCATCCATACCCGAACGTTGCATCACGATATTTTCTTCCTCACATAAAAATGCCACATATTAACCCCTTCTAAATAAAACTCAAAATACCATGAAACAATGAGTCCCCTATATTAGTAAGTAAGTAGGCAGTCTATAGGGCATAGTTTGATTTTATTCAAGGATGCTCATGAAAGGAATCTTCAAGTGAAATTGAGTGAGTTGTTTGAGATTGCAGCTGATGGTGCAATATCTAGTCTTGAAGGCAGTTAGCAAAGCAGTAAATGTGCAAGAAAATCAAATTGTACACAACAAACAATTCACAATGTTATCCTGCATAATGCCTTAAGTTTGAAGACAAAAATCTTATTGTATCTTGATGAAAGTAGTGACCTTAATGGTCAATCACTAGCAACCATGATTTTAAAACATGCTATTGTGCTTATGGAGGCATCATTTTAAGCAAGGTGGTGAGTGGTGGTTTGGAACAATGGCAGGTATGAAGGACTTGCTTTATATGCATACTATGCAGTCTAGCTTAAGACAACGTTCTTAGAAGAGATTGAAGGTGGATTACGGAACTCAAGGGTTACCATGATAAAGATTAAAAGAAAGATCAAGATCTATTTAAAAGCCACTATCATGAAGATATTAAAGATGTCAAATGCAAAACCCTAGCAACTAGAGTAATGAACATAGTGCGAAAGAGGATAGTGTGCTAGGGCAGATTTAGGAGATCTCCATGTTATCTAATCACATGAAAATATATCATTTATTTATTATTTTAAATTAAAAGAAATTATTGTAAACCCTATATAGGACACATTGATACTTCAAAAGCATCTGATTTATTTTTTTAAATTAAAAGAAGTCATTCTAAACCCTATATAGGATACATTGATACTTCAAAAGCATTTGAAGGAATTTGAGATTATGCAAACATATGTCAATTAAATACCTAGATTACAAATAGTAGTGTGAACATTGTAACCCTTGTTGATCGTAGCAGAAATGCGATAAACAAAGATGAATCCTATGCCTCATATCACGCACATCTCCTTACCATTCTCTATCATTCTTTGCTTAAACACTTCTCCATTTTGGCGGGCTACACCTGAAAATAAGGTTTCAACAAAGGTTTTATTGTATGTTTATTAAAATGAAAACTCCATTCTGGCAGGCTATGCCTAAAAATAAGATTTCAATGAAATTTTTAGAGTATGCTTATTAGAGTTTTAGAGTATTTTGGTGGGCTATATTCTTGATTCCTTAAATGATTTATTCAAATGGATTGTGACTGACGTGATTTGCTGCATTTAGTGATATAAATTGTAATGATGCCATGATTACTGTACTACTGCCATCTCTTATTATACCCACTGCGGTATGGTGGTGTTTTTCCCTTCCCTTATGTTGTTTACCGCACTACCGCCTTGCTCAAGGCTTCTTGCTGCGAGGTTATGGTGTATACCGCTTTACCACATATGTTGCTCACCTTCCCAATGGTATAACGGTGTATGCTTTTGATCATTACTTGAAGAGTGTCAATGAGACAATATTATTTGTCTTACCGATATCTTAATGTCTCATCGACATTACTTCGTTATATCCAAGAGTTGTGTTTCGTCGAGAACTTGTATCTATATACCTTGTTGATGTGATTTAAGTTATTCTCTCCTCGATATGCCCATATCTTGTTGACATTTCACTGTTTTACATCGTCGATGAGACATACAAATAAGTCTCTTCGACATAGGGGTGTCTAAACCAACGCTAAACCCAAAGCTAAACTCAAAGCTAAAGTTGGGAGCTAAAAGTGGCACTGAACTCGAAGCTAAAATCGAAGCCAAAGGTGGTGCCACACTCGAAGCCAATATTGGCGCTAAAGGCGGCTCTAATTTCGGTGTAAATTAGCGCCTAAATTAGCGTCGACTTGTCGTGATAGACGCAAATAAATGCCAAAAATAGCGCCATCTCGATAAATAGCATCGACATTTTCAAAAAGTTGGCAAAAAATACATTAAAACCATGGGTGGAAGCAAAAAATAGAGAAAAATATGGAGTAAATCATAGAGATTTGTTGTAGTGCATTCATCTCCCAATGTCTACTCAATTCAGGGAAATTTGCGCCCTGATGCTTGGAAATTTGATGAAAGCTGCACATGTTCCTTCTACCAGGAGGCACTTCTATTGCTGGTCATTGTTGTGTGGGAGGCAATTGCAACTGTCTATTACTTGTTTCAAACTGTTGACCTAAATTTCTTCTTGGAATATCCTAGTAAGGTTGCCGGTAAGACTGCATATCTTTAGGTATTTTCCTCTTGAGGGAAATTATGGCATTCATAAGTTTCTGAATCATATGATCAAGAGACATTGAAGGTTGAGCATCACTTGTTTGAAGATCCTTTCTCTATTTACCAACTTTGATGAAGTCATCTTCTAATCCAACGACTAGTGTTTGGGCAACTTCCAAGCCAACCACTCAATCCTCAGATGAAAACTGATAGCTGGCAACATAGCGTTGACAAAGAAGCACTTCAAAAGGTTTCTTTGCTTTATCAAGTCGGTTTACCATCCTATTGAATTGAGCCATGAATTCTCTCATCGGTTGATGTATTTCTTTCTTTGACTAGGCGAGCTTGGCTAAAAGAGTGTGTTCATCTTTTCCGCTCTTAAAGTGATCTTCAATTTTTTTTCTCATGCTATCCCATGAATTGATGAACCCATTGGGGAAATGATAGAACCATTCAACAACAATATCCACTAATGACTCCACAAAAATTCTTACTGCCACATCTTCATGTTGAACTCCCAAAACATTACATGCAGCGAAAAACACATTCAAATGTTCATCAGGGGTAACCTTCCCATCATCCCTAAACTTTGGAAGATTCTTTCTAGATCCCTTAGGGAGGTCATTCAATTGGACTACAAGGGCCAAAGGGCCAAAGGCCGCTCCCCATAGTACTGGTTGGGCCATTCTCTTATTAAGGCTGATAGTTACATGGATAGGAGTTTCATGCAAGACCAAGGTTTTGTAAGTGACAAGTGGATCAGTAGAAAGGGGAGGTTTTTCTTTGGTAGGTGAATATGGTTTACTTTTAGAAATGAACTTTCTTCTTGGCCTTAAAGCTTCATCAAACTCACCTCTCAACATGACCTCGAAAATGGGATCAAAGAGACCTCTCCTTTTGTCACTTCTGGTATAAGGTTTAGAATCCAACATGACCAGGGGTTTCAAAACCAAAGTACTAAATCTTTTTCAATCTACTTCCTCAGTAGAGTTGCCAAAAGTCCGTTGGTGAACATATTTGTCTTTTATAAGATTAAATACAAAATGACTTTATAATTCCCAAAAAGGACTAATCAATTCACAATAGTTGGAGACATTACCATTGCATTGGTAATCTTCCTCTTAATTTTAATTGAGGTACAACTCCCTCTTCTGATGTAAACTTGACTTTTTAAAAATATATAAGGCGGGGGTATGCTTTTGACATAAAGCAAGAAAGGAAAATAAATACCTATTCATAGCCATGAAATAGATGCAAAGAAAAGTGCTTTAAAACTAAAGAAACTACTTCAATGTTGAAATGGACCAACAAACAATTAATATCGTAGCTCACATACTAGCTATCAATGCTTGTTGACTCAACTCAATAAAATTTTAATCATTCGTTGCAAATAAATGAATTAAACATCATTGAACACCACATCATCACATGGAAGGAATATCCAAATGTTCATCTAAGCTCACAGACTTATTCATAAACATTAGTATCTAACTCACAATCTATTGCACATAGACAATAAACATTCACATCAATGAATTAAAACTGCAAAATTTAATCCTTCTATTATGATTAGAAAGAATGACATACTTGCATTTGAAGACTATGAGAAACACAAAACCATTCTCATATATTCACACCTTGTTATAATAACAAATGTTAAGTTATTGAGACATCATGCCAAACCAAGAACAAAAAAACTATAGACAATTAATAGTGTTGATCATAAAGCAATACTAATACTTTGATCCCCCGTTTGCAATTTAACCTCAATTTGCAAACAGGAATCAATTAATCTGTGCTTAATTACTTGACCTAAATTAACCGGGTGAGTTTTCTCCTTTTCAAATATTCTCTTTCAATATAGGTAGTTTGCACACGGTAGGATTATTCCCCGAACATCGCAACCTCAAGAGGAGGTTTGCTCGACTTGGCAAATTAGGTTTTTAGTAGAGGCTTCTTCTGTACAAGTTTCCGTCTTCTGCTTGTTCTTTTGTGTCAGAGATCGCGAGATCGAATCATAGGAAAAAATGAACAGCAGCGGTTCGGTGGAGGGGACACAAAATCAGGAGGGAGGGAGGCGGCTGTACAATCCATATGAAGACCTGCACGGCCCGGCATTTGACATCAGGCCTGTAAAAAACCTCTATCAAATCCCCACAACTCCAGAGTTTCTTTTCCAAGAGGAGGCCACCTTGAAGAGAAGATCATTTGGCGATAATATCACGTACTACACTGGCTGCGCTTATTTAACGGGCGCCGTTGCGGGGGCCGGCGTGGGGTTGGTGGAAGGCCTGAAGGCCGGAGAAGTGGGAGATTCCACGAAGCTTAGAATTAACAGGATTTTGAACAGTTCTGGTCACACGGGTAGAAAGTTCGGCAACCGTTTGGGGGTAATAGGCCTTCTCTATGCTGGGCTCGAGAGCGGGATTGTGGCGGCGCGGGGGACGGATGATTCCATTAACAGCGTCATGGCGGGGCTGGGTACAGGGGCTCTTTTCAGGGCCGCCGCCGGTATACGATCCGCCGCCGTTGCTGGTGCCATCGGAGGCCTCGCTGTTGGAGCTGTAGTTGCCGGCAAGCACGCCCTCAGGAGATACGTGCCCATATGAACGTACTGAGCCATTACACTCCTTTATATATTTTGATCTTTTAGGGTTTATCGTTTAATTCTGCATTTCTCAGCTTTAGGGCACGTTTTCTACCCTAGTGCTTCATGTATTACGGTTTCCATACCTTGAATCGTATATAATATAAAAAATTCAATCACGATTGTTTCTTTTTGGAATTTAACTCAGGTCTCTACATGCTTTAATGATGTAAAAATTCCAATTTCTCTATATTAGGTTGCTTCATGTAACGTGGCTGCTGAGCTTTAATAGAACAGAACCTGCTGCAAAGGAGAATATCAGTCATAAATGATCTGTGTCTGGAGTTTTCAAAGTAATAATTGTTTTTCTTTTGATTTTTTAAATAATCTCCACTCAGATACAAACTAGAATAGGTACCCACTAAATCGCAAGTGATCATTCTCAGCAACCAATAAATTTTTTCTTTTAATCAGTCAGCATCTAGGAGAACACCCCTAAACTTTCGATATTCCCTAGAGTAGGTATGTGGAATGTCACTGTGTATTGCATTACAGGTGCATATGCATACTACAAGATGTTTCGCCAATGAAAGCAAGGGATGCATTATATAGAAAATTCTAACACAAGCTCTTGAAGTCGTGAAGTAGCTCAAAATTAAAAGATTTTCTGGTGAAATCCCTCTCTATATTCTTTGGACAGTATGCCCATTGTTTCAATCATGACATCATTCAATGACCATTCTTTGTGACGAACTAAGAGTATGTTGAACAGAATTAGAAAATGAAAGCTGTTAAGAGTGTATCCTGTAGTTGAATACAGGCATAGACATTCATCACACCGCATCATTAAGCCATGCATACTCCCCATGAGAAAGAATTCCACTGCCTGTAAGTGAAATTCTTGTACGTAGATCTATTCACATACATCCAGCTATACTTTGGTTTAAAATGAAAGTTTGAAATAGAAATTAATTCTGGATCACTTGTAATCTCATTTTCTTTTTGTTCTTCTCCTAAACCACTCTATAATGATTGCTATTTGTTGTTTGGTGATAAGTACATATATTTCCTTGCTTCAACATATATCGTTATAACTTTTGATGAATATGACAATCCATATACCATGTCCTTGTGTACTTAACACACAAAGTTGTAATTTCTACTTTTATAGATCATAATATGAGTGATTGCATTGTTCTCTCTTAGGGCCATCTTTTAAAATATTAGAATTTAGACTGTGCAGCCAAAAAAATGAATTGATATGCATGGAGCTCATTCCCTGATCAAATATTCATCCAATCAAAACATCAAATGTGTAGAATAGCACTTACTCAGGACTGACTATCGATTGTCTCATCTTTTTGCCAGAAATCACTCTTGAACTTTGAATAGCTGTTTGAGGACCTTTCTGAATGAGTAACAGTCCACAAATTGCCTATGATGCCAAAGTTGTTGCCGTCACCAACCAACTAGAAACACAATAGGTATTGCCTTGTTGAGTCAACACGGAATCTTGTTCAAAGAATGTTCAGGATATTCACTTTTCAATGGCATTTGGGTACAGTGCCCTTACTGTTCAGGATGCTTACATAACTAAACAATTTGATATAATGAAACAAGCTTCTGATTTTATGTACAAAGAGGGGAGACTTGATCTTTCAGTAAAAAATGAGAATGATTGCCAATTTAAAATATATAATAAATATAGCAGATAATTAATAAATTATCAAATCACAAAGCACAAAAACCATATATTGCAAAGAATTAGAGAGAATTCAGCAGAGGATGGTAATGGAAAAGGATAGAATGTAGAGCAGGATGCAATAACAGCTGTTAATGCTTGAAAAGTATATAAAATATATAATACCATAGAATTTGAAGCCCACATGCAACACGTTTTAGAAGCCTTCAAATACCAAGACCATAACAAATGAAATATAGTATCAAACAATTAAAATTTAAAGTAACATTATTATAAATGAAGGGCAAGTCAGTTCATATTGTCTCAACAACCATACTTAAGGTAATGTAACTGGAGCCCAACATTGAGCCAATTCGATCCTGTCTAATACAAAAAATTAAGAAAGCAAAGGTAACTACTAATTTGGCCAAGAAAAATAGGCCCATCAACAATTTCATGCAACTATGCATATTTGATCTGCCTTAACATAACTGTAAATAACACAGTAGATGATAGGCAGTTTGATAATTTGCACTGAGTGTATTTCTCAGAGCCATGGTCCTCTTACTTCCCCTCCTACTAAACCACTACCATGGTCTGGCCTCATAGATCACAGCAAGGATTTAATTGCTCACCGCCCAGAACAAAGAGAGAAAACAGATAGGTGGGATTTTACTGGCTTCAAGGGTAAGGAAACACATGCCTTTTTAACTTGTATTAAAAACAGCTTATTTAACATAATGGGGGGACATTAAAATCTCCTGATGCTGTGACAGCAGAGAACTAGAAATGTGATTGTAAAGAGGCTGAAGAGGGATGTTATCATCCTGGGGAATTCACTTGTTTATCAATATCCTAGCATGTCTGTGTGCATATTGGGGGATTTGAAAATTGCTATGCTCCACGGGGATGCGTCCCTTGGCCTTGTACCCTCATCCCCGTACCCAAAACGTTTCAGGGACTCAGGGACGGCTAGGAAACACCCCCCCCCTGCCCCCTTTCTCTGTAAATTTTAGGAAACATCCCTGGTACCTGGCCGAAACGTGTAAGGTATGTAGGGGACGTCCTATGGCCCAGCAACACTTCACTTTATTTTTTAATTCTTTGTAAAAAAACACATTTTTAAATTAAAAAAGAGGGATGGGCAGGTTGACAAGGACCCCCCCAACCCCTTTAAACAAAACTAAAACCTATTTCACTTATCAAAACAACCAAAAAGAAAAAAACGTTCTCATTTTGACATTTGCAAACTTGAGGTGAAGAGCAGCAAGAGAAGATCGGCAAGTGAAAGAGGAGAAAACAACAGTTGAAAGAGGAGACTAGGGCATCAAATCTACTCCATTAGAGGTAAGTTCTTCATTTATGATTTTGCATTTGTTTTTTAAATTTGTTTTCCATTTTTTCAATTTTTTTACCACATAGGAAGAGCATTGTGAGTTTTTTTTTTTTAATTTGAACTTGCAGCTCTCTTTTCAATTCTTAACCAAAAAAGTCATTATCAGTAGTGAGAGCACTAGTAATTATAGTGAGGAGGTTGAGGTTCAATTACATGAAAGAAGTAGACATAGAAGTAGAACTCATAAGAGTATGGTAGCCACTGGGGGTTCTTCAAGGAGTGGGAGTGTAGCAGGGCCAACAACTTCAAACCCATTTGAATGTCCTTCTGAAGCCCTCAAAACCTATGCAAAAGGCCCATTTAACTTGAAGCCATATATTTCCTATGTTTTTGTCATTTTATAGTTGAAACTTGAGCCTTAAAGCATTTTGTTATAATTCTTATATAATATGTATGCACATTGACAATGAAAGCATTTGAATTTCTTTAATTTGTTTGTCAATTCTCATGTGAAATATCAATTCAAGTCTAATGTTATGTATTAATCTTCTACAATGTCTATGATGAATGCTTTATTAATGTTATGATATGAATATTTGAAATTTCTCTACATTTTAAAAAATTTCCCTATTTTTTAATAGTTGCCCCTTAAAAAATGGCCCAAAAGTACCCTCGTACCGGAAACACGTCCCGCCATCCCCGTCTTTGAAACTCCATGGAGCATAGAAAATTTTAAAATCACTCAAAAATGGGTGTGGTACGCTCCTTAGACATTAGGGAATACGGGATGGTATAGATAAATATGTATAGGTAGGTATTGGAGGTTGTGGGAGCGGAAGGAAAGAGGGCAGGTGTCACAAGAGTATCATGCTAGAACATTTATACAATTTTGGAAACAAACATTTTACTTCATTTAACAAATGTTTCAAGATGGATATGCAAGATAGTGCGGCGAGGTGAATCTGTTTAAATGTCAAACCTTTCTCGAGATGTTATGTGATTATTATATACTAAGTTTACTAGAATTGGGGAGTAATTAAAGAGCCCATGCAAAGGTTTCTTTTCTAAGTCTGAACTTTTTTGACTTTTTGTAAGTTTGCCTTGTTAGTTTTGTTCTGCCATATTACTAGTCAAAATTGAAAAGTATGATCTCAATCTAAATAGTTGTGGCTTGGAACACCTTGTAAAAATACAAATGGGCATTTCATATTTTCTAGATGGTAGATATAATTGTTTAAAGTTCTTGACGAGTAATATTTTGAATCATTGATATCACTTAGTATTTCTTTACAAATTGGAATTGAATGGTATTTTAATTTTTTTTTAGGGTATTTTTAAATTTTTAATAATTTTACAATGGTGCTATAGTTCAAGGGGATCTAATCATTCTGTAGTTGCTTGTAATTATTTTTCAGGTGTAACAAAATATTTTTGTTTGTTTAAGTGGAAAAACGAAGCGACAAAGCTTGGTTTGGATCTACATTTGCAAGGATTATTCAGATTCTCAGAATCTTGGATAAATCACTTGTGATGTCCTATTTGATTTGTAGTCAGAATGAGAAATCATTTTTTTTTGGAGGCATACCTATTTGAAAAGGACTTGTAACAAAGTCAAAGTAATTTAAACTAATTTGAGAAAGACCTTTTAGATTGTGAAAGGGCTAATTTTGAATATACATGATTGTACATCCCCGTCACAAGAATGATCCCTTCAGATGGATAAATATATTTATAAGGTCCTTTTAGCATATAGAATGGCTTATGCTTGTTCTCTATCTCTCGTACATTTTCTTTTTCAAACCCTATCTTATTTCTACACCTTAGTCTTCGTCATAAGTTTGATGATGTGGTTGGAATCACATTTGTTATTGTATAAAAAGTAAAACTGCTTACATTTTTATAAATATTAAGTTTACTTCTGAATTTTGGTTTTGATTTACACTGTTTTAGTTTTAGTAATTACACTCATGTATATGGTTGAGATGGTTATGAGAATTGTATTTGCCTTTATTTAATAGATAGATATGATTGTATTATTACGTAACATCCATATTTGTGGGATACCATTGGAAATAGAGTTGTAAGGGTGCCATTTTCTTCATACCTCAAATTAATGCTATTAGTCATTGTAATGTCACATAATTGAGGTCCTTATTGTCCTTCATGGTGTATATATCTTAGATTCAAGAAAGTACACTCTCTTCAGGTCTTTCTTGTTAGTCAATCCATGAGAGAGATTCCATGTTATTACCCTCCCTACTGGTTATATAATACACTACACCAAGCTTTTGATTCACACTCTGATAGAGCTTAACTTCTCGATTGTTTACAAGCTTTCAAACAAATTTTGTATATTGTAAATGAATTAACAGAGATAGCAGCTACAATTTCACAATAATGGTGCCACTTGTGAAGGTATCCAGATTCCATATGGTCTTGAGTTTGTGTCGTCTTAGTTAAGGTATGAGATACTTTAAGACCAGAAATTTGCTGAGGAAGCTTTCAAACCATTGAGAGTCTTTGCTGAGAGTAAAATGGCATACATACTCTTTGAAGCATTTGCTTATAACAGTTGTTTGACTATGGTGCTATGTACAAAGAGTAATACAAGTAGATGTGACAATTGACTGCCCAAGATGGTTAAATGTCCTTCAAAAAATTGTTTTGGACATTAAGATCTCTTGTTTTACTATTTTTGGTTTCCAAATGCAATTTTTGCAATTTTTCGGAAATATTTCTACAATCTTTCTTGCTGAAAATGGATGACTTCTGTAAAGATATGGGAATATTTATCTATCAATTTACTTATTAGCATTTGCCCTTTTGATTTAGGCAGCTGAACGATGAAGTTCTTTGGTATGTCTTCACGACATTGACGAACGAGGAGTGCTGTAAAATACCTGAATTAGAAATTGCTATAAAAAGACCTTTAAGACTTTATTATCTCCAAGTCTGAAACCCCTGTTTAGTCCTCTGCCAAAAAAAATATTTAGATTGATTATAGAAAACAAAACGTCAAGAGGTAACTTGGAAAAACAGTTGCTTACAACCTTTGTTTGACTAATTAATTAGAGTTATATGAGTTGTGTGCCAATTGAGTTACCAGAAATTTTGTTTTACCTGTCTGGTGAAAATAGGATCTCTATCGCTCAATGGTTTTTCGTTTGTAAATGCAATTTTTGCAATTTTTACCTAAGATGATAGGATTTAGAATTTTTATTTTGGTTAAAGTTTTGCATTAGTATAAAATTTGATTGATTTGATTTTCTTAAGCGAATTTTCTTAATAAAAATTGAAAGACGTGTGTTTTTAACTTCATTTTCTATAATGTATATTATAGATGCTATGATAACCATAGTTTCAAGCAAAGTAAGAACTCTTGCACATGCTAGAATAACAAAATAATCGGGTCTCCAAATTTGTATGTGATATATACTAATAAAATCAGATTATGAAATAAAAATTTAGTGCAGTTTACATTTTTTGAACTTTCTTGGTAGATGGCTGAATCAGAATATTATGGGGCATATTAACTGTTATGCTTGTTATAGATTACATCATAGGTTTTAGAGGGATAATATCAATGAACAATAAATATTTGAAGACGTTGTGTTGTGTTAGTTTTGCCAAAGGCATAGTCACTATAATGGTATTTTGTTTGTCTGGCAAACTTTTTCACGTGCCTGGTACTAGTTTTTATTTTAGACTCTGCAGGAATCAGGTAGGCTCCTTTATAAACTGCAGTGTGTCTGACAAACTTTTCTCATGTGTCTGGTGACGTTGGCACGACACCCTCCGGTACCACAGGGACAGGGGGAGACTAAACCGCATGACCTCTTGCCTACTATAGGATGCTTTAGCCAATCGAACTATGCCTCTTGACTCAAACCCCTTGTACTTCTTGTTATCCATTAGTTTTTTATCTCTTTGTATGTAGTTTTTTTGTATTTTATTCCAAAGAAGAGATCAATTAACAAACATTGAACAAAACAAAACACACAAATGGTTTACAGGTTTAATCAAGGACTATTTTTTAACAAAACACACAAATGCTTTAGAGGTTTGATCAAGATTTTATTTTTAACAAAACATACAAATGCTTTACAGTATTAATCAAGAAAATGTGCTTTTATATGCGGATAGATTATTACTAAACTATAGAACATTGAGCTTTGTCACAAGAACTTGCAAACAATTAAGTAATTTCTTTTGGCAATTGCAAAACTAGACATTTAGAAAATGAAAATAATCATGAAGAGGATTCTTTTAGCACGACCAACAATTTAATAAACAGTTAAAAAGTAAAATACTCATGAAGAGGGATTCTCTTAGCACGACCAACAATTGAATAAAAAGTTAAAAAAAAATTACTGTGAATGAATTGCATTAGGAACTTTGATTTTAAGTATATTTTATTGAGAATAATAACTTTGCTTTTAAGTATATTTTATTGAAAATAAACACAAGTTATTAGATTGTTTTTAGAGCAATATGCAATTTGAGTCATATTTTATTTGAGTATTTAATTGAAAAAATCGTTAAAATGATTAAGGTTCTCAAGGTTTTTTTTAAGACAAATATGAGTTGTCAGATTTTTTTATACATCAAATGTTCAATTTGAGTGGATGCTTTGTTTAAAGGTTTAATTGAAAAAATCTTTTATTGAATATTTTAAACTCTTAAGTGATTAAGAGTGTCATTTGTTTTGGTTAATTCAATATAATAAACTTTTAAATGTTTAAAAAAAAAGAATGAATGGTAGACATTGACATTTTTTATATAAAATATGAGGGGTAGAAATAATAAGGGATATGAAATTATAATAAAAAAATAAGTGCATCTGATATCTAGTGAAAATAAGGAGATTTAATTATAATACTTTATGCAAGGAGCATCAAAAATAATTTTGAATGATAGAAATGATATTAGAAGTGTTTTTACTACCTATGTGTTATGTCATTTGTTTATAAGTGAACCTCTTCGGAATGTCTATTAATATAATTATATAAAACTTAGATTCAATAATTAATATACACACTCTTGCATATACATATATAGACACAAGTGTAAAAATACATTATTTGGTCATATAATATCTTAGATTTAACTAAATTTAACTATTTATTTTAGCTTCAAATTTCAAAAGAAAATATAAATATTTCAAATTTTATATTCATATACATTTGATTTCCAATTTGTAATTACAAAAATACAAGAGTATTATGAACATGTCATTTCAAATTTAGGCAAGTGTATCACAATATTTTCCTGTAAAAATTGTCGTCTTTGATAGATTATCAAATGTAGAACTACATGCCCCAAGCAAGTTTTGAGAGCAATGTCAACAAAGAGTGCTCTTTGCCCTACCATATACCATCATCAACACATTTATGGACTCTATTGAACTCTCAAGCTAGGAGAACCAACTAGAAACAAATAAAACAAACAAGAAAGAAAAACACAAATAATTACATAGGGGAGGAATTAAAGAAAAAACTAATTCATGGACCCAACCAAAGGGGAAAACTAATCATCAAATATACTCCTTTGTTTTTGCAAAAACTTAAAGAGAAACATTTTCAAACTATAAAAACATTGTTTACAATAAATTCAAATCAATTAATAAGGTAAAATAAACATGCACACTTTTTACTAAAATTTGAAATTATAAGAAACATATAAATAATTTTTTTTAGTTACTCTCCTATATCCTCACAACCACCCAAGTGAGCCCCACCACTCCCATGTTCCTCCTCATCTATGATGGCATAGACAATGAAGTTGGATGGAATTCATATAAATGTTACAAAAATATTTAAAAAAATAGCACCATTAGCAACTATTATTGCCAATTACCATTTCATCAAGTTTCATATTATCCTTTTGTTCTCTCAACATCATTAATTTGTCCCATTGCAATGACCACCTCTTTCTTTTCTTTTATACTATGTTGTTTAAGCTTTTTCTTCTGGTACCTTTTGCACATTCTATTAATGACATGCCTTCTTTCTAGATTATAACACATACTCAAGATATATTTCAATTTTACTTTCCTCTTTTTGTATACTTTTTCATAGGAAAGCAAAGGGCATTTTCTTATATACTTTCAACCACACTTTTATGACAATACAAAAGACATGTGCTTAGCCATTCTATGTAGGTTTAGCTTTTATAGTTCCCAAAATCTAAAACACCCCAAAAGGCCACATGGACTATAGTCGCAAAACATACCAATATTTTACTCGTGTTTTATTCTACAATGAAGAGACACTTACACAAAGTAATATAAGAAGAAAGTCGCATAGATGACCCAATACTACATTTCTTGTATCATCAATAGCCTCCTCATCAACCTCCTCATCCTCATCCTCAAGTTGTTAAATCTTATATACTCAATGAATTATATGATGTGAAAATTATTTTATGCATTACATGATTGGTATGCATAGATTGATAAAATTGAAATATTGGCATTGCCACATTACAATGAAACAATAATTGCAAGTTGACATCTTGTTACTAAATAAGTTGTCAATTCAATGTTCACATCTTGATTCAAGACAAGGTCCTTGTGGCATCCTCTACTATGTATTATTAAAAAAACCAGTGTTACCCCAAGTTTTTCAAGACAAGGACGACAAGGGACGGCAGGACAAGTCCCCAAGTTTTTGATTTTTTAGGCCAAATTTGGGGACGACAGGGGGAGGTCTATATAAAATATAGAAAAAATTTAAAATCTATAGGGAAACTTTAAATATTCATATGAAAACATGGATAAAGCATGCATATACATTATAGAAACTTAGCATTTAACATTTGTGTTAATAATTCATTGTCAATACTCTATGCATTCAAAATTCAGAATTCATTGTGAATATGCATGTGATATTAAACAATAATATACATCAACATTGCCTACATTACTGCCATATAGTTTTTTTTCAATTACGATATGAAAGTCAAAATAAAAAACATAGTACACTGTTGTCGTCCCCTGGTCGTCCCCTATCCTCAGGATGTTTTCGAGATGGGGACAAGGGGATTTAGACTCAGGGACGTGTCCCCAAGTAACATTGAAAAAAAATTAATGGTATAGATTTCAAAGCAATTAATCAAAATAATTAGAAATAATTCAAATAGGAACATATTGACATGCATAGGGAAACATTGAATTTACAGTCATTCAACATTTGAATGCATCTTGACATGATTGTAACTTAGTAACACGTGTCTCACATATGGCAATAAGCAATGTCAAGGAATAATAAATGTATATTCTATAGTTTGTGACCTATCTAAGGCATCTCTAATAGTATCATCCATTTTTTTCTCTAAATCTATGCATCTTTTCACAAAAATCTAACATACAAGCCAACATGTATAAACCTAAAACATATCCTTAGCAAGGAAACTGTAATAGAGACAAATCACAAGCTACTTTAGTTCTTGTAGACTAAACATAGGTTAAAGTGTCACCAATATCAAAACCTAAAACATTCCCTTGACAAGGAAACTATAATAGACACAAATCACATGCTACTTTAGTTCTTGTAGACTAAACATAGGTTACAATGTGATCAATATCAAAAATTGTTCACAAAAACATAGATTGCAAATTTGTTCCCACATATTTTGCTACACCTGCCTACAATGGAGACCATTGTTCTTCAAGGAGAGGAAATTGATCAAAGAGGATTTGGCTACAAAATATTGCAAATCTCATGTTTTGCACAATGGCCTTCATGATTTCATCAATATGATCCTCATCCACTTATGCTCCAAACTTCATGTCATAATTTTATAAGATCACTATAACTTGACTTGTTTGCAATGGTTTTGAGTGGTTATGACAATTATGTTAGGAATGTAAATAGTCATGCCATAACTAACACTTCATATTCCTCTCTTTGTATATTAATATACATGACCCCTCTTTTTAGGATATTGGTTGAATAATGGTTGTATGGGGAGATAAACACAACACACCTATTCTCATAAATCATGTAGATAATTAAGCATAATGCAAGCTTCTTGTTATAGTTCTAGGCATCCTCTTTTTATTTTTATTTTTCAATTATTCTTTGCATATTATTGAATTCCTACCTTAACACATACCTTTCAAACATATAACCTAACTTGATTTCTTTGATAGGGTTGTCCACCAAGCTTTACACCTAAGCCCTAGATCATTTACCTCATATTTTTTTACCCCACTTGGAGGGCATGCTAAAACTATTTTCTCTTAATTGTCATATCTTATCTCACTTTACCTTTTGTTTTTATCAATGTCACATTTTTATCCCATGATCTTTGTCTTTCACATATTTCATCTTTACATTGTCTTATCTTGTCTTGTCTACTTAATTATGTCTTGATTTGGTCATTTTTCTTCATCCTATATCCCTTTTCTTTGATCCCTAGATCTTATCCTATGATCCTTGTGACTATTTGCTTCATATATATTCCTACACTATCTAATCTAATTTTTTAGAGCATTGTCCTATATTCCTAATTTGATTGGTCTAGCTTCTTAAAGCATTATCTAATTATGCTGAGTTAGGGATTTGTCTTGATCTATTATTTTTATATCTAATAATATTCAACATTGTATCTATGATCACTTATTTTTTTGATTAAGGTAAAGTCAGGAAGGGCCCGTACTCATTATAGATTAGCCCTAAAGGCAAAAGAAAAAACCCATCTCACCAGTGGTGAGACAAGGAAAATGCAACAAGGAGAACAACATGACCAATAAAGCTTTTGAACAGAGAAAAGAACCGAGAATAAATTTTGGAAGGACCCAAAACTAGCAACAAACAATCAAGGAGGTTTGAATCCAAACTTCAACAAAGACCTCAAAGTAGGAGTAGGGTGGGATTGAAGTCACCAATTTGTATCCGATGAGCTTCCAATCGCATCAACAAAATTTCTCTTGATCTTGCAAGAAACACCATCTATATTGAAGAGCTCAGTAGGATACTTATCTATACCAATAACCGTGGGATGTAACTCAGTAGGAGTACCAAGACCAACATCCAGTTTCATTTTTATCCCAAACAAAGAACCTTTACCATCAGCTCCATGGGAGGCCAAAGTTGCAACAGACTGAACTCGAGTTTCACCATTTTGGGTACTCAATGTTGTATTCAAAAATTTATCATGATGAGGCTGAGGACCCGACACATTGGGTTGATGCAACCAAGTAGTTTCAAAATTAATTTCTTGCTCCCAAATCCCAAGCTTGGAGCAAAGACTCACACTTTTGAGCAACATAGAACTAGACTCAACCAAGACATAAAATCTTACAAAAATCAAGTTATATATAGATTTAGTGACCTTATCTAAGGTAATAAAATGACCAACAACATTACAAATATCTTGAATAACATCTTCATCCCAAAATTCTAATGGGAGCTCTTAGAGACACACACAAATAGGCAACAAGTTAATCTTTGTTACGCTAAAGCCAACAAACTAGATTTGTAAGTGAAGAAAATCCTTGCCAAAAAATCGGGGGTGCCCATGATAAATGTGAGTTCAATTCTCCAAGGATCCAAAGAAAAATAACAAAATTCATTCATCAAGGCCATAATGTGAAGACCAGGTGTAGACACTGAAAATTGACCACTTTCATTTGGCCAATTTACCCCTAATTCAACCAATTTCATATTCTCTATATTATTTAAATAATACCTTGTTATTTAATTAATATTCATTATCCATTATCCATTCGTCTTAATTTATTTCTTCCATCATATTTAAATCCTACCCTAAAGTAAATAATTATCTTTAATTATTTACTCCCATCACTTCTCCCTTTCCCCCAAAGATTAAATAAATAATCTATTTATTTAATTCCCCTCATGTCACATCCTCCATAACCTCTTTCTAATCTTTATTAATTTGCATAATCCTAGATTAAGGATGTGCACATTCCTAATCCTTGATTAGGGAGGTGTCACATCCTCCATAATATGCAAGTGGATCATTAACCCTCATTACCCACCTAATCATTTGCCTAATCCCTCACTTACACAACCTAATCATTGAATAACTAACCTAATCAACCCCTTAGTCAACTCTCCCCATCCCCCAAGGGATTTTTAATTCTTTTTTGTCTTCCCAAGGTCCTTTTGAGGAATTTTTAATTCCTCTCTCATCCCCCAAGGAATTTTTAATTCCTTTTTGTCTTCCCAAAGTCCTTTTGAGGAATTTTTAATTGCTCTCTCATCCCCCAAGGAATATTAAATTCCTTTACTCTTTCCCAAGGAATTTTTAATTCCTTTTATCATTTCCATGCACATTAAAAAATATTTTTTAATTCCTTTGGTTAACTCTTGATCTCAACCTTTGATCTTCCTTCCCCTTTCAATCTCAACCATCCATTTCAATATCCCTTGCTAAATGACTAACACTTAGCCATTTTTGCATTCTCAACCATTCGAGCCACATGCATCTAAGCCTTCTACTCTTACACACTACCATCTTGCATCCATAGCCAAAATCCACCATTCTTGCATCCAAATCAAGCAAAGCCAAGCCGTTATGCTGTCAAAATCAATATAAAGCACACATATCAAGCCATTGATGAGAGAAAACAACTCCATCAAGCTCCTACACGGTGAAATTAGTGTTATTTTCATGTCCTTGTTTGAGTTTCATCTTTAGCCCAATCTTGAGTGTTGTCTTTGGTTTTGGTCATTATATTTGAGTTTATTTATTGCATTCTAGATGGGGTAAAAACACTGCACACATTTTTGGCACGCCCGGTGAGACCCACGTCACAGGTTTGCACTTTTATGTTTTCTGTTGTTTGAATTTTGCAGGTTCAGACTTTACACACAGAGGTGAAACTGCCCTAACGGAAAAATTTTCTTGTTCTGAATAGGTGAACTTGCAACCAAGGGCGAACTTGCTTGTAACAGGGGTGAATTTGTGAAAGTTCTCGACAGACAGGTGAACCTGAAGTCAACAAAGGCGAGAGAAAATTCGCCCATTCATCCAGATAGGCGAATTTGATTAGTAGAAAAGGCGAATTTTCCAGGTAATGCAGATTTGATTAGCATTAAAGGTGAATTTTCCAGGACAGACGAATTTGATTAGCTGAAAAGGTGAATTTTCCAGGACAGGCAAATCGAATTTGCTTGACACAGGGGCGAATTTGAGGTGAACCTGAAGCTTAACTTTTCAATCTCTAGTTTTAACTTGGTCTCATTTTCGGATACTGATCCGCTAACCTGTCTGTCTATGAGTGTGAGATTTCACTAACACTTTGTGCAACTTGTCCTCATTCATCCAAGACCAACAATTGGAAACTACTAATGCATTTTCTGCAAACGATCGGTCCAAGACCTCTTAGTTAGTATGTCTATTTTTTTCATACTAGTTAGGCACACGTAGATTAATTAAAGGGTCAATTAACTTGTTTTTCGTTCTTGTGAGTAAACTGTTGACGTATCCAATCCCCTTGCACCATTTGGCGATCCTGGGTGATGATAAATCGCAGTTCATTCTAGTCCAGTTGAGTCTACGTAGGAGGTGCTAGTGCATATAAGCTCTCCCCTTGCGCTACATGCAATCTTGGGGACCAGTCGAAGCGTCTAGTATCTTCTTCCTTTAGCGGGACCTGCCTGAGATTTCATCACCCGAGGGATGATTCCAACCACGTGTTACCGATGGGGTATATAAAGGGGAGAGAATGAAATTTGTACCCCAATCCAATCACGTTATTTTTAGCGAAGCGTCGAAGCTAGGGTGATACCTAGATAAGATGTGCAGAGTTGGTTCGAGTTTCGAGTACCTCATTGGGGCTCGCGACTCATGCTTGTGACAGGCTGGTGTTCACGATTGTGCCTCACACACCTTCTTGGTGTTTAGAGGACACAGGAGATTTCCTTGTATATCTTAGATAGAGACCCGTGTTTTAGTCGTGGCTTGATGTAGTGCAGGGGATGCAGATCGTACTCTAAATTTACTCACCACATACTCCCTTGGGTTGAGAGAGGAATCCTCATGGTGGACTATGATAGTCTCTGAGTGAGAGTGTGAAGGTGAGCTCGTGGCGTCTGTTGATGACCTTGTGCCACTCGAACGCTAGCTATTAGCCTTCGCGAGAAAGGGTGATCCAAAGAACTACCCCGATATCATGGAGTATTAACCTTGGTTTGTCCGCTCAAAGTGGTGGGCCTACATCAAGTTTGTAAACCCATATCACTAATTTTAGAATTGTGTTGCCTGGTGTGTCTTCTTTGTGCGATACTAGTGCTTTCATTTTCAATTGAGTCAGTTCAGCCTCCTATTTGTTGTTTGTTGTGCCTGTTTTCCTTTGCCATAGTCAACCCTTACCTTCAGAGGTGAATTTTCCCCTTACAAAGGGAATTTGCATTGCAGACAGGCAATTTTTCCCTGCAAAACACAATTTTGCATCTCAATCTAGTCCAAGTCCTTCATTTAGGCAAGTTTGTCTTTGTCAGAGGTGAATTTTCTTGAGTCACTTTCTTAAGCGACCCAAGTTTTTCCTGTTCCCTGAAACAGGCGACTCTGTCCATCCATTAGGCGAGTTTGTCTATCCCTATTCATCAAATTCGCCCGTTCTCCTAGGATAGTTGAATTTTCTCCCCTATTTAGGCAAATTTTTGACCTACAAGGGTGATTCTGCTCACTGTATGTGTCTCCCGCCTATTTCCTCAGTCATCAAATTCGCCCGTTGATCGAGAATAGGTGAATTTTCCATCAGTTTAGGCAAATTTTCCCCACACAAGGGTGATCCCATCTCCCATTCAAGTCTTTCATCTATTACCTCGTCTGTCAAATTCTCCTGTTCTCTTAGGATATGCGAATTTTCTCCCCCGTTTGGGAATTTTTGTTCCTCGCATAGGCGATCCCGTTTGCTGTCCAAGTCTAGGTTTAGGTGAATCCATTTGTCTGTTAGGCGATCCTGTTTTCAGGTGAGTCCATTGTCACCCGTATCGTTCAAGAAATAGGCGAAGTTGTCATCTCGTTAGGCGATCTTGAAAGTCAAATCCACTCGTTCCCTAGTGATTTCCAAGGTTTTAGGTGAACTTGTTAGAGAATAGGCAAAGTTGTGAGAGTTTAGGCGATTTTGCTAGCTGTTTGGGAAAACTTGTTGTTGGATAGGCGAACTTGCTCAACAAATTCGCCTGTTTCTTGTACCAGTCCAGGCTTGGGCGAATTTGCATCCCTGGATAGGTGAATCTGCTTGAAAAATTTGCCCGTTTCTTGTTTCACCTCAAATTTGGGAAAATTTTCTATCCATGAACGGGAAAGTTTGCTAAACACAGAGGTGAATTTTCCTTCACTAGATAGGTGAACTTGCAACCTAAAGAGGTGAATTTGTGACACACAGAGGCGTATACGCTACCCATACAAAATCCAGAGAGTCAATCCTTCTCATCATGATTAGCCTGCATCTTTCCAAGTCAAAACTCATGATCCAATCATTTCTCCTCTTCCTATTCATCCCCAAACCATCAAATTTTCAAAAAAAAATTAGGAATTTATTTACCTCGGCTTGCTGGGGTCATAACTTTCTACTCGGTACTTAGAATTCAAAACCGTTTACACCATTGGAAAGGTCTCTAAGAGTAGTAATTCAATTCTTAAAAAATGTGCCTTTGGAAATCCTTTATTAGGGATCGACGCAAATTTCAACCCCAAATTTTTCTCTGAAGACCTTTGAAAACACGATTTACTACAACATAGAGAAAATCAAAAAAATGAAAATTTTGATTTTCGATTTTTCTCAATCCTGTCACTCTTGGACTGTTTCAGACCATAATCTAAGCTTAAATACCATCCTAATCCAAGATTTAATCCAATCATCCCAATTTGAGCTTAAATCCCATCCTAATCTGAGCTTTAATCCAATCATCCTAATCTAAGCTTAAATCCCATCCTAATATGAGATTTAGTCCAATCATCCTAATTTGAGATTTAATCCAATCATCCTAATTTGAGCTTTAATCCAATCATCCTAATTTGAGCTTAAATCCCATCTTAATCTGAGCTTCAATCCAATCCTAATTTGAGCTTAAATCAAATCCCAAGCCGAGCTTAGTTTACATCCCAATCTGAGTTTTAGTCCCTCCACATCCAAGATCTTCAGATATCGAAACAAATCTTAAGATCCCTCCTTACAAATTATTCTAATCCATTCTATTTATCTCGTCGTCATCTATTATTTTCTTCTAATCATCTATTCCCATCTTTTCAATCTAAATTCATCCAATCCAACATCATGAATCCTTATCCTATTCCCGCCCAACCAAAAATAGTAAAGGGAAATCCCAATTATGTCGATGATGATAACAAAAGTCTTGTTAATCAAGATGAGTATGAAATAGATCCCCTCAATGCTATCATTAGTAGCAAGCTTTCCCCAACCATCTTCCAAAATCCAATCACTCCTCTGAGCTATCCTATCACACCTTCATCCACACCTAATAACAATACTTATGATTCTTTTAACAAGGGATATCCAGTATCTTCCCCATCCACATATTCATCATATCTTTCATCTACATCTCTCTCTTATCCATTAACCCAATATCCCTACCTTAATCCCACATCCACATATTCTTATCTTAATCCACTATCCTAATATCCCTACCTTAATCGCACATCCACATCTTCCCACCTTAATCCACCATCCCAATATCCTCATCCTAATCCAACATCCACATCCTCCTATCTTAATCCACCATCCCAATACTCCTATATTAATCCACCATTCCAATCTTCCCCTACTAATCCAACATCCACATTTTCCTATCTTAATCCACCATCCCAATCTTCCCCTCCTAATCCAAAATCCACATCCTCCTATTTTAATCCACCATCCCAATAATCCTATCTTAATCCACCATCCCAATCCTCCTATATTAATCCACCATCCCAATCTTCCAACCTAATCTAGCATCCACCTCCTCCTATCTTTATTCATCATCCACATCCTCCTATATCACTTCATCTTCCACTCCATTATATTTTAATCCTCCCTCCAATCCATCATACCTTAATCATCCATCTAATCCTAATCCACCAATCTCTAATCCTAATCCTCCACCTCCTCTTATTCCTACAACCAATCCCATCCCCTCATTTAATCATAATCCACCAATCCCTAATCCTATTCCTCCACCCATCCATAATCCTTCATCCATTCCCATCACCCCATATAAACCTATAATTCCTAAATACCTCATTCCAGATGTTGTCCAAGGACTCATGATAAAGAATACATCCTCAAATCCACATCCTGAAGTCGTGGATCCATCCAATACCACTCCATCATGTCCAACCACCAACGATGAGGCCCTTCTCCACCCCACACCTATCATTACTGTTACCACTCCTAGCAACAGCCAAACCGTTGAACCCATCAAATCCATCAAAACAATTGAATCCCCATCTCCTACTCCTAGTGCCACCCAATCTATTGAAGACACCCAAATCCAATCTGCTCCCCCTAGTCCTTGTACCACCGAAATCCAATCCCATGACCTTCATGAATCCTCCATCCTTCCATCTCCCCCACTTAAGGAGTTCCTCCAACACTCCTCCATAATCATGCCTCCCACACAAGATGAGTCATGCCAAGAGCTTGATCCAAAGCATACCAACATATGCCCTCTTCCACATCATGATCCTACCATCCCATCCACCCCATATCAAGATCACACTAGCTTATCCACTCCATCCCATGATCCCCTTTACATTCAAGATCCAGTCACTCCATCTCATGAGCCCTTATCACCCACTACCACAAATCCATATCCTATCATACTACCTAATCCCTCTCCTGATCCCTTATCACTCATTCCTCCCGATTAGGATGCTGCTATCCCCTCATCTCCATCTCATGATCCTTCATCACCACCTAACCTTACCATCCCAACACCACTTTTATACCACCTTGGTGCCATTACACTCACCCATGGTGATTTTATTGCAGAAGAAAAACAAAGCATATACACCACCCATCCTCCTCCACCTAATAATGGACTCGCACCATGTTTTCAGAAGAATGAGCATCCTACCATAGATCGAATGCTCAAGATCATGAAATATCAAGGAAAAGGTTTAGGCCTTCATGAGAAAGGTATTTTAGAGCCCATCCAGGTCAAAGAACACCTGTGTACAGGTGGTCTTGGATATATCTCTCAAGACTCACAATCCAAAAATGTTGGTACAACCTCCATCCATCCTCAACGATCCTCTTCTACAAGAATAAGAGGCACTTCCCATCGCTCCAACAAAACATTTGTCACCATCCCCCTCCTCCATCATATCACCTCAAAACAACCGTCCATATTTTTCCTTCATCCTCCAGATCTATTTTGGGTCCTTATGTCCCTACATCCACACATACTCATCCTCCATCTACTGCATCTATTTTGGGTTCTTATGTCCCTCCACCAATCCTCACACATCCTCCATATACAAAGTCTATTTTGGGCCCTTATATCCCAAAATCACCTCCTCCATCTTATCCTCTTCATCCTCTCATCCATCCATCACCTATCCCTAGTACACATCATAAAAATCCTAACCTCATAATCCATGATTAGGATCAACAAAGGCACCCCTCTATACATGCTATCTCACATCCTCCATCCACACATAATCATCAAAATCCTACCTCTATCACTCCATCCACTTCTCCCCCACATCATCCATCGCCTCATACCCATCCCATTGCTATCAAAAGCACTTTTGATGTCAAATAAAAAATGCATAAGTCTAAACATCCACATGAATCTAAATATCCTCATGTCCCCTTCAAAAGACATGTAGCAGAAAAGAAAAATCCAAATAAATCCCAAAGGCTACAAAGGCCCACCAAAGCAAAAAAAAAACCATGTGGATCCCAAATAAAAAAGATGCAATTCCTTCAAATGAAAAATTTGTAACAACATCCAAAGTGGCTAATCCAAAATATAAAGATTCACATCCTCCATCTCCTAAATCTATTTTGGGTCCTTACATCCCAAAATTCACTCACAACTCCTCTATTATCCCCACACTCTCCATCCATTCATCCTCATATCCTTTCACATCCATCACCATATGTGCCAATGTTGGTCCTAAACACATTCCCTCATCACACATCCCCTCCATCATTCCATCCATGCACTTTACTACACCCCATCCATTATCCCACATATCCCCCCCATCAAATCCCTTTAATCCATTCTCTTGCCTAATCCACCCATTATAATAAGGTTGTACCAACTTCCAACAACCATTTCACACATTGGCTCATATTACCTTGTATATAGCTTTATTCTTGAGTCCTTCATCCATCTCCTTATCATATTTCTTTGAAATACATTTATCCACATCCTTTTTGTTATCCACTTCTGTCCATATCCTATCCGAAAAAGTCAAAAAATCCAGAAAAATCCAAAAAATCCAAATTAAAAATAAAATAAAATAATTTTTTATAAAAAATAGTAAAGAGAAATAATTCGTCCAATGGTGAAAATTTTGAAAACAAGCACCTTGGATAAGTACCAGGAAAACCTAGAAAACATGAGTCATGTGTAAATCCCCCATCCGGTTTACTTCCACACTTGGGGGAAACTTCACGCTATGCATCTCCTTCATCCATCTCCTCCACCCCACCTATATTTCACATCCTACCCATCATATCCCATTTATCTCCAATCCCTCCATCCTCCTTGTGATCTTGATAAAGACAGGGGCATCTATTTATACATTCTTTGGACACCTCTTGGTATACATTCCCCTCATCCATACACTACCATATCCCTTATCTTCCCCCATCCACCTTCCCTATGCATGCATCCTATCCATATCCATTTACCTTCCTTGTACACCCTTGTCCACCCATATGCTGCAATCCATCTCCTTTCCTTATCTGTCCATTCTCCTATATCCCATCGCTCTTGCCTCATCACACATGACATATCTAGAGGGGGGCATCTCCTTTGTGACATAGTCCTTGGAGACATCATTCATCGATCCTATCATATCTTCCATCTCCCCCATCCTTATCTCCTTATCCGTCCAAGAGAAAATCCTTTCCATCTCCTCATCCTTATCCCCCTACCCATCCAGACAACCCCTTTCATCTCCCCATCCTTATCTCCTTATCCATCCAAGAGAAAATCCCTTCCATCTCCTCATCCTTATCTCCCTACCCATGCAAACAATCCCTTTCATCTCCCCATCATTATCTCTCTATCCATCCAATAATACCTTCCATATTTCCAAATACTTATCCCTCTCCCCATCCATCCTAACATCTTTCTATCTCCCCATATTTACCAATCCATCCATTTATCTCTATTTTCATTCCATCTCATAATCCCTTGTCATTGGTATCTCGCTATAGGCTTCCCCCATACCCTCCAATTCCATCTGTCTCACTATCATCACTCCTATCTATTTACTACATCTTCCCAATCTCCTCTCACTTTTCATCACTCATCTATCCCTCATACCATCATCCCAATTCATCTTTTGATGATCTGGATAACTATCCCATCCCTGAGCTTCATATAATCCACATCTTATTCATATAGACCATCCCATCCATATGGCCTATCCTAGCTCATCATATCGACTCCATCATTGTATCTCATTATCATGGCAATCTCCTCATCCTGTATCTATTGTCTGTCATTGGTCCTTGTTCAAACTACGTTTCCCCTTCGCTTTCACATAGGAAAGGTCAATTATTTGATCTACCTTGGGGAATTTGTCTGTCTAGTCTTTGTTGTCCATCATGATCTCCATTGTCCTCTTTCCTCTTTTATCCATTGTATTTTATCAAACTATGAGGGCTCTGCGTTTTCATGTAGGCAAGGCTAATATTTTATCAATGTCCGAGCCCCTAGGTCTTTAGGGTGTGTCAGTTTTGTGTCTTGTTGTCTTGTCGTGTCATCAAGCATCTCCCTCTCTAGCTGGTTCCTAACAAAGAAAATCCATTGATGTCATGAGGCCCAATCAATTTCGAATATCCTGAATCATGTCGATCACCTAGTTTAGTCTTCATCTTTGGTCTTAACAAGATGCATCCTTCATACATCAAACCACATCAATCCCATCCACCCTTTTGATCTTGTGGTAAAGGGAATTTGAAATTTAATTGTGATCTCTTGATGCTTTTGGCATTTTTTTTATTATCATTTGAGCTACCTATTTCACTTTTTCAAGGTCACCACGATCCATCATATCATGGTGCGCTTTGACAAGTGGGCATAGGGGGCATATATTGATCTTTTTATCTATTTTTGTCTTCTCGGTTGTCCCGCGTAGTACCCATCAAGATCCTTTTTGGTCTTGTGTTATGCTAGGGCATCCTTTATGTTTGTGGTTTTCCAACGTTGGCCCTACAAAAGCCCTTGTAACTTTGGGATATTAGACTAACCTTTTATTTGTTGTGTTAGTCCTATGCATGCGAAACAACATCACCTTGGTTCCTCATACCCTAGTGCATATTATCTCATGCTATATCAAATTATGTTCTCATTATATGTCAACATAATGTATAACAATTAACTTGCTTGATTTGGTTACTATCCATTCATCTTCCCATCCCCGTCCTCTCATCTATCCAAATCCCCCCCATCCATTCACCCTTAATATTTCTCATCCATTCATCCTTTATCACTCCTCCACATCTATTTATCCTATCCATTTTCATCCCTCCACTTTCTTCCTCCTCATTATATCATCCCTTCAATTTGCTTAGGATAATATCAATTTGATATTCTAAGCATATTTTCATCCATCCTCCTCATCATATCATCATCCCTTCAATCTTCTTAGGATAATATAGAATTTTTATTCTAAGCATCTTTTCTTCCATTATTTTCATTCATTTCAACCATCTCACATCTCAATCCAATCCTAATCCATTCAATCTAGCACAATCATCTAATCATATCCTTGGTCTTGTTTTCAGCCTTGCTACAAGCCTTGATCTAATCATCATCATCGTCATCATCCTCGGGATGTATCCTTCCCTATACTTTTGTGTTGTTGTGGGATGTATCCTTCCCTCATCAATAATAATCTCATCATCATCATCAAGATGTATCCTTCCCTATCCTCATGTCATTTTGGGACATATTGTTCCCTCATCAACGTTCCATCCATCATCAATCCATCTTGGCTTGTAGCTTAACGGAGGAAACACCACATTTGTCCTTGAATCCATTTGTTCTTGCTTTCTTCTTCTCTTCCCCATATCTTATCGCTTATCATTCTCTCTTATCCATAATTTTGCATCATCTTCCCCATCTACTCTTTCATCATCTCATCCATTTCGAGAGCACACCCATGTTCTCTTGAACCCGCATGTCCTCTCGAGGGGGCACCCTCAATCCCTAATCTTCATCTTCACTCCCATCATCTTTCTTCCTAGTCACTTCTTTGAATGACTGGGTTATCTTTCACAATCCAACCATCTTCTTCCACTTGTTGTGTTTTAATCTTCTTTGAAATGATGCTACTTCATAACTCCATCTCAAAAAGGGGAAAAATGTAGACACTAAAAATTGACTCTTTCATTTGGCCAATTTACCCCTAATTCAACCAATTTCATATTCTTTATATTAATTACATTTTACCTTATTATTTAATTAATATTCATTATCCATTATCCATTCATCTTAATTTATTTCTTCCATCACCTTTAAATCCCAGTCTAAAGTAAATAACTACCTTTAATTATTTACTCCCATCACTTATCCCTTTCCTCCAAAGATTAAATAAATAATATATTTATTTAATTCCCCTCATGTCACATCCTCCATAACCTTTTTCTAATATTGATTAATTTGCATAATCTTAGATTAAAGATGTGCACATTCCTAATCCTTTATTAGGGAGGTGTCACATCCTTCTTAATATGCAAGTGGATCATTAACCCTCATTACCCACCTAATCATTTGCCTAATCCCTCACTTACACAACCTAATCATTGAATAGTTAACCTAATCAAACCCTTAGTCAACTCTCCCCATCCCCCAAGGAATTTTTAATTCCTTTTTGTCTTCTCAAGGTCCTTTTGAGGAATTTTTAATTCCTCTCTCATCCCCCAAGGAATTTTTAATTCCTTTTTGTCTTCCCAAGGTCCTTTTGAGGAATTTTTAATTCCTATTTTTGTCTTCCCAAGGTCCTTTTTGAGGAATTTTTAATTCCTCTCTCATCCCCCAAGGAATATTTAATTCCTTTTATCATTACCATGCACATTAAAAAATAATTTTTAATTCCTTTGGTTAACTCTTGATCTCAACCCTTGATCTTCCTTCCCCTTCAATCTCCACCATCCATTTCAATATCCCTTGCTAAATGACTAACACTTAGCCATTTTTGCATTCTTAACCATTCCAACCACATGCATCCAAGCATTCTACTCTTACACACTACCATATTGCATCCATAGCCAAAATCCATCATTCTTGCATCCAAATCAAGCAAAATCAAGCCGTTATGCTGTCGAAATCAATATAGAGCACATATATCAAGCCATCAACGAGGGAAAACAACTCCATCAAGCTCCTACAAGGTGAAATCAGTGTTATTTTCATGTCCTTGTTTGAGTTTCATCTTTAGCCCAATCTTGAGTGTTGTCTTTGGTTTTTGTCCTTTTTCTTGAGTTTATTTCTTGCATTCTAGATGGGGTAAAAATACTACACACACCAGGAACTGACCAATAATCAGAAGTCGACTTGTGAATAATAGAAATATTTGATCTAAAGCTCAAAAATTTCCCAATAAGGGTAGCTTGTAGACCAACCATAGTTCTATCAATCCACACATCATGGATAGTGAGAGAAATAAAAGGAGAAAGAGGAGCCCCAAAATATTTTCTCTTGTTCTAACTAAAAAAGCCTTAGGAGAAACCCCACAAAAAGTAACAAATCCATAAGGATTCAGATAAGGATAAGGTTGAGGTTCCATAAAATGGGGAACCCACAAAACATGATCCTACTATAGCCCACTCCAAGGAGGACCAAGAGCCCCCAAAGAGCTCCCGTTAAGAGAGAGGGAAGGCACAAAAAACTCCTCCAAAATAGCTGCAATAGGGGAAGGAAGGAAGAGTGGTTCATGCAAAGGGGACAAACAAGCCAGAGACAGAGGAAGGGGGAATCTTAGGAGGGGGCAACAAAAATCCCCTCTTGAGAGAAAGATTCGACCCATCATGAGCCAACTTATCAAAACCCTTGCCAACTGAGTCCATTTGGGTTGGAAGTTGGGATTTCAACCATAGAGCAAGGGGTGAATCCTCCTCATGCTCCAACTTAACACACTTTCATGCATAAAAACTAGAATTGACACCTTTCTAGGCTACCAAGCGGGCCTCCAAGAGAATGTCAAGGAGAAAATCATCTTCATCCTTGCACCAAGAAAACTCTAAAAATCCCCCAAACATTGAAACAAAACCCAAGTCATTCGTATAAATAGAGCCATTGCCATCGACATTAGTAGATTCTTCAAATGTTGATGCAAAACCCAGGTCATCCACATCTGTAGAATCACTACCATCATCATCGCTTGCTTCATCATCACCTGCGCCAACACCAAATTTGGAGCCAAACACCACTGCCAGAGCTAGGGTTTTCAAAGTAGAAGACATCATATCTTGGAATTTATGTTGAATATATAGATTATACTTTTATAAATTGTGAATGATGATCAATTATTGTGATATCTAGTTCTTGAAAGAATATTATTTATTATTATTTATTGATGATTTATCATTGTTTTAACTTACAATTAAGAGCATATTATTTATGATCCATTATTCTAATATATTACCAATTTAAAGCATATAACTAATCTAACATTACCATATCATGTCTATATTTATCTTGCATTGCTATATAATGTCTACTTTGATATTGCATTACTACATGTTATGTTTTGTGATCTCATATTGTAACATCTTATGTCTTATGATTTGATATTTTTATATCATATAATCTTATCTTTTCATTAAAACATACATGCCATGGTCCTACATTGCATTATCCTTTTTTGATCATTTATTGATAGATCTTTACAAATGATTATGTTGTGGACACCACTTTATTCACCCTTTTTCTTTGATTTATCATTGATACACACATCATGGAAATCATGCCCCTCCCCCTTCCCTATTGAGCATATATTATCATACCTTATGAGTGATCCATTTACATCAAAATTATCTTTCTATATCACATTTCTTCATCATATCCTTATCATATTGATCCTACATTGGAGGACATCACACCCTTCCCTTTCTAAGATTTATTGTCATCTTTGATTGTCTAGATATTTATCATTATCATATGATCATACTTGTTATATTTGGGGACTTGCCCATATCATCTACTTCATTTCATTGATCATTTTGATCCTATTCATTACATTGATCATAATTACCCTATGTGTCTTCATGCTCATGGATATCACATTGGGCCTTTTATTACAGTTTCACAAGGATTTTGAATATAGAGGACCACATCACCATATCTTGATCTAACTTATCTTATTTATCCTACCTTATGTGCGCTTGTGTGCAAGAATTCCACATTGGGGATTTTATTGTTTATGGGTGTTTTTGACCATAAAGTGTCATATTGCATTATCTTTATCTAGCTTATCCTATTGATCCTACCCTGTGTATTCTCATGATCATGGATGTTATATCGAGCCTTTTATTATATTTTCAAGGGTGACTTTGGCCATTATCTTCAATCCTAGCTATCCTACTTATCCCACCCTCTATGTGCTTGTGCTCATGAATGCCACATTGGGCCTTTTGTTTTACTTTAACTCACATTATTATCCTTAGAGGGTTGCATCCCCATCATCTTGATTTCACTTATCCTATTAATCATACTCTATGTGTGCTCGTGATCATGTATACCACATTGAGCCTTTATATTATATTTTCCTAGGTGTTTTTGGATACTAAGGGAATTTCACCATTATCATACCCATGTTGAGGTCAGTGATGGGTGATGCCACAATAGTGGGCTACACTTTTTGGGACATCTTGATTTTTGTTGAAATCGCATATTTTTAGAAAATATAATGGTTCAAGAATTGAAAGGTTCCATTTCAAGGATTGTATTTGAAGAGGGTTTGATCAAACCCCCTTAGATCAAACCCCCTTGGATAGAACCCCGCTAGTTTTAAACCATACCTATAACGGAGTCTCCTCTACACCTATCAAAATGCTAATAAAAAACCACTTTTGATTTACCTTTTGGGGGATCAAATGAATTCATTTAATTTAATTTTTTTAAAGTATGTATTCCTTATTATAAGCTTCCCAAAAAGTATAACTTTAAATAAATTTAATTTAATTGTTATATTTATTTTTTATTTCTTGTCAATGTAGGTTTTTCATCGAAAATCAAGCTCTCTACACATGTGGAAAAATAGTAGATTATCAAAAAAAATTCTGAAAAATATCTAGGTGCTTGGTATTGATGTCCTCGATCCAACAATTTTTTTTAAAATTTTGGTACATACAAAAAAAGTTGTGTTATATAGTAAACATATGTCTAAATTATAATTGGTTTGATTTCAAAACTTAATTAAAAAAAAAAACACTATGAAACCAAATGAAGGAGCTATATATCATAGTTACAAATATAAATTTGAAAAGAAATAGAATTTTATCCTTCATAGAAAAAAGGTTGTGTTATATAGTAAAAATCACTCTTTAAAAATGTTGTTTTCTGTTAAAAACTAGTTATCGAAGGAGATGGAAAAATAAATGCAATTTGATTTCAATTTTTTTTTTTTAAATATTTAGAATCTACAAACAAAATTTGACAAATCACTAGTTTGTATCATCTTCAAATTCCTCATGGTTTAGTAGCTATAGGTGTCTGAAAGTGAAGATTTAGTTAAAAAACTTCAGTTTAATGTCAAGTTTGGCCAAAAAGTGTTACCCACTATTGTGGGATCACTTTGATTCTATCTCTATCCTATTGCCATCCTTCTCACAATGTATTATTTATCTATGATTTCTATATATTACATGTTTAGATGATTATACGTGTGTATATTCCTATTATTCATTATGTATTTATCACATGATTATGATTATCTCATGATGTATTCTATTATCAATTTGTCCTCATATTCTCATATTTATTATTAACGTATCTATGAAAATATTCCTTCAATCTATTCATTCTATGTGCGAAATAAATTGAAGGGGGCATACATGATCATTATTCTACTTTTGTATTCAATTTATCTTGTGAGTTAGAAGCTACTCATGAAATATATTATCGTTTATCTTAGACGAAAAAATTAGAGAACATGCAAAAGAAATAACATGGAAGGAGAACTATCATCCTTTATGGAGCACATGTTTGTCTACTTGATATATTTACTTTATGTATGTTTGAGAATATTAAATAGTTGGAGATATGTGAATCATTTAGGATTCACATGTGCCTCAAAGTGAGGGTAAAATTTAATAGTGAAAAAGACATCCAATGCATTTTACCATTTAGTTTTGTGCCTAGTTTGGGGAAATATCTTGATTCAGTTATATAGCTACAAATGACACATGTTTGTGTATGATTGGGCTAGCATACCTTGCCTTGCTTGCACCTATCCTTATTATCATCACAAATCTTAGTTTTGTAGGATATTTTGAGCTTCTTTTTTCAAGGCTTTTAATTTTTCAATTTTAGAGTGTGATTGAGAGAATTTTTTTCTTTTCTTGCACCTAGCCCTATGCTCATAATTGAATCTAGAAGGCCTCAAAACCTATAAATCCATATAAAATTTGATAGGTTTTGGTGTCAATTTTTTGAATCTAGGGTGAAATATTGAAGGTCATATATATATACACATATACATATATATATATATATGTATATGTGTATATGTATTGTGTTTGTGTATTGTATATGTGTATGAGTATGGAAATGTATGTATACATACATATACAATTCTAATTTAAAACTATATGTTGTACTATAGAGCATGGAGCCTATAGACAAATGTATTTGTAGGTTTGAACTTGGTGGATGCCATTATTTTTAGGCCCTTGTGTTAGTTAAGTGCTAAGTAGTCAATAGATAAAACAACACTCTCTACAGTGGTGGCGTTGCTCACACCACCACCGCCCTCAACAATCTTAGCCAAAATACATTTTCACACTATGATAATAGTGAATAGGTGGAACCAATAGTAAATGGTGAACACCTAGTGGTGCCACTTTATAAGTCCCTAAGGGCATTTATTATTGCATGAGGAGGTGTGTTTTTTTAAAACTAGCACATATTTTCATATGGATGCAAATTTTTACATTTTGTAGGTGTTGGAAATATCTCTTCACCCTCTTCATAGATGTATAGGTAATTTTTGTAAATTTATCTATAGGTATTATATATATTTTAGTTTTAATCTCATTGTTTACATTTTTTTGAATAACGTAACTTTTCCACACATAATTGAATTTTGGAAAACTTTCTTTTAAAGTTTATAAGAAAATCACAAGGAATGCATTTGACAAAGATATATTCTAATATTGTAGGGTTGTGTTTCTATTTATAACACTCATTGAGTTTATAAATAATTTTGGGACAAAAACTTGATTTCAAATCACTAATGCTTGTTTCACAAGTCTTTCTAATAAAAAATCAAATTGTGAAAAAAATTCAATTATTATTTTATATATTTGTGTTTGCATAGTTAGGCTTATGTATTCTTTTCTCTTGCACTTTGTGTGATATTGAGAATAAAAACCAACCTAATCACTTGTGTTATCCAAGAGTAGTTTGTTTATGCTCTTATCTTTCACTTTGTGTGATCCTAAGAATCAAAAGAAACTATTTATTTTTTATTTTTATTTTTCTAGAAAGATTGTGTTATAACAAGATATATAGATTCCTTGGAGGAGCTATCATTTAGATTTAAATTGGCATACAAATTATATTTTTTCAAGTGAAAGAGGAAGGGGACTAATCTCTTGAGACAAACCATTATACCTCACCTTTTTTTATCACATACTTAGACCTCAAATACTGCAAGCTATATTGAGGAATCCCTAGTTGAGCCTTATTAAGCCTACATTAAGAGATTATCAACCATTTGTAACTTGTGATGCACTGGTAATAATTTATCCTTCAAAAGTTAATCATTGTGTATCTCATACTCATGCCTTGACACTCAATACTCACCCTTGGGAAATCTCATACTCATTCTCTCTCATACCTAGGCACTCATCAAAGATCATATTCTTGAGCATCAATCAAGAATACACATACAAGTACATGCTATCAAGATCTTAAATAATCCAAAGAGTGACTATATCACTCATCCACAAGAAAAATCATTCAAAAAAGGAGATATATTTCTTTGGTAGGTGAAGGTAAGAATTCAATTTGACCTTCTTTATGCTTGATCTATAGGTATTTTTCTTGATTTAGAATAGGGGTTTGATATTTTTTTGGATTTTATTTTGTTGATTTTAGATCTAACATCATACAATGACCAACTGAGATCATTCACAAGGCTTGAAAATACTATATAAATTCATTTGAAGTGGTGAGTTTAGAATGAATATGATAGAGGGAAGATAGTTCCATTTTGGAGCATAGATGTGGGATTGTATTTTAATATCATTTGAATTTTACAATTACGTATTTTTTAATCAAATGTTAGAAGCCCAACATATTGAAATCCCATTGTGATAAATTGTAATTCATTTTGAGTAAAAAATATCATATCTTTGTTTTATTATTTCATTGGGTTTTTCTTGAATGATTGAGTTTTGTTCATTCCACTTCATGGTTGGATAATTCTTCATTGGATCCTTTGTCCATCATTGCAATAAGTAGTATCAAAGCATAAGTTTGGAATCCCAAGGACAGAGTGAGTTGGTATCCTAAATTTTTTTCTCGTGAACAAACAATTGATTGAGAGGAATTTGAAAGGATTTATTGTATACTAAGCACCAAATTGAGGAAATTTACACTAGATCCAAGGGAAATGCCACTCCAAAAAGATTTCAAGGTCTTACTAACATTGTTGGAAGAATGTAAGAAATATTTAAAATTGTAAGGGTGATGAAATTTTGATTGGATGTATGAAGGAGGATAGGAAAAGAGGTTTAAACCCTAGAAATGATGATGAGAGTGATATATATGTGAGTGAAAGAGGAGACACAAATCATTGAGAAATATCTAGAAAACCTAGAAGAAGAAACAAATCAAGTGAAAATGTTGAAGGCTATTTCAATAATTGGTAAGAGATCTACAATTGAGATTTTAAATTATTTTGGTAATTTAAATCCTAAAGGGTTGATTGATTGGATACATAATCTAGATGAATATTTTTTGTATGAGGAAATTGTAGACCTTGAAAGGGTTAGATTTTCTAGAATAAAATTAAAATATTTTTTTTGGTGAAAATAAATGAATTTAGAAAGAAATATGAGGGAAAAATATAATATAAAAAGTGGGATAGATTATTTTTATGTGTGTCTTATTTTGGGAATGACCTCATCTACACTTAGGAACTTGCACCATGGACCCTAGATTCAAAACAATAAAAGAATAACAAATATTTTCACCATCCTCAGGTGTGGTTGTTGGTGTGGCTGTAGATGATGCTACTAGTACTTCCTCCTTGGAAGGGGTTTCATCCACAACTATAGATTATGTCTCAAGCATTCTAGGTAGAGTTGTTTGGTACCTCTCCTTGAATAAGGTTAAATTCTTGTCATGCCTTGGAATATCCTTTGGTTGTGGTGATGGATGTGACAACCTTTGATCCCCTAGTTGTGGTTGCATGGGCTCTAAGATCTTGTTGTATGTGCAAGTGGTGGCGGTATCTCTTATTTATCCTCATGATAATTTTATTAGTGTATTGGGGTCAAGTTGTGTCTCCTATATGACCATTTCTAGTTCAAGGATTCTTTCTTGAACACCTCCATGCAAACATTAACCTATTCCCCTATTCTCAATCCTCTCCTATCATGTTGTGTGCATAGGACATAAATAAAAATTAATATTTTTATCTTCATCGAGACTTGGTCTATAAATTTAATAACTTGTGGCCTTCCCTTCCAAACTTACACAAATGGGTTTTAGATTCCTAGAAGCCTCTCATTGATGGCAATAAAAAGCTATATCCTTGTGCTAGAGGCTTCTTTATTGCATATTTTGACTCTTCAAAGGATAGGCATTTGATGTTTGACAATAGGATTTGGATATGAGGGGAGAACTCCCTCTTGCTCAAGAATTGCTTCAACTCCTTCAATCCACTCTTTAAACCTCTCAATATTAGACCAATTTGGGTTAGGATATAAAATATTCCTTTCTAGTTCTAAGACTCTAACAAAGATTAAGGGAGAGATTAAAGAAGAGTTTACAAAATAATACGTTTCTATATTCTACTCAATTTCCATTCAATAAGGTATTAAATATTTATAGGATTTTTATATCTGATATTGTAGGAAACCTCTATAACAATTCCTACTCATGAGTTGTTTTAAAAACTCATGTAACTATATACTAATAAACCTAACAAATAATGCAATATTCTAACACCCATAATAAATATGTAAGTTGTTATTACAACTCACTTTACCTAATTCATTCACAAAATATTATTTTAACCCATGTGAACACTAATTCCTAACAACCCCCCTTACTGCGAACATGGGGAGACCATACATCCCATGAACTAGAAACAAAATCATATCCTATGCATACTTTCAGGTCTGCATACCCTATTTGGATCTTGTTGCATATGATCATCTAAATACAAGAACTTATTTTTCTTTCACTTCTAGTGAACTTATTGCTTTCCAAGAACACTTCCAAGAAGTCTAGTAGTTAGAGGATCTTTGTAGCCAACTTCTCTCCTATACAACTATTTAGAACATCAATGATATCCATATTATCCTCTTTTCAATCTTATTAGGGGAATGTTTACAATGTTTTATTTTGCATGCAACAATGAAATGCAACTATATAAAATACAACCTCATTATGAATGGTTGATGAGAGATGCTATTTTAGCCTCCTTCCTCTAATGCCTTCAACCTCCATTTTGATTTTTTTTTAACCCTAGCTATTTTATGTTGCATGTAAGTCTTTGAGAGCCTTGCAACTATTGAAAGATGTAACATAGATGGCCCCAAAAATACAAGTAATATTTGATATATGTGTGGAAATAATTAAAAGTGAGAGATTGGGTGTTAGATTCAACCGATAATGCACCCTTACACAAAAAAATCAATAAAATAAATTATAGAGTAACAATAAACTTGAGAAAAACTAAAATTACTAGAAATGAAACGCTTGCATTTCAAAACTATTTTCCACTCTTTAATCATGAACTCATAGAATATATATATATATATATATATATATAAGTTCCTTTGAATGGTGCTATTCTAAATATATTTCTTGTGATTTTTTTTTTCTTAAGACATACCTTTATCTCCCTACTTGTATTGTTCCACCCAAGTCCTCTCTTCTTACATGTGCCTCATTGCACGTAGCCAAATTTGGATTGTATTAAATAAACCAAATGTGAAAGTGATTAGAGAGAAATGTTGTTAATTCTTACTACTATAAAATAATAACCTTAAAAAAATTAAAAGAACACATAGTTCAAGGTTGAAAGGAAATATGCATCCACCCAAGATAATTTCCACATAAACAAAATAGAGAAATCCATGCAAACAAGTATTCAAAATCTATATGAAAAATAATAGACAACATACCATCAAAGATGAGACAAGATATACCCTGGGAAAACCCTCAAGAGGGAAAAATTTAGCCTCCAAAAGCATCCATCACTCATGTATTATTGAACAATAAAAATTACAATACATCTTCAGAGTCTCCATGAGCACCTTTGAAACATCAAGTCCCTTGCAAGCACTCCATGTGAACAAGCATGTAACAACACATCCCATGTCATGCTTCAACCCTCAAAAATTCCAACAAGAGATTCTCTCAAACAACCAAATAGCCAACTTTAGACAACTATCAATGTGTTTGATTTTATAGAAATACGCTCACAAAACCACCAAGTGGTATTATAGAAAAACCATGTGAATAATACCATGAGCTTACAAAACAATTGACCCCCAAATTTGATTCTTGGTACTAAATTTTCCCAACATTAAATATTATTCCAATGTGCAACCCAAACATTAAATATTTAATCACAATGTTACATGCAACACATAAAATGACCCAAGAGATGCTAACCCATGTGATGCACACATCCCTAGATCCCTTGGGTGCATCACATTAATAAATTAAATATTACATTACAACATTATGCAAGGTGGACAACACACATTTTCCTAACATTCTCCCACTTGTATACATTGCATAAGGGGTAAACAAGTAAACTCAAACATGTACAAGGGAACAATCCCCATAGCCACACATACCATCAAGGAATCAAAGTGCTCCATGTGCTCCATCAAGATACCTACAACAAGAATCAAGGTGACCACTATCTCAAGCATGAATGTTCTCATCCTCCATCATGCCAATTCCCAAAGATAAGAAACCATCCAAAGAGATTCCACACTAACTATCACAATGAAGCATAAGTCATGTTTCCAACCGATAACCCAATACACAAACACTTAATCCAATGATAGTAGCTATCAAGAAATAATCACCATGAGTGAAATAACACCCATAACAAATGCTAGTACATCCAACTATCCATACCTCAAAGGTATACAAATTATAATAAGTGAACCTCATGCCATCAACATATACAACCCATAACATGCAATTAAAGGCTCGGAGTGTCAAATATACCATATAATGAACATACACAAATATGAAATCCCATTTCATAGGTAATTTCAAATCTAAAAAATGATCAAGGTATGCAAAGATCCATCAACATCACATAGAAGTGTAACCAATATCATGTAGTACCAAGGAACATCCACAAAGATATGTAAATCCTACAAACCAATATGCTACAATACTTCTCTCACCACAAGTCTTCATAGCTCTCTCAAGTTATTCACACTCAACAAAGGAAAGAGATAAAGAAATATCCATGTCGTCATCAAATAATAATGAAAAAACATGAACACAAACCTAGTGATCACCATAGATCCACACAAGACCTAAAATCTAATATCATATGAATACAAACTGATGCAAAGGAAGGACCTTCTTTAGGGAAACAACTCAAAATGACAGGGTTCTTACACCAACTTCATTTGATGAACCTAAGTGCTCCACTCTAGACCCTAAGCATTGAACTCTTGAGGCTTGATCCAAAAAACCTTGGAACAGTGTAGAATTCATGTAAGACTTGTCTTGGGGCTTGAATGGTCATAACAACTTCTTTGTGGAGACTCAAAAATGCAACAATTAATGGGGCTTACAATAATTGTGTTGTTCAAACTAGGAAAGACAACATTAGTGGCCTAAACACAAATAAATAAAAACTGCTTCAAATCCTCAACCACTGACTTGGTGGCCTCCGTACAATATTTCAAAAGTGTTTCCATCAGGTATTCACTATCAAGACTCATTCAAAGCACCAACTTTCTTGGACACTAGCACCATGCTTATGATTGCAAAAATAGTCCTCTTGGGACCGTCATAAAATGACTTGTATTTGTTGGCAAGAGACATTGTAAATATCTTTTGGTGTTATCATTGATGGAAAACCTAGTCGGTAATTGGATCCATGCATCATCATCTGACCATACTGATAGTCAAATTGCAAACAGCTAAGGAAGAACAGAGCATCCGACAGTTTTGTGTTTATCGATTCACATGAAGATTTTTTGTTAACATATTGTGTTGCATATCTCAAGGAAGGTTGATCGATGTATGCTTTATGTTATCCGTGAATCTCAGTGCCTCTTATTGATCCATGTGTGAGTTGGAAGATCCGACTGGTTAATTTCCTATTTACCAGTGCATGGAGGCTGACTTTGTGAATGCAACATGTTGTGGATATTCAAAGAGTAATTATTCAAGTGTTTTTATGTTCGAGTATTTTTGTTTGGGTCCTAACTAAGTCTTGGCCGAATGTTGTGGATGCACATTATACATTACTCATTTTTTGGGCCGATAGTTGTAAATATTTTTGTGTTCTATTGATGCCGACATATTATGATTAAATTCTTGGTCACAAATATATATAAGAGATCGTTCATATCATTTTGTAGTGAGTATGAAGTGTGTTGATGCGAATTGTGAATCAGAGCAGAGCAGAAGAGCGATAATGCACAATTCCACTTGTGCATAAAGGATTTATGTTGCGAGTCTGAGTAGAACAAAGAAAAAGTGCAGAATCAGTCTGAAGGACAAGAGATCGATTGTTGAGCCTAACCGAAACTGTAATCAAGCATATGTAGATGTTATTTTCTCAGTTCAAATTCTCAGATGGTTTTAATATGATTTTATTTGTAAGACAGTGAGTCTTCTTTGAGCAGTGAGCTCTAGGAAGTGCACCTGAATGCAAGTGAATTCCCTATATTATAAACTTCATTTGAGTATACTTAGATCATATGATGGATTGGCCATCCACCATGGTTTTTCCCCTAATAAGGTTTCCACTTAAAAATTCCTATGTTATGGTGTTGTGGTTTTTTAGTTTTGAATGAATGTTTTAAATTCTTAAAGGATAAGATCAATAAGGTTAGAATTTGTAGAACACTAATTCACCCCCCCTCTTAGTGTTGCTTGATTCAAAAAATTGGTATCAAAGCTAGTTCCTCAGAAGAAGAAGTCTAACAACTTGGGGAGATCTTTGAAAGTGCTTCAATGAATTCAAGCAGTCTTCAACAAAAAATTTTGGCGGCCTTAGATGATCTTGACCAATCAAAATCTGAGAATCAAGAATTGTAGGAAAGTCTTGAGAATGCTCAAAAATTCATTCTATCATTAAAAGAAAAAATTAATAAGTCCAGGGAGAAGAAAAATGAACTTTGTGATCAGGTTAAGCAAAAGCATAGTGAAAGCATTGAAGATGAGCAAATCAGTCAAGCCCTGAAGGAAAATAAAGAAGAATGTGAAAAGCTTACCAGAGATAATACAATCCTAAAGCATGAAATGGAATCTATCATGATGAGGATGACCAAGGAGATTGAAGACAAAAAGAAGAATGAAGAGAACCTAGCACAATCCTTGAAAGAAAAATATGAAGTACGCAGCTGATTGGAAAATGAATTGGAACAATCTAAAAACAATGAGGAAGTGCTAGAAAAATAGATTGATGATCTCCAAGATGACATTTCTACTGAAAATGAGCACAAGGAGAAGTTAAAATTTAGCTCAGCCAAGCTTGATGAACTGATTAAAATTCAAAGGAAAAATGGTGACAAGAGAGGTCTTGGATATGAGGAAGGAGAAAGTTTAAAATCTGGACAAAGGAGATTCAGGCAGGGAAATCATATGAACAATGATGAAAGGCATCTGGTAAGGAAACCTAATGCTCAAAGATTCAATGGATACTCTTTCAGTTGCAATAAATTTGGACACATGGCTACTCAATGCAGAAGCAAGATGAATTCAAGTGATCCATAATTCTCAGGTCAATGTTTTAATTGCAATAAGTTTGGTCACAAGTCAAATGAATGCAAAAATATGGTGAACAAATTTCATAGAAATATCAGATGTTATACATGCAATAGATTTGTCCATACTGCTAACCAGTGAAAATCAAAAGAAAATTAGTGGAACAACTGGTCTGGACACAAAAATTTTGTGTGCTATAACTACAACAAATTTGGTCATATTGCTAGATTCTGTTGGAACATAAAAGGTCCGATAAATCAAAGGAGAAACATGCAGAAGGATGTAAAGGGAAAATGAAAAGTCACTATAGATGTGACCAAGAAGAAAATGCAGAAGAAATGGGGGAAGAAAAGTCTCTCTGTTGAAGGAAATGTGCCTGCACTAGAATCTGCTTCTAGTAATTCCTCTGGGAATTAGTTTTAGGCCTTTGGCCTAGGGGGATTTGTCAAGAAATATCCTAACCCCCTGCCGGTAACTGACACTGGAATGCAGATAAGTTCAATAAGTGCATTAATGCCCTACATATGCTGTTGAACCTATTGGAGAGAGCATTATGCAGTATTGGAGGTCTGTAGAAGAATTATCTATCACAACACATGGAAATAGGGTAACCAGATAGTTAGGCTAAAAGCATTTATTGTGTCAAAAAGGGTTAAGTGTGCAAGTGATAAAAGGTCATTTTTATCTTTTATTTGTCACTTTGCATTTTGAAGAAAATAAGTTTGGAGTGCTTTGAGGCAAACCTTGGCGAATTGAGGAAAAATTCAACTATGAAGAAGATTTCAACAATCAAACTACGATCCAATGTAAAGGTATTTATCAGCAAAACTTGCAAATTTGTGAATTGGTGAATATGGCTACTCCATTGTTAGTAGAAGTTAAGGACATACCCCGTCCTAAATTCAATTGGCATCCCTTCAAGTCTGTCGAGACTGACCTATTAGGTGATTTTTTATCTATTCTATATGACGTCTTACACACTAAAGATATTAGGGAATATATTCACGCAAACATTGAAGAGCTAGGAAGCTTGCAACTACTGAATTTTTATAACAACCACATTATAGGATAATATTTTTGTGTCAAGACAAAATATAAAACCCTAGAAGAGAAGAAATTTACATAGATTGTTAAATTACCTATGTTTGAAGAGAGCGAATGGGTCTATTACATCTTGAGTTGAGTTCATGATGAATTCACTTGGTTAAGTATACCCTTCAAGATTACAAAGGAGGCTATAAGTGTCGTAATAGGTTTAAATTCTTCCAGTGGACTACCTATTTTGAATTCCATAAAGAATCAAACGGTGATTGATGCAACAGGTTCAAAATATGATCGAAGAGCCATGACAATCAAAGACATCATTGAAATGGATGTGAAATTTGTATCGATGATCATTGGTTACAGGATTTATCACTCAAGTCACAACAATTCTGTGTCTGGTACAACCATTTATGCAACCTATCAAATGGTAAAGGAGAATGTAGATTGATCTTTGTGAATTGCTTAGGAGTCAGTGAATGGAAAATCTTGGTAAGATAAAAAAAGGACAAGAAAAATTCCTTTAAGTATGGTAACTTGTTGTTATGTTTATTCTTCTATTTCATGAAGGAAATTCCAGGTGTTGGAAAAGTACATTGGAAAGGCAGTCAACCTGTAGCTATTCAAATTAGAGAAATGTATGGAATTGGAAATAGTCAAACTAGAAGAACTGCAATCTGGGGATACTTCAAGAATTTTCAGAATATGATGCATGCCAGAGAAAGAATTCCTACCTCTATCGTGGAGAAATATAAGGACACTATTTGTTTTATGGTAGATATTGATCAATGCATGATGGAAGTTGCTGATCCTTGAACAGTCTGGATAATGCTGATGGGTTATGAAGTGTAGGAGAACATTCTGGAAATGTATGCACAACATTTACTAAATAAGCCTCCAGATCCGACATAAGAGAGGTTTGGTACTTATGTAGAAAAGAATATATAGGTACACAATGAACTCAGAAAACCTGTGATAGTCAAAAGAGTTAGAAAAGAGGTGGAAGTCTTAGCAGGAAAGTATGGACATAACTACAGAAAAATTAAAAGAAGCCAGAAGGAAAAGAGAAGAAGCTGAAGCAGAAAAAAAGCCAACAAAAACTGAATCTACAAGTCCGATAGCACCATCTACCCAAAATAGGTCAAAAAGGAGCTTTGCATCCCTATCTACCCTTGCAACAAAGCCAATTCTTGTGCAAACTCAAGTGAAGACATTCGATAAGGAAGGAAAAATAAAGAAGGATAAAAGAAAAAGAGTCTATATGGTAGTCTTTGAAGATGAATAAATTGAGTTAGATGAAGATATGAGAGAAATAAAGCATATGGGCACCCAAGAAATAAAGGTTACTAAAATAATGCCCTCCGATGGATAAGACAAAGCAAAGAAGAAGGAAAAAATTGACAAACCAAGTATATCAGTCGAATAAGTTGAAAAAGATTTGGTTAAGGATGGCAATCTTAAGCCACTTTGTAAATGGTATGAAGCCTTTGATAAATCTGGCCAAAGAACTCTTGAAGAGGCAACAATAAAGCATTTGAATATTTTCAATAAAGTTCTTATTGAAATAATGTCTGATTTACCTAAAAGCTTGTATGAGATTTTGTAAATGAGAAGAGTAAATGCTAGATCAAAAGAAGAACAAATGAGAGAAATAATTCTTGTTGAGTTATGTCCAGTGATATCTATGGAAGAAATGAAGGCAATCTTGAATAAAGCTAAAAAGGAATTCAAGAGCAAGACAAGAGTGAAAAATCTCATGATTGGTTAAACTAAGGAAGTTGTAGAAGAAACTGAACAAATTATGAGAAAAGTATTGTTAAACAAAAAAATTGATGTTGTTGCTAAAGAAGTGAATGTTGAAGATATTGCATCTGTTCCGGTGAATGAAGAGGTAAATGATGATATGGTTGGGGATACTCAGATTCCTCTTGTTTTGGATAATACAAAAATACCTATGGAGGTTGATGCTCCTAAAATTGTATCGGTTGAGAAAGCTAAGATTCTTGAAGATAAGCAAGAACCTGCAACTGAAGAAACAATGGTTGAAGAAAAGAAAGTTGATGTGAAGGAAATTCTAGTAGTAGAAAGAGACATTGCAGAGGCAGTGAAGAAATTTCTGGTAGAACAAAAGGAAGAATTTGATCCTAATTTGGTTGAAGGTCCTATTGACCTATCCACTTTGTCTCCAATTCAAAAAATGAAGGTAGCATCTTTTTCCCAAGAAAAATCTAGAGAAGAAATGTTGAAGTCTCACATCGAGGACAATGAACTCCTAAATTTTGCATCTAGAGTTCTGGAAAATATAATGCCTAATCATGTCAAAGATCCAACCGGTTCCTCCTCCGATGAACGGAAGAAGCTCATCAACTCTATATGTACTCATTTAGAGTCACTTGAGAAGTGAACCATGATTAAAGTTCTGAAGGAATTTGATGTCAAAAGGTTAAATGGGTTGCAAACATGATAACAAGAGATAAAAATTTGTTAGCCACCTGTGTGAAGAATATTCAAAATACTCTCTTTGAAGGTGGAAATATTTATGTCATGTTTGTCTTTGACAAAAATTACTAAGGTCAATGAAAAGAAGGTTAAGGATTTTGAAAATTAGTTAACTACTATTTCTGAAGCTTTTGATCCTTTAACTGATAGTGTTGGAAAGTTAGAAGAAGAGGTGATATCTTTTCTTGACAAGATAAGGAGCTTGAATCATGACAATGATAGAATTGTGGAAAGAGCATGTGAAATTAGAGGCCTAATTGGTCCAAAGATATAAATAATATCAAGTACATTAAAGGAAGCTGAAGATGCTAAGGCAGTTGGTGTTCCAAAAAACCTTGAGTCTGCAGAGACACAATTCTACTTGGTTTGTGGTCACATAACAATTTTGGAGAGTTTGAAAATGGTTTGGGATACAAATTGAACTCTGTTGAAATTTTTTTTTGCAAATATTTTCAAGTTTATGTAAGTTGAAGAAGCTTGTTTTTACATAAGCAATTTGTTCATAATAGTTTTGTTTGAATTTTTGATATGAGGATTCCTGCCTTTGCCATTGATGTCTAAGGGGGAGAGTAGTAGAGTGAAAAATTTATAATCATCTCAGGGGGAGAGTTTTTTTTTTGAAAATTTGAAGAATGGCAGTGTAATTGATGTTGGTATTGATCTGACACTTAGTCATTTTTCACTAAGTGTTGCCATCAATTCCAAAGGGGGAGATTGTTGGCAAGAGACACTATGAATATCCTTTGGCGTTGTCATTGATGGAAACCCTAGTCGGTAATTGGATCCGTGCATCATCATTTGATCATATCGACAGTTAGATTGTAAACAGTTAAGGAAGAACAAAGCATCCAACAGTTTTGTGTTCATCGATTCACATGAATATTTTTTGCTAATATCTTGTGTTGCGTATCTCAGGGAAGGTTGATCAATGTATGCTTTCTGTTATTCGTGTATCTCAGTGCCTCGTATTGATCTGTGTGCGAGTTGGAAGATCCGGCTGGTTAATTTCCTGTTTACCAGTGCATGGAGGCCGACTTCGTGAATGCAACATGTTGTGGATATTCAAAGAGTAATTATTCAAGTGTTTTTGTGTTCAAGCATTTTTGTTTGGATCCTAACTAAGTCTTGGCTGACCGTTGTGGATGTGCATTATACATTACTCATGTTTTGGGTTGACAACTGTAAATATTTTTGTGTTCTATTGATGCCGACATATTGCGATTAAATTCTTGGTCACATATATATATATATATATATATATATATATATATATATATATATAAGATCATTCAGGGCATGTGCAGGATCATCATGGAAAAAATAGGCCCTTAAGTGGCAATAAAATTCAAAAAAATCAGAGTTAGGAAATTTGACGTAAAAAAATGAATAAGTTAACTATATTATTTAAAAAATATGTAAGAATAGAATCTGTTGCAAATTGAATTTAGTTTCTAAACTACTAGGTTTATTTTTATTTTTACAAAATCTATTTGGTGAAAATTTGAAATTTCAATGCAGTAGTACTTAAATTTTAGGGAAAAAATAAGAAGTAGGTGTTTGTCTGACCACCCTAACCACAATAAAATGATAATATTTTTTTATAATATTTTAGATATAACTAGAAGACTCATGTCCTGATGTGATGCATATTTTTTTGTAATTTGTTTCCATGTAAATAATTAATTATTATTTTTTTATTACAAATTTTAAAAAATATAAAAACTCGTACGTTTGACCACCTTAACTTGGTCAAAAATTCATGAAATTCAATTCTTTTTTTTTAATCCTATAGTATGTGAAGCATAGAATGTGACACATGCTTCAGATTCAAAAAATGTGATACCCTTTGAAAGCTATAAATGTTTTTCAACCAACCTATCAATAAGGACTTTAGTTGTAATTCAAATAGAAAATGAACAATAGTTATTTATTAAATTCAAAGTAAAGAATAATTTATATTGGTGGAAAGCTAAGAATCTCCTTTAAAAACCCTTTTCATTTCATCAATTTTGGGTAAAAAAGTCGTCAGCCACATGAGCCATCATATCACTTACATATCGCCACTTTTTGGCCCGTCATGATCCTGCACATACGCTTCATATCATTTTGTAGTGATTATGAAGTGTGTTGATGTGAATTACAAATCAAAGTAAAGAAGAAGAGTGATAATGTACAGTTCCACTTGTGCATAAAGGATTTGTGTTGGGAGTTTGAGCAAAATAGAGAAAAAGTGTAGAATCAGTCTGAAGGACAAAAGATCAATTGTTGAGCCTAACCGAAACTGTAATCAAGCATATGCAGATGCTATTTTCTTAGTTCAAATTCTCAGATGGTTTTAATCTGATTTTCTTTGTAAGACAGTGAGTCTTCTTTGAGCAGTGAGCTCTAGGCAGTGCACCTGAATGCAAGTGCATTCCCCATATTGTAAACTTCATTTGAGAATACTCAGATCATATTGTGGATTGGCCATCCACCGTGGCTTTTCCCCTAACAGAGTTTCCACATAAAAATTCCCGTTTTATGGTGTTGTGGTTGTTTATTTTTGAATGAATGTTTTAAATGCTTAAAGGATAAGATCAATAAGGTTAGAATTTCCAGAACACTAATTCACCCCCCTCTCAGTGTTGCTTGATTCCAACCGTATTAACCCTTGAAAAATTCTCAAAACACCAAGGTACAGGTCTGCAAGACCTCTCCACACATTCTCAACACTTTCACCAATCACAAATAATCCAAACCACTCCTTATTTCATTCAAACTTTCCTTCACTGCTGCTATAGGGTCTGATACATTAAAAAATCAGACCTACTGGTGAAAGAAAACACATTCCACCTTTGTCTTGGGCCCTGTAACATTAAAACATGGTAGAGTACATTATTACATACCTTCCCACCTATTTTGGTATTTTTTCAATGGTGGGAGGCCGAGTTACATAATTATTTTGCCTCACTAGTTACCCTAGGTAGGGTTTTGGTAGTTTTTAGGAAATACACAATAACTTTAAAAATACTTAATGAAATTCAATGCAAAAAAAACCAAAATGAAGGGAATTCACATGCCCACACAATCCAACTAGTTTCAGATCATTAAATGGGTTGTATAGGCTATACAAGAAATAAGAACAGACTGAAACGTTAGAAAAACTCAGGAAAAGCTTACTTTCATTAACTCAAACTTCAAAAATTAGTTTTTTCACACTTCTTTTCGACTCTTGAAGGTGTATTGATCCATTTAAAACTGATCCCAATCATTAGTAACATTTCTTGCATGTAACTAGTTCTTGATTTTTTTGACAACTTGTCAAAGTTGCATGACACTTTTTGCAACATTTGGCAATTTTTACACTTTTAAAACAAAAACCTAATTAGCACTCCAAAATGAACCCGCATGATTCTAAATGGTCATAAATGACCTTAGTTTCAAAGCACACTAAAAAACCTAAGACTCCAAAATAACAAAATTAAGCTAAATGAGGCTGTTGCTGCCCTTGCACCATACACCCAAGCGGAAGAAAAACTCAAGTCCCACTTGAGTGCAGGTCTACAACAGTGTATCCATGTTTGAGAATATCAGATTCAAACATCCAAGTAGCATATTCCATAGGAAGACCCCTCCACTTGACCAAGTATTTAAAATAAGTTGTGTTTCTTGTCTTCTTGAGTTCTTTTGTATCAAGGATGCACTCCAACTCTAGAGGTTTGGTGGGAGGAAGGTCTTGGATCCATTCTTCATCTTCAAATGCTTGGGAAACTTCTTCATTACTTGCAACACCATCCCCTTTGAAAGGGTACAATTCAGATACATTAAATATAGGTGAAATTCTAATCCCACTTGGTAACTCAATCTCATATGCATTAGGGCCAAACTTGTGAACAACCCTACAAAGACCAATCTTCTTCATCTATAATTTGGAGTACTGTCCCTTGGGAAATCTCTTCTTTATGAGATGATCTAGAACTAAATCTCCAACCTTAAAATGGACTTCTCTCTTCTTCATATAAAATTGTTGTTTCTATTTGTCCACACTTTTTTGTAGGTGGTCTTTGACTTGTTGGTGAATCTCCTGCATAGCCACAAAAAAATTCTCACCCTTAGCACTCATCCTCTCCATTCCACTGATATCCCTAAATTCAAAGACTCCTCTAGGCTGCAAACCATAAACAACTTCAAAAGGACTCTTACCCAAACTTATAATCACTGAATCATTATATAAAAATTCTACCTAAGGAAAGATTAAATCCCATTGAGTAGAATGCTCTTTTGTAAGGCATCTTAAGAGGTTAACAAGGCTCCTATTAACCACTTTGGTCTACCCATCAGTTTGAGGGTGATAGGTAGAGCTAAAACTAAGATTAGTGCCAAGTTTCCTCCACAAAGTTCTCCAAAAATGCCCAAAAAATTTACTATCTCTATCTGAAACAATACTCAAAGGAAAATGATGAATTCTTACCACTTCTTTGAAGAAAAAACCTACAACATAAGAGGAATCCTTTGTGCTCTTGCATGGGATGAAATGTGCCATCTTGGAGAATCGGTCTACCACAACATAGATAGAATCAAAACCTCTAGGTGTTTTTGGTAAACCCATTACAACATCCATACTTATAGACTCCCAAGGTCTATTTGGAATAGGAAGAGGCTGATACAAACTTGCATTTGTGCTACTCCCTTTTTCCTTTTTACAAATAACACATTTCTCAACAAATTTCCTTACATCAATTTGCATTTTAGGCAAAAAATAGTGTCTTTTTAGCTGCTCCAAGGTCTTATCAAGACCAAAATGACTTGCAAGACTACCACTATGCTTCTCTTTCATCAAATTATCTCTCATGGAACACTTAGGGACACAAAATTGTGCTCCCTTGAACAATAAACCATCTTGAATCATAAAATCAACCTACTTATCATTATTGTTGCTACAAGGTTGCTTACAACATGCATATATTTCATTGAAATCCGCATCTTCAAGATACATACCTTTCAAGGATTCAACTCCCACACTTTGCAACTGAATTTCCTACACTATTAGAGCCCTTCTACTCAAAGAATCAACTACTTTATTGGACTATCCCTTCTTGTGCTTAATGGTGAAATTAAAACCCTCTAAATATTCCACCCATTTAACATGCCTATGACTGAGTTTCTCTTGACTATTAAAAAATTGGAGGACATGGTTATCAGTATAGACTATAAACTCTTTGGGAAGTAGGTAATGTCTCCACTTTTTCAAGGACTGAACCAAAGCATACATCTCTAGGTCATAGGAAGAGTATTTCTTCTTAGCCTCATTAATTTTTTCACTAAAGAAGGCTATGGGTCTGCCCTCTTGACTCAACACCGCCCCTATGGCATAGCCACTTGCATCACACTCAATAGTAAACACCTTATTTAAATCTGGTAAGGCTAATATGTGTTGCTCTGTGACCCTCTTTTCAAAAACTCAAAACTTTTTTCAGCTTCACTAGTCCAAACATTTTTTTTTCTCTTATCTCCCTTTATGGTATCAATGATTGGAGCACAAACATGATTGAAACCCTTAATAAAATTCCTATTAAAACTTTCCAAACCATGAAAAATTATTACCTTAGCATCTGATTTGGGTGGAGGCCAACTTAGAATAGCTTCAACCTTGCTTGGATCCATTTTTAGGGTGCCTTTTGTAACCACAAAACCAAGATATACCAATTATATCTTCATGTAAACTCACATTTCTTCAAATTAATCATTAGTTTCTCTTCATTAAATCTTATTAAAACCATATCCAAATGTTACAAATGCTCTTCCTTAGTTTTACTAAAAACAAGAAGATAAACCACTACAAACTTACCAATAAAAAGCTTGAGAACTTCATTCATCAACCTCATGAAAGTGTTGGGTGCATTTGAGAGACCAAACGGAATCACAAGCCACTCATAGAGTCCTTCATTTGTCTTAAATGCTATCTTCCATTCATCCCTTGGTTTGATCCTAATTTGGTGATACCCACTTTTGAGGTCTATTTTGGAAAAGTAGCATGCTCCACCTAGATAGTCCATCAAGTCTTCCATCTGTGGAATGGGGAATCTATATCTTATTGTAATCTTATTGATGGCCCTAGAATTAGTGCACATCCTCCATTCACCTCCCTTCTTTGGTGCTAGGAAAATAGGAATCGAACAAGGACTAAGGCTTTCTTTGATGAGCTCCTTATCAAGCAATTCTTGAACTTGTCTCTTAATCTCCTCATTTTGTTATGGTGTCATCTTATATGTTGCTTTATTAGGAAAACTAGACCCTGGTATGAAATCAGTGTGGTGACTAATATCCCTCATAGGAGGCAAGGTGCTTGGGAGTTCATGCACTACTATATCAACATACCTCTTTAGCAAGTTTTGAATTTCCAAAGGCAACTCTTATTTCTTTGTTGTTGTCCCCACAAACCTAGGCTTGACTATGATGGAAAAACCTATATTCTCCTCTTTGTTGTACCCAAACCAATTTTTTGCTTCATTAAGGCATTTTGCTTAAAATGGTCTAAACCTTGTGAAAATGATGTCAAAACTCAGTTTTTGGGAAAATCAAGTATGGGCTTTTGGTCAATGTGATGTTAGGAAGATACTGGAAAAAATGAAAATTTTGAAAATTAGGGTTTTCAGACTTTGTTTTTAGGTCAAAAAACCCTAAAAATAGAAACTTGTCAGATTTGGCTGAAATTAATTTTCATTTTCTTATTTTACATCACGAGCATAGTGGTGAAGTCAGTTTCAGTTAAAAGTCAGTTTAAGCCTGGTGGGTAGTTTTCACTTTTTCAAGAGAAAAGTTGGGACCTTTGAGGTCGTTAATGGAAGTTGGCTAGTACCAGGTGTCAAAATCTAAGTCTGAAACTAAAAGAAAAACATTCTATGATGAAAGATGTTGAAAGAGATGCTTCTCGACGAAGGGGATTTTCAAATGGCGAAAAGTGCAAAAAAATTCTGCCTGGAAACACTTTCACTTTGTAACATGGGAGACGCTTGCGCAACCAACATGCAAATCAACTTTACAGTGTCCGTACATGTGAAAATGGTGAAATACAGTCACACACACATTAGTAGCAGTAATGCTTCTATGTGGTCAAACTCAACAGCCAACACAGTGTTCGCAGAGCGTGAAATGGAGGAAAACATCAAATCCAGAGTAGTTTTTGCGCCCCTATAGCTCAAGAGCACCCTTCAATTTGGAGGCCAAGATTTAGTTATTTTTGGGTGTAAATACATTCATTTTCTTGGGTTTTCAATCAACTTTCCGACAAGCTATCAAGTGGGTCCATTCGATTTGCAGAAATTTGACAATCGAAGGTGGAAGCAGAAGTTACAAAGAGATTACACAACATAGAGAGTCAAATTTACAGTTTATGCGCCCTTGTAGCCCAGGGGCGCCCTTGAATTAGACATGTCATTTGCAGTTTTTTGTTTTTGGGGGATCTCTTTTGATTCAGCCTAGCTTCACAGTGCATTCATTTTCAATATCGTCAAACAAGTTGAGTGACCGTGGCAGTGGTTCCAGTAAGCACGTAAAATAGAGGGTAGATAAAAGTGAAAATATCAAATTGTACCTCTACTGGCTAGGGGTGCCTTGCCTTTAGGCCAGTCAGATGAGGTTTCTTGAAACTGTCATCTTCACGAGACTTGTGCAGAATCCTCCTAGCTATTTAGTGAATCTATCTGTCAGCCTTCAAGGTCTGTCAATCGTCTGTAATCGAAGAATCGGTGCAAAATGGAGACAAGTTGAAAAATGGCTAAGGGTTTTACATATTGCCTTGAAAAAGGCACCCTTCTTCTAGAGGCACTAAATGTAGTCTTTTCGCTTCATCACTCCCAGGAAAATATCTTCCAAGTTTTTCCAGCTACAAAGCAAGCCCGTCAACACGTAAACCAGAGTAATCCAACTCCCTGTAGCGAGGGTCCAAGTAGGGCACTTGGTTGAAATTGACAAAATGCAAAATCATGTTAATTTATGTTTCTGCTCCTCTGCAAGCCAGGGGCACCCTTCATTTGGGGGTCTTAATCCAACATTCAAACCTTGCATGTGCAGTCATCGGGTACATAATTATTTCAGCTACACGATGGATCCAACGTCCAGTCGACGAGATCATTCACCGGCAGTGGCAGATTGAAGTGTGAAATGGCAAATCAAGAAAATGGCTAAGTATGGAATTTCTTACAAAATTATGTATCTCCTTGGGAAAGGAACTCTTCATTTTTAGGCACCAGATTCAGTTTTCTAAGGTCACAACTCCCGACAAACATTTCATCAGGGTTGTTCTAGCTACACGATGAGTCCTTCAGTTTAGTTTCAGCATCACCCGGGCACTCGAAAATCAGATTTCAATAGAAGCTACTATGAAATTTTCAACAAGCTACAAAATAGGAAGTTAGCAAAAAATCTCAACTTTTGAAGGTGGACGCCTAGAAAGTCAAAGTTTGACTTTTTGGAATCAAAAAAATATTCTAAGTGAACTGAGAAAGAGAGATTTCAGTTAACTCAATAAAATAATATTAAATTTCAGTTTCTGCATGTTAGCTTTGCTAAGGGCGAATTTCTTCAATATTTTAATATTGACGCCTATTTTGAGACTCATTGAGTTTCACATGTTGAGTTGAACTTAATATTTTAATATTTTTGAGACTTCAAGTCAGTTTCTGTTGCGCGAAGTGGGGTCTAATAAAATAACTTCTTTTGAAATCAAGATTTTTACTTGTAGTTGGCACCTAAAACCTCAAAATTCTTTATTACTATGCATTTAGGAATCCATTTCTCTCACAACAGGTTGAGTGCAAATGAGTTTTCTCTTGTGCAAGCATCATTTGAAGGTGCCACAAGAATTATTTTTTAGAATTCCTTGCAGATACAAGTCCAGATTAATCAGCAGATTTCAGACAAGTTTGGCAGTTTTTGACAGAAGAAAAAACATAAAACTTCTATCTTTTGTCTTAATTTATTCTATTCTTTTCTTAGGTATTCTTCGCATGTTGAAGAATTCAGTGACTTTTGACAATTCGAATCATCTGGGTTGGTTGTGCACAACTTTCTCTACAAACCCATGTGTTCGAATTTTTCAAGAAAAATTACCTCAAAGCTTCAATTCTCGAAGCTTTGCTTTTCTCAACTAAAATTCCTTTTTATTTTTCAAAACGGAGCATCTATGTTTGCTTGAAATCATCTTCTGCACAAAACCCATGTTTAAGATTTTCTTTTCTTCAGAAAAATCTACCCCCGCAACCCTTGTTGCCCCTAGTTGTTTTTTTTGGAAAAATCTTTGCATGTTAAGCTAAAAGGCATTTTTTCGATTTTCTAATGTTGTGGGTTTGCTTAAAATTATTTTCTGCACAAAACCCACATCTCAAAATTTTTCATGAAAATTGCCCCCCGACAAGGTATTTTTAGTCTCATCACGAGTCATTTTAGCTTTCTAGAGAAAGTTGTCAGAACATAGCTGTGTTTACAGTCAACAGGCAAGTTTTTCAGAATGCAATTCACACAGACTGAATTCAAGACCAAGTCACTCTTAATTCATGATTTCATCAGAAAAGTTGACATCGATTTGCATCAAGCGCACCCGGAAGGTTGGTAGGCGTAGTCACTCAAATCCACATGGTTTCATGCCTCGTGTAGCCGATTGTCTTCCAAGGCCGTTTTAGAGGGTTGATACCATTAGAATTCTATGTGTGCAACAAGTTCATTTGAATTTCTCACAACCAAAGGGTTCACAGTCAGATTTCGCGGTTTCATCATGCAACACTCTTCCATAGAGAAAAGCGTGAAAAACGTGAGAAGTGTCAAGCTGCAGAAGAAATAGTAGCCATCACTTCAATTACAGAGCCGCCAAAGTTACCAGTTAGTGAAGTGCTAGTTTAAGTGTGTAGAGATTTCCAGGTTTGCTTGAGTTGCTGACAAGCAGTGAGTTGATAGTTGAGACATGTGATGAACTTCAAATGGTGATGTAGTCAATAACCTCGTGGAGACATTAGTTGCTCGAGATTAGGGCCAGTGAGCTTCAGATTAAGACGTCCCACCTTTTCCAAGATAGACATTAGATAGGAGTTAGACTCGATGCCTCTTTCCAAGTTAACTCGTTGTTCCACAATGCATGCTATGTCTTTCTTGGAAACTGTAAGCTCTCAAAAATGAATGGTTCTATGGAGAAGAACCTTCATTTCTAGACCTCAACAATGGAGCAGTTTCAGATTTAAAAGCAAAAACTAGAAATGAAACTATTCTAAACTACCAAAGATAATCAAAATGCTTCCAAACAAAAACCAATCTCCATTGGCATCCTATCACCAAAGTCTTGTTATGCACTTTTGCTCTCAGATTTTTGCAAGCATAGATGCATCAAGAGGTTATTAATGAATGGATTAAGAAAAGCTGTGAAGATATGTGCATGTGCAAGATTCGTGTAGGCGTCAAAATGAGAAGAGAGTCTTGTTTAAATAGGAATCTTTAGGGTGAATGCAATTTGTGGAAGGAGTGTGGGATAAGAGATTGGCTTGGAGGAAAATATCCCACACACATGAGATGGGTAAGATAAAATATTGAAATGGATAAATGCAAGTAGGTGGTAAATGAATAATTTAATGAATATTTGTGATATTTTAAATGAATATGCAAATGCATGAAATGTGTAAATGCACTAATATATTAATATTTTATGGTAGATAAATTATTATGAAAATGGTTTTAATGAAGTGATTATGGACATGGGTTTTATGAGTATAATATTTGAATGGAAATGCATAAAATATGAATACGAGATGAATGGATAAATGGAAAGATTATTAAATGATTTAATGATATTTTAGTGATTTATGCCTAAATGGTAAATGATAAATGATCAAATGATTTTATGAATAATGCTTATAGATGCCTATAAATGCTTATGAATAAATGGTTATAATATATGGATAATTGAATGAAATGTGAAATGATTTAAAAATGATTACAAGGACATTTTTATGTGTCTACATTTTGCCCCTCTTTGAGACAATGCAACTTGTCGCGTTGTTTCAAAGAAAAAGATTGATCAACTGATACATGCCCTAGAGATATCCTGGTAAGGAATATGATAAGAATGATATGCCCCCTCGAGAGATTGATAGAAAAATTGTATGAAGATTAATCTCTTGATAGATGTGACCAAGAAAATGATCAGATACTTGATATTGCGCAAGTGATAAAGCGGTGGTGTACATTTGATGGAAATGCACAATCGATAGGCATAACTGAACAATTGATGGAAATGATCAGTATAGCCGGGTTGATGAGCTGATGAAGCTGATTGAGATTGATGCAAGCGCAAGACAAGTTGATAGAATGATTGGTTGATTGATTAAGGGGACATGAGATTTGGAGATGCAAGTTGATTGATTTCTCTGCGACAAGAAAGATGAAGAAAATGAAATGCAATAAATGGAAGATGCAAGATGGGAGAAAATGAAGGTGATGAAGCCTCTTGTGCGTTTTAAGTGCTTTTATCATCATCGAGCTTATTATGTCACAAATTAGTATAAGCGTCTAGATAACATGAACATCTAGACGACCTGAATACTGTTTGCGTTTTTATTTAGTAATGAAGTATAAGCATCTAGGTATAAGGACCCTAGATGACCTGAATACTTATTGCATGGAAGACACTATCAGACAAGGAATGCACTCATCCATACTAGACTCATAGGTCCTCAATGGTTTTAGATAACCATGTCTTAAGACGAGTCGTCCTATGAATAAGAAACAATCCACAGGCAGCAAACAAGTGAACATGCCCCATCATCGCCTCTCTAGTCCCAGACATCCTGGAGAAGCTAAAAGACATGCCACCAAAGATAAAATCATAAAATAAGCAAAGATCAACAAACAAACATGCGTCATGCTTCGATATGGAACTGATTCTTGGTACGGTTGTACGCTTTTGATTTTTGGAAGAGGGATTGATAGGTATGCTGCAATATTTGCTTGATTGTTACTCATGATGCAGTTTGATTTTTCTGAAGTTCAAAGCTATGTGGTGATCTGAAAGTGTCATTGTTGAGGGATTTTTGAATTTATTTGATTTTTTGGATTTTTGGAATATTTGATTTTTATGGATTTTTTTCAGGACACTATGATTTTTATGGATTTTTTTCAGGACATTATATGATTTTTATTGATTTTTTCAGGACACTTTATGATTTTTATGGATTTTTTTCAGGACATTTATGATTTTTATGGATTTTTTCAAGACACTATATGATTTTTTGGATTTTATTTTTTTTCAAGACATTTTATGATTTTTATGGATTTTTTCAGGATATTTTATGATTTTTATGGATTTTTTCAAGACATTTTATGATTTTTATGGATTTTTTTCAAGACATTTTATGATTTTTATGGATTTTTTCAGGATCTTTTACAATGGAGAGAGATGGATCTCAAGCAAGAAGATAGAAAAAGAGGGTAGTTTCTCTGACCTTGAGATGCTCAATATCCTAACCCATGGCTAAGGTTGAGGAAATGCCCTAGGGAGAAATAGGACCAACCTAGTACGCATGACAAAGCGAGCAAGTGAGGGGATTGTCGAACAATTCACAAGCCATGGTGAGTGTGAAAAGGATATTATGAAGTGGAGGGTGAATGAAAATGGGATGAAAAGATCAAGTAGAGCTCCAAAGGAAGAAGGAGCAAAGCCTCTACACATGGTGCCAATTTCTCAGTTTTCACCATGGTACTTGCTCAAGGCACCCCCGAAGTGGTTTTCACCATTGAATGAATTGATTCTCTTTACTATTTTTACTTTTTTTTTGTATTTTTTCAAGACTTTTTCCATTTTTTTTTGTATTTTTTCAGGACTTTAAAAGAGTGTACCCTTTAAAGCACTCAAGTATAAAACTTGTGAATGTACATACTGTTGATGGGATCATTAAGCAATTCACCTTCTGGAGTAGATAACTGATATGCCCCAGATCCATACACAGCAGTGATAACGTATGGACCCAACCAGTTAGGCTCAAATTTACCCTTCTTTTCTCTGTCTTGTTGATTGTGAGGATTTTCATGAAGGACAAGATCTCCAACCTCAAATGTGCGTGGTTTCACTTTCTGATTATAACTTTGACTCATTCTCTTTTGATATGCTCTAAGATGGTTAAAAGCAGTTTGTCTTCGTTCATCTAATAGCTCCAATTCCTGCAAACGGGAAACTCGGTATTCTTCGTCACTGATGTGATTGTGCAAGGAGACGCGCAAAGAGGGTAACTCGACCTTGATGGGAAAGATGGCTTCATATCCATAGACAAGGGCATAGGGGGTAGCACCTGTAGGAGTGCGAATACTTGTGCGATAAGCCCACAAGGAAGGATTCAGTTGAATATGCCAATCTCGACCAGCTTCATTGACCGTTTTTTTGAGAATTTTAAGAATGGTTTTGTTAGAGGCCTCAGCTTGGCCATTACCTTGAGGATAGTAAGGTGTGGAGAAATGATGGTGTATATGGAATTTCTCACAAAGTTCACGGACATCTTGATTTTTGAATGGACGCCCATTATCTGTGATGATGGATAAAGGAACACCATAACGACAGATGATGTAGTTCAGTATGAAAGTGGCTATTTGTTTTCCAGTGATATGAGTGAGAGGAACAACTTCAATCCATTTCGTGAAATAGTCTGTGGCAATGAGAATGAACTTATGACCATTGGATGAAGGTGGATGGATCTTGCTCATGAGATCGAGTCCCCATTGATAAAAGGGCCATGGTGTAGTAAGAGACTGTAATTTCTGTGCAGGAGCATGTATCAAGTCTGCATGTTTTTGGCACTGCTTGCATTTTTTAACAAACTGATAAGCATTTGTTTCCATTGTAGGCCAATAATAACCCATACGCAAGAGTTTTTTGGCTAAGGTAGGACCGCTAGAATGTGCCCCACATATACCTTCGTGTACTTCTCGTAAAGCAGTTTTGCTCTCATCATGGTCAAGACATCTAAGTAAAGTACCATCGAGACCTTGACGGTAAAGGGTATTGGCTATGATTACGTAGCGGGAAGCTTGACGGATAAAGGTTTTATGAGATTTATTGGATAGATTTGATGGAAAGGTGTTATCTTGGAGATAGGTATAAATATTGCCATACCATTGAGAATTAGGACCAACAATAAGGCAGATCATTTTAGATTGTGGTATATTGTAAGCGGGTTCCAAAAGAGGCTCTAACAAGAACTCACAGTAGGCAACATTGCATGGCATTTCTACAAGTGACCCAATTGTTGCTATTGCATCAGCAGCTCAGTTGCTATCTCGAGAAATTTTCTCAAAGGAAATTGACGTAAAATAGGCCTTGAAGTCATCCACCATTCTTTTGTAAGGCATTAATTTTTCATCTTTTGTTTTGTAGTCATCATTAACTTGTTTGATCACTAGCTGAGAGTCACCAAGAACACATAACTCTAGGATTTTCCATTGCACCACCATACGAAGCCCAAAAAGTAAGGCCTCATATTCTGCAATATTGTTGATGCATGGAAACTGTATCTTGTAAGATTTAGATATACAATCCCCTTGTAGAGTGACAAAGAGATTTCCAGTTTCCAGCACCAGAACCAACTTGTGTGAGGGAGCCATCAAAATATAAAGTCCACAAATGTGTAGATTCCATGTTGAAGATTGATTCATCAGGAAATTCGGTAATAAGAGGATGATTATTTGTCACAGGAGCATCGACGAGTTATTTGCTATAGCTTGTCCTTTAATTGCTTTTCTTTCTACGTACTCAATATCAAAATCACTGAGAATCATAACCCATTTAGCTAATCGACCCATGAGTGCTGCTTTGCTCAAGAGGTACTTAAGAGGATCAATTTTTGCAATGAGCTTTGTCTGGTGTGTAAGCATGTAATGTCGCAACTTTTGTGATGCAAAAACTACGGCAAGGCATGTTCTTTCAATAGAACTATAATTGAGCTCATATCCCACTAGAGTGCAACTAATGTAATAGATAACACATTCATTTCCTTCGAAATCATGTTGTGCCAAAAGTGCCCCCAGTGTTGTGGTGGTTGTGGATATATACAGAATTAAAGGCTTGTTATTTGTGGGAGGTACCAATACTAGCGGTGTCATTAGATACTCTTTGATTTTCTGAAAAGCTTGTTCACACTTGTCATCCCATCTGAATGGAACATTCTTGTGTACTAGATGTTGAAAGGGTTGACATCTATTTGCGAGTTGTGATATAAAGCGGCGAATAGACTGAAGTTTTCCTTGTAATGATCTCAACTGTCTGATATTCTTAGGTGGAGGCATTTCAAGTATAGCCTTTATTTTTATAGGATCAACTTCAATTCCCTTAGATGTGACAATGTATCCAAGGAGTTTCCCAGAGGTTACCCCAAAGGCACATTTTTTGGGATTCAATCGGACTTTGTATTTTTCTAATCTTGTGAAAATTTTATCCATGATCTCTAGATGTCCAGCTCTCATGTAAGATTTTCCCAACAAATTGTCTACATGGTCCTCTAGATATGTATGCATCATGTCATGAAAGATAGTGGTCATTGAACATTGGTAGGTAGCTTTGGCGTTCTTCAACCCAAAGGGAATGACATTCCAACAAAAGGTTCCCCAAGGACAAGTAAATGTTGTCTTAATTTGATCTTCAGGAGCTATTTTAATCTGATTATAGTCTGAGAAACCATCCATGAGGGATAACATTTCATGTCCTGCTGTCAAATCCACTATCATGTCAATGTTTGGAAGGGGGAAGTCATCCTTAGGACAAGCTTTGTTTAAATCTCTAAAATCCATGCAAATTCGGATGCCCCCATCAGGTTTTGAAACTGGTACTAAATTTGAAATCCAATCAGCAGTCAATAGGTCTTATAAATCCCACATCTAGCAACTTTTTTAATTCAACTTTTACCAATAGAGCAATATGCGGGTGCATTTTTCTCAACTTTTGTTTAACAGGTTTTGCCCTCGGTGGCAAAGATAAGTGATGCATGAATAGATCTAGATCAAGTCCTGACATATCTGCATAAGACCATGCAAAGTTGACTTGTCTTTCCTTGTAAAACTGTATATGCTCTATTCTCTCTTCAGGTGTTAATGATTCTACTAGGTGAATTATCTTCGATTTTTCTTCTGTACCCAAGTTAGCTGGTATTGTCTTCTCCACTAGCATAGATGACTTTTCATGATATACTACTAAGTAAGTGTGTCAAGCCCTCCATCCTTGGGCACTTCAGAGAGGTTTTCACCCTTGGATATGTCCTTTATTTTTACTTTTTTCAGGTCTAATAGCGCCACAAGATGGTTTTCACTAGAAGACCTATTTATATTTTCAATAATTTTGCGACTGAAAGGCTTGGCACCCTCCCCACAGTAAGCCGCACTGTTGAGTTCTATGGTGAAACCTGTCTTATGATCCTCAAAAGGTGCATCTTCTCATGCTCCCAAAAAGTTTATGATTGCCTCATCATTTTGAAATACATCCAGTTGTGGTGGTCCCTTCTGGTCTAAATCAATGAGTTCGGGGTGAACCAAGGGTAAAGGGTCATGATTTGAATCAAGATTTTGAATGGATTCAAGGGTACAAATTTTATGATCAAGTTCAGGGGTAGGGATAATATCATAGTCATAAATGTCAATGAAGTCATCGATGGTACTTTCCTTGTTTGTTTGTGTAGCATTAGAGGACTCTACTTCCTTACTTGAAGTACACGTGATACTCGAGGTCTTATCTTTCTGCGCATCATATCCTAAACCAGGGACTTTTTGCATATGAGTAGGTTGTATTGGTTCCAAGATACCCTGTTTTTGTAAGCCAAGAGGAATTTTACCATCATATCCCATTTGTTTCATAAGATCAAAACCTTTACCATATTGTCCAACAGGTATCTTTATTTCAGTTTGTTCTTTTTCTGTGTCCTCATCTTTGTATAGCCATTTCAGGAGATCAACTTCTTCTACTTCATTAGAGAGGACTCCCATTTTTTGAGATTGGTTAATTTACAAGTCACTTTAGACTCTGCATTTGATGTGGTCTTAGTAATTTATGGTTTGCCATACGTATGGGGAGATAAAGGTAGCTTTCCAATGCAAAGGGCATGATTCAAAGTATATTCTCCCACCCCTTGTTCTTTTACTTGTATTTTGGTCTCAACTTCCTTGGATTTTGAGGAGGATGCTTTTAAGGACTCAGGATCAACATATGCTCGGGAAGGAAATGACTCACAATTGCTTGGGATTGTGATTTCAGTTTTAGGACTTAGATTATGGTAGTACATGAAAGGGTTGGGATCTCCTTGTATTGTGATTTCAACACCATTGTGTGGGAATTTAATGCACTGGTGGTATGTAGAAGGTATTGCTTGCATTGCATGAATCCAAGGTCTTCCAAGGAGGATATTATAGGTCAGTGGGAGATCAAGGACTTGGAAAACCACATCCTTTACCACAGGGCCAACTCTGATTGGTAGAGTAACTGATCCTTTAGAAGATCGTTCCTCTTCATCATATGCCTTTATGGTAATCTTGTTCCTCGGATCAACTGCATTTTCAGAAAACCCTAATTTTGTGATCAATTCTTGGGTACAAATATTAAGACCGGCTCCTCCATTTATTAGAACTCGCTTGATCTTGGCATTATTGATAAGGACGTCAATGTGTAAAGCTGTATTATGCGGTTGTCGAGGGGATGAATCATCACTTTCAGTAAAAGTGATAGTGTAAGGCGAGGTGATATGTCCCACCATAGCTTGGAATTGGTCTACATGTAGGTTTGTAGGCACTGTAGCAGTAACAAGCGCTTTATCTAGGATAGCTTTGTGCTCAGGAGATAGGCGTAGCAACTCAAGTATGGAAATTTGCGCGGGCATTTTTCCTAAATGCTCTATGAGGTTATACTATGAAGCTAGTGGAGTGGGTTTTGAATTAGGACCTTTAAGGGTGATTGTGCCTTTGTGGGTAGTAACCTTGCAATCAGGTGATTTGTCTTTTATAATGAAAATGTTTACATAATTACCAACCTCACTGATGTTATGTATGGTATAGTTATACTTAGTAGTAGTATAGTTTACACCATCACTAGATTCAGGGGCCTTTCCTTTATCCTTGTCATGCTTAGGGAAAGGGTTTTTAAACACCTCGCGATCAGAGTTACCCGAAGGAGTGTCTCCATCAACCACTATCTTACCATCATCAATAAGGTCCTGTATTAGATGTCGAAGTTTATTGCAACTATTAGTCATATGTCCTTTGTGTCTATGATAGTCGCAAAAGTGATTCTCATTCCACCACAGGGGTTTGACTTGTGGATTATATTCCTTTATTTCAGGTAGCATTATAATATTGATTTCAAGAAGTTCTTTTAATGCAGATTCAAGTGATTGTCCCAATGGTGTAAAATTTCGTTTAGGGAAAATTCTCTGTTTTTCTTTTCCTTTATCTGAAGATAAACCTTTGAGGTTATAAATAGGCGATGATGTTTTAGTTGTTTTTGCATCAACAACTCCGTCATTGACTACATTCTTGTTCTTTACCCAAAAAGGTGTCTTATTGTTCGAATTTTATTTTTGATCTCTATCATTATTAAGTTTTATGGTTCCATCATCAATGAGAGTTTGTTCGATTCGGAATCCCATTTCTATGGCATCATCAAAGAAATCCAAGCATTTGAGGCGAAGTTCCCTTCCAATTTCTTTGTTCAAATTTTGACAAAAGAGGTCAACCAATTCTTGATCAGGAATGACATAAGGTAATCGTTTTGTTAAATGTCTCCATCTTTGCAAGAATGACACAAAATATTCACCTGGTTTTTGTTTGGTGTTGAAAAGGTTTGTCATGGTCACTTTAAAGTCACAATTGAAACTATAATTGGAGACAAATTTATCAGGCAATTCTTGAAAAGATGTGATGGTCGGGGGTAATCGTGAAAACCATTCCATAGCTTCTCCTCCTAGACTGCAAGGGAATAATCTCATAATTTATGTTTCATCAACTGCAAATTCCATGGTAGTAGCACAAAATTGTCTTAAGTGATGTTTAGGATCCCCTTTTCCATTATATTTGTCAAGTTTTGGTATGTCCCAATGGTTAGGAAAAGGTGGCATTGGTATGCTTGGATCAAAGGGATAAGGACATATATCTTCAATGGAGAACTTATGAGATGATGATTTACGGTTCTTAAGGGTGTCCAATTCTTGTCTCAATGTTCTAAGCTCATTCAAAATAGGATCATTTGTTGGTGTGGGTTTTGAGGTCTTTGAAGATCACTTGTAACCTGGTTGTAGATAAAAGGGTCTATGATCTTTGATTCTACCATCGTTGTTTGTTTTGGGATGTTTAGATCCAGTAGATTCAGGTTGGTCATTCATCGTGAGCAGTGACATGTCAAAATCAGGAGGCATTTTGATTCCTTCATCAACAAGGGCTTTGAATTATTGTTGTGGGTTACGTTTGACTACCTTCGTAAGAAGTTTAGTGAATCTATGATCCTTAAGTGCTTCTTCTATATCGGATTTGGTTATTTCTTCATCATCAGTTTCATTTGTTTCTCTAGTTGCAACACTAATGTTATCTTCGCCATCAAAGTCTCTTCCCCAAGGGTTCCCTTCTTCTTGAAACATTTTTTCTCTTGTTCTAGGGGTCATAGTTGATTGTTTTGATTTTCAATCCAAGGTAATGTATGAGACCTAAGACTAGGATGCAATGAAAAGGATATGATTCTAAGATGAGATATGGAAGTGGTAAGGTATGGTATGAAAAGCTAAGAATGCAAGAGCTCAAAGGCAACTCTAGGTCCAAAGTTGGTTATGATGTAAAGGCTTTACTTGTGTTATGATGGATAGACACAAGGACCAATGATCAAGAGAGGGTATGTAGGAGATGATGGACTCCAAAAGGATTGCCCTACTCAAGGATAATGGTATGTTCCTAACTCAAGGATGATGAACCTCAAGTGATGTGGGTGATAGATGGTTTGATTTCAAGACCTAGGAAGAGTAGCCTAAGTGCAAGCTAAGGGTTTTGTTTGATTGATGATGAATATGCAAAGGACTAAATTCTTGGAACATGCAAAGGTTAGGTGAGATGATCCTGATATGCAAAGGGGTTGAACATGCAAGAACTAGGTGGAGTGTTATCTATATGCAAGGACTATGTAATGTCACCTATGTATGCAAGACTAGTAATATGCAAGGACTAGGATGAAAGGGATATGAATATGTATGGATATGCAAGGGCTAGGTGGAATGCAAAGTCTAGATGGAATGCAAGGATAGGTGAAACAAGGATTGAAAGATCAAAACTGAAGGATGATGACCCCAAGAAATCCAAGTGATAGGTTCACGTTGTATGTTTGTGTTGTTGGACCCTTTGAGGTTTGCAAAGTTTGAGATGTTGCAAGTTACTAGGTGTGATGTTTATTTGAGGTCTATTTTGGAACACACACGCAAGACATAGCAAACAAAGTGTTTGAGTTTAACAATACAAGCACAAATCCTAAGGTTGGAAAGGACAATATCTGCTAGATTCCACATGGGTTTCCCCAACCGCGTATTCTTAGCGTGTGAATCCATAAGCTTGATTGCACGGGCTCCCCCTTACAGTGCACTCACTTCTCAGGCCAACCAAGCTTCCAACCCCCATGAAACTCCCATGGGAGATTGATCATCTCTACTAAAAACTGCGAAGATGTGGATGCCTTCACACCGACCGGTGTTGCGCTAGCAAATAGAAGGATTTTGGCAACTACACAAAGGTTTTTAGTTTAGGACCCCCGTTCGAGTGGCCATACATGGGGCACAAGATTAAGCTCTGGTTAGGAGGCACTCCAACCCGAAGAGGTTATGCTCAACAGGGTTTTGAGGAGTACTACTTGGTCCGTATGACATATCCGCACTCGTAATCCTAAGCTTTCCCTTAGGATTCACATTTGTATACCGGTCGGGGCTAGCTTGGCCAAAAAGCTCCGTTGTCGGTCTGAGTCACCTTGGGGTTAGTACTTTTTCCCACCAAGGTAGGCCCAAGTTCTAGAGTCAATAATTGGTTCTCTTGCACCCAGGATCGCACAAGTGCGTAAGGGGAGAGGATACTTCAATTATTGAATCGGGGTGACATAAAATAGATGGGTCTGGCTTTCTGATCACCTAGTTTGCACAAGGTGAGAGCATAATCACCTACCACCATCAAGCATAGAAAACAGTGTTCATTGAACCCCTAGTTAAGCCTATGTGAAAGAAGACAATTGTTCACTTTTAATGCACCAATTGAAGTGTTTTCTAATCTAAAAGACAATTGGTTTCAAAATCATGTCTTTGACGAACGTCCTGCATCACAATCTCATTAGTAGTTTCATGCCTCCTTTCTTCGACAAACGAATGTTTTGATTTTCAATTCTTTGTCAAACGAACCTGCAAGAGAACCCAAATTAATAAAATTAGTCCCCCAATCAAACAAAAATAAAATAAAATAAAATTAGCATTTACCCTATAATCTAGTTTAAATTAAAATAAACTCTAAATGATTAAGTCTAAATTCTAGGTCAAATCTAAATTAAAAAAAAAATCAAGATCTAGATTAAAAGACCAAATCTACATTAGAGATTAGTTCTAAATTAAAATTAAAAGCTAAATCTAATTTAAACTAAAAGACAAATTAAGAGAAAAGTTAAATTAAAAATTAAAAGCTAAAGTGAAGGCTAAAATCTAAATTATAATTAAATTTAATTCTAAATTAAAATCTAAATTAAAATAATCCTATGTTCTAAATTACAAATTAAATCTTAAAAAAAAATGTTAAATCTAGTTAGAAAGCTAAATCTAATTTAAGAAAAAAAAACTAAAAGTCAAAAACTAAAATCTATGTTAAAACTAAATCTAATTTTAAAGTTAAAAATCTAATTCTCATAAAACTATTTCTAATATAAAAGATAATTGATCTAGAATTAGAAATTAATCTAAAATCAAAGACTAATCTACAAATAAAAACCAATGTAAAATAAAGAACTAATTAGAATTAATCTAAACTTTAAACTACAAGATTAAATCTAAGTTAAAGATAAAACTAAAACTAAAAGATTAAAGCATCTTGGCCTGATATATCAGAAGATTAAAACACATTATGCGATAATTCATAAAATGCTTCAGAAGCATAAAGAAATTAGGCAGATAAACTATTTCAATTTACAACAGACCATGAAAATTAGATGCAAATTTGAGGAAAACAAATCATTTCCTTCCCTTACAAATATTCAAAAATTAGCACAAGACAATGGAATAGATGTGTTTGAAATTGAAACACAAACCGTGTCAAAACAATCACAGTTCTCAGTAAAGGCCTTCAAAATCTAAAGTCATGAATAGAGACAACAATCTCTTCTATCCTCTCATGGCAGCAACAGTAGCAATGCCAATAACCATCAACAGTGCACCCAAACAAATGCTGATTGAAATCAAAAAAAGTTTAATTGGAAAAATTTGAAGAGTAGTGATCACGTTTTTTTATTTAAAGCTATTTTTTTAGATCTTTTGTTTGCTGTAAATGAATTTTTTTACCCCCAAAACAATTCCTGATACATTCTTCATGACCAGAGGGCAATTTTAGAGATGTTCTAAGCATTTCAAACTACTTAATAGTGAGAAAAACATGGCAGCAAAAATAAAAACGTGATTTCATTTGTTTTTCATGCTTCTCCAATAAATTTGATGCTGCTGATATGGTTTCAAACAATCCAACAACAACAAAAAAATGAGACAACAATAAAATGAAGAAACAATTGCTCATTCATGTCAGGTTCACCATTTGTAAGTTCTCAAAAATGAATGGTTCTATGGAGAAGAACCATCATTTCTGGACCTCAACAATGGAGCAGTTTCAGATTTAAAAGCAAAAACTAGAAATGAAACTATTCTAAACTACCAAAGATAATCAAAATGCTTCCAAACAAAACCAATCTCCATTGGCATCCTATCACCAAAGTCTTGTTATGCACTTTTGCTCTCAAATTTTTGCAAGCATAGATGCATCAAGAGGCTATTAGTGAATGGATTAAGAAAAGCTGTGAAGATATGTGCATGTGCAAGATTCATGTAGGCGTCAAAATGAGAAGAGAGTCCTGTTTAAATAGGAATCTTTAGGGTGAATGCAAGTTGTGGAAGGAGTGTGGGATAAGAGATTGGCTTGGAGGAAAATATCCCACATACATGAGATGGGTAAGATAAAATATTGAAATGGATAAATGCAAGTAGGTGGTAAATGAATAATTTAATGAATATTTGTGATATTTTATATGAATATGCAAATGCATGAAACGTGTAAATGCACTAATATATTAATATTTTATGGTAGATAAATTATTATGAAAATGGTTTTAATGAAGTGATTGACATGGGTTTTATGAGTATAATATTTGAATAGAAATGCATAAAATATGAATATGAGATGAATGGATAAATGGAAAGATTATTAAATGATTTAATGATATTTTAGTGATTTGTGCCTAAATGGTAAATGATAAATGATCAAATGATTTAATGAATAATGCTTATAGATGCCTATAAATGCTTGTGAATAAATGGTTATAATATATGGATAATTGAATGAAATGTGAAATGATTTAAAAATGATTACGAGGACATTTTTATGTGTCTACAATAACATATTTGTATAATTGGAGTTATTAGTTAGTTTTCATTTCAATAAGGATGTGCATGTTGCATATATCCATTTTGTTGAGTCCCGTTTCAATTAAATGATTGTATCTTTCCAGTTAATGGCGTAGTTTATTTTCCTTAGATTTAGGAATAAAGATCTTGCATGCTTGCAAGAATCTAGTTGACTCAAGGTGGTTTTAAGGTTGCCTACACCTTTGATGTCTATAAATAAGAGCTCTTTGCTCGTCTGTAATTAATTTTTACTTGTGATAGAGAATTGATGCGTTGTCGGCAACATGCCTATTCTCAAGATTGTTTCACCCTTGTAATTAGAACTTTTGCATGCGATAAAAATATATGGTGAGCCTACCTTGCGTGTAATATTGTTATTTTGTATTTGTTCATGAGTGATTACTATATTAGTGAATAGTTGTGCCACCTTCCCTTCATGTTATTACTATGGTGTTTGTTCAAATCTCAGTTAAATGGGGTTGCTAGTTTGATCGTTTATTGTATACGTGTCTCATCTATGCAATTTACTGTCCTAGTTTCTTACCTTATGTTATGAATAATAAGCCTATTCAAATGAGAAAATTGTCGAGCCACCTTGCTGTGATGTTTCAAATTTGTACCTAAAGCTTATTGTTTGATGTGTGTGTGTCAATAAACCTATTCAGCCATGCAAATAGTTGAGCCACCTTGCCCTCATGTTGTGAAGTTGTACTCAGTTTATTGTATATTTATTTATTATTAATAAAATTCTTCCCAACCAAGCAAATAGTTGAGCCACCTTGCCTTCATATTGTGAATTTGCACCTGAATTTTATCATATAATCGCATTCCTGCTCCTTTTCCTCATGCTCTATTTTCTTGAGGAGATTGGATAGTTTAAAGCCTTTAGTTTTTAGTTGTAGTTAAGACCTATGAAACCAGAGAAAATCCTTAACTGCAATGTCCTTGGTTTTCTTAACCTTGTTCCTCTTCCAGCTGAGTCAAAAAGATAGGATTTAGATCATTTACTTTTAGAACACATATCAACAAAAGAGGGAGCTTCCCCTCCTAATTTGAAGAGAAGTCATTACACACTGTACATAACTGTCCATACCAACTCGCACTCCAGAGGTGCTAATTGTTACACCAACACTCTTCCATAGCCTTTATAAATTCCTTCTCTCCTACCAACATCACATTGGATTCCACTTGTGGTTTTTTATCCTCATCTTTCAATGGTGTTAGGGTATATGAGACTCCATCCTTCTCTATAAAATATGTGTTCTTTCTACCATCATGCTTGGCATTTCTATCATATTGCCACAGTCTACCAAGAAGCACATGACAAAAATCCATAGGGATGATATCACACAAGACCTTTTCCTTATAACACCCTATATGGAACTCTACCCAAGTTTGTTCATTCAATAACACTCGCTTCCCTTTGTTTAACCAATAAAATTTGTATGGAGTGGCATGAGGAAATCTTTTCAACTTTAACTTCTCTACCATTTCAACTGAAACCAAATTGTTAGTACTTCCAAAATTAATGACAACCTTACAAAATTTACCTTGGAATTTGCATGTAGTCCTGAAAAGTGATTTTCTTTGAGGTGGTTCTTTCTCCATGGGAACTTTGATCAAGGTTCTTCTCATCAATAAGGACTCTCCAACTTCTGGTTTTGCATTTTGTGACGGGGAATTAACATTTTTAGTATCATCTCCACCTTGTGCAATTTTATTTCTCCTCTCTCCTTTAAAAGAAGTAGATGATTTATCCTCAGTGTACTTCCATGCTTGGTGGCCTACAAATTTATTGTATTTGTAATGCTTTCCAGTGAATCCACTTGAGCCTCCTCTATTACCAAATATGCCTCTAAAATTTTGTCTTCTTCCTCTAAATATGCCCCTTGAATCTGATGTTTGTTCTTGTGAGTTACTTGTCTCTCCTTGAGACCTTTGGGACTGTTCTCTACCAACAAAAGTCCCTCTTCCTCTGAAATTTTTCCTTCCCCTCCCACTACTTTTTATTTTTTGTATCCTTTTCAACTTTTCTTTAGCCTTTATGGCCAACTGATAACACTCTTCTACTATTCTTGGACTTGTGAGACTTAGTTAATCTTGTAGGGTAGACCTTAGCCCATTAAAATACCTTGAAAATTTGTCAACATCTTCTTCTTCTTCTTCTTATTCTTGGTCACTCAAATCTCCTATGACCACTCCTCTTCTTTGGTTGGTCTCAACTAATGTGACTCTTGCATCAAGACTGTCCTTTATGGCTCTCAATTCTGGGGAAAGATCATCTTTCACCTCTCTAATTATTATTTCCACATTCAAATTAGGAGGCATCTTGGATTGATTATACCCTCTTACTGATCTCCCCTACTCTAATACCAACTTGATGCAGAGGAAGGGCCTTCTATAGGAAAACAACTCAAAATGACAGGGTTCTTACACCAACTTCATTTGATGCACCTAAGTGCTCCAATCTAGATCCCAAGCATTGAAATCTCGAGGCTTGAGCCAACACACCTTGGAACAATGTAGAATTCATGGAAAACTTGTCTTGGGGCTTGAATGGTCATATCAACTTCTTTGTGGAGACTCAACAATGCAACAATTCATGAGGCTTACAAGACTTGTGTTGTTCAAACTAGGAAAGACAACATTAATGGCCTAAAGATAAATCAATAAAGCCTGCTTCAAACCATCAACCACTAACCTGGAGGCATCCTTACAACATTTCAAAGGTATTTCCATCAGGTATTCACTACCAAGTCTCATTCAAAGCACCAACTTGCTTGGACACTAGCACCATGCTTATGACTGCAAAAATAGTCCTCTTGGGACAGTCATACAATGACTTGTATTAACCCTTCAAAACTGCTCAAAACCCTAAGGTACAGGTCTACAAGACCTCTCCACACATCCCCAAAACTTTCAAAAATCACAAAGAACCCAAACCACTCCTTGTTTCATTCAAACTTGCCTTCAGTGCTACTACAGGGTCTGATACACTAAAAAAATAGTCCTACTGGTGAAATAAAACATGTTCCACCTTTGTCTTGGGGCCCTGCAAATTTAAAAAATGGTATAGTACATTATTACGGACCTTCCCACCCATTTTGGTGATTTTCCAATAGTGGGAGGCCGAGTTACATAATTATTTTGCCTCACTAGTTACCCTAGGTAGGGTTTGGTAATTTTTAGGAAAAACACAATAAATTTCAATAATGAAATTTAATGCCAAAAAAACCAAAATGAAGGGAATTTACATGCCTACGCAATCCAACCAATTTCAGATCATTAAATGGGTTGTACAAGAAAGAAGAACAAACTGAAATGCTAGAAAAACTTAGAAAAAACTTGCTTTCATTAACTCAAACTTCAAAAATCCATTTTTTTCACACTTCTTTTTGACTCTTGAAGGTGTATTGATACATTTACAACTGATCCAAATCATTATTAATGGTTTCTTTCTTGCATGTAACTAGTTCTTTATTTTTTTGACAACTTGTCAAAGTTGCATGGCACTTTTTGCAACATTTGGCAATTTTTACACTTTTTAAACAAAAGCCTAATTAGAACTCCAAAATGAACCCACATGATTCTAAATGGTCATAAATGACCTTAGGAGACTTCAAAACACACTAACAAACCTAAGAATCCCAAATTAAAAAATTAAGCTAAATGAGGCTCCTAATGCCCCTACACCACAAACATCTAGAAGAAGAACAAGATCAAAGAGAGAACATTCAAATAAAAACTTGCAACATGTCCTTGTACACACACCTTTAAATGCTAGGATGTGATAAGTATGTTCTCCTCCATAGAACCCTAAAGAGAATAGAATTATCCACATCTAACCATAATTAAGATGTATGCATCTCAAACCAAAGGAGGATCAAACAAAATACATTCCCAAACCAAGGGAATAAGCCCAATACACATTTCCTAAACTCAAAATCAATGAATCATCTCACAATTCATAAGGAGATAAACATGACAACACTCCTCAAATAAACCTTCCATAACTAGCAAACCATAGCTCAAGGTCCATAAGCATGAGAAGATAAAGAATAGAACATAATGCATCTAGAAATAATAATGGGTAATACCTCTTAGATGATAAACCATTGAGTAGAACAAGAGTGGGGAATGAGAATTTTCCTCCAATATATCCAAGTTATCATGACTCATCTAAGAACAATCTCCTCATAGGTCCATGTTGAACTCACATCCAACCAAGGTGTAGGCTCCTCAAACTTCCAATTTAAACCTCATCAATGAGTAACTGTATCAAAACATGTCTCTAATCTCAAGAGGTCTCTTAGCCTCACCTATGTCTCCAAGTATCCATGAGTACTTGTAACTGATCAATCCACGCCAAACTCCAAATGCAACATAGCAACATTATGAAGCTCTGAAGCAAATTATCAATGTACTCAATACCAAGAGAACCAACCAAGATCAATGTAAAAGTTCTAATCTCAAGAATTAGGAACAAAATAATGACATCATGATCTCACATCTCTGTTAGAATCCAAGATCACCTGCATGCAATCACCTGTCACATGTAAAAGACATGCAAAACTAACAAGATGTTCTGTAAACCTCAAAGTGTAAAATGCATTATCAGAATCTCGTATTAAAAAGAGATCAATCCTTATGAAGGAGATCAAGAAACCCTAAAAAGGAAACCCTAAATGAAACCCTAGTGTGCACACTTAATAATTAATCAATTAGTAATGTGCCTAAGTTTAGCTTAAGCAACTAGAGGAATAAGTGACTTAATTAATTAACCAGTATGATATAATTAATTAAGCGTAATAACTTATTACTCTAACACCCCCCCTTAAGATGAACTTAGGAAGAAGCTAAAACACTAGAAGAAGATGCATGCAAGCAAAGATGGGTCCCGACAACTAGGCCTGATCAGGTACCCATTTACAAATGCAAGAAAGAGGTAGAGGAGGAAAACCCAGTGGGACAAAACCCCCCTACAATGAGATGACATGCTACAAAGAAGCACTGGAAGAACACTATAGAGTAACACTAGAACCGCAATCTGGCAAGCAAGGAAAGATACTTCTGTCTATAAGAAACCATATCGGAATCATAATGATGCAACAACAGACCCGATGCCACAGAACACTCGAAAACTTCAAACAGGAACAATGCTGGAATCTATGAAGCAACAGTTGATTATTGAATGATGTATTACTGAAAATGAAGTGCAAAGATGCAAGTTGCACTCTCCCAACTGTCAAAATATCCAAGTAATCTCCAAATGACCCATCGGGCCAAATCTGAAATAATGATAAACCTGGGACAGATACAGAAAAAAGTGCATGGATAGAAACATAAAGCTCCTCAATACCTTTCCAACGCCGCAAAGATAGCAAAAATCGGAGATCGTGGCAAAAAGTTATGAGCTTGGAAGCATAAAAAGTACATCTGATTTCAACCAGCAATAAATACAATAAAATAGGAAAATACTAAAAAATAAACTGCACCAAATGAAAGTGCTCGGAACCAGCTTTCCGGCGATATCTCGTTTGCTCGATTTCGATACCGTATGCCCAAGTTATGCCAAAAACAAAAAAACTGCTCTTTTAAGGCAAATAAGGGTTAGGGGGGCAAACTGCCATACGACCAATGACGTCATACTGACATCAGCACTTCACGCAAAAAATTTGACAGCCATCTAGCCGTTGGCGCAAAAATTCAGCCCCCTGCAGAAAAAAATTTCGGCCCCTGGTCGCCATATGACCGTTGGCGGGGGCTGGAGTGGGTGGGGGCAGGCGTGGAGCTCCCGGTCTCCCATATGACCCTGGTGGGGCTGTTTGGGCCCACGGGGGCTGAGGCCTGGCGGCGGTACTGCATGGGGAGCCACGGGCGGCGGCGGCGGGCCGGCGGCCGCCTGGTGGCCGCCCGGCGGCGGAACCCTCCAAACTGTGAGCGCAACCCGAATCCCAAAAAACTTCATTTTTTAATTTTTTTTTTGAAGTTTGTGCTTCATAAAGCGTGCCGGGGAGGCCGTACGACCTCTCTGGAAAAAAACCAACTGTTCGAAAATGGACGATATAATTAATTAAGCGTAATAACTTATTACTCTAACAATCTCCTCAAAGGAAGATCATATGCTCCAATAAACATATCATGTACCTATATCATGCCAACACTCTAATCTAGAATGAAGAGTACATCATGAAATAACACATAACCATCCTAACAAATAAGGATCACATGTCAAATGAAAAATAATGATACCTCAAACAAATACTAAAGAGTCCTTTATGGATAACCAATATGTCAACATCTCCAAACCACATGAAGATAACCATCTTATTTAAAGAAGATCATCCACCATCAAATGGTGAATCCACATCATCGCCACAAGCTCTCACTAAACCATGATACTAATCTCTCCATGGAATCATGATAACCATCCTCTAAATGAAGATCATCTATGGCCCCAACATGATAAAAAAACTCAACACCAAGCTCCCAAAGGTAAGAATCAAACCATGATCTCCAAAACCAAGAAGATACAACATTGTCAAACCATCACTGCCACAAGATCCCCATTGAATCGTGTAATCAAGCTATCAATGATATTGTGATAACAACCTCCTTAATAAAGATTAACCAAAGGCCCTCACATAATCAAATACAAATTACAACACCAAGAGCTCCCAAAAGGCAAAGTAAAACCATGATCCTCAAACCAAGAAGATACATTGCCACAAACCAAACATGAATCAATCCAACACCACAAAAAATGTACCTACATAAACAATCATGTCATGCCAAAGTCCCTAAAGCACAAGGAACATCTATGACACCACGATCACCACGAAATGTACCAAAAAAAAACTCAAACCGTGTCACACATGTTTGCATCACATAGTCAACAACATAGGTCCCACATCATGACTACACCTGGTAATACCATCTCTCCATCTCAAAATGATAACCAAACTAGTAAAAAATTGATTGAACTAAACCACAAATCTAAATCTACAACAAAAATTAAGCGACTATGGGCATAAAAACCCACATCCAAGTCATATATGCAACTTGTAAGTGTAAACAACTTACAACACTGCACAACTATTATATCCAACAATGCAACATACAAATCCAACAATATACTGATAACCATGCCAAATGAGAGTAATTAGAGATTTACATGTGAAAATATAATGACTCAAACACCAAATCACCAAAATCTAAATAGTAATAAGCTCAAAAAATCACCATAGTCAACAAGAACCCATAAACATATCAAATGAAAATAATAAAAAATAAATTATGTTAAAACATCTCTAAACTTGATCCACTATGTATTTCTCTAGACAAGCTTTTTGCCAACTATAATAAATAAAAAATATGACTTTGTATGCACAAGCTATGACCTCTCGAAACCTAAAAATAACATCCAAATTCCAAAAGTAATTTATCTATCAAAAAGCCGATACCTTGGGTGAAAGTTATGCCTCATGATTTTTTTTCCCAATTTGGCTAGCAATGGTGGCAAGTGGGTGGCCAGGTGGCAACGATGTCCCAGGTGATGCATTGGTAGCCCATGAGTGGCAGACCCAAAGTTGCAAAGAAATTGGGTTAAATTTTGTATTTTTTTTTAAATGGTGAAATTTAATATTTTTAAGTCGACAATCTTTTAATATAATTCCATAGGGGCTATCTCTTGGCCCTAGAAGATTGGGGGCCGAGCCGGGGGCTAAGCACCACTGACATTGTTACCCACTAGTACCGCTGACCGATGGTTGATAGTGACCGATAGGGGCTGATACCCTTGTTGATAATGCCCTTCTACAAATTATTTTATTAACATATACCTTTATCTTCTAGCTTGTATTCTTACATGTGCCTCATTACATGTAGCCGGATTTGAATTGTATTAAATAAAACAAACATGAAAGCAATCAAAGAGAAACAATGTTAATTCTTGCCACTATCAAAAATAAATTTAAAAACATTAAAAGAGCATGTAGTTTAGGGCCATTCTCTTAGTCTCATAAATTATAGATGATTCAAAACTTCATGCCACCTCTACTTCAATTATCAAATTCATGTTGGATACTCGCCTTATTCCATGCTCTCTTCTTTCTAAACTATGTCTTCTATAGTGGTGAATCACCAAATTATATTTCAACAAGTTACAATGCTTTCTTCATACCTTATTTAGATGCAGACATTTAAAATTTTAAATACACATAACATCATGGTCAAAACTCAAAATTTAACAATAGATTTCAATGCTACAACCGGATTTTAATAGTTTTCAACACTCATATAAAGTATGACACCAAATTTTAATTTGCAGTCCAAAGAAAAACAAGAAAAATAAGTTTTGATAAATTTCTAGTGCTTAACATATTTTTTCAGCACTCAACACATTTGTAATGACATTCAAATATGCGCTATCACATTACTATCTTTTTCTTTAGAATGATCATTCAATACAAAAAATATTTTGAAAACATTTTTGGTTTTTTCTCTCTTCATCACAAGCTCCACAAAATATTTTGAATTTTGAAATTTTGTTAGAAAATGAGAAAGATATCATAATTTTAATGTAATTGCGTTAACTTGATGTAAAAAAAATCCATTAAAAAAACAATATACTAGAAAACCATTTTTATTTACTAGCAACTTCTTCATTGCTTCCTCACAGACCTAGCATCATGAATGCTCAGATACCATACCAATGATAAGGGGAGAGATTAAAGAGGACTTTACATAATAATACGGTTCTATATTCCACTCAATTTCCATTCAATAAGGAATTTCATATTTATAGGATTTATATATCCTATATTATAGGAAACCTATATAACAACTCTTTCATATATAATTTTTTTTAATAACTCACACAACCAATACATTATACAAACCATAAACATACTAAAAAACCTACCAAATAATATAATATTCTAGCCTATAATAAACAAATGAATTGTTATTACAACTCACTTTACCCCATTCATTCAAACACTATTATTTTAAACCATGTGAATACTATTTCCTAATAGACTCTTTCTATGAGGTTGTCGTAAATACAATTAATCACTTCCTGAAAATCGATTATACTACTTCCTTCATTGGTCACTCTATATTTTCTCATATTCTAGTGGACATAGATATATCCAAGGCCCTTTACACAAACACCATTTTGATGGTGGGGGATAGGCCTTGAACTAAACTATTTGACTATGAGGGCCTCCCCTTTAGATGTAGATATTTTTCCACCAACAACTTGGATTTAGATTGTTCACTCTCTCAATGCAAGTGCATGACTACGTGGTGAAAGAATTCCCACAATGATGAGTCTTCTTATGATGTTGGGTATTCTCCTCTCACTTGCCCCCTTATAACATGCTCCTCAAGGTGTTTCTTATGGGTGTGGCATGGTTTTGGTGAATCCTACTACTATGACTCCTTTAGCTCCTATTTGTGGGTGCTACCAAGTTCCTGATTTTCTTGACCAACCTCCTATTTACACTACTCCTATCATCTAAAATTTAACGATACGTATTTTCTCCTAAGGAATATGTTTTGTAGTTGGCATCTCCTACTAAAAATTATAATTTTTATGTTATGCCTATGGATACACCATCTAAGGTGATGTCCACCCTTATTCTATGCCTAAGGACCTTAATGTGAACATTTCTTGGATAATTGAAGGTAGGATAATGGTCTTACCAAATCTATCTCTGAATAACACACTCGAGGTATGGGTGTGAGGTTAAATGGGGAAGGATTTGGCATAGCTTAGTTTGGATACTTGGGTTATGTTATGTGAATGACAAATTGGTTGCATTAGTGCTTATTTTAGCTTGGTTACAGTTGTTATTTTGTCCCATCTTGGATTAGTTGCTCTTCAAATATGGAAAATGTAGCTTGGCTACAGTTGTTATTTTGTCCCATCTTGGAACTTGCTATGTTGGTTTTGATTTTTATTTATTTATTGCATGGGTTTATGGTCCCATCAAAACCAAATTACATGATGGTTGTGAAGGTAAAGAATAAATTTATATCTACTAACTACGAATTATAAGTTTTGAAGAGATTGCAAAATTTAAGACAAAAATATATGATTGTAAAGGTATATATTATTTTTTAAAAAGTGATATTTAGGATAGGACATAGTGAAGTAAGTTAGGAAAATGTTGCAAAATATATTGATAGATTGAGGAAGCGAATATAAGAAGAACTAAACTTGGTGAGATTGATGACAATAGAGAAAGCATACTGATTTGTAGAAAAGATATAGAAGAGAAGTTAAAAATATATTTTAGAGAAAAAATAATTGAAAAAGAGGTAGAGGAAGATTCTAGAGAGAGATTACATGGACATATAAAATCATATGTAGAGGCAAGGAGGACTAATATTACATTACACAATGAAAATGGTTCATACCACAATGAAGGAGGAAGACATATTACCTAGCATACATAAAGGAATGATGGTACTCTCACCATTATAGTAGAGAAAGTGGTAATTTATGCTACAATGATAGAAGTGATGAATTTTAGAGATGCAAAGGAAGGTATGGTAAAAATCTGGAAGCTCTTTTAGAGGTACCTATTTCAAATGTGGAGGAGAAGTTCATGGAGAATTTGAATGCTATCAAAGTGAAGGGAAAACAAGAAAGATATCATAAGATGACAAAAGAATTACATATTTAGATGAAGAACCCAAGAGATCACCTAACTCAAGATATGAACCTGAAAAAATAGAGAATCATTTATCATGATAAGAATTTAATTGAGATAATGGTGAAGAAGAGCCAACATAGAGGAATAAATTATTTAAGGCCAGATACATATTAGGAGGTAAGCGTTGTAAGATTTTTTTATTGATAGTGGTTGTCCATATAACCTAACACATTAATAAATGATTGATAAGTTAAAGTTGAAGAGATTAAAACATCCAAATCTATATAAGATTGCTTGGTTACAAAAGGAACATAAGGTGATGGTAAATAAATAATGTTTGTTGAGATTCAAGATAGGAACATATTGTATTGAAGTCTTGTGCAATATAATTCCAATGGATGTATGCCACTTTTTATTGGAGAGAAAACATAATTTTGATAGGAGTGTTATACATGATGGGAGAGGAGATATCTACATCATAACAAAGAATAATAAAAGATACATGTTGGTTCCATTGAAAGATAAAGAGGATCAAGATTTTAGTAATGCCTGAATTTATTTGTTAGGTGGGATGAAGTTATTAGATGGTTTGAGACACAATAATGTATGTTTTGCATTGATCTCAAGGATATGTGGTACCACAATTATGATAAACAACATTACAAATGATGAGAAGATCTTGTGAAAAAGTTATCAAAATTATTGAAAAAGTACATAAATATCATATCTAACAATATGCTAGATGGATTACCACTAGTAAGAATTATCATTCATCATATAGATCTATTTCTATAAGAAAATTTACCAAGGCATTGCATAAAATGACACCAATAGAAATAAAGAGTTGAACTAGAAAGTGTATGAGTTGTTGAGGAACAGGTTGATTAGAGAGAGTTTGATTCTATGCGCGATACCCATAGTAGTAGCACCAAAGAAGGGTGGTGGAGAGAGAATTATATTGATTCTATAGAAATAAATAAGATCACAATCAAGTATAGATTCCCATTGTGAAGGATGGAAAACATAATGGAATATTTGGGTGGAGCAAAGTAATTTACAAATATTGATTCAAAGAGTGGTTATCATTATATAAGAATCAAAGAAAGAGATGAATGAAAGACAACATTTAAGACTAATGAAAGATTTCATGAGTGGTTGGTTATGCCCTTTGGGTTGACTTATGCATTGATTACATTTATGACATTGATGAATGCGCCATTGAAGATTTTTTAAATAAGTTCATGATTGTTTATTTGGATGATATTTTAGTTTTTAGTAAGATAAAGAAGAACAACTAGAGTAAATAACATTAGTATTGTACATGTTAAGCTAGGAGAAGTCGATCAATTTGAAGAAATTTAGTTTCATGGAGTTGGTATACTTGTAATTTATGTTTTCAACTCAAGGATTGAAAATGGATACAGAGAAAGTGTTTGCAATTATTGAATGGTCTACACCAACGAGTGTTGAAGAGGTGAGAAATTTTCATGGTTTGGAATTTTTTATAGAAAGTTCACATAAGTTTCAGTAGTATTTGTGAGCTTCTAATTGTAATAGTTAGTTAAGATATAAAAAGGAGTTCAAGCGACCATCGAGAGAGTATAGGAGTTTTAAGTTATCAAAGAAAAAAGTGACTAAATAACCAATGTTGACATTGCTATATTTTGACAAGGTATTTCAAGTTGATCGTGACACAAGTGGGCATGCAATTGGAGTAGTGTTGAGTCAAGAATGAAGACTAGAAACATATTTTAGTGAGAAGTTGAATGGTGCAAGGAAGATATATTTAGTTTATGACCAAAAATTTTATGCCACAATTCAAACATTGAACAAGTGAGGACATTAGTTGTTGCTAAAGGAGTTTGTGTTATAGATTGATAATCAAGCATTGCAATATTTGAATAGCTAGGATAAGTTAAATGAGGGACACATGAGATGGGTTGAGTTATGAAAAGTTATACTTTTGTATTGAAGAATAGGAGTTTAAAAAATCAATCAAGGTTACTAATGCATTGAGTAAGAGACATTTTTTTGACAAAATGGGAATATAAGTTATTGGATTTAAAGAGTTGAAACATTGTATAAAACTGATCCTAAGTTTGTAAAAGTATGGAAGGTATGTAATAAATTGGTAAGAATGTATATGAGGAAATGGTTATGTTACTTGATTCAAAATGAGATCATGTCTAAGGATTGCCAATTATGTATTCCAAGGAGTTCAATGAGAAAAAATTTGATTAATGAGAAGAATAGTGGTGGTTTAGCAAGGAATGCTGGGGTAGATAAGTTACTAACAATGATAAGTGAACTATTTTTATCCACAAATATATAATGATGTAAAGGAAGTTTGTTCAATGTTGTAAGAATTGTCACATTGTAAAAGGAAGTAATCAAAATGTTTAAATTGTATTAGTCATTGCCAATACTAGAGAGGACCTAGGAAGAAATAACTATTGAATTTGTATTAGGGTTTCCAAGAACATAAATAGGGTATGAATCAATATTTGAAGTCATAGATATATTTTCTAGGTTGATACCTTCCATTCTATGTAAAAAATCCAATAATGTGGTACATATAACTGATTTATTTTTCAAGTTATAGGGTTGCATGGTTTTCCATGAAATATTATTTTAGGAAGAAACACAAATTTTATTGGCTATTTATAGAATATATTATGGAGGAAGATGAAGATATATTCAAAATTCAATTTAAAACACCACCCACAAATATATGAACAAATTGAGGTTGCAAACACGAGTCTAGGTAACTTGTTAAGATGCATTGTTTGAGAAAATATAGAAAATTGAGATATGATTCTAGTATGAGCAGAGTTCTCATACAATAATTTAGTAAATTGGATTATAGGGAAAATATAATTTTTGGTTGCATATGGCCGTAGTCCAAGGAATACATCAAAGTTAAGAGACATCAATAATGAGAAGAGGATTGTAGAAGTAAAATACTTTGTGGAGCATATGAAGGAATTGCATGTAAAAGTCAAAGGTCATTTGGAGAGGATTGATGGTAAATATGAGTAAATCAATGAGAAAAGAAGAAACAATGAGTTTGTAGTTGGAGATATGAAATAATGGTATATTTTAGGAAGGGAATCTTTCCAGTTTGAACACATAACAAGTTGAAGATGAAGAATCTTAGTCCTTGCAAAAATTTGCAAACATGTTTAATTTAGGAAATGCACATGAAATGGAGTTACTAGGTCTTGACATATCACCAATGTTTAATATTGTAGATATATACTAGTATCATGAAGGTGAGTTAGGAGATATTGGTTCAAAAATACAATGATAAAATTAGTTACCACAACAATAGGAATAAGAAATTTTGGATATCAGTAGAATCACCAAAAATATCTATAGTATGAGAAACATTTGGTGAAGTGGAAAGGAAGCTTGGAGAAGACTTAAGTTAGATTTCAAAGGTTGAGGTAGACCATCTAGGTTTTCCTCTACCCAATGAAAATTGAAAGACTCCCTTTTCAAACAAATTTAGACGTCTAATTCAAGAGCATCCCACTAATAAAAAATAGTATTTATATTTTTGTTTGTTTGTAGTTTTTCATCTATATTTCAGTCATAATCAATCATTGCAACTCGTTCCATATTTCACCATATTTTGCATATTTTACATTGTGGTTGGGAGAATATGTTCTACTATGAGCCTTCAACATCATATTCAATTTATAGGAGTTTTTGATCACCCCAAAGGCATACACTAGTTTTTGAATCATTATCAGGTTTAACAAGTTTATTCTCAATTTTATTGTGCATAATTTGTAACAAATATCCAGAGTTAACAATATTAAAGGAACACATATCAAGATATATCGAACCTAGGAGTGCTTATGATGTCAATCACATCAATATTTACCAATATTTTATAACAACATTCAAATTGGGAGATTCATCTATACGTTTACCTCTGTGCTGCTATCACAACTAACTAAGATCAATTACAAGACTTGAAGATATCATAAACATTATTCACCATCATTTGGAGCAATCCATTTAGAATAAAGACGATAGAGGGAATATAGTTCTATTTTGGAGCTAAGATGTGGGATTGTATTGTAATATCATTCATATTTTGTATTGCATATGTAACATAGAATTAAATTTGGATTAGGATATCTGCAACTAGAATAAACGATGTTAATCTTAATCTAAATCAAACAACAAAGAACGAGGAAATAAACATAATAAACTAAAAAAATTAATGGAAAGCTCTCACCGAATATGCATTCACCCCTTCAAATTATCTTGATTGCTCTTCTCCATTTTGCCTTTTCAGTATTCTTGCCCTTAGATTTCTGTGTTTGAATGCAAGCATAACTTTGTCGAGTGTCTAAGCAAAATATCGAAGATAAGTTTCTTCTCAAAAGTGTATGATTTTGGGAGGAAGAATAATGATAATGACAAACCATTTTATAGATTTTGGGTTTTCGAACGATCGACTCAGATTGAAAGAGAGATCGACGGATGAGATTGATGAATGCCATGCGATGTGAGTTATGTGTTAGATAGAACGTGAGTTAGAACACGAATTCAAGATCCTAATCTTCAAAAATAGAAGAAATAGACTTTGTATGTCAAAGACAAAGTTAGAAGTTGGAGAATAACGCATTCGAATGCAAACATGAGTTAATTAATTAAATAAAAATATTTAATTAATAGACACATGATGCATATGAGTTGGAACTAGTTAACTAACTAGTTGTGACAGAGAGTCCTCTCGAAGAGATAACCAGATGTTGAATCCAGAGATAACTGGAGAACTAAAAATAGATCTCGAGTCAGAAGGTGAGTGAATGATTAGATAATTGATTGATAGAAGAATGTGACATAAATAATTAAATATGAATTAAATGTTAATTTAATTCAACATTCAAAAATAAGAGACTTTAATTAAATAAATAAAGATAACTTATTTAATTTGACTGTTTGAAAAGGATAAATTGAATAATTAAATAATAAATATTTAATTATAGATAAAGGGGGTTAAATGAATAATTAAATAAAGATATTTAATTATAGTTGAAATATGATAAAAGGGGGGTTAAATAATAAATTATTTAATTGATAGATAAAGGGGGAATTAATTAGTTAGCGACACAATTAAACAAATATGATTTAATTTAATTAATCAAATTGAATAAAGGTTATTTATGAATTAATGAATTAATTAAAAAGGGGTATTTAATTAATAGAGGAAATATGTGTTAGAAAGGTAATTAAATAATCAACATTATTTAATCATGATCACAAACTATATAAAATTATGTCGAATTTGTACTCGCAGGCCTAGACCAATTTTCGGTGTCTACAGTTTGCCCCTCTTTGATACAATGTTGTTTCGGCGTTGTGTCAAAGAAAATATGCCCCGATCGTGCCCCAGCATGAAACAGGTTAAGGTATGCCCCCTCAGGAAAATTGACAATTTTTGAAAAATTTCAAAAAAATCAAGAAATATTCCCAATAAGTCAATTGGATGGTTAGAAATGCTATGGAGTTGACGGAATTGAAATTGGGGTTGATAAAAACGTGTATGAGTCATTTAAAGTTGAAAGGTTAAGTGGACAGTAGAGAAGGGCTGAAGAAATGCCACCCAAACCCTACCTATAAATAGGAATCAGGTTGAAATCAAATTCATTTGCACCCGGAAGAGTTTGGAAAATAGAAGATTTGCTCTGACTAGCTGACGAAAATGGCACCCATTCCCTATGCTGCGCATCGAGGATATCAGATCCGAACCTTCAGGTGGCTAACCGACGTAGGACCACCGGTATGTATTCGAAAATAAACTTTTGAAATTTAGTTTTCCACATGTTTTTAGGCGTTGAAAAGTCAATTAGCAAATATGGTTCGTCATGAACGACGCATATGCCGTCGTATTCGCCACATTTGACTGCAAAACGACGCATGTGTGAAAACACGTCTAGGCTAGGTTAGACATTTTAGGGATTAAATGCATATGAAATATAATGCACCGCATCTACATTAGGGATAAATGCATGTAGGGTAGTGAACCGCATATGAATTTGTGAAATACATATGTAGTAGGTAGACAGGCTGTAGAAAATGCACTGCATGTGTGGTAGGTAGAAACGGGTGTGTGAAATATGCATTGCAAATGAGGTTTTGTGCAATTTATTTGAAAATGTGTGTCGCATCTGTTAAAGTGAGCCGCATTTGGCTGATAAAATTTCCAAATTTTTTTTCTAAGAAAAACTTGAAAATTCTTGACATCATGGTTTCAAATGCAGGTTGTATTAGATCCTATATATATGCGGGAGACAAGTTCTGACACATTCGATCTGAGGGATCGTCTGACTAGTGCAGAGATATGACTTCTATGGAGACTTGGTCTACGTCATTGTTTGTCGATGCCCACTATTCAGGTGAATAGGGGGATGCTTACTGCGTTATGCGAGCGATGGCACTCCGAGACATCGTCATTTCATTTGCCGACTATGGAGGTGACTGTCACATTGGAGGATGTGTACACGATACTGAGACTGCCTATTAGAGGAGAGCGGGTGATGTACGATACCCAACGCGGATTAACTGAGCTTGCGAGATTTTATCAGGTGGACGATATCAGTAGGCTCGACAACGAGCACTATGAGATCAAATGGCCAGTGTTAGCGGATAGATATGATAGGATTGACTGCATATTGTGTACATTGATAGGGGGGATTGTTCTACCAGACCGATGGGGTCATGGATTTCCAGTTGGATGGGGTGCGATGTTGGTCGGGATGCTGGAGAGAGAGACTATGTATGCTTGGGGTCCATGCGTATTAGGGATGCTATATTTTCACTTACATGATATTGCATATAGAGATGCTTAGTCATTGAGTTGTGGGACCACTTTGCTGATGGTGTGGGGTTGGGAGAGGATAGTTGTGTTTTGTCCTCCAGTTATTGTAGAGCGATAGGAGAGATTCTTGTATGTGTTCCGGTATACAGGACACATTACTCAGACGCATGTGGGAGACACAGGATATTGGCGACATGCACTTGACATTTTGGATCAGTTCACGTGGAGACCGTACATGGATTGTGAGGAGTGGTCGGATGAGGACAGACACTCGTCATTCTGCAGACAGACACAGTACCTTATTGGGAGGACTATTTCTAGTGTACACATAATTGAGAGACACTTACCAGACAAAGTTTTGAGTCAGTTCGACGAGGTTCAGGATGAGCCTCAGAGCAGAGCAGATTTTTCTCGTTCGTCTAGAGAGGTTCCATATTGGGGACCCATGATTCTAGTAGCTACTGCAGAGGCAGAGATACATGCATTACAACCAGTATAGTGGGGATGGAGAGATGGAGCAGTAGACCCAGGTACGATAGCTACGTATGACGCATGGTGGGTAGTACATCATCCTATTCCATATGCCAATCCGGATTTGCCAGCACCAGTGGAGAGACGAGGCACAAGACCAAGAGGATGACGGAGAGGTGGAGGTGCCAGAGTTGGTAGAGTTGGAGGGAGAGGTGATGATGGCAGAGGCGGTAGGCAAGGATGGAGAGGACGAAGAGGGGGTCGGGTAGGTGGAATTTCACCTATCCGAGAGGCAACAATGGAGGATGTACCAATGTTGGACATCAGAGGTGGAGTTGATGTACAGGCTAGGGATGAGCATGCTGCCGAGGAGGCAGTTGCAGAGGAGAATGCAGAGGTGGATACTGGAGTATAGGATGTTGCAGAGGATGTGGACATGGATATGGCTATAGACCCTTTGGGTATTTTGGCAGGATATGGGGAGGATGATGTGGAGGAGAAGGCACCGATGGAGGAGCAGGAGAGAGAGCTCAGGGATCAGACAGTGGAGGGGAGATGAGAGGATGATGCCCCTGGGGATGGAGATAGGGAGGCTTTGGAGGAGAGATTGAGAGTGATGACAACAGAGTTTGATGCTATGAGGATAGAGAGAGACAATGACCATGCAGAGAGAGACAGTGCCTGTGCAGAGAGACAATTTCTGTGCCGAGAGAGACAATGCACTCATGGAGAGAGATCAGGCCATAGCTCAGAGACAGGAGATAGAGCAATAGTTCACAGAGGCCAGATGCCTTTGCAGTGGGTCTTCATCTGATGGCATGGTACGAGAGTTAGTCTGATCAGTTGAGAGAGCTACCTATTATAGGGATTTATATGAGGCAGTGGTGCCAATAGAGAGACGAGCTCCTAGATTTTCAGAGGTTCGCAGTCAAAGATCATAGGGAAGGAGTCACACCAGGACACAGAGTACAGAGGGTGTGGTAGGACCACCGAGGGCAGGTCCGTATGAGAGGCCTTCCACTTTGCAGAGAGCACCTTCGAGGCTTTTCCCACCACCTTCACCATGTGACAGTAGTGGTAGTGGGACACGTTGATGGTTGTTATACATGTAGACATTGTACTTTGATCAGAGAGCATGCAAGCTCGTTCTTATTTATGGATACATTCTGATATTGTACTGTGACACATTATTTTGAGCGATATATATATATATGATTTTGGTGGCTTCTATATGATATGTAGTTCTATTTTATGGATGATGCATTGTTTATTTATGATTATGTTTCCTAGATGATGTATTACACATGTTATGAATGGATTTCTACATGTTATGAGTTTATGCAATTCATGATGCTTATGATGATTCTATATGATAATGGATGTAATATGCTATATGATGCTTATTTATATGTGATGGTGAAATGTACATGCAATGTTTACATTATGTATCTTATGATGATGAAATGCCTATTATGTAATGATTTCTTAAATATGCAACTATATGAAATGCTTATAGAATGTATGTAATGAAGATGTTAATGCTACTATCTATATGTTTAAAAGGCAATGCAACTATCTGAAATTCTTATGGAATGTATGCATATGGAAATAACCTAATGTTTTGTTGTGTCATAGGAATTTATCATTATGTCGAATAAGAGAAAGGTTAGCACGGAAGGAATTTAGAATGTTAGTAAGAAATAACGAAGCTTGATTGATTGAGAAAAACATATAATCTTCAATATATTGCCAAAGACGCTATGCTTTCTTGTTATCATCATTGGGTGGGACATGACACAAATGGATAGTACACACTATGATATGAGATATACCATAGTGTACAAAGTCATCCATATGTGAAAAATAGACAGTCATAGACAAGGAATGTCTTAACTCATACTAAGGACAAGATGCCCTAGTCGTTTTGTCGAGACAAACCACAGACAACAGACAAATAAAAGACGGGTCATGAGACGTCATTGCTCCTCTAAATCATTAATAGGACATCCTTCAGGAAACTAGTAACATGACTCAAAAACCAATGTTAAAAAGACAGTTGACAAAAAACAACCAAAGAAAAAGAGTCCTGAGACCTCCTTGCTTCTCTAAATCCTTGATAGGACATCCTTGAGAAAGCTAGTAACAAGATTTTGCAAAAATCGATAAAAAGATAAGACAAAATAAAATATAAAGTCATAAAGCCAAATAAATGTATTCGCCAAAACTTGATCTTGTGGGATTGTTTGATTGTTTGATGTTTGACATAGCGTAATGTGAGGGATGGCACATACTGCAATAAGACGTTGAGTTTGGTTTCGACTAGGTGACTATGTGTATAAGGCATGACAAAGTTTGGTTTCAGAAAGACACACGTCGTATAAGACATTGGAGCCTGATGACGTTGATGTGACAAGCTACATGAGGCTATGGCAATTTGACGACGTATGTTGACAAGAAAGACATATCTTGCAAAGACATAAGTTGATCGCTTTGACAGTGTGTTTGATATTGACTTGATGACTATTTGAGATGCTTTGCCTTGTTGTTAAATGACTTGTTTTGATTCGTTGACTGATTAAAAGTGTGTGTTGTATTGACAGTGTATGACATGAGATGATACCCTAAAGTACTGACCTAAAGTTGCTTAAAGACATGCATCTAAGTGAATGATATGCAATGTGTGTGATAATGAATTCAATGTGAATGAACCCTATTGGACTGACCTAGTGTGGTCTCCGGAGCTCATCAATTGATTAGACTTGCTTATGTTGTACACGTAGAGACCTCATAGTTCGACACGACCAATGAATGTGAATGTACAAAGAGTCATGTTTTTAATGTGTGTGATACATGACAAACCTAGACAAACATACCTAATGCCTCGGGATCACATCGATTGATGGCCTTGCCTACGTCCCAGCAGCAAAGGCAACGTAGTTCGACTATATCTACACCTGAATTAACATGATTGACTTGACATGATTGACTTGACTCTATTTTTGGGATTTTCTGACATGTTTTGATTTTTTTAGATTATTGAAGTTTTCTAATGTTTTTTTTTTTGGATTTTTTCAATACATTTTCGATGGTGTGACGTTATGTACAAGGTGTCAGGGCACAAAACAAGGATTTGCCCCTAGTCGGGAATAAGACTTGCGAGATGGAGTGGGGAATGTGATAGAATGGACGTTAGATGTCAATCGTTCCCAACAATGAATAAGACAAACATTTATTATGAGTGATGGTGAAAAGGTCTGATTGGAATGATGGTAGACGAAAGAGCAAGCTTGACTACACATAGCGCCTGTTTGCCAGGTTTTCACTACAGTACTTATCCATAGCACCACCGAAGCGGTTTTCACTATTGGACGGATTATTTCTCTTTACTTTTTTGATTTTATCAATTTTTTTGGTGCTACAGAGACGCCTGTTTGCCAGGTTTTCATCAAGGTAACCAGTTTTTTATTTTTTCCATTTTTTTGTATTTTCTAGATTAAGACACGGATTCTTAGAAGCTAAGCATAGAACCTTTAGATGAAGACTGTTGATAGGTGACAAAAGTGGCTCTCCTTTAGGAGTAGAGAGTTGGTATGATCTTGATCCAAAGGCTTCAATGACAATATAAGGCCCTAACTAGTTAGGTTCAAACTTTCCTGGCTTTTCACGTTCAGCTTGATTCTTGGGATTCTCCATTAAAAACAAGTCACCAATGTCAAAGTGTCTATTTATAACTTTCCAATTATAGCTTCGATGAAGACGATTCTAATATGCTTGCAAATGGTCTAGTGCTTTCTATCTTTGTTCATCCAGTAACTATAGCTCTTGTAATCTAGATACACGGTATTCTTCATCATTAATGTGACCTTTCAAGGATACCCTCAGGGAAGGAATCTCAACCTCAATAGGTAAGATAGCTTCGGATCCAAATACCAGGGAATATGGAGTGGTGCCAGTGGGAGTACAGATACTTGTACGGTAAGCCCATAAGGCAGGATTTAGCTGTAGGTGCCAGTCACGACCAATGTCATTGACAATCTTTTTCAGGATTCTAACAATGGTTTTATTAGATGCCTCGGCTTGGCCATTACCTTGCGGGTAATATGGAGAGGAAAAATGATGCTTGATATGGAACTCTTCACATAGATGGTGTACTTTTTGGTTTTTGAACGGGCGGCCATTGTCTATGATTATGGATTGGGGTACACCATACCGAAAAATGATATAATTTAAGATAAACTTGGATATTTGCGTGCCGGTGATGTTTGTCATGGGAATAGCTTCGATCCATTTGGTGAAGTATTCGATGGCGGTTATGATGAATTAATGGCCGTTGGATGATGGATGGTGTATCTTACCTATGAGGTCAAGTCCCCCATTGGGCAAAAGGCCATGGTGACGTAATCAAACGAAGCTCTTGTGTTGGCACTCTTATCAAATCTCCATGTATCTGGCACTGTCTACATTTCTTTACAAAGATATATGAATCTTTCTCCATTGTAGGCCAATAATAACCTAACCTCATAATCTTATGGGCTAAAGTAGGACCACTCAAATGGGATCCTCATATACCCTTATGCACCGCTTGCAAAGTTGTTTGTGCTTCTTCAGCATCGAGGCATCTCATTAGGGCGTTATCTAAGGTACGTCTATACAAGGTATCTCTGATGATGGTGTACCTAGCTGACTTACAGATGAAGGTTTGACGTTGGTTATTTGACAGGTCTAGAGGTAAGGTTTGGTCGGTTAGGTAATCAAATATGTCTTTATACCAAGGGGATGTAGGACCAACAATTGTACACACCATCACAAAATCGGGGACATCATAAGCGGGGACCAACAACTGTTCAACCAAAAACTCAAACTTAGGCACGTTACTTGGAATATCCAACAAGGAACCCACAGTTGCCATAGCATCTGCAACCCTGTTTTGAATACATGGTATTTGTTGAAAGGAAATATGATCAAAGTACTGCTTGAAACTATCAGCCATGCGCTTGTAGGGGGCAAGTTTCTCATCCTTAGTCTCATAATCATCATTTACTTGCCGAACTACTAGCTGAGAATCGCCAAAAATGTGTAGGCTCCTAATCTTCCATTGTGCTACCATTTTTAATCCTATCACTAAGGCTTCATACTCTGCTATGTTGTTGGTTCAAGGGAAGGAAATCCTAAATGATTTAGGAATGGTGTTGCCTTGAGGTGTCATAAATAGAATACCTGCTCTTGAACCATGTTGTGTATGTGACCCGTCAAAGTATAATTTCCAGTCTGTTCTAGTGTCAATGTTAAAGGTAAATTCGTTAGGAAAATCTGCCACTAAAGGATGGTCTGCCTTCATGGGTGCATCTGCTAACTGATTTGCAATCACTTGTCCTTTTATAACCTTCCTTTCCACATATTGGATGTCATACTCGCTAAGTATCATAACCCATTTAGCCAATCAACCTGTTAATGCTGCCTTACTTAGGAGATATTTGAGGGGATCAATCTTTGCAACCAACATTGTTTGGCGATTGAGCATATAGTGTCATAGATTTTGAGTAGAAAAGACTACTGCAAGATAGGCATGTTCTATGTTGCTATAGTTTAATTCATATCCTACTAAGGTACGACTGATGTAGTAGACTGCACTCTCATGACCTTGATCATCGTGTTGTGCGAGGAGAGCTCCTAATGCTGACTGAGTTGCTGAGATGTATAGTATCAACGATTTTCCATGTGTAGGTGGCATAAGAACAGGTGGAGTAAGCAAGTAATCCTTGATTTTTTGAAAAGCTTCCTGACATTTAGGTGTCCACACAAATGGTACTCCTTTCTTGAGAAAATGTTGAAATGGGTGTATTTTGTTTGCCAGTTGTACAATGAAACGCCTGATGGACTATAATATTCCTTGTAGTGTTCTTAGTTGACCAATGCTGACAGGAGGAGGCATTTCTATGATAGCTCTTACCTTCTCTAGATCTACTTCAATACCTCTTTTGGAAATGATGTACCCTAACAGTTTTCCTGATTTCACTCCAAAGACACACTTCTTCGGATTTAGCCTGACATTGTAATTCTCTAGCCTCTGGAATATCTTGTCTAGAACCTTCAAATGATCTTCCCTTGTTTCTGATTTAGCTATAATGTCATCTACATAATCTTCCATGAGAGTGTGTACAAAGTCATAGAAAATCATAGTCATTTCTCGTTGATAGGTAACTCCTACGTTCTTAAGCCCAAATGGCATAACATTCCAATAGTACGTGCCCCATGGACATGTGAAAGTTGTCTTGTGTTGGTCTTCATGTGCGATTTTCATTTGGTTATATCCAGAGAAACCATCCATGAGGGAGAGCATCTCGTATCCTGTTGTAAGATCTACTATCATGTCTATGTTCGGCAAAGGGAAGTCATCCTTAGGACATGCCTTATTGATGTTTCTAAAGCCCGTGCAAATGCGAATGCCCCCAATTGGTTAAGTCGCTGGTACAAGATTCGAAATCCAATCTGCATAGTCTATTGTTCTTATGAATCCTACATCCAAGAGTTTCTTAAGTTCTGCCTTGACTAGTAGAGCAATTTGTGGATGCATTTTCCTTAGCTTATGTTTGACTGGCTTAATACCTGGCTGTAGTGGTAAATGGTGCAATATTAGGTCTGGATCCAGCCCAGGCATGTCAGCATACAACCATGCAAATTTTATCTGTTTCTTTTTGAAGAAGTCCTTAAACTCAGGTTTTTCTGTCTCTGTTAAAGAAGCTGCTAAATATACCATCCAAGGATTCTCTTATGTACCTATGTTGACTTCAACAGACTCTTCTACTAGCATCGGTGACTTTTCCTGTTCAACGGGGAGAATATTTAAACCTCTATCTTTGGGTGCCTCTGAGAGGTTTTTGCCCTCAGATACGTCCTTTATTTTGACTGTTTCTTCGTCCAAAGGTGCCTTTTGGTTTTCACCTAGGGACTCATCATTTTTCTTTTCATTGTCTTTGTTCTTTTTATTCTCATTTTTGCGACTAGAGGTGTAAATAGAATCCCCAAACTATGCTTTGTCGTCCAAGTCTATGGTAAAACCAGCTTTATGATCCCCTCTTGGTATGCCTTCTCTAAGTCCCATGAACTCAACAATTGCTTCGTTGTTCTTGAATGTATCTATGATGGGTGTACCTTGTTGATTCCAGTCGATAAGTTCGAGATATATGAGAGGCATGTAATCATCAGAGTTTTTAAAGGTAGCAGCTGACAAGGTGAATAGAGAGTGGTTGACATGGTCACAGAAGTTTTGGACTAACTCCTTGTTCTTCTTACTATAGGTAGATATATTCTGTTGTGGGACTATCCTAAGGGCTGAGTCGTCAGAAGATGGTTCGGCAGGTGCCCAAGATGCACGATTGAGGCTTTCCCAATAATAAAGTTTATGCCATTCTTCTTTAGACAAGTGTTTCCTAAGACGGGGACTAGATGATTTTGGTATAGGTTTTACCTTTAGGTCCAATTCTCCAAAGAGATCATCTATGTTCATGGTACTGGTAGAGGAAAGAGAATCCCATTCACCATCGCTTGAGTCGGGAGATTCATCATAAACTGGGGGAGTTGATTCGTGAGACTCGTCGTAGATTGGGGGAAGTGGTTCGTGAGATGTCTCGATGCCTGCATAAGCACAATCTTCCTCTTGAAATGGTGACGAAGTAATAGGAAACCCAATTCGAAGCGGCTGACACCCTAGCCCTAGGTATTTCGGTCGTGGTGAGATAGTGATCAGTTCTGTCCTTCCATTTTGATGTAGTCCTAACCCACTGTGCCCGTCATAGCCTTCGTTTTGCATAATCTTAAAGCCTTTTCTATATTGGTCCTTAGCTATTTGAATAGACAAAGGGGGGTATTCATTGTCTTCTTGATACAACCAGGAGGTAATATCATCTTGATCCATAATTTCTTCACTTAACTCTCCCCATTTGGTCAATGTCATTGCAGGGGGAACATGGAATGTGACTACTGACTGCCTTCTATCTGCCATGGGCAAGCCATATGCCTTGGTGGAATTAGTTGACTGACATAGTATGATGCCTTTATGTGATATTGACCACAACCCTTCTCTTGGATCTCGACCTTAGGAGTGTTTGATGGTGGTTTGAATGAAATGGACTTGGTAAGATGTGATGGGTCAACGTATAGGGATAAAGTGGATCATGAAGCTTCTTGGTTAACAGGTACTTGTCGATGTGGAACTTCCCTTAGGCTTGTACAATATTGAAAAGGATCTAGATCACCATCAATTGTGATCTCGGTGCCATTATAAGGGAATTTAAGACATTGGTGGTATGTTGAAGGTACGACTTTCATTGCGTGTACCCAAGGTCTACCTAACAACAAGTTGTATGGAAGGGTGAGATCCAAGACTTGGAAGCTGGTGTTCATAATTACTGGGCCAATTCTGATAGGGAGTGTGACAATTCCCTTGGATGATCTTTCCTCATCATCATAAGCCTTGATGAATATACTCTTAGAAGTGTCTACGTAGTCTTCTAAGAATCCTAATGCCTTAACCAATTTTAGGGTACACGGGTTCAAACCCGCTCCTCCGTCTACCAAGACGCGTCTGACTTTGGTTTGATGGACTAGGACTTCAAGATGTAATGGGTCATTATGATCAGACTTTTCGGTTGAGTAATCTTGTTGGGAAAATGTGGCATGATGCGAGTTGGTCAAATATCCCACCATTTCTTTGAAGCGATTGACATCTAAGTCCGTCGGAACGGTAGTGTTCTTCAATGCTTTGTCAAGTATGGCTCGATGTTTTGGTGAAAAAGTCAATAGTTCGAAGATAGATATTTGTGTGGGGGTTTTGCTCAATTGATCGAGGAGATTGTATCTAAACTTGGACCTCTGTGTAGGTGGCTCAGAAGAAGGACCTGGAATAGCTATTTTAGTTCTATGTGTGTTCACATTACATTTCAGGTGCTTCTTAATGATGATGGTATCAACATGTTCATTTGCAACTCGGAGGCTATATATGGTATTTCCTTTTCCATAGTCATACTTGGTGTTTGCGTAATTGGTAGATGGATTGGTCTTGTTTCCCGAACCAGAGGCTTTTCCTTTTGTGTGGTCATGTAATGGGTCTGTGAAGACCTTATGATCACTGTGCTTAGTATTTTTTTGCTTGTTTACCTCTATGGTTCCGTTTTCAACAAAGTCTTGAATGGTATTCTTTAGTTGGCGACATTGTTGTAGGTTGTGTCCTTTCATTTGATGATAGTCACAAAAAGCGTTATCGTCCGACCATGAAGGTTTGAATTGTCCAAGATCATACTCTCTTGGTTCCAAAGGTTCGATGAGATTATGTTTGACCAATTATTTGAAAACTACCTCGATTGGTTGTCCTAAAGGTGTAAATTCATGCGTAGGAAATCTCCTTTGGGGTCTTTGTTGTGAATTTTGGACATAATTAGCCGTTTGATCTGGACTGTTCATCATGTATGCATTTTGGTTGTATCCTCTAAATGTGACAACTGGTCCTATATGTATGTGTTTAGCATCAACAATTCCATCATTCGTGACATTCTTGTTCCTAGACCAAAATTTGTTTCTCTCATTCGACGCGTTTGGATGTTGGACAATTGGGCTTCTGCCTGGTACTTTTATTTCGCCTTTGTCAATAAGGCCCTTTTCAAGGATGATCCCCTTTTGTAACAAGTCTAGGAATGAAGTGCAACAGTGTACCCGTAAGTCACCTCTTAGTTTCAGATTGATGTTTTCGAGGAATATCCCGACCTTTTGTTTTTCGGGTATTTCGACTGGACAACGGCTAGCTAGACTTCTCCATCTCTGGAAGAAAGTGGTGAAAGTTTCGTCATCTTCTTGTGTCGTGTGGCACAAGGTTGCTATTGTCACTTCATTGTCTATGTTAAATGCAAAATGTTCGACAAACTTCTCAACTAATTCACCCCAGGATCATATACCATTTCGTAATTTAGAAAACCATTCCAACACTATCCCTATAAGGGTTCGTGGAAATAGTCTCATCAAGTATGTGGGGTCATATGATATGTCCATGCATGCCGTTGAAAATTCTCTAATGTGTTCTAAAGGATTCTTCCTCCCATTATACTTAGGAAAATTTGGTATAATGTATCCATGGGGGAAAGGTGTCATATAAAGCGCTTTGTCGAATGGACATGGACATAGATCTTGTGCTGAGATAGTTCGTTTGCCTGACATAGACATGTTGTCCATCTGTTGTTGAAGAGTTTGCATTTGGTTTTGAAGGACATCTACTTGTGTCAAGGACATGTTGTTTGTGTTGTTTGGATTGAGGTAGGTGTTCTGATATGCCATGTTTTGTGACGGGTTGTGATTTGGTGAGGGAATATATCCCGTTAGAATTTTCTGATTTGGTATAGGAATATTTCCTGTCTAAAGGTTCTGATATGGTATAGGAATTTTGTCTGTCTGAATGGTCTAATTGGGTATAGTAATATTTCCTATATGAATGGTTTGATTTGGTATAGGGATATTCCCGCCACCTTTGGATCTCTTACCAGTCGTGTTGGTGCCAAAGGGGTTGGAGGAAGTTGCTCCCGCAGTAAATTGTAAACCATGTGTTACGTCGAAAGGGATTGTTCTTACAATTGACGATGTTTGAGTAGATACGCTAGTCAGAATTGCTGCAGTTATTTGGGGAATAGAAACACTTGACGTTGCAGTTTGCATTGGTTGAGTATGCTGTGTTTTCAAAGTATGAATATCAAATCCTGGTGGTAGTGTGGCACCTTCTACTAGCAACTTTTCTAGATAGCATTGGGGATCATTGCCAAACACTCATCCATAAAGGATGCAAATTCAGGATCTTGTACAGCGGCGTCTATGTCTTCTATATATATTCGTCCATGTGTGTCTCTAGTGACGTATCCAATGATGAGGAAAGTTATCTATTTCTGCAACATGCAATTTCCTAGGAAGTATCTATATGCATGCAACTTAGGATGACTATGACTAAGACGTTGACTGTGACTAAGACGTATATGACACCTAATGATGCAAGGTTTTGAACAAAAATTTTCCAGTTTCTGTCCAAGGTTGAGCTTAAGAAACCAAAAGTGAAAGTGACAGTGATGTTTCAGACTCAGTTTGCGGTTTTTGAAGTTTTCTGTTGATAGTCAAATGCGGTTCACCTAACAGTTGCGGTTCAAATTTGGACAGATGCGGTTTACTATGATGCATGCAGTGATTTGACTAAATGCTCATTTCAGACACTGATCGAGTTTGGACTTTTTGACAGATGCGGTTTCGTTTATGACAAATGCGCTTTTTCAATATGCATGCGGTTTTTCTGATAGATGCGGTGTTTTCTATGGCAAATGCAGTTTGTGAATACGCATGTGGTTCTAAATATGGACTCTGTAAACCTGAATTTTCTGACAGACACTTGCGGCTTGAAAATTGACAGATGCGGCTTGCATGCACATATGCGACTCAAAATATGACAATTGCGGCTCGTAATATCCAAACTGTGGAAAATGAATGTTTTTGACAGACACATGCGGCTTTTCCCTTAACAAATGTGACTTGCTAAGACAGATGCGGTGTTTAAACTGATAGTTGCGACTCAATTTTTGACAGTTGAAGTTTTCCAGAAAGTTGTTTTGACTGACTCCGTTTGTTGATCAAGATTTTTGATGAATACATCAAACATAAGCACATAAAACAATGTATTTTCAGTTTGTGATAATGGGACTGTTAAAACTCGAAAAACATTTACAACCTAGGCTTTTTGGACAATACTTGCTGAGTTCTTACTTGGATTTCTCCAGCTACGCATATTTATGGCGGATGACTAGTAGTTTGACCCCACTGGCTCCCCTCTAGGACACCAACTTATACGGGGCAACCAAGCTACTGTACCCATGAAACTCCCATGGCATACATCTCATCTCGCCACATAAACTAAACCGTAAGAATGTAAGACGGCTTCACAAGGCCGACCCTACTGCGCCAACAAGTAGGTAGGATTTTGGTAAATCTACAACAAGGTGTTTAATAAGGGCATTTTGTTTGTGGGGCACTATCCAACGTCGGCGAGAGTCCATTTCTGTCCATCTCATCAGAATAGTGTGTGTGATTCTTGGGTTTCTACAAGAATCCACTTTTATATACTGGTTGGAAGTTGCTTGGCGTCTAGCGTGCTACCGTTCTGAGTCGTCTTGGGGCGAGTACTTTTTTCCAACAAGACAGGCCCAAGTTTTAGAGTTGGTAACTGTTTCTCTTGCACCCAGGATCACACGAATGCGTAAGGGGAGATGGTACTTCAGTGTACCAAATCGTTAGGGTGATAAATATGTGCTTTCGCACCAAACACAGAAAACACTGATTCTTTTTAATCCAAACGACAGTTATCTATCTACCAAACAAAAAGATTTCTAAATAAATAAAGACAAAGGTATTAGGTCTTGCATGCAAATTGATCAGTAGTTTATTGTTCTTGTCTTCGGCTTTCATCCTATAGAAAATATTGTCTTTGGTTTTTATTGTCTTCTATGCTTCGTCCTTCAAACACTACGTTATTCCCTCTTAACACAACTGAAACAAACATTAGCAAAAAACGAAAATCACACAAAATCGATAAAAGAAAACACGGATGTACGAAAGTCAAATAAAAAAAGTGAAAAATGTTTACCAGTCAGATGCGGCGTTTTGAGACACAGATGCGGTTCAATATCGACAGGCGGATGCGGTTCACGAATTTGTTGACAGGCGGATGTGGTTCAGGACTTCGCGGATGCGGTTCGAGATGACAGATGCGTCGCTGTTTTTATCAGATGCGGCTCGTAATACAAATGCGTCGGTGTGTTGAACATATGCGGTGCACCGTACGAAAAAAATGCAAAAAAGAAAAACGGAAAATAGAAAGACGAAAAGATGTGTGAATTTTAAAGCGTGTTCACGTCGGGTTCACCAAATGGTACATAGAATTAAAATTTAGATTAGGATATATGCAACTAGAATAAATAATGTTAATATGAATCTAACCAATATTAATTTAAATCAAACAACAAAGAATGAGGAAATGAACATAATAAACTAAACAAATTAATGGAAAACTCTCACCGAATATGCGTTCACCCCTTCAAATTATCTTGATTGCTCTTCTCCATTTTGCCTTTTCAGTATTCTTGCCCTTAGATTTCTGTGTTTGAATGCAAGCATAACTTCGTCGATTGTCTAAGCAAAATATCGAAGATAAGTTTCTTCTCGAAAGTGTATGATTTTGGGAGGAGGAATAATGATAATGACAAGCCATTTTATAGATTTTGGGTTTTCGAACGATCGACTCAGATTGAAAGAGAGATTGACGGACGAGATTGATGAATGTCATGCGATGTGAGTTCTGTGTCGGATAGAACGTGAGTTAGAACACGAATTCAAGATCCTAATTTTCAAAAATAGAAGAAATTGACTTTGTATGTCAAAGACAAAGTTAGAAGTTGGAAAATAACGCATTCAAATGCAAACATGAGTTAATTAATTAAATAAAAATATTTAATTAATAGACACATGATGCATATGAGTTGGAACTAGTTAACTAACTAGTTGTGACAGAGAGTCCTCTTGCAGAGATAACCAGATGTTGAATCCAGAGATAACTGGAGAACTAAAAATAGATCTCGAGTCAGAAGGAGAGTGAATGATTAGATAACTGATTGATAGAAGAATGTGACATAAATAATTAAATATGAATTAAATGTTAATTTAATTCAACATTCGAAAATAAGAGACTTTAATTAAATAAATAAAGATAATTTATTTAATTTGACTGTTTGAAAATGATAAATTGAATAATTAAATAATAAATATTTAATTATAAATAAAGGCGGTTAAATGAATAATTAAATAAAGATATTTAATTATAGTTGAAATATGATAAAAGGGCGGTTAAATAATAAATTATTTAATTGATAGATAAAGGGGGAATTAATTAGTTAGCGACATAATTAAACAAATATGATTTTATTTGATTAATCAAGTCGAATAAAAGTTATTTATGAATTTATGAATTAATGAATTAATTAAAAAGGGGTATTTAATTAATAGAGGAAATATGTGTTAGAAAAGGTAATTAAATAATCAACATTATTTAATCATGATCACAAATTATAGAAAATTATGTCGAATGTGTACTTGCAAGCCTAGACCAATTTTCGGTGTCTACAACATATTTGTAATTAAATGACTGAGGCCTAGCATGTTGTTGGAAGACCATTGTGGTAGAATGTAATTAATCCTGAGAATTAAAGATAATATATTTATTTTTTTGTATGATTGATATTGTTGATTTTACTGTAGGGTTGGATAATCTTTTTTGGATCCTCCATCCATGACTACATCATAGAGGTATATGAAGTGGGTAGAATACTTGTAGGTATTTTTTTTGTTCTTAAGCATGGGGTTGGTCTTGACTAGCACGATAGTTGATTTGGTAGAACAAAGATGATAAAGATCCATGCTTTGTGGATGCATGGAGCCCTAGATGGGAGGTAAGGGGTTTTTTAAGATATATTTGTGTAGGAAGGATGTTTATTCGAAAGAAGGTAGTTATGTATGTTGCAAAGTTCCATGAGAGATAATCTCATTAAGGAACTACATGATGACATATTGGGAGGATATTTTGGTATAAATAATACTTGGCTATGTTGGATGAGTGGTATTTTTGGCCATGCTAGTGCCAAGATGTCAAGACATTTGTTGAAATATGCATGATTTGTCAAATTTCATAGGATGTTTCCCATAATATAATTAATATGTGACAATACTTCAATTGAACAAGATTCGTTCATTGGTAATCACCATGAATCTAGTGTCAGTGTCTCTAGGTCCTTTCCTATTGGTGGAATGACACTATTACCTAAAGGTATTCATTATCTCCCCCTTTCCAACTATAGTTCATAGATACTGGACTCATAAATACTAGCATATGTATTGATCAAGGTTGGTCCTAGCTCAAAACAAATGCACGTTGATCAAACAACCCCTACCCACAATAATTTCTCTATATATGTCTCCTCCATTTCACTAGTGAAGTTATGATTTTAATTCCCAATGTTGTCTTGGCTAAAAAATTATTTGGAGGAACTTTACATGGACTTTGTACTTTGAATACTTAAAACTTAGAGGGTTAATGAATCTATCTTTGTAGTTGTTGACATGTTTCAAAAATGACATACTTATTCCTGTCAAAAGTCAAATGAAGATTTCAAAATTGTAAATTCATTCTTTAAAGTAGTGAGACCACATAGGCTATTGTTGAGAATCACTTTATATAGGGATACTAAGTTCCTAAGTCATTTTTGGCACACATTCTAGAAGAGACTAAGAACACAACTGAATTTTTTTTGGCATACCATCCATTGATAGATGGTTAGATAGAGGAGGTTAATAGTACTAAGTTTGAGAAAAAATTATAGTTTGATAGGAGATAAATCAACATAACGATATTCTTTGTTGGTGCAAGACAAATTTGTGTTCAACTCAATGAATTAGTCTACAAAAAAGATCCATTTTCATATTGTTTACAAGACATATCCCAAAAGCATTATAAAATTGTTAAAGTTTCATGGGGGTGAGTATATCATAACAAATATAAAACACTTTACCCAACACATGAAGGTGGCACATGCACAAGTGGAGAAGTAGTTGGAGGAAAACAACATTGAGTATAAGGCAAGTGTAGATGAACATAGAACAGAAAATATTTAGGTAGAGGGTGAATTAGTCATGACACATTTGAGGAAGGAAAAATTCCCTAGAGAAATATATAATATATTGAAGCCAAAGAAGATTGAACCTTAAAGAGTGTTGTGCAATTTTTTTAAGAATGCTAATGAGATTGAGTTACTAGAGGGTTTGTATATCTCACCAATATTCAATGTAGTTGATTTGTATGAGTATCATGAATTTGAGGATGTGGCAAAGAATATGTCATTACTACAAGAACTAGATTGGAGGCAACATGTGCTTGTGAGTCCAAGAGATGAGATAGAGTAGATTTTGAATGAAAATTCGAGCATAAGAACTAAGAGGAAGCAGTACAAGGAGTATCTCTTTTTATATAAGGGAAGAGGACATGAGAATAATACTTTAATATTTGAAGATTAAGTGAGCTTGTTGGGTGGCCACAACACCCTCCCACTTTCTTAATTTTGAGCACTATGCTCACAAATTTGTTACTTGAGATGTTTGATGAAAGAGAATCTTAGAGGTTGAGCAATATTGCATCACCAAATATATTTTCTTTATTTTGAAGTATTTTAAGATTCTACATACATAATAATTTTGTTGTAGAAACATGTTCTTATCACAAACCCTGTTCTAATTGACCTCACAATTCTAATAGTTGTTAATTTCACCACATGTTATCGCAATTGAACATCTTTGATGTCTAAGATTTCGATCACGAGATTGTAGTAGACCAACACAAACTCCCATTTGATATCTTGGTGCTACGTTTTCTTAATTTTTTTGCAGTACTCTATAATACTTAAGGAGATCCTTTTGATCTTTCATACCAAATTTGTAATAATACACCTATTGTAACATTTTATGTTAGTCCAAAGATCGACAATATCCTTTCACTTACAAAATCAATTATAAATAAGAAGACAAGCTCCTTGAAAATAAGGCAAAGTGTTGGAACATAAGATAGGTAGTAGATCTTAGGTTCTCTTGTTGTTGTGCTATGGACTCATAGATTGCAAAGAATACATAATTTTTTTATATAAATTGTCATGTCAAAGAATTAAGTAATTAGTTGACATGCCCATCTCACATCTCTTCTAGTTCTACTTCTGTTGTATACTCTTTTTAAGTATTTTATTGTTTCGTGTCTGGGCTGCACACCAAAACTAACAAACACCTCCTTCCAAATCCAATATCCATTATATTCAAACCGAAGGAGCAACCATCCACTTGTATATATCTACTAGTTCCTTAACTGAGGTGATTATGATTTCTCCCCTTTGTCTATCTTCTTCTCTACCCAAAAGTGCATCTTTTTTGTGCCTAGGTAACTCCCTTTTGAAGATTATTTTTGTTCCTCTATCTCCACAAAGCTAACATCCCCCTTTTTGCTTACACCAAACTTCTATCAACTCACATTTTTCTAATTATTATAGCTAATACTTAACTCAAATCCATATACTATAGTGATAATATTTGCCAAGACTTTTACATTAGTGAAAGATATTATTTATATATCTAATTATGTTTATTTTTAGTAATTTAGGGAATTTATTATTTCATGTATATAAATAAGTAGGAATACTAAAATTTTATACATATTATTGAGTATTCATTTATAAGTATTATTTTAAATTTGAGTTGTTATATTAATAAATTATTTAATAATGACTATAAATTGTGTATATTAAAACTAATATATTTAAGATGATTTCAAATCACACTTTTTATAATATGTACAGTTTATTTATTAGGCACATCACTCAATATGATTCATAATCAAATAGCCAAAGAAAAATGTTGCAAAGTTATACAATTGCTAACAAGGTACTTATATTTTGGTTGAACCTACAATCGTGACAAGATATACACTTCAACAATTTTATCATGAAGTTGACATTATGACCATTTCTTCTTTATAAAACCACACAATTCACAACGCCTTGCACTTACACTTGTGAAATGAACACATATTTCTCTTGTAGAATTCACCATATACAAATTAGTCTAGGTTAGTCATAAATACATTTATACATGTTTGATTTAACAAAGTGAAATAAAATAAAATTTATCAATAATCAACATTTTAATTGTTTATTCACACATAAACACACAATCAAAATATAACATCCAAGTCATCCAGTTTCGACCCAAGTCCAAATTACAATGGGATAATAAGTGCCTTAGAAGTCAATTACAAGGATGTGAGAACCCTATCCCAAGGCAATAACCCTTGGGGTTCAAAATGACCATAAAAAATATATATATTTTTAAAGCAAAAGGCATATTGCCTATATATATATATATTTATAATAATATGCAAAATTTACAATAAGTACTATGTTCATTTTCAGAGGCCATATTGCCTTGATCTCTATTACAAGCATATATGCAAATTAGTCTTGCAAAATTAGACACAAAATTAGACTTGAATATAATGATGAGAGCACACTAAGTTCAATGAACGTTTTCAGAGACCATGCTACCTTGACCTGGCTATTTCAAGTATTTATGCAAAATAGTCTTGCCAAACTAGACAAAACCTTAAACCCAAATTTCCTGATGAGAACACTAAACAATTTTGATCACAACCAAAAACACTATATGTTAATCATGAACTAATAGAGATCAAAGAAATTCAATCTCCATCAGTACCATCTGATTTTCATCTTGGGCTTCTTCCACAATGCCACCAAATTGATCATCATGTATAAATTGAAAAGAGTTATTGGTTATGGCTCCAAGATTTTGGAATCCCAATTGCTGCTCCACTCTCTCAACTGGTTCATGATGGGCAGTGTTGATGAAGTTGTCATTACTTTGGGAACCATGCTCTTCCATACTCCATTGACCCATGCACTACGCCATGTTGTTTGAAGACTCCCCAATAAATTGAACATCCACTTGCTTCCCTTCTTCTTCACCAGGTATATTGTGGAAATTATTAGCAACAAAGCCATTATATTTGTCACCTAGCTCCTCCAACCTACAATACCCTGTAAATTGAGCCATGTTAGAAGAAGATGCAACAACATTTTGTACACCCATATGTGGTAAAAGATCCTCATTCTCTTTTGCAACTCCTTCCAAAAATTCACCCTGTGACTCTTCATTTAGGTTGATAACATTGACAATTTGAGTACCAAACAACTGAAGTTGGCCACCCACTAATTGTCCATTTTCCTTTGACACTTCCCTAACATTTCTCTGGCTATTCTCCACTTCAGACTCATGTTGATCCATGGACAAATTATTAACACCCGAATGCACTTGTGGTTGACAAGACACAAACCTAGAAAGCTCATGATCATGAGTGATAAGCACCAAAATGGCATGTGCCTTCACCTTTACTTTGTCTACAAATTCTGGCGCAAACCCCCGTGCATAATTTCTAAGAACATTTAACATGTAACTTGAGTTCTAAAGAGAAAGTGACTTGTTAATTGCAATGATTAGTTTCTGAAAATCTGACCTATGCAGTAGAAAGTGCCTAGCAAAAAGCCCTCCTACATATCCATGCCCTTTCCGGAAATCATACCTTTGATAGGATTTGTGAAGAATTCCATTTTGCAAATAAACCTCATTTACTACCTTGTTTGTGACAAACTCAACTAAGCAGACATCTTGCAACAAGTCCATAAGATTGGAAATAAAAATGGATAGCAATTGAGAAAGATAAATTAACCTTTTAGCTTTCGGCTTCAGAATTTCCACTCCAGACATTGTAGGCCGAGAGACCAGAGTAAAAGATGGTTGGGACTCACTAAGGTGAGCTAGTGAGGTGGTAGGGATAGGACTTGCTAGAGTCAAACTAATTGCATGAGATTTGACATCTTGAGAAGACTCAAGATCTTGAGAGGAACCATAAACTAGAGAGTTAGTGGCATGGATAATTAAGTGGTCTTCACTAGTAGTCTTCCACCATGTCACCACACCCTTGCATCATAAAAGTGGACAATCAATGACAAGATGGCCAATGATAAATCATTGTTTACATTTGAAAGGAGACTCTCATAGTCTAGTGGTTGAGTACAAGGTCTTTAAATTGTTAAATAAAATATTTCATTTCAGTCAAACTTTGTAAAAAAAAGTACACATTGTAAATAGAAGCCAATTAGATTACTACTAAATTGTTTTAAAAATAATTTTAATTAAAAAAACTTACATCTTAACTTCAGAAAAGATAAATATTTGCTTAATATTATAATTCTTCTTCGGAGGTTGCTGCTCCTCTTCCGGGCCCCTCTTCTTTGATTCCACCGTTAGACTGTTTTGCTGGGATTGTTGTGCCTGACCTTGCACATGCTGTCGCTGCTCCGTTGGACCTTTTTGCTGTCACTGTTGTGTCTGACCTTGCTCTTGTTGTCGCTGCTCTGTCAGACCCTGTCCACCCTTTGCTGGGTGCCTTTGCTGTTGATTCTTTGTCGGATGCCTTGCTGCCAGCTCCCTCGCTGCTGGGTGCTCCTGTGGTGGCTGAGGTGGAGTTGATCCCCTCTCCGTTCTCTTCGGTTCCAACTTCTGAGCCTCCTTGGTCGGTTGTTCTTCGGAAGAAGAAATCTGTGTCTGCTTCTCAGTCTCAGGCCCGTGGAGCCTGCTCTGAACCCCCTGGGTCTGGGGTTGCTTAATTTCTTGTGTAAACTGTCTGTCAGCTAGTCTTTGACAACTGTTTGTCAACTGTTTCTAGTTGTGCCTTTAGTTCAAGTTCTGTTTGAACTATGTTTTCCTTTGGCCTTTTCGGCCCGTTGTGAAGGGTTCGACACCCTGTAAATGCTACTTCAATTTTCAAAAACAACTTATAAAATAGCTTATATAAGTAAGTGTCGATTGAGATAAAAAAGAAGAAAAGAAATGTAATGCTCAAGATGAGGCTGGACGATCCTTTGAATTCAATTTTTACCAAAATTTATAAAGAGATGATGAAAGTGATTCTTAAAAAGCCAATTACATGTCTATAGTCTTCAAATATTTGAAATTTGAATTAATCATTTCTTAACAAGAAAAACATTGCTTTGAACCTAGCTAAACCTTGATTACTAGCAAAGATGATGAAATTTCATGCAAATCCCACTAGCAAATAGATTTAAATAATTATAAGTTTTGAGTATGTGTATCTTGGCCACTAACTATGAGTCCTTGTTAAAAGCTTTATACTATTAGTTAATTTTGGAAAAGCATTATTTGATTGAAACATATCAAACTAATACGGATATTTCAGATATATTTATTTATAAGATATTGAGAGATCAGTTTTTTATGTTTTTATTAGAGATGCATTTAAGATATTTATATTAATATTTATTAGATTTTATGTATAAAAATTCGTATTATCACCATCTACATTTGGTGATAATGAGGTTTAACATATAAATAACCATAAAATTTATATTAAAAGATTTTTACTATCCACTCTATTACAACTCCACCTTGCTGCCATTGTAATTATACCTCTGAACATAATGAGGACTACTGCAATGCCTAAGAAACAGAATTTGGAGCAACTATAGGTCTTCAATGAGGCTATGGCCTCAATAGAATTGTATCATGATTTCATTTTGGAGTAAACTAAGGAGGAATGATTGAAGATTACCAGAGAACTATTCTCTCTTCCATCTAAGGAACAGAGTGCTAATAACTGAACCTGAAAGATCTGATTTACATAGCATATGGTATGTCATAATCAGACACCAAGTAAAAGAACATAAAGTTAAGGACGGAAGCCTTTTGTTTTAATGTGGTGTTGTTTGAACTGGAACACATCAAACTAATTTCAATTTGTATAGGGTCTTGACATTTTCTTTCAATGCCTTACTTTCAAAAAACGGGTCTTCACATTCATTTTCATTTACCTCAAGCATAAGAGATCTTGAATTCTCGCATTGGTCATTTCCATCAAAAATCATCTTTGACAAAATTTCCTTGTCACATGAAGCTCTATGAATTTCTTCCTCTGATGTATCTGCAGCTATGAGACGATATGCATATACTTTTTTCGTCTGTCCTATTCTGAAAGCTCTGCTTATTGCCTGCCGAGTAATAGCAGGATTCCATGGAATATCAAGGAGGATAACTCTGCTAGCACCTGTAAGATTAATGCCTTCTCCACATGCTTTAATTGAGGCAAAAAGTACCTTTGTGTCCTTCGACTTGTTGAATTTTTCAATTATTGTTTGCCTATCCTCTGAAGCACTGTTACCATCAAGTCTTAGAATTTCACTGCCTTTAGTCCAGTTCTTTGCTCTGACAACCATATTTTCAACTAAGGCCAAAGGGGAAAGGAATTGGCTAAAAACTAATAGCTTCTCTTCATTCACATTGCAAAGTGAAAGCATGTCAATAATGAATTTAGTCTTCACACCATCATTAGGATCTGCTACTATATTACCGACATTGCTACTATTAGAATCCAACCAGCCAGAAGCATTGTCTTCTTTCCCTATACTTACTTTCTGCAGTGAAGGATGTATGCAAACTGCAGAAGACTGTATATCTTTACTGAGTCTGGACCCTGTACAGGTTTTCAAACTGTTAAGTGCTTCCCGCTGTACTGCATTGAGTTTTAAAATCACCACAAATTCTGTAAGTCCCGGCAATTTTTTAAGAATTTCTCCCTTATAATAATGGATGATTGGTGAAAGCAACTCTTGAAGATTGCCCACGGCAAATGCTTTCATTTCCTTACTGCCGCTCTGCAAATAAGAATCCATTTCTTCACAGAAAATCTTTTGAATCGTATAATGTTTTCCATTTGCCATTTTGAAATGCTTTTCACCTTCCAATATCCGTTTGTAAATGGTTTTAAAAAGTTCCTCTTCAAGAATATCAGGCCTTACAAGCCTCAAAAGGTTAAAGAGCTCTGTAATATTATTCTGGAAGAGCGTCCCTGATAAAAGCACCCTACGCTTAGTATGTATTTGCATAAGGGAATTCAATATGTTTGTTCCACTATTTCGTGGGAAGTGTCCTTCATCTAAGATCAGCAATCCAGGACATTCTAAAAGAATTTTCCGGCATTGCTGGCTAACTTTCATATCATTCCCAGGCTTCTCCAGCTTCTCAGACACTATGCTTGAGAATTGAGCGTAACTGACAAGAAGAATGCTTTTTTTCTTTCTCCAATCTTTCAATATCTCCAGCTGGTTACACCTTGATGGTTCCAGCCTGTTGTTGACCTCATAGAGGTTATATAGAGAAATTTGCTCTATTTCCCACTGCTTGAGTTCCTTCATCCATGTGCATAGCATACTCTTCGGTGCTACAATCAAGGGCCTCTCTTCTGGGTACTTGGCTAGAAAACTCTGAATAAAACTTACTACAAGAAAAGTCTTACCAGTACCTGGAGCATGAGCCAAAATGCATCCCCCAGGCTTTTCAGTTATTAAGTTTTTTCTCAAGAACTCAAAGCCATCAAGCTGATGCTGGTGCATACGTTTTTCCAATAGTGGATGAAGAACAAGGTTCAGTATAGGGAATTTTTGTGCTGTTTCTTTCCCATTGCGTACCTCAATAATATTACCTTCTGGAAGAATCCTAGAATTTTCATCGCAGGTTTCCCTGGCCTCATTTGACCTCCTACGTGCCTACAAAGAATACTTACAGAATTAGCAAACTTAAAAGGGCAAAAGGCATTTGACATTCATTAATTCTTGCTCTTTTGGATTTCTGTATGTGTAAGTGACTGAGTGAGTGAGTGAGAGGTGTTTTGAAATGGAAATGATTAGTAAATATTTGAAAAACAGTCCAAAGCAATTTACAAGCCATCTTTTATTTCACAAGTGATTTCTTTTACTGATGTATGAAAAAACCTTTTCCTCAGTTCTTTATTTCCTTTTCTTAAATCACCACTTAACAAGAAAAGGGAAAATAATCTTTGAAGCAAAATATAAACCCGCAAAACATATTTCTTTTAAATTTTAATGCTTTCCCAGCTCATACATACTGTTGTCCTCAATTTTGAATTCTCAAAATTTGACAACCCATATGAAATTTTGCCTAAAATTTCTTCATAAATCTCTATGGCACGCATTTCGAGGCACCAAAATTCTCCAATTGAATTGTGCAGCCATTGGTCTCCTTCCTATTTTGCCTTGAGCGAAATTTGGTCGACATGTTTTTCCCCTTGTTTTGTCTAATTTCGGGATTTTTGACCACCATTGCAAATAGGGATCTTTTTGTGTTAAATCACGTTTTACGAGGTGTTGAAGTTAAAAAAAATTTAGATTTCAATTGATGGTTCCCTTGGGCATCCTTTCATCAGCTCCCCTTTCCGATTTCATAAAATTCTGAGTTTTTTTTTCTTGTCTTTTTGGTCAAATTCGGGTTTTTAAAGCAACTCAACAGAATAGGGAATTTTAAGTCTAAAAGCAAAATTGCTTAAGTTACCAAAAAACCCGAAATTGCTTAAGTTGCCAAAAAACCCGAAATTGCTAAAGTCATAAAAAAACCCAAAATCGCTTAAGTGACCAAAAAGTTCCTATTTTGTTAAAGTGAAAATTGTCAAAAGAGCAAAAAGTTCCGATTTTGCCAAAAGCAAAATTGTTAAAGCTTCAAAAAGTTCCTATTTCACTTAAATTGTTAAAGTGCCAAAAAGTTCCTAAAATTGCTAAATGAGCCAAAAGTTCCTATTTTTTCCAAATTGTCAAAAGAAAAGTTGCTGAAAGCTTTCAAAAACCCGATTTTGGTCTTTTTTGTGCTATTTTCTTTTGTCATTGAGCTTGAAAAACCCGACACCATGCTTGAAGAGGGCAGTTTGAGTTTGGTTTTGATTGTCTCTTTTCTTTCATGGTGTTTCCATTAATTTCTAGCAAAGAAATCAGATTTTCAGCTGCAATAAATCAAGTCATTTTTATTTGTTGAGCTTGCCCAAGTCATCTAGGGTTTCATCTTCATTTTTGCTTTCAGCTTCTCTTCTCCAAGGTGCGTTGCTTTTCTTTTCTTTCTTGTTATGTTTTCTTTTTTATTTCTTTGTTCAATCACGTCTTTCTTTGCTGCAGACGTTTTTCTTATGATTATGGTCTTTTTCAAGAGTATTTTCATGTCTTCTCCATGGCGTGTCTCTTCCCTTTCATATTCGCGTTTTTTTTTGCAGCTGTTTTATATCATTGTTCAACAAGACCATCATTCCCTTGCTTTAATGGAGTCGGTTTCACTAAAAACAGCAAATTAAAAAAAACATGTTTCCTTACAATGGCAATCACGGTTTTTCTAAATAATGTTATCCAAAATGGCTATAAAAGAAGTTTGTGGAAGTCTCATTTTTGAAAATACCTTTTTGACTAAGAAATATCATATGCGTTTCACCTAAATACCTTCTTTTCAGCAAGAATGTCACTTCCATTTTCCATTTCCCATTTTCATTTGCCTTCGCTAAATTCACCTCATTCATTTTACTCATCTCATTTACCTCCATTTTCATCTCCATCAAATCCTCATTGCCATTTTTACAAAATAGGGCTTTGACTTAATTTCGAGTTTCTATTATCCAATAGCATTTCGGGATTTTTCATTAAAATTGCAAGTTTGAAGTTGCAAATTGAAATTTGCAAAGACTTCTTATTTTTCCTACCTTGCAGTCAGCCTTCCAAAACCCGAAATTGAGCTTTGGCCTCACTTTTGCAGCCCCTTTGTCTCATTCTCGTTACTCCTATTTACACACATGACCTACCAAATCAATAATATAAGGCATGGGCCTTATTTTTCAAGCAAATTCCTAGGCTGGAGAATGATACAAAGAAAGAACAACAACATGATGAAGCCACACAAGGAGTTGAACAAGTGACATGATTGAGCATGGACTGCTTTCAAGACGGAGATGGAAACATGTTTTCCAAACAGCAGCATGAAGACCCAATCTAGGATGATGTAATTCAAGTCGTATCTTTGGACACTTCAAATAGTTTCAATTACATATTTGTAATTTAGTTTTGACAAATTACATGTAAAATGGAAAAATGTAATTGCAAGTAATCATATCACTCGCAAAGTTGTAAAAGGTAATTATATGTAAAACCTTACAAGTCAAATTACAATAGGACTTGTAATGTTGAATAAGTCAATTGCAGTTAGTTAGCGGTTGAGAGATTTTCTCAAGTTTGTTGAGATCCTCCCACCTTTTTCTCAAAGCCTCTCTCCTATAAATACTTGAGGAGGTCCTTTGTAATTTTTATCTTTTTGGCAATAGAGAAAACTCTGCAGAAATTTACAGCAAAAAAGACTTTGAGCTTTGTGTATGTGAAGTTAATTTTCAAGTGGTATAAAGAAGGCATAAGGATTTCATACTTTGTGTTGAATCTTGTTGCATTTCATTACTGTGTTCTTATGTCATGGTAATGTAATTTTCTGAGTTCTTCTTGAGAGGATTGTGGAGTTATTGTGAAAAGACTTTGGTCTGATTTCTTGCAGTCTTTGTGCTTCAAGTTTGAAGGATTAAATTAAATTGATTTACAGTTAGGAATTGTCACTCATAAGTGCATTATATTTACAGACTTTGTGCTGTTATATATAGTATTATTTCGAAAAGGTAGATAGGATTTCAAATTCTCAAGACTTTGAGCTTGGAGAATTGCTTTCCCGTCCCGGAGGAGCAATGGAGGACTTTGTGCCTTCATGGAAACTTTGCTTCTTTCTTTACTTTATTAATCATATATGCTTTCCATTGTGATCCTTTTTTGAAATAAGAAGAAAGGATAGTAGTCTTTTCTGAAAAAAGAGAACAAGACAAGAGTTTCACCCAGGTTTAGAATAGATTTGTAACTAGAATTAATTTCTGAATTGATAAAAAAGAGAGCAAAGGGGGAGCCTTCCCTTTGAAAATAGGAGAGTTTATCTCACGTACTGTGGCTGAAACCACAATTTTGTACACCCTCTCAAGTATACAAAATTTTCAACCAACACATACCAAGAGATGGTACCACGTGATATGTTTTCCTTTTCGTTTATAAGCTCCAATGCATGGGAGATAGAAAAGTTGGTCAAATGAAGTGTATATACCTTATACTTTGAAACTTCCAATACTCTGGCTAGCCAAGTTTGGTTTTAGTTCATAAGCACAATTACCCACTTTACTCGATAATCTGGATAGACATGGTGAACACTTTGTCCACCATATTAGTCTTTGATGTTCTTTGTACACAGAGAAGCACATGGAGAACAACCTTGCTCTAAAAGGGTCAAGGTTACAAGAGTTCTTGCTTATGTATGTGCAATAGATGTTCTTATCCAACAACAAAAAGTACAGAAGACAACCAAAGGAAAAATGCATGAAAGAACTTGATTAAACATAACGAAAAATGCTAGCATTGCAGCTTGGAAATTTTATTTTAACAAGAACAATATCTGGTCAACGAAAATCAGCCCCCATCCTCAAGTGTATGTAGGATTCCACATACACAGGTGAATAAAAATTCCACACTAATGTACCAATACGAACTATCTAGTTTTCTACTAATTATAGTTTTATCTAAAATTATCCCGCTCCACCTATTAACTTGGTCCTAGATTGTCTGTGGTTGTCCTAGAATATTCTTCTTTTCTAGGAGAATAGGGTTGTTTGTATATGTGCACTCTCCTCTTCTTCAAACTGCTAGTACCATTCTCCCACCTCAACTATCAGAGTTTCCCAATACTCACACCTTCATCTAGGTTATGTCATAGACTCATAACTACCCTTGGTTACTACCATTTTTTTTTAACCAATTTCATTACATCTTCAATACCCTCTTAATTGACCAAGAAACCTTATTCCAATTAGATGGATTAGTTTCACAACCTTACCCAACCATAGCAAGGGCACTAGCTCTATACACAAATGTACAATCTTGCACTACAAAGGAAAAACTCACATAACACAGCCAATTCCTAGACCTAGACCTGTTCCTCAAGGGTTGATTTGAGATGGCCCTCCCCACATATCCCTTTCTAGGAATCAAAGACATTGTAGTTCACATACAAAGATGGACTTCATCCACACATTTGAAATGTGCCCCTTAATTTTTTCTTAAATTTTTCGAGCACAAAACCAGAAACCCACCAATGATTAGTGTTAGCTTCCAAAAGATAATCAAACTGAATGTAAACTTCGCCAAGAATGTTCACCAAGATCCTTTGAGAGGTGAGGTGATATCATATGGGAAGGGGTTGTTAGCAACCAAACTAGAATGAAGAACAATACTTAATTGAAATAGACGGAGAACCGACCATGAAGAATCCACATAACCACTTGCTCAGTGGGGGGAAATAAATTACAACAATGAATAATTCATCTGCTGTAATGTTCCCCTTTTTGCAGTGATCATATTAGTTGCTCATCAGCCTATTCTGGAGTCCTGTAGGCTTGTGAGGTGAATCAAAGGGTTCCAGTTTTGGAGGTTTTGTGGTCTTTCCTCAGTATTTACTATTTATAGTAAATACTATTTTTGGAAGTCAGCAGTTGTCAGTCTTTCGCTCATCATGTCCTTTGGAGCAGTTACTCAGAGTTAAGCTTTTGCCTTTGGAAAATATTATTTTGATTAAATTCTTCATTTAAAAGGCAAATTGTTCTAATTTTAAGTTGACCCCTTGGCCTAAGGTGATAACTTAAAGTTGTGTTGAAAGGGAGACTTGAAGGGGGACGCCTCATGGAGGAATTTAATGTTTTTTATTAAATTACCTCTTGTCTTAAAATGGGTGCCATTTTGAGAGGATTAATTCTTTTTTGAAAAGGTAAAATGTGAGATGGCTTTTGGCGTACCATCTGAGGGAATTGAACAGTCATCCCTTTCTCTTTAAAAATGTGGCCTTGCTCTAGCATTTGTTATCTCATGTATATGCTAAACTTATGCTGTCGAAATGACTACTCATTTTGCACTTCAAGGAATGCTGACCTCCTAGTACCTTTCTCAATTTCGTGTTTGCAAGATAACACCTAATTGAATTATTGTTGCTTCTCAATCAGACTAGCAGATAGAGTTCAAAGATGAATTTTTGGAGTGTTCTACCAGTTTTGCAGTTGCTATTTGCACACAGCTGAAAGTAGAATTCACTCGTAGCTGAGTGTATGAATTTTGTTTTGTTTTGGGCATTTGGCCAATTCATTCCTAAGGTCTAGGCGACCATCTTCACCAATTTCCAGATTTTAAATTGAAGTGTGGATTTTTAAATAGAAAAATCGCTCCTCAAGGAGGGTCGTACCTTTCTGTATGCATTGGGATTCATGCCATTAATTATTGCTGGTGTTTTGGAGCTGTTTCTTCATCTCAACAGGGGCGCCTATCTTCTAGTTGATCATTGCACTTGGTTTCATGCAATTCGGAGGTATTTTGGTTGAGTTATGAGTATTTGATGATTTTCTGTAGTTGCTGATTTATCATTTCCAGAATTGCAAATTTCTGAAACAGAGTTAATTTATTTGCTATTTCCATCTTTCTTCTTCATTTCTCATTATGTTCTGACATGGAAACATTGTATAACTTGGTGCTTGAAAAAATGGTGAAAAACATTGTAATTTGCAGCTTTCTTATTTGTACAAACTATTAACAGTGGTATTGTTTCAGTTTTTAACATTGCTGCATTATCTAGTTAATTTCACATTAAGCACCCCTGGATGGCATACCGCCAATGAGGATAAATTGCATTGTAATCTCTTTCATACCCACTTTCAAGTGGTGAATCCCCACTCTTCAGTGGATGCCTGCCGCAGTAGAAGAAGTATTTTAAATTGTAATCTTTTCCCCCCACTGTTTGGTGGTAGCGTGGAAAGTTCCTTTGGTTGGTTATCCGCCTTTCTTACATTTCAATTCAGCATTAGTACTCCACCATATGTTAGCACCTCGCCTATCAAAAGATCTTGAGTGCACATTCTTGGTGTCGAGTTTAATCTCTCTCTTTCAGTGTAATCTTTGTAATATTTGATTCAGTAGATCCTAGGGATCCTTTGACCATATGCCCGCCCCTCTTCCTTAAGTGGTTTTAAGGCGCATTCTTGGTTAGAGTTCTTTCATGCACGTTTTGGGTTATGCTAACCTTAACGGGTGCTTGGTTACATTGTAAATGTTCATTTAAAAAAAAATTGAGACAGTATATTTCATCTGCTTCACAGCAGGCATCCACTCAACAGTGGGGATTTGCCACTTGAACAATGGGTGAAAGATGAAGATACAATATTAATTTTCTCCACACTGGCAGTAAACCATCCAGGGTTAAAGTGTTTGCATTAAAATTCAAAAGTAAATGCAGCAATAATAATGACTGGATTGGTACTACTAATTCACAGCCTTACAATGAAATAAATCTGCAATTTACTAGTGTTATTGCAATAGAATCTGCAATAGAAATCTGCTCCAAAATCCTGCAATGTTTATACTATATTCCTAATTACAAATATGACTTGAATGTCCAAAGAAATATAGCTTCTAAAGAAATAACTAGGTCTGATACAAAGACCAGCAAACTGAAAATATTTAAACCAGCAACTGAACTTTCACTAATTCATTCACAATTTCATCCAAAATGCCCCTAACTCCTCCAAACTGAAAGCACATGTAACTAGGAGCATAGACGTCCAAGGAATTATGGTAAAACATGGAAAGTACTGAGTCTAGAATGAATTGACAACGAACTATAGTGCAAACTAGCAACCATGCAACACATCAAATGTTCAAAATGCCCACATAACTTCACCAAAACACCCAAAATTGGAGGCAATTAATCACAAGAAGCAAGGCGACCATCACCCATGAGAAAGACCCTGCAAAGAAGCCACCAAAAGGAGGGCACAAATCCCAATAATCTCCAAGAATGAATGGTACGGCCCTAGAGGGAGGGCAACCTCTCTAGGAAAATAATGGCTGCAAAATAAAATCTGAAACTCTACAAATAGGGGCGCTTAGAGCATAGAAATGGATTAGTAGAATACCCACAATGCAAATAAAATCTCTCAAAAAGTTATGAATGAAAATCATCTATAGCCATGTATAAACCAGCAAGTACAAAACTGTAAATTATTACCAAAATCTTCAAAATCTTCCAACGATGAAGCTCAATATGCACTTTTGAATGAAGCACACTCCCAATTGACCATCTAGGGAACCATAGTTTCAAGCCCGAAGAATGGAGTAAATGCTAAGCTCTCCCTTAGCAGGATTCTGGATTTCAAACCAGCATCATTTCGATCTAATAAACAATAGATGAGAAATGAGAGAGCAAAGGCCTGCTTTTAAAGAACTTGAAATGACACTTCAGCTTCCAACTTTTCCCTCCAAAAGGGACACCCCATTTTACTTTTCAAATATTTTAATTTTTAAAACTTTTAATTCACCTTTTCTAGGCGTCCAAGTCTTGAGGAGGCATTATAAACATTAAAATATTTAATCTCCTCTTAATGTGGCGTCCACCCTTCATGACCACATTTAAAAACAACACTAAGTCATTAATACTAGGCCAAAGGGGCCAATATGGAAATAAAACATTAATGACTTAGAATAAATCATTTCACCAAAATGATCCTTAAAAAGCTGAAAGCCAATTATACTCCAAATTGCGCTACATAAAATGGAAACTGAGTTGACTGCTGGTGCTACTACCCAAGATGGCACTGCCAAAAATAGAGAACTCTGGAAAGTTGCTCAACTCACTTTGCATGTTATATCATCTCAAAGCTCTCTGAAAACCGAGAAAGAATCTGCAATCCAAATCTCGAAACTCCAATGTGTTGGCTAAAAATAGCAAGTTCCGGAAAAGGTCGTCAGAAGGAGATGCATGTCACACCATTCTGAAGCTCTCCAAAAACCCAGAAAACTCCACCAGACATACATCAGAAACTCAAACATGCAAACTCTCAAAAATGCTTCAGAACTCCAATAGAACAAGAAACCCTAATTTGACCTCTGACAAGCCTACGGGCTTCCGGAAATAGGCTATCAATCACAAAAGAGCGTTTGGCTAAAATGGGGACATTACAACATTTGGGAAAAGATCTTTGACCTCTCTTTAAGCCATAGTTGTTATTTGAGCTTATGCTTCCAACTCAATTCATATTCAATAGTATGATAGCAATTGCATTCTAGTCAAATGTTAGTTCAATGCCAACATAAGAGTATGAACACATAGAAATACAGATAGTGACCAGCTCATACAACATCAATTATTAACATGTAGGGATTGCCACAAGCATACATCACATATACACAATGTGGCTAGGTCTTGTTTACACAACATACACAATATGACTAATACCATAGTTTGCCAACTTGGCAAGTCGCCAAGTACTTGCAAGTTTTTGCAATGCACACTCATTGGAAACTTAGCGAGTTCAAAGGCTTGACTTATCACTCCAAGAATGCATAGAAAATAGGACGAAGGCTTGGTTTTTTTCCCCTTAAAAGCCGTATTCAACCATGCTGAACACATATAGTAGCATTAGAGAAGTTTAAAACAAATTGGAAGGGTTTTTTAGGGGATTTGAAGAAATTTTTTCTGGAACTTCAAATCTACACTAGGTTCATTTTTTTTTCCTTTTATAATCATATAAACTTATAAATCATTTCTAATTTTTTAAACACACAAGATTTACATATTTTGTTGCATTGATTAAAATTTAAATGATTTACAGTTTCACAAACTTGTCTAATTTTTTTTTTTCATTTTAACTTTTTATAATTTATAATTTATTTGAATTAATTTACAGTTACACTTTTATTGTTTTTATCAATCTTGCATCAGGTTCAGACTCAACAAGTGGAAGTCGTTCCATTGGAACTAAACCCCTAGAAGCTGTGACCTTGCTTAGAATTATGTCATAATGGGATCAATAGTGGGGACTATGATTTGTTCTTGGTGCTTGAAGAATCTTAGTGGAGACATCAATCACCTTAAATACCATCTTGTAGACAATCCTAATTGCAATTCCAAGTTGTATGTATTGGCTATAGAAGAGGTTAAACGGGAGATGATGGCACTTCTTGCATTATTTAATGAAAAGAAATTGGAAAGGACTAGGGCACAAGCAACCATAGAAGCAACCATTGCTCCTAATTTTCCAACAAAATTCGATGTAGATAGGATAGGAATTATGGGCTCTAGTTGTGTCCACATATACATGACACATCCACCTCACCCAAATTGAGTAGAGCTCAATCACGGTTTTTTTTGGTGCCTAGAAACATACATAGAGTACAAACTTTATTGGAAGTTACAAAGTGGAACAAGGAGGTGCACAGAGAAGCAGATAAGGCATGCACAAATTTTGGGTATTACAACAACCTTCCCTTCAACATGCAAAGAAGTTCACATTGGGAGTATTTGGTGATAGATTTGACTGTTTTGCAGGGAAAGAGTACAAGGCGCCCTTTGCAAAAGAGTCAAGTGGTAGGTTGCTCCAAGATGCTATTCTAGATGCAAAAATTATTGTGGAAGATCAAAAGAAATGGTGGAAAAAGTTTGGACGCACAATCTTTTAGATGCATGGATGAATGGAAAGAACAACACCCTCATCAAATTTTTAGTGCCTTCAAATGGTGGGTTGACTTTTTTAAGTCCATTGATGTGATGCCAACAAACTAAATAAAATAGAAACTTTGAGATTGATGTTGGAGTCGGTTGGTTTACAGATGGGCATACAAAATGTAGTGCTAGTTATTATTGACTTTGCATCAACGTACATAGCAGTTGGAAGATTGATTCAATAAAGATACTATTTTGGGCTTGTTGTGCAACTCATTGACTTGAACTCGTTTTGGAGGACATAGGCAAAATTGATTGGGTGATTGATTGTAGATGTAATTTCCCCTTCTCAGTAGCCACCCGAAGATTGTTTAGCCTTTAATTATTCCTGAAGGTTAAACAGGAGAAATAAGAGAATAAATATTAAATTAATTATTTGTAAAGTTATCTCAATAAATTAATTTCATAAGATAGCTTTATATTTAATTAATTTAATAAAGTGACTAAAATAAATATTATATCATAGTCACTTGAGGAATAAAATAATATTATTTTCTAGAAGCTTCTTGGAGGTGATTGAGCATTCTTTATAAGGAGTTGAATGCAAGTCATTTCATCATATCTTGAGTTATTCTATTTTCATGTCTGTATGGTGAGAGCTTGAATGCTTGCATTGTTCGAGAGTTTAAAGACTCTAGGATATCGGGTTCGGTTGTGAAATATCAACCCTAGCTGGAAAATAGGGGAGGAGATTACTTCACATTTCCTACTTGAACAACATTGCAAAATTTAATGGTCTATGACCAAATTTTGAGTATCAAGAGAAGTGCATTTTGGAAGTTTATTTTCAGAGTTTGGCAAGTCGATTTTGGAGAAGAAGAATTGAGTTTGATCATTTTCAGTTTTGGAGATGTTTGATTCTTGAAGAAATCCATTGCAAATTTTGAAGCTTATTCTCAGTCATTGGAAGTGCGATTTTGTAAGGAAAATTTGGAAAGGCATTTTCAGTTTTTGTCACAGCGAATTCTTCATTGGAGGGATGATTTGTTGCTGGAAAAATCACGACTTTATGAGCAATAGAGGCACTGCCAATTAGAGGTCTGTTGTACCCAAACCAAATTTTTTGCTTCATTAAGGCATTTTGCTTAAAATGGTCTAAACCTTGTTAAAATGATGTCAAAACATAGTTTTTGGGCAATTCAAGTATGGGCTTTGAGTCAGTGTCATGCCACGGAGATACTGGCAAAATTTGAAAAATTTGAAAATTAGGTTTTTGGACCCCTAGTTTTAGGTCAAAAACCCTAAAAATTGAAACTTGTCAGAATTGGCTGAAATTTGTTTTGATTGGCTTATTTTGCTTCACGATCACAATGGTGAAGTTGGATTCAGTTAAAACTCAGATTAAGCCTGGTGGGTAGTTTTCGTTTTTTCAAGTGAGAAGTTAGGTTTTCTAAACTCATCATTGGCAGATGGCCAGGTACCAGGTGTCGACAGCTAAGCTCAAAACGCTTCGGTGATGTTTCTATGGCAAGTTTCATCCAAAAAGTTACTTTGTCTCAGAGGGGATTTTCGACGAAGTGAAAATGCTGAAAAAATGGCTAACACTGGTGGAGAAAAGCGCCCCTGGAGGCTAGGGGCTCCCAAGAATTCAAGGCATCAGATGTCAGTTTTTGCATTGACTATCTCCAAGATGATCTTCTCGGCTTCAGCCCTACTTCGCAATGAATCTATTAGCCAGTTCGTAGGACTTATCAAATAGCAACAGCGGTGGAGCGAATGAGCATGTAAAACGGAGGTTGAAGAGATGATCACCAAGGCAAAAACACACCTGTTAGCCAGGGGCTCCCTTGATTTTGGGGATCCAGATCAACTTTTTATGACTTGTCTCTTCCAAGATGTCTTCTCCGGAATCCTGTTTGCTTTGCGATGAGCTAGCCAGCCAGTCCAACGGAGAAGTCTATCGCTTGAAACTGAAGATTGAACGCAAATCAAGGGGAATTGAAAATTGACAACTCTGAAGTCAAAAAGCGCCCCTGGAGGCCAGGGGCGCCCATCTTTTTGAGGCTTTAGATGGAGTTTTCTGAACGAGTGACACCCATGAGGTTTGTTTCCATTTTGGTCTAGCTCCGCAACACATCTGTCTGTAGGTGAATCTGAGTTGCCGTATTGCCGTGGTTACTGGTCGAACCTGAGGTTCCAAACTTGTTCAGAATTGCTCAAAAATGTCAAAAGCCAGGGGCGCCCAAGGTTTTGAAGCCTTAAATGAAGTCCATTTGATGATTTTAGATGCTTGTCCTGTCCATGTCAGCTCTAGCTTTCTGTTGCCTGTCTCAGCCGGGTCAGAGGATGTCTCAGCAGCCTGCAGCCGGAAGATTAGTGGTTTTTAGCTAGTTGCAAAATTGGCTAACACTGGTTGGGAAAAGCGCCCATGGAGGCCAGGGGCGCCCATGTTTTAGGATGGTCAGATGATGTTTTTATGCAAAGTGCTCTCCAGGAGCCCTTGCTCAGAATTCAGCCTGCTCTGTAGTGAGCTAGTCAGCACGTTCTGAAGTTTTTCCAAGTACCGGGAAATGTTAAGTGAAATGAGGTCAAATTCACACTGAAAATAATGGAAAATGCCTGAAAATATTCGAACACTGAGGTCAAAAAGCGCCCCTGGAGGCTAGGGGCACCCATCTTTTTGAGGCCTCAGATTGGTGAATTTTGAATTATCACCTCAAGGAGTTTTCTTGTCAGTTTTGGTCCTGCTCTTCAACGAAACTGTCAGCCAGTTGATCCAACGCGACAGTCAATCAGAATCAGTGGTCGAACGTGAGCTCCATTTGAGGTTTTAGATTCAAATTTTTAGATAAATATCTTAGTCTGGAAAGGACGCCTAAAGTCAAAATTGACTTTTTGAACTCAAGAAAAGAAGTGCGCATGAGGAAAGGATTCAGTTAACTAAAAATTAACTCTTCAGTTGACTGTTTTCAAGTTGACTTCTTCTGGGCCTATTTTTAGTCTGTAACTGAGCGAGATCAGCTTGCATGTGTCAGTTGACTGAACTGTTGAAGGTGGCACCCTATTTAGAGTATATTTTTCATCTAGATAACTGTTTTGAGGGCCAATCAGAGGCCATGCGTGGATTTTGAAGGTTCAGTTAGAGTTCAAGTGCAATTTCCAAGGCTATGCATGCATTTGACACGCCCTAGATGATAAATTCTTGTTTATTATGCATATGGCATCCATTATTTCTTATTCTGAGTTGATAAAACATGCCTTTCTCAAGTAAATTTTAATCTGAAGGTGCTACAAGTGTCAAAATTCAACGTTCTTCGTAGCTATAGATTCAAAATGATCAGAGGAAGGATATTTCAGACTTTGTTTTCCATTTGCATGCAGGTTTCATCAGTTCTACTTCAAGCATAGGCGAATTTCTACAAAAAAAGAGAGAAAATAAACAAATAAAAAACTTCTATTCTTCTGTCTTATTTTCCTCTATTCTCGTCTTAGATTTTCTTCGCATGTCAAAGAAAACGGCAGATTTTTCAGAAAAGCATCATCTGGGTTCAAGTATGTTAGCATCAACAACAATACCCATGTCTTAGATTATTTTGTGAAAATTGCCCCGCTGCCTCTATTCTAGAGCACTGTGCTTTTTTCCAGAGTTTTCTTTGCATGTGGGCCTAAAACACATTTTTTCCAAAATCTATCGATCTGGGTCATCTTAGAATTCAGTTCTACATAAAACCCATGTTCCAGATTTTCACGAAAAAAATTGCCCCCAGTGCCCTTAATTGCCAGTTCAGATCTCAACAGAAAACCTTTTGCATGCAGGCCTAAATCACATTTTTCCGAATTTCTGATGTTGTGGGTCATCTTAGAATTTGATTATGCACAAAACCCACGTCTCAGAATTTTTTCGTGAAAATTGCCCTTCAACAAGCTATTTTTAGCCTTATCTGGAGTGGTTTTTGGCTTTCCGGAGAAAGTTGTCAGAATATAGCCGTGTTCACAGTCAACAAGCGAGTTTTTCAGGATGCAGTTCACACAAACCGAATTCAAGACCAAATCAGTCTTAATTCATGATTTCATCAGAAAAGCTGACACCGATTTGTATCAAGCGCTTTCGAAAGGTTGGCAGGCGTAGTCATTCAAGTCCGCAGGGTTTCATGCCTCGTATAGCTGATTGTCTTCCCAGGCCAGTTTAGAGGGTTGATACTATTGGGTTTCTGCGTATGCAGCAAGTTCATTTGCATTTCTCACAACCAAAGTGTTCATAGTCAAACTTTGCGGTTTCATCATGCAACACTCTTCCATAGAGAAAAGCGTCAAGCTGCAAAAGAAACAGTGGTCATCACTTCAGTTACAAAGCCGCCAGGGTTATCAATCAGTGAAGTGCCAGTTTAAGTGTGCAGAGATTTCCAAGTTTTGCTTGAGTTGCTGATAAGCAGTGAATTGACAGTTGAGACATGTGACAACCTCTGGATGATGATGCAGTCACTAACCTCGTGGAGGGGTTAGTTGCACGAGATCAGGGTTAATGAACTTCAGTTCAGGGCATCTCACCTTTTCCAAGATAGACATTAGACACGGGAGTTAAACTCGATGCCTCTTTCTGAGTTAACTCGTTGTTACACATTACATGCCATGTCTTTCTTGGAAACATCTTTGTATAGTTGGAGTTATTAGTTAGTTTTCTTTTCAATAAGGACGTGCATGTTGCACATGTCCATTTTGTTGAGTCTTGTTTCAGTTAACTGATGGTATCTTTCCAGTTAATGGTGTAGTTTCATTCAATTAGGTTTAGAGAATAAGATCTCGCATGCACTGCAGGACTGTAGTTGACTCAAGGTGATTTTAGGGTTGCCTACACCTTTGATGTCTATAAATAAGAGCTTTCAACTCATTTCTAAGGAGCTTTTTCGTATGATAGAGAATTGCTGTGCTGTCGGCAACATGCCTATTCTCAAGATTGGTTCACCCTTGTAAATTAGAACTTTTGCTTGATAGCATACATGCTACGCCTACCTTTCCTATAGTATTGCTATTATTGTATCTGTTCAAGGAACTTTTACAGGAGAGATTAATATATGCTGTGCCCACCTTGCTTGTAATATTGTCTTTTTGGTATTTGTTCATGAGTGTTTGTTTTGATAATGAATTGTTATGCCACTCGGGTTCCATGCAATTATTATGATGAATGCTTGCCTTAGTTAGATATAGTGGCTAGTTCGATCGTAGATTGTACGCATGTCTCGCCTATGCAATTTGCTGTCCTAGTTGGCTATCTTTTGTGTTCTGTTATTAATAAGCCTATTCGAGTTGAGCAAATAGTTGTGCCCACCTTGCCTTCATGTTGAGAATTCGTACTTAAAGCTTATCTTATGATGTGTGTGATAATAAGCTTATTCAGACGAGCAGATAGTTGTGCCCACCTTGCCTTCATGTTGCAAATCTGTACCCAGCTTATCGTATAAAAATCATTCCTGCTCCATTTCCTCATGCTCTGTTTTCTTGAGGAAACTGGATAGATTTAAAGAAGTTAGCTTAGTTGTAGTTATATGATCTGCGAAACCAGAAAATACTTAGCTGCAACGTTCTAGGTTTTCTTAACCTTGTGCCTCTACCAACCGAGAACAAAAAGATAGGATTTAGTTTACTTTCCTTTTCCATGCATTCTAGCACAATGAGGGAGCTTCCCCTCCTAATTTGAAGAGCACTCATTACGCAGTGTGCATAACTGTCCGTACAAACTTACACTCCAGAGGTGTTAGTTCTTACGCCAACAAGGTCGAATTCAGCTTGTTCATATGCGATTTTGTGCTAAGGAGTTTGCACTTCACCAAAATCTTAGTCGCTGCCAACAAGTTCAAGAGGGGTCGATTTTTGGAAGAGCTCAATGGGATTTAATGCTTGTTTGAGGCGCTAGAGGAAAATCATCATTTGTCGGGAAGAGCCGTCCAAGTTCTAAGCATCGACCAAGTTCTCTATACTATCATATTGCATTTGTAGTTACATTGTAGAACTCGCTGTCATTACAACAATCTTTGTATTTCCATTTAGATGCATTCTGCATAATAAAATATCCAAGCCTATCATTGTATTGCTGACATTAAAGGACTGAGTTTGATCATCATATTGCATTGTAAATCGTCTCATTTTGAGGGTGATTAGCTATAGGAGATATTGCAAAGAAGTTGGAATCAGTATGGAGTCATTACATTGCAATACTATGGAGTTGGAGTTTGCACATGAAGTGTTTGACAAAATGTCACATTGCTGTAGCTGCATATTTGCATGAATTTCAGTCATCTTATTGCATTGCATCTCTCCTTTCATTTCAGTTAGTAGTATTATGCAATTAGAGTCTTTAATGCTCATGATATCATTATATGCACCAAAAACACAAAAGACACATCAAACAACAGTTGAAAGAGTTTGCAAGATAAATGTTTGTCAAAATTCCCAAACATAAAAATCAGAAAATTAAGGTCAAATTTGACAAGGAACTTGACAGTGGTATCAGAGCTGGCATCCTGCCAGCTTGTGGGGTTAGTATTGGGTTACGAATCCAAATTATAGAACATATAGAAGAGAAAGAAGAAGAGGTTTTGGTCCCTTTCTAAGTTGCCGGTTTGGGTACGGATTCGGATGCGGGTTCAGGTTCGAGTACGCCGATATGGCAAGTTTTTTTTTCCTAGGGTACGGGTATGGGTACGGGTACGGGTACGGGAGTATATATATATATATATATATATATATAATTTATAAATTACTAAATTATAAACATAATGCCATAGACTCATAAGCATGCTCAAAATTATAATCATATAATCATAATGCCATAATGCCATAGAATATTGAAACGATGAAATATGCCATACGGTAATACCTCATTTGGTCGGCCAAGTCAATATAAGGCAATTTGGGCACTTTTTAGGCTTTTATTTTATGTTTTTAAGTTCAGTTTTTGCCTTTCTTGGGCTGGATGATGTGGGTCTGCTCAGGTCCTTCTAGGTTCTCCACGGGTTCGGCCAGGGTTCTCCATTTGCTACCCGGGTTCTCTGTGGGTCCTTCACATAGAGAACCCAGGTAGCAAATGGAGAACCCAGGCAAACCCACAAAAGGACCAAACCCGAACCAGAACCCACACGTATTTTGGCCAATTCGGGGGGGCTAAAATGAAGAACCCAGTAACATAGGTCTTTTTGCTATGGATTCTTCATCCAAAGAGGAGATCATGGGTGATAGACATGACATACCAGAGGGTAGCACTCAACAGATTCTTAATGACCTAGCTAGAGGTCAACAACAAATAGCTCAGCTCTTAAATCAGCTTGTGGGTGATAGAAACAACAATGGCAATAATGGTCATGATAACAATGCAAAAGCAAGTAACACCAACATACCAGCCCATAGTCATGCTAGGACAGCTAGCAGGGTTATTCCGAGGCCTCTCATGCCTCAATTCTTGGGTGGACAGCCTACTGGAAATCAGGAGCAACAAGCACAAGGTGAAGGTTTCACAAATTATTCGAGAGAATATCAATCATTAGGCGATGAATTTCATGCTACCATGTCATTGTAGGAATTCTGTACTATTAAGTATAGAAATAGACCCAGGAACAACAATAGAGGTCAGTAACACTAGGATTTACAGTGTGAGGTTGGGAAACTTTCCATCCCTTCCTTTAATGGGTCCAGTAAATGCACAACCAGAGCTTGGGTGCAAAAGTTGGATACTTCCAGCTTAATCCAATGTTAGAAACAAAAGCTATCAAGTATGCTATGCTGCATTTGGAGGGTGAAGCACATGAGTCGTGGTATCACAGGTTTGTCACATTGGGACATGCCAACATCATTTCTTATTTGGAGTTAACACAAATTAATGGATAGATTTGATTAGAAGGATCTTGAGCTTCATTTCTAAGAACTAGCACAACTTAAGCAGAGTGGATTAGTGGATGCATATATTTCAGAATTCTAGCGGGTGGTAGTAATGGTGATTGATATATTGGAGCAGAGATTGGTCATACTCTTCATTGAGGGTCTATCTGAGCCACTTCGTGGTTGGATTTAGGTTTTCAAGTCTGACAAATTACAGTATGTAATCACTCGAGCTAGAGACATGGAGAACTCCACACAATGATCTGCAAATGAAAATATGCTTCAACCATAGTCAAAACTAGCAACTTGTAAATAAACAATATCATCAAAACTTCAACAATGATGCTCAATCTGCTATCTCTGAATGAGAAGCAATCTCATATCCAGCTAGGTGTTATCTTTCAAACACGAAACCGAATCCTTGCTAGGAGGTATGCATTCCTCGAAGCCATAAGCTTGAAACCATTTCGGCAGCAATTCGATATGATAAGCAATAGATACCAAAATGATAAACAAAGGCCTGCTTATATAGAACTTGAGGTGACTCTTCAGCTTCCTCCTTTTCCCTCCAAAAAGAGACGCCCAGTTCTCCTTGAAATATTTTAATTTTCAAAAAATTTAGTTCACCCCCATCCCTAGGCGTCCAAGTCTCAAAGGAACATAATAACATTTAAAATATTAAAAACCTCCTCAATGAGGCATCCACCCTTAGAAGCCACATTTTAAAACAACTTTAAGTCATAACGCTAGGCCAAGGGGACCAATATGAAAATAAAACATTAATGACAAAATAATTCATTTCTCCAAATTGCACCTCAAAAAGCCAAAACCAAAAATACTCAACTGCTCTGCCCGAAGTAGAAAGCACACAAAATTTCTGCCAACCGGAGCACGGTCAGAAATAGAACTAAAAATAGTAAATTCAAAAAATCTTCCCATTGCATTTGCATGCCATATCACTGCGAAGCTCTCTGAAAACCTAGAAAGAATCCACAAACCAAATTCCATAACTCCAACATGCAAACCCCTGAAAATGCCAAAAACCTCTTAATTCTAACCACAGTTGTTCTATATCATCCTGTGGCCTTGTGGGACTCTATGACTATTTAATTTAGCTTGAGCTGGTGGCAAGCCCCTCATACAAGGTGACTCAGCAGTTAAAAAAATAAGCTTGAATGCTAACGTAGCATTGGAATAGCTGCTAGAAGTATTCGATATTTATATCTATTTTTGGGAGCAGATCATCCCTTCTAGTGGAATCAAGCAAAGCTTGGAGAATTAAAAAGGGGAATCTGTAATGTTCCCTTACCGGATTGGATCTAAAGTAGTTGGCTGTTAGGGATTTAAATCTCTACTCTCAATGCTGCCACAATACCTGCAACACCATAAAATCATTTCCACAATCCTATATGTTAGCCTTAATGCCTAGCATCCAAATATCAGACATAATAATAACTGAAAACACAAGAAGAATTATTCAGCCCAGGAGAGGGGAACCCTTGAGAGGCCTACAGTCTACCACCTTTCAATGCCCAACCTTTATCTCGGGCCTGTGAGGTAGAAATCCTAGGTGGGACCCTCACCCCTCCATGACCCAACCCTTGCAATGGGCTTGTGGGGCAGATTGCCCAACCCTTGCTATGGGCCTATGGGTCAAAACCTGGGTGAGGTTTTTAGACAAACCACTTAAGGCATGATTCACCTCTCCTGGTAGGATTTCAATCAGAAAGCAGACAATTTCTACATGTATTCTAAATAAGCAGCCATTATTGATTCACTTACATTTTCATATGCTATGCTAGGAAAGAGTCCTACATGAGTATCTAATTCAACATGAAGATAAATTAGAGAGCATGAGCAAATATAGCAAGATTCATATTTGTAGTTCAGTCATTATATTCTATACACTAATGCAATCAACAATTTAGTACAGTTCCATATATGTATACCATATCATTTAGTTCTAGCATGAAGTTCGTTAGAGTGCAGAAATAAATTAACGAGCATCCATGCCTATATGTTCATTCTATTTTCTGATCAATGCAGCCTATAGTACGAACATTAGTTCGATCTAATTGCCATTTGGAAAACCCCAAACATCAGCCACAACGATATAGATGAGTCATTATTAGAATCAGTCTTGTAGAAGAGAAAATCACATTTTATAACATTCCAGGACTACCCAGTCCGTCCAGAGTTAATTTCCAATATCAACTGCCATGAATCTATTTTCTAGAATGGTTCCAAATGCGTTAGGAGCAACTTGCATCTTAGTGAACAAAGACTAAGATTACATTCAATAATACACAAACCAACTGAGTCAGAGTTTCATACGACATTATTATATCAGATTGTGGAAACTATATATTAAAGCCAGTGAGTAATCTCACCTTATTCGCTGTGTCTATAGCCTATTTTCTCTTTATATATCTATGCTTGGAATTGAGATGACCATAGCATCTCCTCCATCTAATTGCTACCTTTATCTGCACATTTTTGTATGTATCTATAAGTTTAGTCCATTGTTTTTGATTTTGAGTGCGGCTCAAACTGACTTGATGTCCTCCTCATTATTTTTGGTTATCGCTTTATATCTTTATGTCTTAGAACGGGAGGACATATCCCCTGAATAAAGGTATCCTTCTGAAAGGCCATGACAAATGTTAAAAGGTTTCCACTTGTTTGTTTCTTTGTGACTAATTAACATTCCTACGTTAAGCTTCTTGCTAAGTGTTGCCCTAATTGGTGGCCGGTGGTTGGTTCTCTATACAGACGGAATCAATAGGCAGCGATGACGGTTTTATGGTTAATCACATGTCTTCAAATCCTCAGAAGTCCATCGTCTTCAACTTGCGTTTCCGTCCCTTATCTCCTCGCTGGTTACTGCTGGGAGTCAACGTTTATATGCTGAGAGTGGTTGCTTTTAGTAATCGACATAGTCTCCATTTTAAACATGGGGGAAAGGTGTGTCTATGTAAACGCAAAGCAGTACAAGGGGATTCTAAGGCGTAGGCAAACTCAAAAAGTGAAGTTGGCAAAGAGGGGCAATCTTGCAGCAATTCTACCGAGGATAGAACCTAAGAATACAACGGTCACAACAGAAATTCAGCAAGAGCAATCAGTGCAATTTAAAGAAAAAGGAAATGTGAGTTCGATAGTTCACATAGTCTCAGGCAAGAAGCAAAATGGTGATGAAAACATCTATGTAGACAAGGTGTTGGGAGAGGAAGTTAATTCTGATACCTACAACCCCACCACAACACCGCTCATGTGGTCCTCTGATTTATACGTCAATGAACTACTGGCCATGAAGAAGAGACTCCAATCCTTGGAGGCAAGAGGTTTCCATGAAGACACCAAAGTGAAAGAGGTCATAGAAGCCAATTGGCAGTTAACAAAGGAGAACAATTTGTTGAAAGAACAGATAAACAAACTGCAAATATCCATGGCACAAGGGGAGCAAGAAATATTATCGATAAGACAAGTTTTAGCTCAAATGGACGCAGCAGGCATAAGCAAGCCAAAAGTGGTAGTTGAAAGCAATAATTCACAGTTAAATGAAATACAATCAGTAATGGACAACATGAAGTTAAAAGAAGAGCAGCTAAGGGTTCAATTATAGAAAAGCAAGTCAAGAGGCAGTTAAGAGAGGAAAAGGACAGAAATGATAGACCTTGAATGTCATTGTTAAAGGGCTAAAAAACTATGGTGAGAAAGAAACTACAAAAGAGTTGACAAGGGATTTCTTTAAGGACGAACTTCAATGGTTAGGGGCTATTCAACAAGCAAACAGGATTGGAAAATGGGTGGAAGGTGGTAAGAATAGGCATGTAAGAGTTACTTTGGGGAAACTTGAGGACAAAAAATTGCTACTAAGGAACAAGAAGTTCCTCAAAGGTACCCAAATCTACTTTGATGAGAACCTAACCATAACACAGCAAGAAGAAAGACGAAAAGAGTGGGAAAAAGTAAAAACAGCAAGAAATGAAGGTAAATGGGTTTGGCTGCAAAATGGAAAGGCCCAAGTTAGTGACAGAATTACACACCAAAAATAGGAACTTGGGGCCCCCCAAGATTTTTTATCTATAGTAAGTTGGAATTGCAGAGGTTATCCATGGAGAAGAGGACCTGGTTTAGGGCCCATAGCAGCAGGAAAAGACATTATCATTCTTACTGAGACTCATGAGCATGATGGGTGTAAAATTCCAGACTTTGAAGGATATAAAAAGGCCTCAATTTGGAATGAGAGAACAGAAAATGGCAAAGGGCATGGTGGTGTTGCAGTCCTAATTAAAGAATCATGGGATAAAAATATAAAAGTAGAGAAAGAAGATCCGAACAAACAATACATATGGCTAATAATAACAGAAAATCAGACTACAATTAGATTGGCTGCTTGCTACTTCGCTCCAAAAAGCTCCAAATCATATAAGAAAAGGAGTCTAGATCGTGAAGACCCCTTTGCCTCTCTAAAAAAAGACATTTCAGTGTTTAACACAATGGGGGAAGTTATATTGATAGGTGATTTTAATGTGAGGATAGCTAACATCCAAGCTCTTAACCTGAAAAGTAAGGTTAATGAGAAAGATGATCCGTTATGCCTGGAAGAAGAGAACCATCAGCTTTGGGAACGAACCTCTCAAGATAATAAATGTAATGTCACTCATTATGGGGCTGAATCGTTGGGAATATGCAGCTTATTCAACTTGGTAATTTGCAATGGTATGAGATCATGGCCGAGCTCGGGCAACATCACGTGCAAGACCTATAATGGGCAAAGTGTGGTGGATTATGTCATTTTATCTCGTAACTATACTACTAGGATAATGGATCTAGTGATTGGTAAATGCCCAATAGAGTTGAAATCGGATCATAATCCAATAAATGTAAAACTTGACATTCACATAATCAAGCAACAAGGGGAACAAGACCTTATCAGCAAGAAGAAAGCCCCCCCACAGGGTAGAATTCTCATGACTCAAGAAAATCAGGAAATCTTCAAGGTTGCCCTCAAAACTCTTGTTCAAGAATCTAAAAACAAATCAACTATCATAAAGAAGCACCCAATAAACAAGGACACATTGATTCCTTTAGTGCACAAAGCCTTGGGTGAGTGTAAGAGGTCTAGACCCAAGAGAGGAAATACAAATACTTTTCCAGCAAACCCGTGGTTCGATGAAGAGTGCAAGTTAACAAAAAGGAAGCTCCGTGAGGGTGGAATGTCAATGGAAAACAAGAGAGAATATGAAAGGGTGATACGAAATAAAAAAGAAAAGTACGTAAGTACAAGAAGAATGGAGCTGATTACCCTTGGAAAGAACAACCCCAAAAATTTTTGGAAGGAGCTACATCAGAAAAGAAAACAAATGGAAAATAATATTACGAGCTCACAATGGCTTGAATATGCAAAACTACTTTATGAACGTGAGCAAGATAAACATAGGCCTCCGATAGTCACTGCTGCCACTGAACTTTTCACTGTGGAAGATATCAATCAAAGCAATAGAAAGCTGGCAGGAGGGAAGGCACATGATATTGATGGGCTGCAAGCAGAGCATTTAAAGTGGGGTATTGATGTCCTTGCACCGTGTATTAGGGGCATCTACAATAGGGTTATTCAAGAAGGCTTCTCGGAAGGTTGGACTACTAGTGTTGTTATCCCGTTGTACAAAAGTGGTGACATCGATAACCCATCAAACTACCGCACTATTATGATTAATCCTCTTATGGGAAAACTTTTTGGAAGCATGATTGAGCGCAGGATTGGCAGTTGGGCTGAAAAAGAGGGAAAAAGAGCTGAAGGGCAAGCTGGTTTTAGGTCCAAACATTCCACTATTGATCATGGAGTTACCCTTAGATTCTTGATTGATAAAATTTGGGATATTCAAGGCAGTGAAGCCTATTGCTGCTTTGTTGACTTTAAAAAAGCCTTTGACACGGTTCCTCGGGACAAGTTATGGAAGAGAATGGAGGATTTGGGTGTTCCTCATGAGCTTAGAGCGGCTGTTCATAGGCTCTACGAGTTGGTTAGAGCTAAAATCAGAACCAATGATGGTATGTCGGAATGCTTTGGCAGCGACATTGGTGTCAAGTAGGGTTGCCCGCTTTCCCCAACGTTGTTTGGGCTTTACATCGATAAACTGGAAGAATGGATAGACAAGGCTGGTGGGGAAGGCATTCATCTGGCCAACTTTGTAATAAAACTACTCTTATATGCCGATGATTTCATATTAATTGCTAAAACTGTGTCTGATTTGAGAAAACATTTGAAAGCTCTTGAAACGTTTTGCCAAGAGGTCGGGATGCAAGTGAACACTAGCAAAACCAAAATAATGATCTTCTCACTGCGGAGAAAAAAAAACAAATTGAATTCCTCTTCGAAGGCAAGCCGCTGGAAATTGTAGATGAGTACAAATATCTTGGCCTTGATTTCCACAACAAACTCAGCTGGGAAACATGTAGAGAAAAAAGAATACAAGAAGGCTGGAATGCGCTATACTCTTTGCAAAATAGATGTAGAAATGCTGAATTATGGGATTGGAAAACTAAAAGAACTCTTTTTGGTCTTCTTGTCACCCCAGTGATTCTCTATGGGTGTGAAATTTGGGGCAGCAGCATGTCAGACCAGAAATGGAGACAGGTGGAAAGAATACAAAAACATCTAATTATATGCAGCCTCAAGCTCAAGACTGCAGTGCCTTATGAGATTTTATTGGCCGAGAGCGGTACTTTCCCCTTGGAAGCTTCGGCGATGACCCGGTTATTAAGCTATCTAAAGAAGGTCCAAATTATGGAGAGTCACCGTTGGCCTAAGCTAATTGTGAAGGAAGAGCTAACTAGAAGAAAGAACACCTGGATGAAACAAAATTTCAAATGGATGAAAAAGTGTGATGTGGAGATGCTTGAATGCCCAAACACAAATGAAGAAATAAAAAATTATATGAGAGAAAAATTCAAATATGCAATATGGTCGAAAAAAACAAGGTGTAAAAAAGATTATTATATCAAAGAATTCAATCCCATGAAGGACCATGAGGAAAAGGCATATATAGGAGCGAATATCAAATGGAAAGCAAAAATGTTGATAGCTCAATTGTGAACTAGTTCACATCATCTTAGATGTGAAATGGGCAGGTGGGTTGTTCCTAAAGAAGAGTGGGAAAATAGAATATGTCGTTTTTGTAACAAGGGTATGGTGGAGACAGAGTGGCACTTCATCATGGAGTGCCCAGCGTATAAAGACATCTGGGACAGCTATGGGGACACTGTGCAGGTTGATAATCTGAATACCTTGTTTGAAGAGTCAAGGTTAGACAAAATTGCAAACTTCATCATCAAAATACACTGCAGAAGGACTGATCTCAACCGGTGTTTACAAACTGACTAGGGCCTCTTTGTGGGGGCTCCTGTGCTGTTCTTGGGTCCCATAGCTTTCTTTGGCCTCGTGGACGTCAGTAAAATATTTCATTTCATTTCATTTTTATTTATTGAATGATATTTATGATAATCATCGATTTGTAACATATTTATGAGTTTGACGATTTTATATGTTACTATTTTTTCATATTTGTTTACTTATTGTTTCTTAAGATTCTATATTTTATTCTTAAGATGACGGGAATTACTTGGTCGGGATTTGGCCAATATGGTAATTATAATATTATATGGATAATTACAATATTTAAATTCGGTAATCAAAATAATAATCTCCTTAAATTTATAATCATTTAATATTTATATTTGTTAACTGTAACACTTTATTTTTATATTAATTTTATAGATTTTAATATCTATTGGAGCATAATTATAATATTCAAGTTGTTGATGTTTTTAATATTATGATATTATATATAAATATTATAGTATTATTATTTATATTTTATATTCTATTATTATAATTATAATATTATCGATTGATAATTATAATTATAACGATATTTTTAAATTGTATTTTATTTTTGGTATTAATCTAATATCTTAGTACTTTGTGTTTTGATGTTACAATTTCGGGGACATGACAGTCCTCCCCTCTCAATTTGCTTGCCCTCAAGCAAATCCATTTTATTGCCCGAGATGCCTCTTACATATTTACGTAATACTTTATGACAAGTTTTCCATTTATTTGGCTAAGAGACCTTAGAGAGTTCAAGTAACATATTATAATTCTTTACTGAAAAGGTTGGATAATATGCTTGGGGTGTACGGTTGACTTCACCAATTAGACTTGCTCCTCCACGAAGCTCCATTTGTTTACGGACTCTACTTCTTTTGATTGGATACCCTTAAGATCTCCTCCTTCGTATCTAGTTTTCTTGCTTGGGTGCTCTTTGCTTTCTCCCTCGAGGTTTGCTTCTAACTTGTAAGCTCATCCTTTGCATCTATTGTCATGCCCCCATGGATTTTGGCACCTAAAACATAGCCCTTTTCTTTTTAAGTCCTCCATTGTTTTGCACATATGATCACGATCCCAGTTCTTATTGTAGTATGAACAAGTCTTTCATGAATCTTCCCTTTTGGGTCCTTCTCTACAAGGGAGTTTGGATGATGAGGTAAAGTTCTTGGGTTTTGAGACCGTGATGCCACCAATCATGGGCCATCCCGGTTAGGTGTAGAATGGCAAATATGATGGCATTTTCTTCTGTCATTGAGGTTAAGGATAAGTAGGTATCTAATTTTTGAACCCATGATCGGGCGGTGGTCTTGCCTTCTCCATCAAAGTTGGGAATGGTTTATTTGTTTATCCTATTCTTGAGTTCTCTATCGGTCGATTCATTTCTCCCCTTTCTATGGATGTCTCTTTGTTTGGCTTCATAATAGTCCTTAAACGACACAAGCTCCCTCAATTCAAGTTCTAACCTATAATAGGCTGCCAAGATCTCAACAACACTCTCTATGGGGGAATTATTGCTTCCTTTTATGGGTTCTTCATTTGGCAAAAAAGGGGGACGAGTGGGTCTAGAACTGGTCTCCCTTGCAGGTGTGGCATGGTTGTTCTCAGAGAGGTTGGAGTTGGCCTCATTTGCATGATTGTTACCTAGATTTTGGAGGGCTTGAAGTAAAGCTTGACTGGTTTTCTCATTTTGTTCCATTAAGGCTTGGGTTCTCTTATCGCTATTCTCCATGAAGGCCCTAAGTTCATCTCTTAATGGATCACCCATGAGGTCATTTTCAAGGTTGTCATTCCTAGAGCCTCTACGATGGTAGGTTTTCATGATTTCCCACAAGATGACAGGAAAGGTGCTCTGATACCACTGTAATGTTCCCTTACCAGATTGGCTCTAAAGTAGCTGGATGTCAGGGATTTAAATCTCTACTCTCAATGTTGCCACAATACTTGCAACACCATAAAATCATTTCCACAATCCTGTATGTTAGCCTTAATACCTAGCATCCAAAAATCAAACATAATAATAACTGAAAACACAAGAAGAATTATTCAGCCCATTAGGAGAGGGGAACCCTTAAGGGAGCAACGGTCTACCCCCTTCCAATGACCAACCCTTATCTCGGGCCTGTGGGGCAGAAAGCCTAGGTGGGACCCTCAACCCTCCATGACCCAACCCTTGCAATGGGCCTGTGGGGCAGATTGCCCAACCCTTGTTTTGGGCCTATGGGGCGAAACCTGGGTGAGGGTTTTAGATGAACCACTTAAGGCATGATTCACCTCTCTTGGTAGGATTTCAATTAGAAAGCAAACAATTTCTAAATGTTTTCTAAATAAGCAGCCATTATTGATTCACTTACATTTTCATATGTTATGCTAGGAAAGAGTCCTACATGAGTATCTAATTTAGCATGAAGATAAATCAGAGAGCATGAGTAAATATAGCAAGATTCATATCTGTAGTTCAGTCATTATATTCTATACACTAATACAATCAAAAATTTAGTACAGTTCCATATATGTATACCATATCATTTAGTTTTAGCATGAAGTTCATTAGAGTACAGAAATAAATTAATGAGCATCCATGCCTATATGTTCATTCTATTTTCTAATCAATGCAGCCTATAGTACAAACATTAGTTCGATCTAATTGCCATTTGGCAAACCCCAAACATCAGCCACAACGATATAGATGAGTCATTATTAGAATCAGTCCTGTAGAAGAGACACTGGCAATTTATAACGTTCCAGGACTACCCAGTCCGTCCAGAGTTAATTTCCAATATCAACTGCCATGATGGTCATGCCCTTTCAGAAGGATGCCTTTATTCAGGGGATACGTCCTCCTGTTCTAAGACACAAAGATATAAAGCGATAACTAGAAATAATGAGGAGGACATCAAGGCAGTTTGAGCTGCACTCAAATTCAGAAACAAGGGACTAAACTTATAGATACATATAGAAATGTGCAAATAAAGGTAGAAATTAGGTGGAGGAGATGTGATGGTCATCTCAATTCAAAGCATAGAGATATAAAGAGACAATAGGCTATAGAAACAGTGAATAAGGTGAGATTACTCACTGGCTTTAATATATAGTTTCCACAATCTGATATAATAATGCTGCATGAAACTCTGACTCAGTTGGTCTGTGTATTATTGAATGTAATCTTTAGTCTTTGTTCACTGAGATGCAAGTTGCTCCTAACGCATTTGGAACCATTCTGGAAAATAGAATGTTAAAAGGTTTCCACTTATTTGTTTCTTTGTGACTAATTACCATTCCTACGTTAAGCTTCTTGCTAAGTGCTGCCCTAATTGGTGGCTGGTGGTTGGTTCTCTATACAGATAGAATCAATAGGCAATGATGATAGTTTTATGGTTAATCATATGTCTTCGAATCCTCAGAAGTCCATCATCTTCAGCTTGTGTTTCCATCCCTTATCTCCTCGTTGGTTACTGCCAGGAGTCAACGTTTATATGCTGAGAGTGGATGCTTTTAGTAATCGACATAGTCTCCATTTTATTTATTGAATGATATTTATGAATGAATGAAGATTTTTTAATGACGTCCACGAGACTAAATAGTCTATGGGACCAAGACAAAACAACCTAATTTGTTTTCATGCTCTTTTCCAAGTCGGATCTCCTACTGTTAATTTTGACTAGAAGGCTGGCCGTCTGCCTGATCTTGTCGTCCTCAAATAACTGCTGCATATTTTCCACACCCAAACTATTTGCGTACTGATTACGAATATCTTCATAAGCTGTGCATTCCATGACGAAGTGCCATTCCGTCTCCACCACACCTTTATTACAAAATATGCAAGTTCTTTCTTCCCATGCTTCCTTAGGTAACTTCCACCTACCAGTCTCACACCTAAGATGATGCGATCTTGTCGTCAGCTGTGCAACTAACAACCTCACTTTCCCTTTAAAGCAGCCTCTAAATAGATTTTTTCACCATGATCTTTTGTTGGGTTAAATTCTTTGATGTAGTATGCTTTTTTTCGCCCAAATTGTTGTGACCACATGACAGTCTTGAATTTTTCTATCATGTACTTTTTTATTTCCCTATTGGTGCTTGGACACTCCTTTAATTTGATGTCCCACTTGTTCAACCACTTGTTGTTTTGCTTCATCCATGTTTTCTTTCTGTGATCTAGCATCTCCTCCGTAACCGCTTTGGGCCACCAGTGGTTATCCATGTTTTCAACCTTCTTTAAATAACTTATCAACCGGGTTATCGCCGATGCTTCCAAGGGAAAAGCCCCCGCTTCAGCTAAAAGAATTTTATATGGAACTGTGGCTTTAACTTTGAGATTACTTGTTATTAGGTGTTTCTGGATTCTTTCTATTTGCCTCCAACTGCACTTTGACATATTGCTTCCCCACACTTCACACCCATAAAGTACAACCGGAGTGACAAGTAAATCAAAGAGAGTTTTCATGGTTTTCCAATCCCAAAGTTCGGCTTTTCTAAATCTATTTTGAAGCAGGTAAGAAGCTTTCCAACCACCTTGTATCCTTTTCGACCTACAAGTCTCCCAACTGAGCTTATAGTGAAAGTCAATCCCAAGGTACTTGTATTCTGTCACTATATCAGGCGGGCTGCCTTAAAAAAGAAAGGTATGCTGTTTAACTTTTCTATTCAATGAGAAAATCATGATTTTGGTCTTGGTGGTGTTCACTTGCATCCCAACTTCCTGACAAAAGTGTTCTCTTAACCCATACGCAGTTTTCGAAACTAAAATAAGGTCGTCAGCATATAAAAGTAATTTCACTACGTAGCCTGCCAGTTGAACACCATCCCCATCTGCCTTGCTTAACCAAGCTTCCAACTTATCAATGTATAGCCCAAAAAACGTGGGAGATAGAGGGCAGCCTTGCTTAACACTAATGTCACTGCCAAAACATTCTGACATACCTTGACTTGTTCTGATTTTAGCACTAACCTTCTCATACAACCTGTGAACAACAACTCTATACCCATTTGGAATGCCTAACTCTTCCATCCTACTCCAAAGTTTGTCCCTAGGCACTGTGTCAAAAGCTTTCTTAAAGTCTACAAAACAATAATAAGCTTCCTCATCCTGGTTGTCCCAAATTTTCTCGATCAAGTGCCTAAGGGTGATGCAGTGATCAATGGTAGAATGCCTGGACCTAAAACCTGCCTGCCCCTTTGCCCTTTTGCCCTTTTGCCCTCATTTTCTGCCCAGTTGTTGATCCTTCGTTCAATCATGCTCCTTGATAATCATTGATTTGTAACATATTTATGAGTTTCACAATTTTATATGTTATTATTTTTTCATATTTGTTTACTTATTGTTTCTTTTATGATTCTTAAGATGACGGGAATTACTTGGTCGGGACTTGGCCAATATGACAATTATAATATTATATGGATAATTACAATATTTAAATCCGGTAATCAAAATAATAATCTCCTTAAATTTATAATCATTTAATATTTATATTTGTTAACTGTAACACTTTATGTTTATATTAATTTTATAGATTTTAATATCTATTGGAGCATAATTATAATATTCAAGTTGTTGATGCTTTTAATATTATGATGTTATATATAAATATTATAATATTATTATTTATATTTTATATTCTATTATTATAATTATAATATTATCGATTGATAATTATAATTATAACGATATTTTTAAATTGTATTTTATTTTTGGTATTAATCTAATATCTTAGTACTTTGTGTTTTGATGTTACAATTTCGGGGACATGACAGAATCACAGCTCTTCTAATGCTACCGTACTATCCTTGACGGAAGTCGTACCATGATGACTGGGTGCCATTCAACTACAATGAAGAGTTTAAATGTCAAGGAGTGCTGATTGTTCCAGGTCAGCATAAATTGTGTGGTTATTTATTGATTTTGGTTCCTTTCTGGAAGATATTCATTGTTGATATTCTTAAGTTAGATTTTTACCATAGTTCCACCGAGTTTCGGGGACGGGGACGGGGACGGGGGGACGGCAGGGGACGGGTTTTGGGGGCGCGGGGGTGGGGGGCCTAAGTTTGGGGGCGAAGGTGAGGGGGCGGTGGGGGAGCGGTGCACTAAAATACATATAGTACTTGAAAAATTAGTTATAAAAAGATGTATAACTGTAAAAGCAAGGCCCTTGATGCATTCAGTCAAACAGTTCACATGCCTTGCCTGTGCTTCCACATTTTGATGCATTCAAATTTCAATCAAACAGTTTACATGTCTTGCCTGTGCTTCCACATTTTGCAGACCAATGACCATGAATTTATAAAATAAATTATTATATAAATGAAATTTATTGATAAACTAAAAACTAAAAACAATTATTAAATTATTTTATAAATTTTTATTTCAAAATTCACTGTGAATTGTGAAGTTTTGAAATCTGAGAATCTCAAATCAGAAAATATTAAATAATAAATTAAAAAAAATTGATTCATTGGAAGTTTGGAACGAATGTTACGAATCCCTCAAAGGGATGTCAGATCATGGAAGAGGCGTCTGTCAGATCATGGAAGAGGCGACGCCTCTTCCATGAGTTGACATCCCTTTGAGGGATTCGTTCCACAGTCCACTTCCAACTGTGTCGCGTTGCCCTTGCTATGGGTATTTCAAATGAAAATTTTTTTTTAAAAAAAAACCTAAAGCTAAAAAACCATATAAAAATTAAAATGCAAGCAGCAAAATACCTTTGGTTCAGCACTTCTCAGTCTAGATGCAGTTGCGACTTGCATAGGCACGCACGGGTAATGTGAAATGAAAAATAAAACAAAAAAAATTAATTTACATTGACTTTAGATTCTTAGAAGTCTTAAAAATTTAATAATATAATATACATAGTTCCACGGGGACGCGTCCCCCCAAAAAAGGAGTCGTCTCAAAGACGGGGACGTTTCCGAGACGCGAAGACTTCAAGGAAACGTCCCCCGCCGTCCCCCCGTCCCTCCGTCGTCTCCTGAATGTCTCCTTCAAAAGGAGACTTCGTCGCGTCTCAGAGTCTTTTGGGCATCTCCTCTCGGAGTCTTCTGGGCGTCTCGAGGACTCCAAGTTTCCCACGTCCCCCATTAAATAATGATTTTTTTAAAAAAATTAAAATTTTTTTTAGTAATAATTAAAATTTAAGTTTAATATAAAAATAATATATTATATTATTAAATTTTTAAGACTTCTAAGAATCTAAAGTCAATGTAAATTAATTTTTTTTGTTTTATTTTTCATTTCACATTACCCGTGTGTGCCTATGCAAGTCGCAACTGCATCTAGACTGAGAAGTGCTGAACCAAAGGTATTTTGTTGCTTGCATTTTAATTTTTATATGGTTTTTTAGCTTTAGGTTTTTATTTTTAATTTTTTTTTCATTTGAAATACCCACAGCAAGGGCAACGCGACACAGTTGGAAGTGGACTATGGAACGAATCCCTCAAAGGGATGCCAGCTCATGGAAGAGGCGTCGCCTCTTCCATGATCTGACAGACGCCTCTTCCATGATCTGACATCCCTTTGAGGGATTCGTAACATTCGTTCCAAACTTCCAATGAATCAATTTTTTTTAATTTATTATTTAATATTTTCTGATTTGAGATTCTCAGATTTCAAAACTTCACAGTTCACAGTGAATTTTGAAATAAAAATTTATAAAATAATTTAATAATTGTTTTTAGTTTTTAGTTTATCAATAAATTTCATTTATATAATAATTTATTTTATAAATTTATGGTCATTGGTCTGCAAAATGTGGAAGCACATGCAAGACATGTAAACTGTTTGACTGAAATTTGAATGCATCAAAATGTGGAAGCATAGGCAAGGCATGTGAACTGTTTGACTGAATGCATCAAGGGCCTTGCTTTTACAGTTATACATCTTTTTATAACTAATTTTTCAAGTACTATATGTATTTTAGTGCACCGCCCCCCCGCCGCCGTCCCCTCGCCGTCCCCTCGTCGCCCCCAAACTTAGGCCCCCCGCCCCCGAAACTCGTCCCCTGCCATCCCCCCGTCCCCGTCCCCATCCCCGAAACTCGGTGGAACTATGATAATATATTATTTTTATATTAAACTTAAATTTTAATTATTACTAAAAAAAAAATTTAATTTTTTAAAAAAAATCATTATTTAATGGGGGACGTGGGAAACTTGCAGTCTTGGAGATGCCCAGAAGACTCCGAGACGCGACGAAGTCTCCTTTTGAAGGAGATGTTCAGGAGACGGCGGAGGGACGGGGGGATGGCGGGGAGACGGCGGGGGGACGTTTCCTTGAAGTCTCCGTGTCTCGGAAACGTCCCCGTCTCCAAGACGACTCCTTTTTTGGGGGGGACGCGTCCTCGTGGAACTATGATTTTTACCCAGCAGAACATACAGTGTATGAAATAAAATTATCCTTTGTCTTGTTATGCAATATCTTCTAATACTAAACTGGTAAGTCTAATTATTCATGATATGTAATGCTAAGAGCTGTTATTTGAATGATTTATTGTGAAGAAATTCCATTTCAAACTGTATATAAATAAATCAGCAGGCCTGCAATCTGTTTGACGAAATGTCTAATAGCATAAATTGGTGAAAGTAAATTTTTTGCATAGAAGATTGGCCTGGGATATTACACATTTTCCCTTCCTTTCTACTTGTGGAATCCCAATTCCCAACCAGATCTCTTCCATCTAGACCTCTATTTCAAAAAAAATCTCCACATTCCTCCATTTTCTTTACATCTGGTTCAAACTGATTTTCTCGCCACTTTCAAAACTACTCCAAGATCGCCATTAATGACCAATTGGACGTTGCAACTACCTGATCTAATCTTTCTGCACCCATGAAACACATTTTAATCAAAGAAGATGGATTTAGATGGCAAATGGGAATTTGGTATTCTTAAACCATCTCCAGGCCACTTATTCAAAGAATTTCGTCGGCATTTTTGAAATCTGTGTGTGGATTTAGAGGCCTTTAATGCTCAAAATAATGGCAAAAGAAAAATGGCTTCCTTCTCGTGCTTCCAAGTGGATTTACGGATCCCAAAGGAGTGATTTTGGTGCAGATCCTTTATCACACTGACGGATACGATATGTTGAATCCTTGTTATATTCAACAAGCAAATGTCTTCCCCTAGAATAGATTTCCTTGTTTTAACCTATATATGCAACTTTTTCATTCACTATAGTTGCTGGTCGCTAAGTCAATTTGTTGGGTTTGTTATGCTTCAAGTACATTCTAGGGTATCAAACTTTAAAATTTTGAACTCTAAATGAATGAATGTGTCTTGCATAGCATGGGAATGGTTTTGTATTGCACATACGTTTGTAATGGTATGTATTCATGGTAGTTTGCAATGATTCAAAGAAGCATATATTCATAGCTATGCACTTTCTTTCATTAGATTTGTTGGTGTGAATGTAATAGGGTTAGATGAAATGTGACAACTTCTAATGCATTACAAATGCTTTGTAATGATCTTTTTTCTATTGCATATGTTGTTGTAGTTGTGAGATGGATTATTAAGTATGTCCATCACATTTGATGTAATCTCTGGTTTTCATTTTAATGTAAATATGGTTCTATTGATGTTATACCTGACTACATTTCTTCCCTCTTTGTTGTTCACGACTTTGTTGCCCAATGGAGTAGGTAGTAGTCCACATTGTTGAAGGACCAATTAATCTCCATTTTAAATCATCTCTATCTTGTTAGCTATGGGAGTAGATTAGGAGTAGTTTAGGTTTTGCATGCAGTTCATGATTTAGAAATATAAACCAAGGAACTGTTAGTGTATGTAATAACAAACGAAAACATTTTAAGGCGTTATAATGTATATACCTATAGATGCATGTGTAAGGTGTTATCAACTATATAAAGGACTTTTGCAATCAGTTACACTTGACCTAGTGATAGAAATTGGGATCAAGTGTGGGTTGGGTATGGCTACTTTTGGTTCTATTCTAAAGAGCACACAATTATACTAAAAGGGGGAGGGGTGAAACGATATAACAACAATCTTCTACTTTTCAAAACTTAATCAACCATAGCAATAACACACATACAATTAAGAACAACAAGATTATAATAGGCAGCCGCGTTCCGCCTATTCCAATTCTGATTCTTGCTGATTGTTTTACTTGTGTTTTGACAATATTTATAATTACTTTGAACAAAAAATTAAGTGCAGAAAAAATAGAACTTGCAGCAAAGAAAAACTCAGAAATTTCACTTATATTCAACAATACAACTGCCCAAAAATTCCAGATTTGTATTACAACCAAAATATTGAGGATTTCTCGAATATGATGACTACTCGGTTCATAATATATCATCTAATAACCAAATCCAACATACCCAGAAAAAGTTAGCCATTTTGACAATGTATTGTAGAAAAAACTAGCAACTGCAAGCCATGAAATGATGGATTCGACCTTCACAAATTGATGTCTCTGCTATCCTCGAAGTGGTTGAGTGCTCCTCAACCCTAGGCGCCTGTGAGAGACCTCCTTGGATTGATTACAAAAACAAATGGGAATTTTGACACATATTAATATTTGTGAGCAGTATCAATCTCAGTTCATATTCAATTATTTCCTTATTTCAAACAAATAGATTCAAATAGATCAATTCTGGATAATTCTGTTCTTTATTAAATAATAGTTTCAGAAATAGAACTCTAGAGCCAAGATTGGTAATTAAAACATTATGAAGATCTCCTGTTAGTTGAAAGAAATGATACAGTATGGGTGCGATCTGGATATGCCAAACTTTAGAAGGGCGTGAGAAGATCTTTCCTATGGCGGTGCCTGTACTTAGGACGTGACTGGGCGTGAGTCCCCTATTTCCCCTGAGGCTCGCGTCTGTGCTAGGTTCGCACGTTTTCCTTACTCCCGCAATCCACTATGAAGTTAGCAATCTACGTGTGTTTCCTTCTGAAGAAGCGGTGGCCAATACCTTTCCTTAATCCGTCGATAGTTTCCCTAGCATTCTCTCCCTCTCTCCTGTATGCGTATTCTGAGTTGCTTGGGTCTCCTTATACCCGGTTCAACAGAGGTGACCTTCCGGGATGCGTCAGGTCTCTTTGGTGCGTCTTCTTTAACAGCTGCATCATATCGATTTTATTATTAGCTTTAGTAGATTATGGAGAAAAATACGAATCTTCAAAGCATCGATTATTATATTTTATGAATAGCTTTTATTAAAATATCGATTATAAAGAAAAATTGATTATACACATATGTTTGACATACTAACTTATAAGATGTTAATATGTGTATAAATAAATAATAATAAAAATATATATCTATATATATATATAGATATTTTATATATTTACTCTTTTTTATTTGACATTTATTTATGCATATATATTGACAATTTATTTATATTCATATATCTATTATTATGCACAGGAGTATTCATTAATATATCTACATAAAAGAAATACAGCTGAATCATAACCTATACTTATCTTTATTGGGATCTTGTAGGATGGGGATATCACAATGCCACCAAACCCCCAAATAAAGGTTCCAAACCCTAGGCGACCAACATGTAAACCCTCACACCCCTCCTTGAAGTGGTACAACCAACATAAGCAATGGTACGACCCAACAATGAGGATGAAATAACAACAACAAACTTCTCCAAAACCCCTTAATTCGTCCTCCACAAATTTGATACGCAATGCACTCAACAAATATGGAAGTACAAACTCTTCTTGTAAGCCCAACTATGATTCTTGTGTGAAACCACCATAGAATCCCCAAGATTGGATCTCTCAACAACGTCGAAGATGATGCCTGCAAGGGATTTTGTCCCCACAAACCTTGAGAAGAATAGTCTCCTCCAAGACCCTGAGAAATATCAAATATTCATCCAACATAATGAAAGAATGAGCTCAAAAGCTCTTATAAAGCCTCTCCAAACCCTAATGCCTCCTTTTAGGGTTTTAAACGATTTAAATTTAAATTAGTTTCCCCCCTTATGTCTCCCTAGGCATTGCACTTTAAGTTATAACCTTCTATAATTTAATTTTCACTTATGTCACCCATGGACCCCTTCGACAAATCACTTTATTAAAATAAAATAAGTCAAATTATTTAATTTAACTTTCATAACATAATGTTATTTTAAATAATTACATAGAACCAAAATAGCATTGAAATATTAATGCCAACCTCACCAAAGCTGGATAAATGGTCACCAAGGTTCCCTAACCACACCCTGTTAGCCTATGAGAATGATTGAATAAGCTAACCTTGACAACTGCTGAGAAAAGCTAGGGAGGGGACATTACAATCCGCCCTTCCCAATATTGCTTGCCCTCAAGCAATCTCAACTCCGGATGCTGCAAAATCTACTCATTTTCCCACGTTGCATCCTCTACTGGTAAGTTCCTCCATTTGATCAAGTATTCCCTGATTACTCTTCTCCGAAGAGTCCGTTCTCTGGAATATATGATGGCCTCAGGAACCAACATCAACTTACCCTCTTTGTCCAAGGGTGACAACTTAGACGAAGGAATCACATTGTGACCTATCGCCTTCTTGAGTCTGGATACATGAAAAACATTATGGACTCTGCTGTCAACTGGCAACTCTAGCTCATAGGCGACCTCCCCAAATCTCCCGGTCACCCTGAAAGGACCATAAAACCTAGGTTTCAGCTTCTCAACACCGCTCTTCTTGAGAGAAGATTGTCTATAAGGCTAAAGCCTCAAATACACCATGTCCCCAACTTCGAAATTGCACTCTGTACGATGTTGATATGCATAAAGCTTATGTTGATTTTGTGCTTGCTGCAAATTTTCCTTCAAGGATTTCATCACATCTTGACTTTCTTGCAATAAGTCTCTTGCCTTTGGCACCCTGCTATCGCCAAATAAAATATCCAAGAAGTTGGGTGCCTCATACCTATACAAAGCCATAAACGAAGACATCTTGATGGACATATGATAGGTAGTATTGTAACAATACTACCTATGTGCAACCATTTGATCCAAGCTCTTTACTGTCCTGACACATAATTTCTAAGATACCCCTCCACCCATTTGTTCACTATCTCCATCTATCCATCCATTTGCAGGTCGTAGCTAGTGCTAGGAGTGAGCTCAGTTCCACTCAATTTGAAGAGCTCCTACTAAAAGAGACTGAGGAGCTTACTATCCCTATCACTGATTATACTCCTGGGCATCCCATGCAATCTAAATATCTCTCTAAAGAAGAGATCAGCCACCTATGCTGCAGTATATGTTGCTGATATAGCACAAAAATGAGAAAATTCGGTCAACCTGTCAACCACAACATATATGCAGTCCTTGCCCTGTACCTTGGGTAATTCGGTGTTGAAGTCCATGGAAATACACTCCCATTTCTAATTAGGAATAGGTGAGGGCTGAAGTAGACCAACTGGATAGGTATGCTCGTTCTTGTTTTGCTAGCAAGTAGGGCACTCCCTAACATACTTAAGGACTTCATTTTTAAGCCTGTTCCAAGTGAACCTCTCTCGAATCTTCTTATATGTCTTGAAAAACCTCGGGTGACTAGCCATAGGTGCATCATGAAATGTCCTCAATATCTTCACCTTAAGATGAGAAGAAAGCACCAAATAAATCCTACCTTTATAAATAATCAACTCATTAAGAACTGTATACCTCTCATCATGAATTGTGCCCTCTACAGTCCCTGCTGCCCAAGAATCTTGGACATATTCTGCTACAATCAATTCTCTCCAATCATCAAAAATCTCCACCAGAGAACATAAGTGAGGCCTCCTAGAAAGTGCATCGGTGACTACATTCTCTTTCCCACTAACATATACAATGTCAAAATCATATGCCTATAATCTGCTTACCCATTTTTGTTGCTTGCCATTGAGATCCTTCTAATTCATGAAATACTTGATACTATTATGGTCAATTTTAATAATAAATTTACCCCGAACGAGGTATGGTCTAAACTTGGCCAAGGCATGCATGATGGCCAACATCTCCCTGTCATAAACAAAATAGTTTTTCTCCACACCCCTCAGTTTTTTGCTCTCAAAAGCAATATTGTGCTTCTCCTACATCAAAACAATGCCTATCCCTTCTCCTGATGCATCACACTCTACCTCAAATGGTTTGGAGAAGTTAGATATGGCTAATACTAGACACAATGACATCACCTATTTGAAATGATCAAAACATCTCTACACTGAATCCGTCCATTCGAAAGCTCCCTTCTTAGTTAAATTTGTGAGTGGAGCTACATTTTGAGAAAATGCCTTAACAAATCTCCTGTAGAAACCACACAAACCAAAGAACCCTTTGAGTTGAATGAGATTCGTTAGTAGGGGCCAACCAACTATGGCCTTGATCTTCTTAGGATCAACTTTTACCCCCTCCGCACTAATGATGTGACCAAGGTATAAAAGCTCTGTCATACCAAAGCCACATTTGGACTCCACATAAAAAGACTCACTCTCCAAAATGCTCATAACCTCCTCAAGATGCTGCAAGCATTCCTCCCAAGTTTTGCTAAAGATCAGGATATCATCAAAAAATATTAGGACGAATTTCCTCAACTGATTCCTGAACACCCGATTTATGCAACTCTGAAGGTAGCAGGAGCATTTGTGAATCCATAGGGCATCACCAAGAACTCAAAATGCCCAAAATGGTACTTGAAAGCCGTCTTCTCTATGTCCCCTTTCCTCATCCGAATCTGATGGTACCTTGAACTCAAATCTATCTTGGAGAAATAACGAGCTCCATGTAGCTCATCGATCAACTCATCTATCCATGGAATAGATAACCTATTCTTAATAGTTTTTTTGTTCAGTGCTCGGTAATCAATGCACATCCGCATTGTTCCATCCTTTTTCTTTACCAACACAACTGCTGAAGCAAAAGGGCTTTTGTTGGGTCCTATATGCCCCATCTCTAATAACTCTTTGATTTCTTTTTCTATTTCATCTTTGTGTCTCTTCAAGTGTTGGTAAGGGGTTATCATCATCGGTTTAGTACCTTCCTCTAACTCTATGATATGCTCTATCCCTCTATCTGGCGACACACCAAGAGGAATGCTCCTAAATATCATACTATGCTGCGATACTAACTTCTGGATGTTCAGATGGTAATTATTCTTTTGTTGATCTGCAACCGCAAGCATGATGAGACACTCAACTGCTCACTCAACCTGCTCATGTCTGATTATCCACTCCATCCTTTTGAAGGATGCCACTCGAGGCCCCCCATTTGATAGACCTCTAAGTACTATCTTCTTCCCATTGGCCTCAAACTTCATTTCCATTTTCTGAAGGTTGAATGAGAACTCCTCAAGAGACTTCACCCAATGCATCCCTAGAACCATATCAGTGTTCTCTATGTTGACCACATATAATTCATCTACTAATTCGTATTCATCTAATTGAATTTTCAGATTTGAAACCTTTCAAGTGCAAGCAAGTTTATAACCATCAGCTACCATCACCTTAAACCCATCGTGCTCTTCTGTCTTTAGACCTCTTCTAGCCACAAACTTCTCATCAATGAAGTTATGTGTGGCACCTGTGTCAATCAAAGCTATGATTCGCTGCCCCTGTAAAACACCTCTCACCTTGAACGTAACTGCTTTTTGGATACTAGAGAGTTGGGCAATGGTTCCATCCTTCTCTGACTTCTCTCTCGAGGAACTTTCCACATCACTACTCTTTGAATCAGACTACTGATCTGATTTTCTGATGCCGTTTCATCAGCAGAAAAATATCCCAATTGTTTGGCTTTAGCTTTTACGTTGCATTGATGTGATTTGTCCCAAGGTTCCCTGCAATGTAAACACAAATGCTTCCTCATTAATCTAATCATTATTCAATTTTTTTGAGTCTTGTTTGGGTGGATGGGAGTCACACTGAAAATGCTTCTTGTCTTTATCTTTCTTATGCATAAATCCCTTGGATTGGAATTTCCTTTTGGAAGTAGAAGATTCCATATCCCATGCCTTCTTGATGGCTTCCTGCAATGTAGCCAGATTCAGTCCCTTAACCCAACTACGTAAGGGATCTGAGAGCCCATCAATAAAAAGAACAATCAACCTCCTCTCCGAGAAATCTATAACTAGCATCGAAAGTCTTTAGAACTCCGCAACAAAGTTATCGGCAGTGCCCCACTGTTTGAGTTGAGCTAACTCCTTAAAGTGCAATTCAGGGTCTTTCATATCGAATCTATCTATTAGCCTCTCTATGAACTCAACATATGTATCAATCTGATCATGCCCCATGGTAATCATCCCATGATGCCACCATTCATGAGCAATCCCATCTAAGTGTAAATCTGCATACTTGATAGCCTTGTCCTCTTGCATTGGGTTGAGTTGGAAGTACGAGTCCAACTTTTGAACCCATACTCTCGCTGTAGTCTTCTTCGAACCATCGAAGTAAGGAATGGACAACTTACCCACCTTCCATTGTAACTCCTGATGTTGATGTTTGCCACCTCTATGAGGCCGGTGCTTCATCTTGAGGTTCACGTAATCTTGAAAAGACATTTCGGCCTAGAAATCCAATCTTGAATTCCTTCGATTCTCTAAAATTTGATCTTGTAGCTCTTGTTGGGTGGGTCCATTCTCTATCTGAGGATTGACTCTCGATTGGAAGTAAGGCATTAGGGGCCTAGAATGAGTTGTTCGGATTCTATCATGCTAATTTTCCCTTCTATCATTCACTGAAGCTTCACCATTACCATTGTTCCTATCATGACCTCTGTTGCCCTTGTTGTTACCTCCATTATTGCCATCATTGTTGTTATTGTTTCCGACCACATGTTGTGTCAATAAGGTTGTTATCTGTGCCAGAGTCTACTGTATCCCTTGTTGGAATTCTCGCTGCCCTCTCTTCATATCATTGAACATATTGTGGGTACTAGGTTCCTCATTACCCCTGTCATCTCTATCTCTGTCACCCATTGTGCTAGTTGAATCTACCTCAATGTTACGCTACCTTGTTGCTATTGCAACTGATAGAGTGTCTTGTTCTAGATAAGGTTGAGCCCAATGAATTTGTTTTCTCTCTTCTCTTGCAATGTACCTCCTATAACTGTCACTCATGAACCCTACAATACTTGTAAACTGATCATTCACAAATAACCCTCCAAGATGGCAGGATGCACTGCTCTGATACCACTATAATAGGCAGCCCTGTTCCGCCTATTCCAATTCTGATTCTTGCTGATTGTTTTATAGTCTTTTACTTGTGTTTTGACAATATTTATAATTACTTTGAACAAAAAATTAGGTGCAAAAGTAATATTGATGATTTCTCAAATATGACGACTACCCAATTTATAAAATATCATCTAATAACTAAATCCAACATGCCCAAAAAAAGTTAGCCACTCTCACAATGTGTTGTAGAAGAAACCAGCAACTAGAAGCCATGAAATGATGAATTCAACTTTCATAAATTGATGTCTCCGCTATCCTTGAAGTGGTTGAGTGCTCCTCAGCCCTAGGTGCCACCAAACCCCCAAATAAATGTTCCAAACCCTAGGCGACCAACATGTAAACCCTTACACGCCTCCTTGAAGTGGTACGACCAACATAAGCAATGGTATGGCCCAACAATGAGGTTGACATAATAGCAACAAAATTCTCCAAAACCCCTTAATTCGTCCTCCACAAATCTGATATGCAATGCACTCAACAAATATGGAAGTACAAACTCTTCCTGTAAGCCCAACTATGATTCTTGTGTGAAACCACCATAGAATCCCCAAGATTGGATATCTCACCAACGTCTGAGATGATGCCTACAAGGGATTTTGTCCCCACAAACCCTAAGAAGAATAGTCTCCTCCAAGAACCTAAGAAATATCAAATATTCATCCAACATAATGAAAGAACGAACTCAAAAGCTCTTATAAAGCCACTCCAAACCCTAACGCCTCTTTTTAGGGTTTTAAAAGATTTAAATTTAAATTATTTCCCCCCACCTATGTCTCCCTAGGCGTTGCACTTTAATTTATAACCTTTTATAATTTAATTTTCACTTATGTCTCCCATGGTCCCCTTCGAGAAATCACTTTATTAAAATAAGTTAACTTAACTTTAATAACATAATGTTATTTTAAATAATTACATAGGATTGTAATAACACTAAAATATTAATACCAACCTAACCAAAGATGGATAAATGGTGACCAAGGTTCCTCAACCACACCTTGTTAGCCTAACCCTGAATAGGCTAACCCTGGCAACTGGAAAAGCTAAAGATGGGACATTTTGTAATGTCCCCTTTCTAGCCACCACCCGGAAGTTATTATTTTAGCCTTTATTTATTCCCAGAGGCTAAAAAGAGAAATAAAGGAATAAAATATTAGATTAATTATTTGTAAAGTTATCTCAAAATTATAATATCATAAGATGACTTTATATTTAATTAACTTAATATTAAAGTGACTAAAAATAAAATAATATCAAAAAGTCAGTTAAAGGAATAAAATAATATTTTATTCTAGAAGCTTCTTGGAGATTTGATGAGAATTCTTTATAAGGAGCTTTTGTCTTTGCATTTGGGCATCTTGAGTTGTTGACATCTATACTACATTGTGAGAGCTTGAATGCTTAGCAATCTTGCTTGAGGGTTTGAAGACTCTAAGGTACCGTTTTTGGTTGTAAAATATAAACCCTAGCTGGAGTTGAGAGAAAAAGATAAATCAGTCTTCTTCATTGTGCAAATTTTGTGGCCAAGGGCCAAATTTGGAGGATTCAAATTGGGAAGCATTGGCTGGGTTTTGTGGAAGAATTTTTCAGTCAAGAAGATATCGATTTTGCATTGTAGAGGGACGATTTTGCAAAGAGGTTCAATTTTCATTTTGCTGGGTTGAGAAAATCATGGCACATGTTTGAGCTGGGGCGCACAAGGCAATAGTGCAATTTTGTTCAAGGAGGCAAATAAAAATCAGAAGAATATTGAAAGGTGGTCGTTGGGCATCAAGAAGGATTGGTGCAGCAGTTTGGAGTCAAAGACATCATCTACAAGGAGAATTGAATCAATTTATGCTTGCTGCCATCATACTTCCAGGTTCTTTATTTTGTATTAGTCTTGCATTGTAAGTTGGTAATTTATTAGAAGTCATTCGCTGCCATAAACAGCATTCAAGCATTGTAATCTCAGTCATAATATATCAAATAGAATTGGATTTGTTAGGAATCTGAACGCTGTCCCATAGCAGCAAGATGGCAATGTAATTTCAGTCAAGTCGATTCAGGAAGCAAGAATAATTTATCATATGTATTAGGTCTGATTGCATACCATTTCCAGATTGTATCTAGTCTCATTTCTATTGCAATATCATATTGGAGTGATAAGAAGTTTGACAGAAAATTGTTTGTCAAAATGTCTAGTAGCTGTAGTTGAGCTTTTGCATAAGTAGTTGTCATCTATATGCACTTGAAAAACACAAAAATACTTGCATTTCATCTCCATTGCATTGTTAGACATTTTAGCATTTATTTTCAAGCATTCAAACATCTTTGGCATCAATCAAAAACAAAACAAAGCAAACTGAAAACACAATCAGCAAGTTCAGACTTTGCAAGACAACTGTTTGATGAAATGTCCAAGGAATGAGAAGGTGAAAACAAGATCAGATTTGGCTAAGGACATTACATAAGTTAAATTATTTAATTTAACTTTAATAACATAATGTTATTTTATATAATTACATAGGAGCATAATAACACTAAAATATTAATGGCAACCTCACCAAAGTTGGATAAATGGTGACCAAGGTTCCCTAACCACACCCTGTTAGCCTACGGGAACAACTGAATAGGCTAACCTTGACAACTGCTGAGAAAATCTAAGGAGGGGATATTTGCACCCATGAAACACATTTTAATCAAAGAGGATGGATTTAGATGGCAAATGGGAATTTGGTATTCTTACACCATCTCCAAGTCACTTATTCAAGGAATTTCGTGGGCATTTTTGAAATCTGTGTGTGGATTTAGAGGCCTTTAATGCTCAAAATAATGGCAAAAGAAAAATGGCTTCCTTCTCATGCTTCCAAGTGGATTTATGGATCCCAAAGGAGTGATTTTGGTGTAGATCCTTTATCACACTGGCAAATACGATATGGTGAATCCTTTTTGTATTCAACAGACAAATATCTTCCCCTAGACTAGTGTAATGTCCCCATTTTTAGCACTACACTTTCCAATGACTGTTAGCCTATTCTCGGATACCTGTAGGCTAGTCAGAGGCAGAATTAGGGTTTCTAGCTGCTTGGAGGTTTCTTTTGAGGATTCAGGGGTTTGCATGTTGGAGTTTTACAGTTTGGATTCTGGATTCCTTTTGGGTTTTCAGAGAGCTTCACGATGGTGTAACATGCAATTGAATCAGAGAACTTTTCTGGACTTACTATTTTTAGTAAGTACGACGGCTGCTCGGATTATGGTAAAAATGAGTTTGGAACAACTTACTATTTTTAGCAGTATGCTATTTTTAGTAGTGCTATTTTTAGCAAGGTTCTTGCAGTTCAATGCAGTGGCTATATCTGGCAGATCAATTTGAGCAGTTTGGTCTCCAACACCTTTGGTGCTAATTTTGGTAGTGTTTCAGCAACTTGGTGCTATGGCTATTTCGAGCAGAGCAGTATAGTCAATCGGTCTCCAACATTTGAGGTGATTATTTTGGCAAGTTTGATATTTGATGAGAATATTATTTTAAGTGAAATATTTAAAAGGCATGTTTGGACGCCTTGGAGAAATAAGTGGTCAATTATATTTATATCTCACTTTATTGTTTGGACGCCTAGCTTGGAGGAATTAAATCAGTTTAATAAAGTGTTTCACTTTATTATTATTTTGGACGCCATAATATACTTTATTGACATTTTAATAAAGTATAATGCTTCTTGGAGGAGGACGATTTGGAGAAATGAAATGCAAATGACACTAATGGGCATTGTGAATTTGAGTTTGGTTTTGGCATCGATTTGGAGGGAGATTGAATTTGAATTGGGAGCAAGAAATGTTATAAATAAGAGCATTGGGCTCTTCGTTCATTATCTTAAATATCTACAGTAAAGTTATGCTGCCAAAATGGTTAGTGAGCTGCTTTGAGGGATGCATACCTCCTAGCTTTGGCTTGACTTCTTGCTTGAAAAATAGCAACTAGTTGAGATATTGTTGTTCTTAATCTTTGAGAACAGATTGAGCACCTTGTAGTTGGGTTTCTTGCATTTTTGTCAGTTTTTGGAGTTGTTTGTTTAGCATAGTTGAAAGTAGTTTTTGCTCACAAGTCTTAAAATAAATTTTATATTGTTCTGGGTAGTTTGCATATGTCATTGTCATCCTTGGGCACCCTTTTTTGGAGAGTTTCAGATTTTATTATGCAGATTTGGATTTTATCTTGTTGAAGTCGCCCCTCTTGAGGCCGTACCAATTCATCTTGCCTGGCAAATGTTTAGAAAATTCATTGAGTAGTTGTTGCCGCTGTTTCTTGGTCATAACTTGGTCGCCATCTTCCTTGGAGTTCATTGCACTTAGTCTCATGTCATTTGGAGTAGTTTTGATGGAGTTATGATCATTTTAGTGGGTCATAGAGCTGCTGATCTGCATTTTCTAGTTGCTGGTTTGTCATGTCAGATTGTAAAAGTCTGTCATTTGAGTGGGGTTTTGGGTTGGAAAGTCATTTTGATGATAGGAGAGACTTATTCTATTATTGCAGCATTGAGACAAATGAAATACAATGATATTGGCAGGAGTTCTATCATATTGTAAGCTGAACAGTAGTACTGTCAACATTCTTATTATCTTGCTTATTACACTGCTTTCCCACGCTTGTGGAAGAGACTGGTCATGCTCAATCTACATTGCATTGCATTTACATATTGCTGATCGGCTAAGCCATCAACATACTCTCGCTGAATAAGTGGTTGAGTTGCATATTTACTTTCAACATTGTACTTTCTATTTCTAGTCCTCCCGCTGAATAAGTGGTTGAATTGATTGTTACTTTCAGCAATGTAATTTCTATCTCCAGTCCTCTTGCTGAATAAGTGGTTGAGCTGATTGTTATTTCCTCTCATTGTACTTTCCAACAGTTTCAGATTTATGCTAACGATCCCCTTTCGAGTATGCTCTCACCTTGCCCATACTGGATCTGGGTTGATCAAAAAAGAAAGGGTTACCTTCAGTTGGTTTATGGTTTCACTAACGATAACGGGTGAAATTAATGTGATAAAACTTGAAAAAAATTGGCTAGCACATTTCAACTAGATTTCCTTGTTGTAACCTATATATGCAACTTTTTCATTCACTGTAGTTGTTGGTCGCTAAGTCATTTTGTTGGATTTGTTATGCTTCAAGTGCATTCTAGGGCATCAAACTTTAAAATTTTGAATTGTAAATGAATGAATGTGTCTTGCATAGCGTAGGAATGGTTTTGTATTGCACATATGTTTGTAATGGTATGTATTCATGGAAGTTTGCAATGATTCAAAGAAGCATATAGTTGTAGCTATGCACTTTCTTTCATTATGTTGGTGCGAATTTTATAGGGTTAGATGAAATATGGTAACTTCTAATGCATTACAAATGCTTCATAATGATCTTTTTTCTATTGCATATGGGTTGTTGTAGTTATGAGATGGATTATTAAGTATGTTCATCACATTTGATGTAACCTCTAGTTTTCATTTTAATGTAAATTTGGTTCTATTGATGTTATACCTGACTACATTTCTTCCCTCTTTGTTGTTCACGACTCTGTTGCCCAATGGAGTAGGTAGTAGTCCACATTGGTGAAGGACCAATTAATCTCCATTTTAAATCATCTCTATCTTGTTAGCTATGGGAGTAGATTAGGAGTAGTTTAGGTTTTGCATGCAGTTCATAGGAATGGTTTTGTATTGCACATATGTTTGTAATGGTATGTATTCATGGCAGTTTGCAATGATTCAAAGAAGCATATAGTCATAGCTATGCACTTTCTTTCATTACGTTGGTGCGAATGTTATAGGGTTAGATGAAATATCGCAACTTCTAATGCATTACAAATGCTTTGGAATGATCTTTCTTCTATTGCATATGGGTTGTTGTGGTTATGAGATGGATTATTAAGTATGTTCATCACATTTGATGTAACCTCTGGTTTTCATTTTAATGTAAATTTGGTTCTATTGATGTTATACCTGACTACATTTCTTCCCTCTTTGTTGTTCACGACTCTATTGCCCAATGGATTAGGTAGTAGTCCACATTGGTCAAGGACCAATTAATCTCCATTTTAAATCATCTCTATCTTGTTAGCTATGGGAGTAGTTTAGGTTTTGCATGCAATTCATGATTTAGAAATATAAACCAAGGAACTGTTAGTGTATGTAATAATGTTGTCCTCAATTTTGAATTCTCAAAATTGGACAACCCATATGAAATTTTGCCTAAAATTTCTTCATAAATCTCTATGGCACGCATTTCGAGGTGCCAAAATTCTCCAATTGAATTGTGCAGCCATTGTTCTCCTTCCTATTTTGCCTTGAACGAAATTTGGGAACATTTCGACATGTTTTTCCCCTTGTTTTGTCTAATTTCGGGATTTTTGATCACCATTGCAAGTAGGGATCTTTGTGTGTTAAGGAACGTTTTACGAGGTGTTGAGGTCATAAAAATTTATATTTCAGTTGATGATTCCCTTGGGCATCCTTTCATCAGCTCCTCTTTTCATTTTTGTCAAATTCTGAGTCATTTTCTTGTCTTTTTGGTCAAATTCAGGTTTTTAAGGCAGCTCAGCAGAATAGGGAATTTTAAGTCTAAAAGCAAAATTGTTAAAGTCTTCAAAATGTCCGATTTTTGCTTAAGTGATAAAAAGTTCCTATTTTGCTAAAAGCAAAATTGCTAAAGTGCCAAAAAGTTCCTATGGTGCTTTAAGTAAAATTGCTAAAGTGTCAAAAAGTTCCTAAAATTGCTGAAGTGCCAAAAAGTTCCTATGGTGCTTTAAGTGAAATTGCTAAAGTGTCAAAAAGTTCCTAAAATTGCTAAATGAGCCAAACGTTCCTATTTTTTCCAAATTGTCAAAAGAAAAGTTGTTGAAAGGCTTCAAAAACCCGAGTTGGTCTCTTTTTGCCAATCTGAAAATACCCTCTATCAAAAAACATATTTTTCAACATCTTTCATCGTAGAGCATTCCGCTTTGAGTTTCAGGCTTAGATATTGATACCTGGTACTAGCCAACTGCTATTGACAACCTCGGAGGTCCTAACTTTTCTCCTAAAAAAGTGAAAACTACCCACCAGCCTTAAACTGACTTTTAACTGAAACCGACTTCACCACTATGATCGTGATGTGAAATAAGCCAATCAAAATTAATTTCAGCCAATTCTGACAAGTTCCTATTTTTTAGGGTTTTGAGCTAAAAATAGATTTCAGAAACCCTAATTTTCAAAAAATTTAAATTTTGCCAGTATCTTCCTGGCATCACACTGACTAAAAGCTCATACTTTATTTGCCCAAAAACTGAGTTTTGACCCCATATTTACAAGGTTTAGACCATTTTAAGCAAAATGCCTTTTTATTTTTCCTACCTTGCACTTAAAAATTGCAATATGTCCCAAAAATCCCGACTACACTTAAAAATTGCAGTCAGCCATCCAAAACCCGAAATTGAGCTTTGGCCTCACTTTTGCAGCCCCTTTGTCTCATTCTCGTTACTCGTGTTTGCAAACATGACCTACCAAATCAATAATATAAGGCATGGGCCTTATTTTTCAAGCAAATTCCTAGGCTAGAGAATGATACAAAGAAAGAACAACAACATGACGAAGCCACACAAGGAGTTGAACAAGTGACATGATTAAGCATAGAATGCTTTCAAGACAGAGATGGAAACATGTTTTCCAAACAACAGCATGAAGACCCAATCAAGGATGATGTAGTTCAAGTCGTGTCTTTGGACACTTAGAATAGTTTCAATTATGTACTTGTAATTTAAAACTAAATTACATGTAAAATGAAAAATTGTAATTGCAAGTAATCATATCGATTGCAAAGTTGTAAAATGTAATTACATGTAAATCCTTACAAGTCAAATTACAATAGGACTTGTAATGTTGAATAAGTCAATTGCAGTTAGTTAGTGGTTGAGAGAATTTCTCAAGTTTGTTGGGATCCTCCCACCTTTTTCTCAAGGCTTCTCTCCTATAAATGCTTGAGGAGGTCCTTTGTAATTTTTATCTTTTGGCAATGCAACAAAACTCTGCCAATTTGTATGTGCACTCTAAGACTTTGAGCTTAGATGTAAATCAGATTGCAATCAATAAAAGAGGCAAATTGCTTTCAAACTTTGTGTTGATTCAAGGTGTTATGTGATGACATTTTCTACATATTGATTGTGAGTTTTGTGGTGTTATACAAGAGGGATTCAAGCTTAACTTTGCAGACTTTGAGCTGCTTAATGCGTTTGGAGTTTTAGATTGGTTTTCAGATTTGATACAACAGACTTTGAGTTGTTTGTCGCATTTGAAGCTATTGTAGAACGCTCAAGCAAAGGGGGTAACTTGCAGACTTTGTGCTGCTTTTATTTTCTATGTTTGTGCATGTAAAGTGCATCATGTAATTAGACTTTGAGCTGCTACATATTGTACTTGGTTACCAGAAAACCATCTTAAAAAGGTTGATAGGAGAGTAAGTTGTCAAAGACTTTGAGCTTTCGATTTGTTTTCCCGTCCTGGAGGAGCAACGGAGGACTTTGCGCCTTTATGGAAACTTTGCTTCTTTATTTATTTACTTCATTAATCATTTATGCTTTCAATTGTGATTCTTTTTTGAATTAAGAGAAAAGGATAATTGTCTTTTCTAGAAAAAGAGAACAAGACGAGTTTCACCCAGGTTTAGAATAGATTTGTAGCTATAATTAATTTCTGAATTGGTAAAATAGAAAGCGAAGGGGGAGCCTTCCCTTTGAAAATAGGAGAGTTTATCTCACGTACTGTGGCTGAAACCACAATTTTGTATGCTTTCTCAAGTATACAAAATTTTCAACCAACAAATAACAAATGCAAACATTTTAAGACATTATAATGTAAATACCTATAGATGCATGTTTAAGGTGTTATCAACTATATAAAGGACTTCTGCAATCAGTTACACTTGATCTAGTGGTAGAAATTGGGATGAAGTGTGAGTTGGGTATGGCTACTTTTGGTTTTATTCTAAAGAGCACACAGTTATACTGAAAGGGGGAGGGGTGAATCGGTATAACAACAATCTTCTACTTTTCAAAACTTAATCAACCATAGCAATAACACAAATGCAATTAAGAACAACAAGATGAACACATGATTTACGTGGAAACTCTTACAAGAGAAAACCACTGAAAAAATATTTCTTTTCTTATAAACTTTCTTTTGTAGGCACCAACCTACTTCTCTTACAAATCTACTTTTGTAGGCACCAACTCACTGGAGACACCAATCCCCACCTACATAATTTGGAGGCACCAACCGACTAGAGACACCTATCCCCACTTATAGAATTTGTAGGCACCAACCCACAGGAGCCACCAATCCCCACAACTGAGCACCGACTTAGCAAGAGACACCAATCTCTTCTTTGATAGGCACCAACCTTCAAATTCTTCAATGGATGATATGTCTTCATAAGATCTAAATGTTGATATACTTTTCTTCACAACTCTGATCACAAATCTGATGCAATGTCCTTCCTTCACAAATCTGATTCAAGTGTTATATATCTTTATTTCTCAAATCTGATTTAAATATTGCAATGTATTCACTCACCAATTGGATAACAATGATGCACTGCTTCCACAAACATTTCTGCCTTGAGGTCTGCTCTAAATCTGCTCATAGACTCTTCTTAAATCTGCTTATAAACTTTCTTCAGATCTGTTTACAAGGTCTGAGTTAATTCCTTCAGATCTGTCTTTGATTCTGATTTAGATCTGCTCCAGTTTTGCTATTGTTCTCCTCTTGAATCTGTAATAATATCTTTACTAGATCTGCTTTGAATATCCTTCTTTAACTTCTCTTCTCCCCTCACAAATGGCTGGTGGATGTATGATAGACTTGTACAAAAAACAAACTTACTTCACCTCTCAAATGCAAATATATATCATCTCCAAATGGAGCAATTTCATCAACCAACACATACATTCCAAGGGAGCCATCTCTAAATAAATATTCACCTTTTAATATTAACCTTTTGGGCACTCACGAAGGGGTTAGCCCCTTAATTAATAGCACATAAATTGGGGTGCCACTCTAAAGGGGAGTCGGGCCATTTTATTAATTTTTATTTTTGATTTAATTTTCAAGGAGAGGGGCATTAGACATGGATCGGCCATGTAGGAAAATAATCAACAGTTCTTTATGCAATTTAATATTTAAAATGCCTCCCCAATTTTGGGCACCATTTTTCTCCTTCCTTGCACAACAATTTCTCAATATTGGTACCATAAATTTGGCACAAGACTTTATTGATTTAACCTCCAATAATTTAGCCATCTCCTGATTTTGGACTTGCCCTTTGACATCAATGACAATATTTCTATCAATCTACAACAATTTCCTTCGACATTAATGACAACAATCTTGCCACCTTTGACATCAATGACAATATTTCCAACATATTCAATGCTACATTTTAATTGATGTAAAATTCCTGCTAATGCATACCTCCACAAACACCCTCTTGGATTCAAGTTGAGCTTGATGTGTAGGAGAGCTTACCCAGTGTCATTGTAGGCCTTCAACCATCCTTAACATGTTGATGAACTCCCCTTTTACCTTGTTGAAGACAAAACCCTGGTCCTAAAGGTGAAGAAAAGTTCTAGGATTTGGACCTGTGGTTTTGTGACCTAACAGTTTCGAATAATATTCTCAATGTTCAATGGTAATTTGTTAGTAGCAGATTTGATACATTGTTTTTTGCATCAATAAATTTAGACATTTTATAATGAGCAGAATTTAATGTTAAATGATAAGTAACCAGACTGTTCTACTTCTAATTACATTGGATAAATATTCTATTTACTATCATATTTCAGAAGTTCCTGACACTTGCATAGGTAGGAACCTGAAAAAAATTGCAAGGTTCTTGAATTACTAAAAAGGGGCATTACAACGCTTCCTAATATTCCTCTCTACACATTTTGCACATCAATGTACCAACATGCCAAACTTCTTGACCATTTCCACCTGCTATCAAATGATCAACATATTCATTCCACCAATTTATCACTTAGTCAAGCATAATCGTTATCTCTTACTTTCTAGAGACCAAAGTTATCTATAAAAATGTCTCATGTCCCAGAAAGAAACGAATACCTGATTTAATTTATCCTCAAGCCTATAATCAACTTCATGTCCCAACAATCTGATTTCTCTAATTTGCTCTTTTTCATTTTTCCATAAGAATAATGAAGGGTGCAGACTTTAAGCTGTGATTTTATTGACTGCAAGGGTATGCTGACAATGATGGCCAATGAAACTATAGTTTCACATAGGCAGTTGACACAGCAAGCATTAACTATGCCAGAAATGTATGTACAGATTGTAATTGAGACAGAAAACAAGAACAACAATGTTCAATAAGAAATGACACAAATGTGTTAGTGCATGATAATAAGTATAACACAACAAAATATATGAATGGAATGCATTCATTGACTAGTGAAATCAGGTTGTAGATAGTCTCAATAAGCAGGAGCAAACTCTAACTAGATATGGCAATAAGCTCAATGCTGAGTACTCAAAACAACTTGTTACAAACTTACAACACATATCTAGAAAATGAATAGGTATAAATGATAGCTCAAATTTTACAATTAAGGCATCAAGTGTCTTCATAACTCATGCTAAGTACATCTAACACAATTAAAGTGATCATTGCTTCATTCAGCGTATTTATTCATTAACTTTTAATGGTCAAGATAAGACATGAAGCCTCCAATAATGCATAACTAATTTTTCTATTTGTTAATGCACCCATTAAGTCATGAATTGAGTAAATTCTTGTAGGATTTTCTCTTATTAGTGGTGCCTGGCACATGGGTTTCCAATTTAATAAATTGAAGAATACTAGCAACAAAACATTCAAGGAAGCTGCAATTCACAGGAGATATATATATTTTCTCTAGCTTGAGGTTTTTATCTATCTATTGTTCATTAATTTAAAAGCTATTTAACCCAGTGCTATCCCTATGATGGGATTGTTTACTTGCCTATCTAGACATGCAATTACATAAGAAAAGTAAACTTATACATTCATGAATGACTCATACAAGAATGACAATATGTTCCAGAAGATATAACAGTTCTTTTGTTCATTCAATGCTCTTATAGAAAAATGGGGAAGGGAATGATGTTCCAACAATACAATCCCTTTTCTCCACTACAAAGCAAGTATATAAACTTGCCAATAGTTGCCAAAGAATTCCAACAGTCGATAACTACCCAAAACTACTTCAACCAGCCAATGAGACAACCATTCTCCCCAATTAACCGATATTACAATACAACTAATAACTAATCTATTTTTTATTCTATCTTCAGGGATTCCCTCGACTCCCCCTTTCCCTTCCCTCCAACCCATCGCCTCTCCCCTCTCCTTCCCTCCCTCTCTCCATTGTCCCCCTGCTTTCCCTCCTCCCTATCCTCTCCACCTTTCTCCTTACTTCCCCTCTCCACACCCTTCCCTCTCTCACTCCCTCTCCTTTTTTAAGTAGTTTAATTTATGTACAATGTTTTCTTGCAAAAGTTGTGATTGGAAAAATGCATTTAGACATTTGGTCTAAGCAAACAGCAATGAATACAAATGTGAAAAACATTACAGCATGTGGCATTGGTATCTATTTTAGAAATATGCTAATAATTCATCTAATCTATACATTAAAATTCAATAATAGTTTGGAAAGATTACTGCTCAGATATTTTATCTAAAAAAAGTCATGTGTTGGAAAAAAGTATTGATTTGTTGTTATTTTACAAGTTAATAAACCAGGGAAGGCACCCACCTTTGACCACTCAAAGTAAAATATTTCTTCAGCTCTTTGGCCAATCAGTCCACAAAACACGCAAACATGACCAAGGTCCTCTCTATGAAGGAAGGAATGCTTACAATTTGGTTCATGTTTATTTACCATCTCAAGCACATTCTCCTGGGGATTCTGCCAAAGAAACTATTTAAGTAAATATAATGTGCAGCTTAGAAACCACTTTACTATACAGGTTTGATGCTTGAACAAAAGCATGCAAACAAAATACAATTATTTTACGGCAACAAACTACAAAATTATTTATTTCACACAGTTAAATGTTTAACAACTCAAATAAGAAACTACAACTTAAAACAATAACACAAATAAATTTGATTTCTGCATTGAGTTTGTCAGAACACCATACTCCAAAACTAAATGTAAAATCAATTATAATACCATAGTTTTCTCATTGACAAGCAAGCAATAGACTCTAACTATTAAACACATCAATTGAGGGGCAGGTTTGTTTGACATTCATGAAATGAACTATTATACCTGTAGAAGTTGTTTTGGGTTAAATTTTACAAATTACAGAGTTACTAGTATATAGATAGTCTATGATTGTCTTCAAGAAAACTGAAAGCATTTTAGCTTTTGCAAATGCAATTACAAAACATGCTAGACAACCTTCATACCCAAACTGTCTATAGGTAGAGATATTTTTCCAAGTACAAAGCCTATTATTGCCAAAAGATAATCCAAGTTTTAGTTAATGAGTCCTTACCATCCATGACGGTGATTGACCAACCCTCAATTTAATTTATTTTTAAGTAGATAATCCATTAATCATATTACACATTGTAATGTCACCTTCCTAAGTTGTGACAGTTATTATCAAGATTAGCCTATTCCTCGGGCTCCCGTAGCATAATTTGGTTGGTTAGGGGACTCCTCAACTCTTGGTGATGTGTTCGAGATTTCAGGAGTATCTTTCTGGCACTTTTCGGAGTAGTTTCGAGCATTGGGTCCGATAGATAGTAAGTCACCTCCTAGGCACCGATATTGTATTTTTATGTTGATAGTTCCTCGGGATGCTCAATTGTGATGTATAATGTTGTTTTGGCAGGATTTTATGGCTCGGGGAACTTAATTTAAAATGAAGTTAAATTTATAAAGTTAAATTAAATATTTAACTTTACGTTATTTTAATATTTTTAAAGGAGACTTTTCGGGAGACATAAGGAATGTTTAAAAAGATGAAATATTCGGTTTTATTAAATAAGATGCCCAAGTGGGAGACATTAGGAGGTTTTAAAATTTTAAAAAAGTATTTTATCTTTCCACTATAGGGCGTGGGGGTTTGGGAGGCATACAAAAGTAAATTTGAAGCTCATTTTGGAGGGGGCATGCTTCATACACTTTCTTGAGAAGAATTTTTAGATTTTACTAGAAACTTTGTGAAGACAAAAACCCTTGCAAGGATCATCCATTTCTATTGTGAAATATCAACCCTGGTGGATTAGTGTATAGGCACTTTATTGGAGTGATTTGGAGCTTCATTGTTCAATATTTTGCTAACTTTCAGAGGGTTTCACATTAGAAAATTGCAAGCGCATTGGAGGAGACTAAATAGCAGATATAAGACACCAAGTTCCAGACTTGAGGTTTTTCCTGGGCTGGTCGTACCTCTTCCAAGTCGTATAGTGCTAGAGAGAGGACGTGGGAATGATGGAGCTGGTCACTGTTGGGTGAAAATTATGTAATCATCTTTTCAATAGATTACAAAACCTAGACTTCAGCCACAACTATGTGAGATAAAATCTCTCCTCTCAGAAAGGGGAGGCGCCCTTTTTATTGCTAATAGAAGCTACGGTAAAACTAATAAAGCATTTACACAATTTACACTATACTTACGAAATGGGGGGGGGTGTGTCACATTCATGCTTCTCTCTTTTTTCAGAGAAGATGTTTTACAATGCTTCATGGTTGGAAGTCCTAATTCAAGATAACTTTAAACTAACAACGAGCAGTAATGCCAATACCTCTATCTTGTCAAAGAAAAGTGTAGAGATCCCAGATATGATTAATAATAAACAAATAAAAGAAAAGGGAAAGCTCACGAAGGCACAAAGTCGTTCCGTAGCTTTTTCATTGATGGATCTGCGAAAGATGTACCGTTTGTTGCATTAGGAGCACAAAGTCTTCTTAGATGCAGCAATTCCTCGAACAACATGAACGATTACAAGCACAAAGTCTTGTAGATCTTTCAACAAAAGTATCCAAACATAAACATAAATCCAAATAAGGAATGTAACACAAAGTCTACACAAATTACTTGAAGCCCTTCAGAGATCATCTACTAGTCACCACCAATAAGATCAATTCACAAGATTATCGAATCCAACACAAATTCTGGTTTGCAATTCTCTTCTTTATTGATCAGATTTCATTCACAAAGTATGAACACAAAGTTTCACAAATCTGCTTCAAAAAGGGCAGCACTTCGTTGCAAAATACTAAAAGGTAACAATTACAATAGAAATCACTCTTATTTATAGAAAAGAGGGAAGAACTAATATAGGAAATTAGTTGAGTAAAAATAGGAAACCCTAACTTTGACTAGGTCAACATGTAATTCATTTATGTGAAATTACATCTCATATTTTCGGTGTAATTACATTTGACAAAAAGACATTTAAGATGTCAAAAACTATTTACAAGATGCATAAAGGGAAGCATCAAAAAGTTCAACACTGGGAGATCAAGAATCTTCATGGTTCCTTGCTTGGGCACGGAAGTCTTCATATTTCTTCCTGGTCTCCTGCACGAACTTTTCATCCGAACCAACGATGTAATCCACAAGGGTGTGAATTCTTGTGATCAGGATGAATGGATTTTCTTGCACCTGTCAAGATGCGTCTTGAGGTTATCAACGGTTAGCCGCATATCACAAATGACATGTATGGAGGTTTTGGAAAAACTGGTGTCCTCTACTTGTTGCATAATGACTTCCTTGTAAATCTTGGAAAGTTCACTGGCTGGAAGGAAAATCTGGTTTTCTTCAAGAAGGTTTCCTGGCAGCTCTTTGATTCCCTTCTCCTGAATAGCACGATGTCCTTCAACATCTTCTTGTACATGGTGAATATCTTCAATAAGAGATTTGAATGGATACGGTGCTTGAGTGATTCTCTTACCTCTACATATTTCTCCTTGTCGGGAATTACCCTAGCTTGCACCAATTTGCTGAGCTTTGCCTATTTCATCTGTGACCAAAATGATAGGCATTTTTCCATCTTTTTTCGCTCTTGAATAAGAACACCTTCCTCCTTATCAAGCTCTAATTTGAGCTGGGCTATTTGTGTGGCCTTCTCATTTGCAGCAACTGGATTAAAAGATGCAACTTCGAGGATCACTTGACGAGATCTGAAAAGGAACTGCAAAGATGGTGAATCAACAAACGTTTGTCGAAAAAGTAGTATTGGGATGCGTGAAGTGAGCAACGATGCTGAGAAAGCATGTAGCGAGCGATGAGGCACGAAAAACAATGCAGGAGCGAAGAAATAGGCTTTGGAGCGAAGATAGAACAATTTTGGAGAGTTTCAGGCAAAAACTGCCAAAAGTGTAATGGCACTGAAAATCAACGCCCTTGCACTTAGGAGAATGTTCTCAGGTGCAATGGTGGCACTTGATGTGTAAGTTTGGCAAAAAATATGTTAGAGCGCTGAAAATTAGCACCCTGACACTTAGCCTCTTGTGGAGATTGCTTGGTAAGTGCAACTGAGTTGAAAATCACCGTCCTAGCTTTAAAATGGCTAAGTTTGGAGACTTGGTGTAAGGGCACTAAAAATCAGCACCCTTGCACCAAGTTAACATTTCACTTAAGTGCAGTGGCGCTAAAAAACCCCGCCCTTGCACTTTCAACACTTAGAAAATTTTCTGAAAATGTTAGAGCGCTTTTTTTGGAGCTTTTGCACTTTTTACAATTTCACTAAGTATAAACAATGAGAGTTCGCGAAGATACTCGTTTCGAAGGTCTTCGCTAGATGAACGCAAATGGATGCTCAAACGGACTGTTTGAGACTTTGGAATGCGCTTCGAGGTGGATTGAAAATCGACTCGTTTTGCGTGCTTGAACATCACGAACCTAAGAAACAGACAAGTTTCGTAGGGGTGTTATTTGTGGAACGAGCACTACTAGATTCCATGATAACAACTTTCAGAGGCACTTTATTGAAGTGATTTGGAGCTTCATTGTTCAATCTTTTGCTCAGTTTCAGAGGGTTTCACATCAGAAAATTGCAAGCACATTGGAGGAGACTAAATAGCAGATATAAGACACCAAGTTTTAGACTTGAGGCTTTTCCTGGGCTGGTTGTACCTCTTCCAGGCCGTATAGTGCTAGAGAGAGGGTGTGGGAATGCTGGAGCTGGTCACCTAGTTTCTTGGGCATCTTTGGAGCTGCAAGGTGACGTCTAGGGTTGGACAGCAGATGGCAAGTGATTTTGGGGTGGAGAATGCACTGAAAATGAAGTAATGAGCAAGTTTGGCAACTCCATTTTGCTGCTACAATGTTGTTTCAGACCTGCACTTCATTACTCCTTGTTGGGTATGTTCCAAAAACAATATCTTTGTAACTCCCAAACATAATATACCGCTGTTGTAATTTTCTGAGCAATAAACAGCTCATTATCTTGCAAAAAAATTCTTTCAGACCTAGGTTTTTAGTTTCAGCTGTGAACATCTTGTAGAGGTTTTTTAAATTTTGAATATAGTGCATTTCTATATTGTTACAAACTATCTCATTAAGCTGTACATTTCATGTTACCATCAAAACTCCAAGGGGACTATATTGTGTCAAAGAAAAAAAAAAAACCATGTACATTATCAAGAAGAGAGAATTGTAGGGATACATCTTCACATTCAAGCAAAAAGAGGTGCCATATCTAGTGGCACTCCTGATCAACCCAAAAAAAGGGACAAGTTTGTTTATGACTTATTATACTTGTAGAAGTTGTTTGGCTAAACTTTAAAATTATGAAGGTATCAGTACATATGGGGAAACAAATGATGCCAACCAAAAACAACACCCCCAAGACTACAAGGCCGACCAATGGGGAAACAAATGATGCCAATAGGAACATAAAATGATGGAGAATCATCTCTATGTTATTCTCTCAAGACGAGGAAATGACATATCTCTCCCCCATCACTGTGGAATGAACTAACCAAGCCATCATGTCTACTGACACCACAACCTCCTTGAAACCATGTCTCCAATGGAAATTTTTGAGACAATGAAGTGGAAAACTCTGTCAGGTACATATGAGCATGATGAAAATCTGATCTCTAATCTTGCAAGCAACCCTCTACAAGTAACACAATCTAACATCTGCAGTCTCCAGTTCCATCCTTTGTAGATAGTAACACTTCATCCCACAATGAATGATATAACTCTCGAGCCAACCCACACCTACGCATCATCAAGTCATCTTTGTGCGGACTAAAGGAGAAGTGATGAGCACTCCTTAATATGTAGTCAAGATAGAATGCACCTACTTTTGTCAATGGTTGACTGACATAGTCATGGGGAATGCACTCCTCATCACTCTCATCATTTGAACCAGCTGTATGGGATGAAATTTCTGATTTGCTTCTAGGAGAGGGAAACATATCAGCATGGAAACCAATTTCCCCACTAGATGATACCCTGCATTCCTCCTGTAAAGAAGATGGGACAGCGTTGCGATCAAACACACAATTCTACTGAATCCACCACGTCATCACAAGCCCTGTCAATAACATTCTCTACATCACCTAAAATGGGTTCATCAACAAGAACACCTGCTGCCACATACTATTCCCTGCTAAACTCATCTGATGTACTCATCCCATGGGTGTCACCCACACCCGTAAATGAAATGGATGTCTCCACATCCTCAACATGCACATTACCACAATCTGTGGATGTATGCTCTTCACCAATGGCTGCCATAGATGGCTGAATTGTAGCTATAGGAAGTGAAGTCCGTGCCAAACTCAACTCCACGGAAAGCTCATCAATCCGAGACTCTAACTCTTGAAGGGCCAATTTAGTGCTCCTCATAGAGTCAAGCTCATAGGTGAGCTCATCAACCTCCTCTTCTTTCCCTTTTAGTGCATCATAATAGATCCCATCAAGCATGAGAAGATGATCTCTGTCTGATAATAGCAGTAGGTAATTGTTTTTCATTACCCCCAATCCATCTCCAAGTGCCTGAAACTTTGCAAGGGAAATTTCAATATCAAAGTGCTCATGTGTTTTTGGAGTCTTCCTACAACAGTTTGCCAACAACTGTTGAGCAACATCAAAGTGTTCTATGGTTGTAGAAATCATGCCTTCACTCACCTTCAATTGCTTTGCCAAATGGTGAGACCCCTGTGGCATATCATCTCCACACAAATTTTATGATTTATAATCAACACTATGATAGGATGTTGAGTCACCATCATTAACGAATTGGAGAACATCATCATGTGTGCTATCAACATTGCACACACCCTCATCAAAGTATTGGTCTCCAGATCCTCATAGGATGGCTCAAATGAAATGTTAGAGGCTGTTGATTTGACATCCTCATTGCTCATTTCCTCTTCCGGAATAGAAGCATATACATCCAAAGAACTATCCTAGGACCTATCAATCTTACTCGAATTTTCTGATTTTAGATCAGTGCCATGCAACATACAATCTGATTTGTTTTCATGGCTGATCACAACTCCATTAGTGCTGGCAATATCATCCTGGGGTTCTACCAAACCATCATCATGATATAAGGCTCCCTCATCATCAACCACTTCAGATTTGAACCCTTCTTCTTCCACGAGCTCCTCATTAGCTTTCCCAATATGTTCATCAATAGGAGTTGACCCATGTAGTGTCTCACACTCCGAATCAAACTCGTTGCCTGCTACAATTCCTTTTCAATGATCACCTGTAGGCTGAAAATCACTTTGAAGCAATCTTTTTTCCTTATCCTTTCGTTTAGATATTGTAAACATCCTTAGAAGAACCTGTTGCATTTCCGGATCCCTCATTAGATCATACAAGTTTTTCATCAATTCAATCATGGATTTATCTAAAGCCATCTTTCCTTTGTTCTAAATTTTAATGACTCACCCAACAGGATGGCAGGAAACCGCTCTGATACCACTGAAGTGTCCCACCCCAAATGGAACAATCTCTATTGCGATTTTGCTTGATTAATTTTCAATTTGACACATAGGACATTTTGTCAAACAATTTGCATGCAACTGGTTGATGTTTGTAGAAGTTTAAGTGAATGGAAATGACATGAAAATATTGAGTGCTTGCAGATACAAATATAATCTTGATTGTTGCTTTTCTCAAATAAGGTATTCAATGACTTTGCCCAAATGAAATGCAATAATAATAATCAACTTAATCTGCTCAGAATTCTACTTTCATTCAGTGATATTTATGACTGCAAAACATTATGTATTTTGACGGATTACAAGCTACAGATATTAAGCTTATTTAGGCTATGCAATAACATTTTCAAAACCCATATTCAAGAATGCATATATCTATATTTACAATGAACAGTTTCAGCTAGAAAGATTACAATCTGCCTTCTAAGGAAACTACATAAATTTTTGAATATCACCAACTATTGTATGTTGTACCCCAAATTAAAAAATTTGCTAAACTTAGGCATTTTGAAGAAATGGTTAAAAGTCTTGTTAAAATTGTCAAAAAAAAGTCAAAATTGGGAATTTTCATGTCTTGCATGAGGGCCAAAAACTCAAAATTTTCAAAATCTAATGATCTAGGTCTGCTCAGAGCGACCAATTCAACAAAACCCAGATCTCAGTTTTTCTGACCTAAATTTTCTAAAATTAGAACTTTTTTCTGGGTTTTTTCTAGGTTTCTTCTCAAATGGATGCTAGCAAAATTTTGTAAAAATAGAAAGTTTGGCTTCTAGGGTTCAAACTGATTTTGATTGGATTAAAATACTTCCTCAATAGGTTGGTCTAGTCAGAATCGTCAAAAGATCAGTTTTGCCTTAGTGGGTTTATTCTACTTTTTCAGAAGCCTTTTCAGGAGCTCCAAGGCCATTAATGGAGGTTGCTCAACTACCAAGTGTCAAATTCAAGGTATCAAGCACTGCACAAATCAAGAAGTGACAGAAGATGATCGAAGAACGAAGAACGAAGAACGAAGGAAGGAGGTTGAAGAATCTTGAAAACTGCAAAATTTTGACTAACACTGGAGAGTTCAGGCACCCCTGCTCAGTCTAGGCACCCAAGATTCTGTGCCTTAGTCATTTTTCCCATCCCGAGAGTCAAAGCATTGGTGAACGCAAGGAATGAAGATAAAATTGAAAAATGCAAAATAAATTCTAACTTTGGAAAGTAAAGGCGCCCCAGGTAGCCAGGGGCGCCCATGATTTCAAGGCATCATATGTCAGAGTTAGGGTTTTGTGCCTCTAGGACATCCTGTTCAGAATCTTCTCAGCTCTGTAGTGGATCTATCAGCATAGTCATCATATCAACCAGTCAGCCGGAATCTCAGATTGAATGGAGAAGTCTTGACGAAGTAGCAAAATGCAAATCATGAAATTATCGAAAAATATATTGAGTTTGGAAATTCTGGGCACCCCAAGTAGCTAGGGGCGCCTAGGGTTTTGGAGCCTCAAATCCAGCAATAAGGGTTTGCCAGATCAGTCAATCTCTTCAGAATTGTACTAGCTTCACAGTGAATATCTTAGCCTGATCAACGAACTCGTCAAATGCTGGCAAATTCAAATCGAGTGGAGGACACAACATGAGGTTTCAAGTTTGAAGACTCGAGAAGAGCCAAAAATGGCTAAGGCTAGAGATCATGGGCGCCCTAGGAGGAGATAGGCGCCCAAGTTTTTGGGTCATCAAATGGTTGAATTAAGGGTTGGCACCTCTAGAATGTTTTCTTTGGTTTTGATCAAGATCTCCAACGCAATCATCAACAAATCCATCGGAGTTATCAATCACCAGATATTGCAGACTAATTGAGGGGCAAAAATTGTGTAAAACGTCAAAAGTCAAAAGCAAAGTTGAAAATCATAGAAAATAAACTAACTCTGGAGTTGGGCGCCGGCCAGGGGTGCCCAAGCTTTTGACCCCCGAGATTCAGCTTTCAGGAAATATCATTCCCAAAAGACCCTCCTCAGAATTTATCAAGCTATCTAGCAAATTTGATAGCCAGTCAATCGGGTCAATCTAGCTCTTGAAGTTGCAAAATCATTTGAAGGTTAGAAGAACACAAAAATTAAATAACATAAAAATGGTTGTCTGGGAGCCATGGGAGCCCTAGGTAGCCAGGGGCGCCCATGATTATGAAGGTCTCGATGACGTTTTTATCAGAAGTTGTCTCCAGGATAATCTTCTCCAATTTGACCAAGCTCCACAACAAGATCAACAACTAGTTCATAGGATCAATTTGTCGTCCGGAAATCAAGATCAAATTGAGGTCAAAAATCAAGCAAAAGTTGAAATTTCAAGAAAAAAGGCTAAAAGTCTACTAAGAAGGGCGTCCAAGTTTTCATGCCTTAGTGAATTTTTCAATATTCATCCTTCATCATTCAAAGCTGTGTGCACATTCGACGAACTTGGCTCAAGATTGGCTTTGAAGGATTTAAAGCTAGAGAATAAGCATTTTTATCCTCAAAACCTATTTAAGAAGGCCTTTGCATTCATTATTCACTTTTTGTAGGTTGGAGTCCAGAGGAGGAAATAAATAATTTTCTTCATTTCAAGATTCGAAGGCTAAAACTTGGTGATTTTTTAGAGTTTTTCATATTTTCCAAATCAGCTCACACAGAGGCTCATTTTTTCATGCTTTGAATTGGGCATCAATTTTCAAAAGGTCATCTTTTTCAATTTTCAGCAATCTGGGTCAGCTTGGTTCATGATTCTCAACAATTTTGAATTTTTTTCAATTTTCAAGAACCCTCTTTTTCCATGCATGCCTAAGAAATCTTCAGTTAATTCAACATCTAATCATCTGGGTCCTTCTCAAATGTGATTCTACACAAAACCCAACTCTCAGCTTTTTTGTCAAAAATTTCAGAAATTAGGGTTTGTTGCTTTTTCAACCAGCCATCAAAATTTTCAAAATAGATCGATCTAGGTCTTCTTGCAACGATATTTTGTACAAAACCCATATCTCAAATATTTTTTGAAAAATCTGTCCATTTGAAGAAGAAAAATCAACAACCTAAATTTAGGGTTTGTGCAAAACTTGTCCAAACAAGGTCAAGATTATAGTCAATCTTCAAGTTTTTAAGTATGGAGTACTCTCCCATCAAATTCAAGACCAAATCAGTGCTATATCATGAATTCATCAAAACTGTTGAGACTAACTTGCATCATATCAAACAAGTGTTCAATTTGCGTGCTTTGGAAGACGCAAACAATGTTGCAGTCAGACATCTTGGTCAATTTGGGCTGTTTGCAGCGTCAAGCCGAACAATGATGAGAGGTGCTTTGAGAAAAAGGACAAGTATTGGAAAAAATTTGTACAATACTCTTCTATTAAAAAATCAAGAGAGGTGTCAGAAGTATAAAAGTTGTTGAAGAAATGAAGGAATGTTAAAGAATGGTCACACACAAAGAAAAAGATATGCTGAAGCAAGAGGACATATTTATAAAAGGTCATCACTTCAATTGCAGAACCGCCGAAATTAGCAAGATTTAATAGAGAAGCTGAAGATGTCAAGAATTTTTTAGGTTCGATTGCAAAAGGCAAATAAATCCTAGAAAAGCAGAATATCGCTATAAATAGTATCAACGCATCTGATAAAGAGGCAGTTTCCAGATTTTTGGCGAATGTGGTTGAGATTTAAAGCAGCAGTGAACTAGAAGCTTTCTCCAAGCTTTCTTTCCATTCTTATCTCACGCTTTCTTTCTATTCCTGTCTCAAGCTTATCCATTCTTTGAAAGAGAAAAGATATCAAGTTGTATTAGTTGGCACTTTCTTTGTTTTTATGCTTTGATAGGTTGTTAGATATAAAGCTTGCATGTTGGCAAGTCTTAGTTGTAAAAGAAAAGAGACTTTAGGGTTCCCTACTCCTTTGCTTGTGTATAAATAAGGGCAGCCTTGCCCATTTTTCTTTAATCGTGCTTGTGATAAAAAATTGCTGAGCCTATTTTCCCTACAAGTTGTTGCTTAGTTTCAGTTCACTTAGTGTGACAGAAACCTTGCAAGTCTCTTCTAGCTGCAAGTTATTGTTCAATCTGTGTTACTTGTGTCAATGTGTTCTAGTTGATCGCAAAACTATAAACCAATTTTGCTACAATCCTGCTGTCCCAGAAGTGTAATCTTTGTTATTCGAGATTTGAGAAAATAAAGTCTTGTGCCTACTTTGCTACCCTGATATAATGTCTCAAGTTTCTGTTTTATATGTTATGCTTATATGATCTCTATTTCAACTTGCATTGAAATTTCAGTAGATGTGCATTAGGAGAAAGTTTGCTTAAGTATTTGTGTTGAAGAATCATTCTTTGTCCATTTCTAACTCTTAAGCTCTGAATTTACTTTAGTTAGAAACGTCATTAGAGTAGGCTTAGTTGTAGTTGAACTTCATAAAGAGAAAATCAGCTACAACGCTTGAGTTTTAAAACCTTGTGCTCTTAGCAGAACAAAAAGATTGGCAAATTAGATTAATTTACTTTCTTTAAGCAACATCAGCAAAGAGGGAGCTTCCCCTCCTAATTCGAAGAGCAGTTTATCTGTGCATAGTTATCCGTTTCTAATTCGCATACCAAAGGTGTGAATTAAAATGCAAACATTGTATCACTTCTGAAAGGAGCCTACAGTACCAAAAAGTTCCTTACATTGCATAGAAGACCACAACAATGAATTTTGGGCGAACTGATTACAATATCAACTTGCACAGTTCAGATTCTAGGGTGTCTTATTGGCATAACAACAAACAGTTTTACACAACAGTTCATAGGAAATGTTTCAAAATTTTCTGAGCATATGGTAAGATGAGGGAATGTAAGATGGAGTATTCTAGACCTGGTTATCTTGGCACCAAGGTCACAAAGGTAACCATAGTAATCTTCAGATGGAATCAGTCTCCACATCCCTCTTAGAAACAAATGTCAGCTCAAAAGAACTCCAATCGATGCAGCCACAAACTCAAATGATAATACCAAAAGAAATAAAAAATATTGTAATATCTTCAATACCAAACCCCTGCCAAACTAAAAAATGATTTTTACTATTCACATCACTATAGCGGCACTATTCATGTCACTGTAGTAGTAGAATAAATTTTTTTGATCTGCACAATATTCTTTGATGTTTCTTGAAGTATGTGTCTCTAATGATGGTTTTTTCAACAATCTGAAAACTGCTCTTCAAACCCTTATAAACTCCTGAGATTTTCACTCCAAATAAGCACAATGTGACTTCAAAAGCAAAGCCACCTGAAAGAACAACCCTTGGATGCTATCTCACACCTATAGGTTGCTCAAATCAAAGAGAATGGACGTTCTCCATGATCAAGTTGAAGAAGAAACCCTAGTTTTCTCCTCACAGCCAAAGCTTCACAAATTTCATAAGTGTTCAATCAACAATGAATGAATGATTTGCTTTTTTGAAAGCCTTTTATATTCTCCTCAAATGGCACAATTTCCTAAGTGCCTTTAATCATCAAAATATAGTAAATATTATATGTGCTTTTGTTGGTTTATAATATCTTCATTTGGGCACTCACATCATGTCTATTATAATTTGACTTTATATCATTAAATGACCCTTTATTATAGAGTCAATTAAATCATTTAATATTCCCTTTTATAATTAATTATTATTAAAGTATTACTTTAATAATAATTAAAACATCATAACTCTAATAATAATCATCATTAACCAATTCTGTCAGGGCCAGAAGATAGCTCATCGACTCCTCTACTCACTTGGGTGCCTTACTATAAATAGTAAGGTTGGCCTCTATCACCCAACAGATTTACTATAAATAGTAAGTGTATAAAAATGAAGTCAGAAACCCATTGAGACGATCACCTTTGAATGTGCCATCGAACTGGAGGAGAAAACACCACCAACTACCACCTGGCGAACACATTAACTCCTACAAGAGGCCCTCTAATCACCATTATTAGCCTACGAGGACTTGATGATATGCTAATCTATCCAACACTGACCCAGGCTAAAAAGGGGACATTACAAAATATGGTGGATAGTTAGCCTATTTAGTGGATTCCTATAGGCTAATGTGTTAGGGTTAGGGAATCCTTGGAGTCAGTCGGTTCCAGCAGTTGGTAGTGTGAAGTGTTTATATGAGCTCAAGAGGTTATGATGTGCAAAATACCAATTTCTAGGGTGGTTTTGGGTGTTTTCTTCTATACTTACTATTTTTAGTAAGTCGGTTTGGGGCATCGATAGGGTCAATTGTCAGTATTTCTATTTTTAGCTATGTTGGTGGAAGCATTTGATGTCGGTATTCAAATATTTACTATGGTCCAAGATTTTATTTTAAATAACAATACTTTATAAAGTTAAATTAAATATTTAACTTTATCGCTATTTAATTTTATAAAGGGACTTTATGAAGGGGTGCTTTTGGAAACATAAGGAGTTTTTAAATTTAATAAAGTACTTCCTAAGTTGGACACCCCACTTGAAAAAAAAAAGAAACATTTAAAATTTAAATAAAATGCATTTAATGCAGTTTGGGGTGTGGGTTTTGAGGAAGGATAGAAAAAGAAAAGTTGGAGCTCATTTCTTATTGAAGCTTGACTTGGTGAATTGGTATTCTTCTTGTTAGAGGATCTGGTTCTTCTTCTTCTTGGTTTGTGAGGACAAAATCCCTTAGAGGCAACATTCTCTACATTGTTGAAAGACGCAATCTGGAGGATTTGAGGTGATTATATCTGGGGCTCACACACAAGCTTTATGATTTTCAGTTTGGTGAAGATTTTCTCAGAGTTTCATAGCAGATTTGGAGGGCTTATTTATGTATTTATGACCATCAGATTTGAAGAATAAAAAACGTAGAAAATACTACCTTTATGCCGGCCATACCTATTCCCAAGCAGGCCGTACAATTGCAAGGAGGGCGTGTGGTTTTGGGAGCTGGTCACTTGGGTTTTTGAGCAGTATCTTGCTGGTGTGGAGGCGCCTAGGGTTAGGACTGCTTTGTATTTCAGTTACAATAGCAAATACTTGCATTTCTAGCTGTGGTGTCTAGTTTTTGGGAGTTTGCACGAGCTGGTTGCAAGCACAACAAAATATCAAAGTCTAATAAATTTCTTGGGTATGTTAGAATTTGATATGTAATGTATTTTGATAATCTGGGTTGCCTTTATATTTTGGAAATATTGTATTTTCAAATCAGAAATTACATTTTGAATTTTCAACTACATGTAATTTTGAAAATTGTCATTTTTCTAAGTTATTAATTTGCTGCAAATTACTTTATTATCTGCACTTTATTTATCATCTCAAAAACATTGCAAAAACAAATCAAAACAAACAAGCAAAAAAACAAAGGCAAAATAGGGGTGTATGTTACAGTGGTATTAAAGCAGTGTATCCTACCATCCTAGAGGGTTTTGGGAAAAACAATGTTATGACAGCTAATTGAGTAATGCACCACCCTATACACACCATTACAATTTGAAAAAGAAACAGATCTAATACTATCCTTGAGAGTCAACCGGAGTTAGATCCTTTTGTAGGCATTGAAATGGGTGACAGAGAGCAACAGGAACCTAGCAATAGGAAAATGCTAAATGACCTAGCTAGAGGGTAGTGTGAGTTGCAGCAGAGTTTAGCACAAATGGTGGCATTAATGAACCAACAAATGCTTGGAAGCAACAATAACAATCCAAGGAACAATGCAAGAAACAATTGTGGTAACAATGGGGGTCACAATGATGGTAACTGTTGTGACCTTTTTCACACATCACCCCATCCCAGATGGGGACCCCCCTAATTTTTGCTCCATTCTGGTCTTTTGGCTTTTGTTAGTGCGTCTCTCTCTCTCTATCTCTGGTCCTTCTAGGGATGTCTCGCCGTTTGACCTGGGTTGAAGTATTGTTCAAGTCTGTGAAATTAGGGTTTTCATTAGTCAGGCTTATTAAAGGTCAAACTGAGTTGTAAAATTGAAATTCGAGCTTAGTACAGCAGTCAGAGGACTTCCAACAGGGTCCCACTAAATTTTCACTGTATTCCGGCAACTTATTATTTTTAGTAAGTGTTCAATTTGGGACTATTTTATCGAGATTTTGGAATTCTGTCAGTTCCACCACAGTCAGGCAGCTTCAGAATGCCTACGCGCGAAATTTGAATGGATTCTGACAACTAGCTATTTTTAGCAGTTAAGCCTTCAGAGGCTGTTTTCAGGATTTAAACGAGCAATTCTCCGGTGAGTGACAGGGGAATTGATCTGGGTTTTCGAAGACCTTCGCGATGATGTTACATGCAAACCGAGATGGTGACTTTCAAAGTTCAACCTCCCGAGGCTATTTTAAGGGTTTGCATGCATGAATTTTCAGTGCATGTTCAGATATTCCATGTGGGTTTTGCGAGGCCTTCGCAATGATATGACATGCAGATGGATCGGGTCAGTTTTCAAGGACTTACTATTTTTAGCCAGTGCCAAAACTTTGACCAGTTTTCTGGGTTTTTCTGGGTTTTTTGAGATCCCACGGGCACTGTGACATGCAAACTCGCCCGACATCTGGGTGACCACTTTCCAGACACTTACTGTAAATAGCAGTATCATCCCAACAGCTACCCACCACTCCAGCTCAGCAATCAGGTGCAATCAGGCACGATCAAGGACAGCTAGGAACAAATCGGAGCACATGTAGATCAGATTAGGGTTTCCTCTGCCACGTCTAAAAATAGATGAAGCAAAATGCAGAAATGACAAACGAAGCACGCCACCGGAATCAACATCCTTCAGGCTACCGGCTGGTAAAATTTGAACACGATCTGAATACTTACTATTTTTAGCAAGTCACCTCATGGCTAAAAATAGCACGTCCTCGTCAGGGAAAATGTGTGAATGAGTCTCTTTCAGCATCAAGTACAAGTGGAACAAATTTCAAAGCAAACGGAGATACGAAATTGATCAATTCTAGGGTTTGCCAAAAATAGCAAATGGCTAAAAATAGCATGTACAGTGTCAAATCAGGTATAAACGAGGTGATATAGGTCAACGAGGGCACGACCACGCCAGTTCCAGCTCGGAACAGGGTGAAAATCAATGAAACCCTAATTTCTCCGAATTTGCTAAAAATAGAAAGCCAGGCTAGGGCATAAAGGGCGTTGGAAATTTTACAAACATAACTGATAGGCAAACACCTTCATATGCGCCCAGGAGGAATGAAAGCTTCAAAATTTTCCAAGTGTGAGATTTTCCTGAGCAAGGTGTGAAATGCGCTAAGAGGAAGGTGAAAGGTCACCAAAATTTGGGAATTATTCTAAGGCATCAAACTTCCTAAGGCATCCCAAATTGCGCCTTCAAGAGGCATTGAAATTCTTCTAAGGCAAAGGGCTTTTCCCTCTCACACCCCCAAATGCGCCTAAAGGAGCTGAAGAGACACTTGAAAGGGGCGGAATTCCTCCTAGCACTAGCAATGCGCCCAACATGAAAGTATGCTAGCCCATATGCGCCAAAAGGAGATGAAGGGTCATATCCTAGGCGTGGGAATTTCTCTTCCCCATGGCAAATGCGCCCAAGGTAAGGATGAAAGGTAAAACGGTGAAGGTGGAAGCTACACATGAAAATTCGCAAGGGATAAGGTGTTAGCCTCTAGGCGTGAAAATGCCTAAGAGGTAAAGGCAAAAGTTGATGCATAAGATGAAGTACGCCCCTCATGGGTAATTTTAAGTGAATTTTCTAGGAATTTTTCCTAAAGCAAAAATAAAAAGTTGCCTAAAGAATAAAATGAAACTCATGACATATTCAAATGCACCCTCTAGAGATAAAATTTTAATTTTCAAAAATTCCTAAGGCATTTTCTTAAGGGAAAATAAATAAGGAATACGCCTAGAGGATGATGCCAGTTGCCAGAGGTACAAAAAAATCTTCAGAGGAAAATTCTTCAGGGAAAATCAAGATAATTTGCCAAGGCCGAGAAGATCGAAATTGCAGGAGTGAAAGACATCCGGAAAGGGAAAAATAAACATTAGCCTTTTTATTATTTTAAATAATAAAAATTAAACGTACCCCTTCGTCCGGATACACATGAAAACAATGGATTTCAGGAAGATTTTTCTTCTGGGTATTGGACGTTTGCAATTCGGAAGTGATTCAGAGTTATTATACGCCTCACTCACGTCGTTTCGATGGATATTTTGCCCAGTACCTATTTTTATAAAATTCCTAAGGCAAATTTAAGAAATTTCTCTAAGGCAAACGAATGAAATGGATGAGAAATTTCGCTAAGAAGTTTGAACTTGATAAATTTTGCCAAAATTCCTTAGCCAAACTTTTCGAAATTGTTCGAAGAAGTAAACGATTTAACATTTTAAGAAATCAAACGCAACGAGGCAGGCCTGTGCAGAGGTGATGAATTCATAATTCTAGAAGTCTGAGATTCTGATGCTTCGGACGACAAGTGTTACGATAGGAAAAAAGAGGGAAAATGAATTCAAAATATTTGCTAAGATTAGCCTCTGCAGGAATTTGCCCAAGCTATAAGTTTTGAAGTTCTCTTCATTCTTTTCCTCGCAAGTTGCTGAAGAGCTGAAAGTGAGAAGTTTGAATTTGTGAGAAGAGCTGAAAGTTGCTGAGGATTTCGAATTTTTAGAGAGCTGGAGGTTGAGGATTTCGAATCCCTGAAGGACTGGAGTTGTTGAAGTCACAAACTTGCTGGAGAAGTGCGACCTACCTTGTCAAGATTTCAAGTTGCTGAGAAGTGAGTTTCTAAATCGCTGCAATTGTGAGGAAGTTCGAATTTACCAAAGTGAAGTTGCTGAATGCTGAAGTGCGACTTGTGAAGAAAGTTTTAAGTTGCTGAAAGTTGCTAAGTTAGGAGGAAAAGTGCGAACTTCAGAGAGGAGGTTTCAAATTTGTTAAAGTTAAATTGCTGCAGGCCAACATTTCCCAGCATCTGACATTGTGTTGCTGCAAGTAGAGAAACTTCTAAGAAAACCTTGAAGTAAACAGGCGCAGTTGAGGTTTGCAGTTGAAAGTGGCAAAGTGTTGCAGCCTTTTCATTTAAAAATCTGTTGGCACCCTCAAAAGTGATATTTTATTGTTATGAAATCTTGTTTGCTGACTATCTTACCCTTTTTTGCAGAATGGCCGAGTCAAGCAGAAGAGCTGCAAGCAAGAACGTCCACGCTGAGTCCAGACAGGCAGTAATCAAGAAATTAAGCAAGTCTTTCCTGCTAGAATCAAAATTCACATCAAAGTTGGGCAGGCTGGCAGACACAAACCTGGGCTCGTTTAACCTGGAGGCGTTCAAAAGAAGGATAATGGGGACTGGAGGCCATCGCCCATCAGTGACTTCACATAGCATTGTCAGAAGTGGGTTATATGCAGCTGCAAATTTTCCACCAGCCATCCGGTGCCCGGAGCTCATTATGGAATGCTCTCACCACTACGATTCAGAGAAGAGGACGATCGTTGCGCCAGATGGCAAGGTGCTGGCTAACCTGACACCACAAGCAATCGGAGAAGCATTCGGGATCCCCGCCCACGAGAAAATGATTTACAAAACGAAGGACAGGGCTGACAGAATGTATTCATCTACAACGGACCGGTGTGCTGATGTAATAAACACTAGGTGGATGATCAAGCCCAAACCAACTCGTACGAAGTTGCCCAAACAGATAATTTCCGAAGACTTGAAGCAAGAGTTTGGCGACCTGATTATGATGTTGAGTAGAGTTGGAGGGTGTCCCCAAGCGTTCGTCTTCGAACCTTGGATGTTTTACTTTATCAACTTGGTACTGGAGGGCAAGGATTTCATGGATTGGGCACTGTTAATCAGTGATGGTCTACATAAGCAGCTCCGCAATTTGAGGAGGACTAAAACATTTTATATGGGCTCTTACCTCGTCTATATGCTGGCTCGCATGACAAGATACAGGGGGATCTCTTACAAAGAACCAATCGGTTGCGGTTCTCAGCAATTCAAAATATTCGAGGCTTGTCCGCAGTTGCATTTGACAAGCACTACTAATTACAAAAGAGTCAATGATGCCTTTACTATGCACATCACGAGGACCTTGCAGCAAAGGACCCATCACAGAATATCGAGGGAGGCACAAGAAATGATTGAGAAATTTGGATGTTGGTTTATCCAATTCCCAAAATTCACTTACATAAGGCTGCAGGGATTCTCTTCCTACCCATACAGGTTGCCCCGATATCCCATGAACAGGGTAGTGATGCTGGAAGTTTCTAGGCAACTAATTGCCTACGATAAGATCCAAAAGAAGAAGAAGAAGGGCGGACTTGGGTTCCCGATTGCTATGGGAAATTCAGACGAAGTATGCCCATCACTGCAGGCAGCAAGGGAGGCAGAGGCGGAGCTCCAGTTCTTTCAGCTTTCTTACCATTCCAGCAGACACTACTACGATCCTCATAGAAATATCAGGTGGGTATTGACAGAGGAGTTTAGGCACAAGGCACAAATAGAAGACTTTTGGGCAAGTGCAGTGGATGAGGTCGAAGTCAGAAAGAGGATGTTTTCCCGGATACCATTGGCAATGATCAGAGAGTGCGAGATTATTCCTGTACCAGATCAGATTGAGGAGGACATAAACGTTGTACAGGCTGATTACGACACAGTAAGAAACACGCCCTTGCCACTCCCAGATTGGTCAGAGCCAGAGATCACCGACTTGGATACACTTTGTATCCCAGTCCTGACATTTACACGGAGTTGGATAGAGAGACATGTCAGCCGACTAAAGGGAAGGTCAATTCCCCTTACCTACAATTTGATGGGAGACAGCAGATTGCAGACAACTGATCCGAGGAGACGGAGTAATCCAACTCCAGAGCCTAGGGGAAAAGAGCCAGCTCGACCGGAGCCTGTGATAGTTGAAGAATCCTTGCACATGCCGGTTCGAACACATTCTCCAAGCATACAGGAAGTGTCCCTATTTGCTGATCAGAGGGAGAGGTTGCAGGCAGAACAGGCGGAACAGGCAGTACAAATAGAGAGCCAGCCACTTCGTAGGGAGTCCGTGGGCCAGAGCATCAACGTGCCCCGAGGGGATAATCAACAGGAGAACCGGCAAGAGACCGATGAAGGCACTGCCACAGATACTCAGTTTCAGCATGAGATTGAGGTAGCCCTCGAGGATGATGCTGCTTCCGATCGAGATGCCCAGAGCTCAGGAGACACTGAGCCCATAGATGATGATGAGCCTCGTCAGAACGAGGGCCATGAAGTAGAGGGCGAGGTAGAGCAGCCTTTCATCATGACAGACACACGACAGGAGGTGCCAGACTGGCTGAGGGATAGGATGAGGCGTGATCCTGTGGATGAGACTGATCCTGCAGTTGAGATGGAGGAATTGCTGTAAAGGATCAATGCACCTCCCACGAAGAAGAAGGCTAGGAAGTTTTCCAGAATATCCACAGATGAGGATGGATCCCGAACCTTGCATATGGCAATTCCACGGGAGGAATGTGATAGAGACAAGGCCGTTCCTGAGAACTATATTGTGACAACCATGGAACTAGGCCGCCCTACTGGGGCACAGGTGGTAGAGGAGTGCGATAATTCCTATCGGGCACTCAAGGACAGATTGTCCCATGTTGAGGGCAAGTACAAAAGGTTGAAGGTAGAGCATCGGACACTGATTGGCTACGTGCAACACTTGTCCCGTCCTTGCGGGCAAGAAAATCCTGCAATCGAGCTCCCAGCTGAGTTTTCCAGGGAGTCAATCAGTGGATTAGAAGATTTAAGGAGAATGGCACAGCAGGCAGACACGTGGGTTGCCAGTGTGCGTACAGAGACAAGAAAGTTTATGGAAGATCTTGCACATGCCTATGGGCAAGCTTCCGATATTATGGCTAGAGTGGAGGCAGTTAACCATGCTTGGGGTGAGGCTCGCATCTATCAGACGAGAGTTGTTCTCCGTCTAGGGGCTTTGATGAGCATACCTCAACACACTTTGGTTGAGGGAGGTGTTATCCAGCAGGGAGATAGATACGACTTTGCCAGATGGTATTCTTCAGTAGTCACAGGCCGGGGATTCTATGATGCATCACAAGCAGATTCTGTCAGGGTCAGAAAGGCCATGACGAACATCTTAGATGGAGTCCTCAACACGTTGGAGGCAATCTTTGCCAGGAGGTTGACTTCTGAAGAGATAACTGCAAATGGACTAAAGGACAGATTGGCGCCATTCTTCTTTGAGGTGAAAACCTTCACTCAGGATGATTTCGAGAACACTGCCACGTTCTCCAGTATCATACAGAACACCCAGGATGCACTTGTTGCCTGGAAGAAATCATGTGCCCGGCATGGGCAAACAGTTGCAGTTTTAGAGTTTCAGTTGGATCACATTCCTCCTATCTCCGATCAAGAACTTGAGGAAGTATTAGCCAGGTTCACCAGATTTGCAGCCAGCGAGAAGGAGAAAGGAAACGCTCTTCTGGACGACGATCTGCTGCAGGAGGACGATGTGCATTGATTGCAGGTAGTGGGCCTATAGAGGAGTGGAGAATATTCTGCACATTCATTGCCCCACTCCTCTCAGTAGCGGTTTTTAGGGCATAAACCCTAATTAGGGCATGGGTGGCTCAATCCGAGCCCTTTATTGTAATCAGATCTGAACCGTCCACTGGACTAGGTTTATTATAAAAGGGGTATCCCCCCTCATTTGTAATCATTAGAACTAGAATTGAATCAGAGATAGAGTTGAGCTAGAGAATAGAAGGCATATAGCATTTAGCTTAGAAGTTAGCTTAGATTGAGGAGGAAAGGAAGTTTTCCCATTGAGGACTTTGTAAGAAGTTGTTGTGAACACTCTCATAATATAAAGATTTATCATTGTTTGGTGGTTCTATCTTCTATTGAGTAGCTAGCAAGGCTTGTTCGTCTTTCCAATTCGAATAGAGTAAAGTAGAATAGATTTTGTTTCCATGCAAGTAGCGTTAATTGTGGAATGCAACATTGGTTTGAGCATATCTCCCTATATCCATACCACTAGCAGGCTTGCTGACGGTAAGTCTGCCCTGCGTGGTCAACTGGAATTTCAGCACTTAACTTCGGTTGCGATTTGTGTGTCCACTTGCTTCGTGGTGAAGGGGTGTGCATGTTGAATCTCGATCTGAATATCTACCTATCCTTTGAAGATTGCATCAGCTTTGTCAGAGTTGTTCGAAGAGGAGACGATACAAGGTTTGGTTTGGAGATTGTTAAAGCTAGTTTTGCCTTCCATCCTTAGAAATAGATTGTAGGATTCCTATCCCTTTCCCTTTAATTCAGTATTTCCCGATCGATTCGAACATCAGAGCAATATCGTCAAAATCATTCATTGTTTCACTGTGATTGAGCAACTACGTATGTCCCCTTGAAATAACCAGCATATACACATCAACCAACTGAGTCTATTCGTGATAAAAGGAACCTTGGAGTTGAACGCATGAACTTTCACACAATCTTAGCATGCGGAATACTTTGATCAAGAGAGAATAGAGTGACCGTTGGACAACTTTATTCTGTGTTGGCGTTGTCATAAAAAGCACGTCAACAGTAACCAAGGGCATAGTAGGAATAATGGTAATGGGGACGGTTCAATGAATGATAGAGGTACAAACCAGCTAGCTAGAACCAGAACAACAAATTCCAGATTCTTAATACCTAGTTTTCCACCGAGGATTAATCCTAAAGTTGAGGTAGAGCCCACCCAACAGGAGCTATAGGATTAAATTTTATAGGACTGGAGGGATTTAGGGTTAGAGTTTCAAGCTGAGATGTCTTTTCGTGATTACATGGACCTCAAAATGAAACATAGACCATGGTAGACAACATCACCAGGAGTTGCAGAGAAAGGTGGATAAGCTATCCATTCCATACTTCGATGGCTCTGGGAAGACTACAACTATAGCATGGGTTCAAAAGTTGGGCACATTTCCAACTCAACCCAATGTAGGAGAATAAGGCCATCAAATGTGTGGCTATACATTTGGATGGTAGTGCTCACAAGTGGTGGCACCATGGTGTGATCACCTTGGTTCATGACCAAATTGACTCATATGCTGAGTTCACGGAGAGGTTGATTGAGAGATTTGATAGGAAAGATTCAAAGTTGCACTTTAAGGAGTTGGATTTGCTCAAACAATGGGGTTCAGTAGAGGCATATGTGGCTGATTTCCAGAGACTTTCGGTGTTGGTCACATATATTTCTAAGAGGAGGCTCATTGTTCTTTTTATGGATGGTCTTTCAAATTCTTTGCAGGGTTGGGTTAAAGCCCTTGATCCATCTTCATTACAGTAAGCCATCAAGAAGGCTAGAGATATGGAGACCTCCACTCTTAGAAACAAATCTCAATCTACAAGTTTCCCCCATAAGAAGGATAATGATAAGAAAACATTTCATAGAGATTCTCTTCAGCCACATTATGAGTCCAATAGGTTGGATAATGAGCAGCTTAATGACCTTTGGAGGAAGAGATTGTCCTTCCATTGAAGAGAACCTTGGAACCCATCTCACAAATAGAATGTGAAGGCAAAAGCTAAGCAAATATAATATTTTTCTGCTGATGAACTTCCATCAAAAAAATCAGATGAGCAATCTGATTCGAAGAGCACTGAGGAGTAGAGTTCATCAGATGAGGAACCAAAGAGTGATGGTACCATTTCCCAACTCTCTGGTATCCAAAAGGAAGTGACATTCAAGGTTAGAGGGACATTACTAGGGCAACAAATCATAGCACTCATTGATACAAGTGCCACTCATAACTTCATTGATGAGGGATTTGTGAATAGAAAAAGGCTACAAACAGAAGAACATGATGGATTCAAGGTCATGGTAGCTAATGGGTACAAAATTTCTTGCACTCGTAAGATTTCTAATCTGAGCATCCAGTTGGGAGATTGAGTTGAAGGATGAATTCTATGTGGTGAACATTGGAGATACTGATATGGTTTTAGGGATGCATTGGATGAAATCCATTGTGGAGTTCTCTTTCAATTTGTAGAAGATGGAAATGAAATTTGAGGAAAATGGGAAAAAGATAGTGCTTAGAGGGTTATTAGATGGGGGCCCTAGAGTTGTATCCTTTAAGAGGATGGATGGAGTGTTGTATTAGACATGAGCAGGTGGAGTGGGCAACGAAGCGCCTTATCATGCCTACAATTGCAGATCAGCAAAAGAATACTTACCATCCGGATATTTAGAAGTTATTATCTGAGCATAGCAAGGTGTTTGAGAGAATCCCTCATGGAGTACCACCCAAAAGGGGGATAGAGCATGTTATAGAGCTAGAAGAGGGTGCCAAACGAGTGATTACTACTCCATACAGACATCCTAAGAGGCATAAGGATGAGATAGAGAAGGCAATTAAGAAGTTATTAGAGATGGGGCACATTAGACCCAACAAGAGCCCATTCGCATCAACAGTGGTTTTAGTAAAGAAAAAATATGAGACAATGCAGATATGTATTGACTATAGGGCATTGAATAAGAAAACAAGAAAAAACAGGTACCCTATTCCGTAGATAGATGAGTTGATTGACAAGTTGCATGGAGCTTGCTATTTTTCCAAGATAGATTGGAGATCGGGGTACCATCAGATCTGGATAAGGAGAGAGGACATAGAGAAGACAACTTTCAAATGTCAATTTGGAAATTTTGAGTTTTTAGTGATGCCTTTTGGGTTGACAAATGTACCAACTACTTTCCAAATTGCATGAATTAGGTATTCAAAAAACAGTTGGGGAAATTTGTTTCGATATTCTTTGATGACATCCTAATCTTCAATAAACATAAAAGAGCACATGAGGCATCTTGAGGATGTTTTGAGTATCTTGAAGAGTGAGTCTCTATATGCAAGGAGTCCAAATGTAATGTCCCCTTCGTAGTAGCCACCTCGAAGGTCGTTTAGCCTTTATTTATTCCCGAAGGCTAAACAGGAGAAATAAGGGAGTAAGTATTAAATTAATTATTTATAAAGTTATTTCAATAAATTAAAATCATAAAGTAACTTTATATTTAATTAATTTAATACAGTGACTTAAAATAAAAGAATAAATCATAAAGTCACTTAAGCGAATAAAATACTAATATTTCTAGAAGCTTTTTGGAAGTCTTGGAGAAGTCTTTATAAGGAGCTATTGGCCTAGCATTTGATCATGCTTATGTCTTGAGTTATTCTTCTCATACTAGTTTGGCAAGAAGCTTGAATGCTTTGCATTGCTTGAGGGTTTGAAGACTCTAGAGTACTAGGTTCGGTTATGAAAGATCAACCCTAGCTGAATTGTGGAGGAATCCATCCGGGGTTTCTACAGGTGCAATAGCTGATGTATTATTGCCCTTCTGACAGGAATTCTAAATTGATGTGATAGCTGGTTTATTATTGCATCATCATCATTGCAACAACTGATGTATTGTTGCATTTCTATTTGAAGTGATATTAAAGATCACTCCCAGTCTTGAGGAAATTCGAATTAAGTTTTTGGAGAATCATTTTGCAGCTGCAAAGGACAAATTATTTCTAACGCAACTAAAGACAAAGAAAGAATATTAGCTTTTGGCAAAAGAATCAAATACTTATCTTTGCGGATTATCAATTTATTCTGGTAGAGAGGTGGCAAGCTTTGGATATCTTCAGACAAGACAAAGTAAGAATAGGACAAAGGAGTTGCTTACTAGGCAAGTAAGACAAAATCGGCCCAGATATTTTTACATCTAGAAAAGTGTTGGAGTGGTTGGGAAATTCGTGGCTCAGAGTGGCGAATTGCAACTTATCAATATTCAAATTTTTGGAGATCTATTAGCTTGGCTAGGCACACTTGACACAATTCGATTTTGAGGATTGAGACTTTTTTGGCTTTCGAATTAGCTGAAAGAAATTCATAGCATACCAAGCACCTTGGCACAACCTTCAAGGCATCCAGAGAGTCAACTTAGAAGGAGTTGGTTGGGATTACTCATCTCTGCCAATGCACTATCCTGGCGTCAAGAATCAGGTTCCTCAATTCAGTAGTTAAGTCTTTTATTACATTGTAGTGGCATCTACTTCACTGTGTAATTTGCATATCAGAGCGTTGCTAAGGAGGTTTGAGTTAGTCTATATTCTGTATTTCATTTAGAAGTTGGTCGCTATCATACAGCGGCATATGAATGTAAATTTTGCATCCCTAAGATAATTTGTCCTGCACTTTGTATCGCTACCACTTATTGGCCTCCAGGGGTGCTTTTCCTCCCAGACTTAGCCATTTCAAAAACTAGCTAAAATCCACTAAACCTCTGACTACAAGCTGTTGAGAAGTCATCTGACTCGGCTAAGATATGCAATGGAAAGCTGGAACCAACACAGACAGGATGAGCACTTGAATTCATCAAACAGACTGAATTGAAGGCACCAAAACCTTGGGCGCCCCTAGCCTCCAGGGGCGCTTTTGCTATTTCTAGACATTTCTGATCATGACTGAAACCCCAAGTTTGACACTTGATCACGACAATTCAACAAATCTGATTCACCCGCTGACGGATGCGTTGCGAAGCTGGATCAAGTCTGAAACAAATCTTCTAGGTGTCACTTGATCAAAAAACCTCATCTAAAGCCTCAAAAATATGGGCGCCCCTGGCTGAGAGGCATGCTTTTCACTCCAGACTTAAGTCATTTTCAATTTCCCTCATTTTGCGTTCAATCTCCAGTTTCAAGTGATATACTGATCTGTTGGACTGGTTGGCTGGCTCAGCGCAAAGCTAGCAACATTCCAGAGAAGTTCCTCTGGAAAAGAAACAGCGTAAAAAGTTGATCTTGGCCTCCAGAATCAAGGGCACCCTTGGCTCATAGGTGCGCTTTTGCTCCAAAGCTAGCCATTTTTTTAGCATTTTCACCTTGTCGAAAATCCCCTCTGAGACGAAGCATCTTTCCGGACAAAACTCATCATAGAAACATCACCGAAGCGTTTTGAGCTTAGCTTTCGACACCTGACACCTAGCCATCTACCATTGTTGAGCTCAGAGAACCTAACTTTTCACTTGAAAAAACAAAAAACTACCCACCAGGCTTAAACTAAGTTTTAACTGAATCTGACTTCACCATTGTGATCGTGAAGCAAAATATGCCAATCAAAACAATTTTCAGCCAATTCTGACAAGTTTCAATTTTTAGGGTTTTTGACCTAAAATAGGGATCCACAAACCCTAATATTCAATTTTTTCAAATTTTGCCACTATCTCCATGGCATCATATTGACTCAAAGCCCATACTTGATTAGCCCAAAAACTATGTTTTGACATCATTTTTACAAGGTTTAGACCATTTTAAGCAAAATGCCTTAATGAAGCAAAAAAATTGGTTTGGGTACAACAACATTCTAAAGATAATGTTCATTTATATGATCTTAAAGACATATTGGCCCTTGAATTTCAGCATTCATTGTTACTATATATTAGATTTAGCTATTTATCCTATATAGTACATAGGCTTGAAACAATTAATGGTACAAATCCAGATGAATCTCTTCCATTTCCACATGTGAAAAAAACAAAACAAAGGTTTTATATAATCAGAAAAACATGTTACAAAAAGAACATGAGACATTGTAATATCCCACCCCTGGTAGGATATTTAATTTTCAAATTTCTGCCTATCAATTTACTTGTGGTTTTCTGATATATTTGCAATGTTTGATACAACACTATAATGTAGCAAAATAGACGATATTGCAACAATAATTTTCAACTCAAAAACTAAACATTACATAGGGAATACACAACTAAAAATTCCAAGTTTTTATAACAGCTTCGATAATCAGTATTTTCACAAAATATCAACAACCCAGTTCATAAAATATCCCCTACTATCTAAAACAACAATACCCAGAAAATTTGGGGGTTACAAGTCACAAACTCATAGGTAAGATATGCCTTGAAACCCTCTGAAATGGATGCCAGAAAGAAGTATAAAGTTTGCAACAATATAACAGCAACAACAATGATAATAAACTCTAGCAACGATCACTATCACCAATCTCCATGCCTAGTGCAAAGCTGCATACAATTAAATTGCCAAAACACTTGCCTGACAACCACCTGTTTATTGAAAACACTTTCCCAACATAGGATGGCAGGAAACAACTCTAATACCACTGTAAGAACCCTAGTTCTCCTTGAGCTAATTTTGCAAGTACTGGTTTAATAATTTTCGAATGTTTTGAAGTTTTCTTGAAATATTACCAGATAAGGCATAAAATTTACAAAACAAGGAAAATGCTAAAGCACAATTATAATATTATTTCAGAGATATAAATGTCATGAAATTACATTTGAAGCATTCATATACGAAAACAATCTTCTGATCTTGAAAAGATGATGAAACCCTTATTTTGAATCTCTCCTGTAAATCCGATGAAGCACAATGTTGACTCTTGGATGAAGCCAATCAGTTAAGCATCTTCAGCTGATAGTCTCACAACCTCAAAATGCTAATACAACGAAGAAGCTACGCTCTCCAATGCCAAATATGTAGAAATTGCAGAAACACTAGGTTTCCTCTTCTCCACAGTAACATTCAAGTCAAATATCAAAATCCTGAATGAATACAATGGCCTTGGTTGATCCTTTTTATAATTTCTCAATAAGAAGAAGTCGACCCTCTAGAAGCTTCTTTCCAATCGATTAAAATAATATTAAATGTGCATTTAGACTTTATAAAGTAACTCCTTCAAGAGGGCACAATTTTATTTAATCTTTTAATGTGCTTTAAGTCATTAAATGGCCCCTTTAGACAATAAGTTATAATATACTTTTAATGATTCATTATTATTAAAGTCACCTTTAATAATAATTAAATAATATAACATGCACATTACTCCTTATTTCGCCCGGCCAACTAAAAACTGGGATCAATGCTGAACTCCCCACCTATCCAGGTGCCTCACTATAATTAGAAAGATTGGACCCTCATGGCCTGCTAACTTACTATAAATAGTAAGTATGTGAAACTGAATCCTGAATCACCAAATGAAGGCCAATCTTGAACCACCCAAAGCTCTGGAGAAGAAACCACCTTGATATCTACCAAACAAGACCCTCTAACCATCTGCGTTAGCCTACAAGGGTCAAATGATAGGCTAATCCTCCAAACTCTGATGCTCGTGAAAATGGGGACATTACAGTCCGCCCTCCCTGAAATTGCTTGTCCCCAAACAATCTCTACTGCAAAGAAACACCACTCCATCGGAGGTCCAAAAGAAGACTATGTAATGTCTCACATATGAACACAACTGCTGCAACACCAGCATAAACTCAACTGCACAAAGAGAGACAACAAACCAACTGTCTAATCCATGCGCACTAAAATCGTGCATCGAACTCAACACATGTACATGAGAACCAAATGCGAAGCTGCAAGCAATCCACACCATGTACATACCACAATACTCACCAATGAACTCTGACTGGAACCCTGATGCACACAAACGATCCCTCTGCACATTGGAGAGTGTCCAACAAAATATACTTGGATCCCAAATCCAAAATAGAAGTCTGCCAGGAATAACTCTCTCAAACTTCCGCTGCTCAACCCTAATCCCATCTTCACCATGCTGGAAATGGTGAAACCAACCAATGGGACCCATCCAAACTACAGTGCTAGCTTTGTCACCACCAGGATCCCAAAATAAACGGTACTCACATCCATCCATCATAAGGAAGTAAGAATATCTGGAAGCATTTGCTACGCAACATCTCTCCCCATCCTCTGCCAAACTCCCATGGATGTGCTGACTAACCAAGCCACCATGCCTGGTGCCACAACAACCTCCCGCAAGCCCTGTCTCCCATTGTGTAATGTTCCTCAATAATGTTTTTCAAATTTTAACATCATCAAGTCACCCATCAGCGTTGGCAAACCAAACCAGTGCTGAAATGTAACCCTACACCAAGAATGTACACCAAGATCCCAATGATGAGCGAGGTGTGAGCATATGGTGTCGGGGATCGTTAGCTTGAAACCATTACTGAAAGTAACCCTACACCAAGAATGTACACCAAGATCCCAATGACGAGTGAGGTGTGAGCATATGGCACTGGGGATCATTAGCATCCAAAACTGAAAGAGGTACAATGCTGGAAAGTAAATATGCAACTCGACTACTTATTTAGCGAGAGTGTATTGACGGCTCAGCCGATCAGCAATATGAGAAATGCAACTCAACCACTTATTTAGCGGGAGTGAATTAAAATACTGAAAGTAAAAGACGGCGAGGCCTGTCTCTTCCACTAACGTGGAAATACAAAGAGTTTGCAGAAAGAAGAAAGTGTTAATCGGTACTACAAAAACAACTTACAATGAAAAGAAGAAACTGCAATATCCAAGTATTAGAGATGTCCAAGTAGCTGAAAATATTATAAATCAATCTCCAACCTTCAAAACTCATCAAATATGAAAAACCACTCCAAAAACCCCAACTTCTACGAACTGAAATATCAAACCAGCAACTATGAGATTCACTAAAATATTCATAACTCACTCAAATCTACACCAAATGACATGAAACGAAATGCATATGACCCTTAGAGAGATGGCGACCAAGCTAGGACTGAGAAACAATTGCAAACTGTAGTTATTTATTTTTCTAAATCTTTCCAAGACTTCCCAAGAAAAAGTGCGACTTGGAGAGAAGTTGACCTACAAGATAAAATAAATGGCTCCACGAAAAAAATCTCAAAACTTACACAAAGGGGCCCTATGCCAAGGAAATGAATGGGCCAATACCCCCAAGCCAACAAAATTCGCCTAAAGAGCTGCGAATGAAAACTTACTTCAGCCACACCAAAATCAGCAACATGAAAAACTGACAAACACATCAAAAACATTAGAAAACATCATAGGAACCCATTACAATAAACTCAATCTGTCCTTCTGAATAAAGAACTGTCTTCTCACTTAGCTAGTTGCTATCTTTCAAGCAAGAAACCAAGTCCAAGCTAGAAGGTATGCATTCCTCAAAGCAAACCACTCACCATTTTGGCAACATAACATTATAATTTCTTCATGGATACCAAACAAAGAGCCCAACACTCTTATTTATAACATTTCCTGCTCCAAATTCAAATTCAATCTCCCTCCAAATGGACGCCAAAACCAAACTCAAATTCACAATGCCAAATTATGTCATTTAGATTTCATTTCTCCAAGTCATCCTCCTCCAAGAAGCATTATATTTTATTAAAATGTCAATAAAGAATATTATGGCGTCCAAAATAATAATAAAGTGAAACACTTTATTGAACTGATTTAATTCCTCTAGGCTAGGCATCACAACAATAAAGTGAAATATAAATATAAATGACCACTTATTTTTCCAAGGCGTCCAAACATGCCTTAAAAATATTTCACTTAATAAAATATTTGCAACTTAAATATTTCCCCTATAAAGTCGTCCATATTAGCATAGGAAATATTTTCTACTTAAACATTATCTCCTCAAATATTTAACTTGCCAAATTAAATACCTCAAAAGTTGGAGACCAAGCAAAATATACTGCCCTTCCAGATATAGCCATAGTATCAAACTGTTGAACACCTGCCAAAAATAGCCTCTGCACTAAACTGTTGAACTGCTGCTAAAAATAGTATTGCCAAAAATAGCACCAAGGGTGTTGGAGACCAAATTGCTCAAATCGACCTGCCAGATATAGCCACAAAACTGAACTGTAGAAACCCTACTAAAAATAGAACTTACTAAAAATAGTATACTGCTAAAAATAGTAAGTTGTTCCAAACTCATTTTAACCACAATTCGAGCAGCCGTCGTACTTACTAAACCTAGTAAGTCCAGAAAAGTCCTCTATTGTAGTTGCATGTCACACCACTACGAAGCTCTCTGAAAACCCAGAAGGAATCCAAAATCCAAATTGCAAAACTCCAACATGCAGTCGTCGTAACTTACTAAAAATAGTAAGTTCGAAAAAGTTTTATGATGCAATTGCATGTCATACCACTGTAAAGCTTTTTGAAAACCTAGAAGGAATCCAGAATCCAAACTGCCAAACTTCAACATGCAAACCCCTGAATCCTCAAAAGAAACCACCAAGCAGCCGAAAACCCTAATTTTACCTCTGACTAGCCTATAGGCATAGGCTATCAATCACTGGAGAGTGCAGTGCTAAAAATGGGGACATTACACATTGAAACCCCGAAGTGGCAAACTCTATCAAATACACACTAGCATGATGGTAAACCATCCTCTGATCCTGGAAGTATCCCCTGCTAACAACTGAGTCGAGTACTTGCAGCCTCTAGTCTCATCTTTTGAAGATGGTAACTCTACACACAGAAATAAGTTGCTTCCCTCAATTGCACAAAGAGAATCACCCTACGCACAAGAATTGTGCATCAAATACGAATCATGTACAGGTGGATTAAAGGAAAAACTCTAAGAACTCCTTACCGTGTACACACTATTAAACTCCTCTGTGAGCCTTGTTTGGAATCCCGATGCACTAGAATGATCCCAAACACTACGATTATCGCTCAACCCTAAACTAGTATCAAGAGTGTGATCGACTTCCAACTCGAAGAGTGGATTATCATAGACCAATCCACCATCAGACTCAAATAATGGATTATTCATAAACCGCACGATTACTCTTTGCTATCTGAATCATCCATCTTTGAATCCTTGGAACAATAAATTGACTCATACTCCCGAATTGGCTCAACAAACTGCCGATCATAAGCAACTACATGGGATGAAATGACTGATTTGGTTCTAGGAGAGGGAAACAAATCAACATAAGAACCAATCTCCTGACTAGATGATACTCTGTATATCTCTTGTGAAAAAGATGGAGTAGTGTTGTGAATTGTTACACAACTCTTTGATAAATCAACTACTATGTCACAAGAGCTATCAATAATCTGTCTTGCATCACTTGTCATGGGACTCACCTTAGGAGAACCCAGTGCAACATGTGGCTCCCTACAACTCTCAACCAATGCACTCATCCCATCTATATCAACTACACTTGTAACCGTGATGGATGTAACCACATCCTCAACCTGCTCACAACCAAAAACTGTGGATACATGCTCCTCACCAATTGCTGCCATGGAAACCTGAACTATATCAAAAGATGGTGAAGACTGTGCCTAACTCAATTCCACGGTAAGCTCCTCTACCCATGACTATGACTCTTGAAGGGCCAATTGAGTGCTCTTCAAAGAATCCATAGTCATCTTAAGCTCATGAGTGAGCTCATCAACCTCCTCTTCCTTTCCCTTCAATGCCTCACGACGGATGCAATCCCACTCAAGAAGATAATCTTTGTCCACAAGTAGTTGTAGGTAATTATGTTCCATTATTCCAATTGCTTCTCGAAGTGCATGAATTTCTTCAAGGGAAGGACTACTATCACAATACTCATCTGCCCTGGGAGTACTCCAACCATAAGTGGCCAACATCTGACGACCAACATCAAAATGCTCTATGGCAGTAGCGATCATCCTGCCATTAACCTTAAGTTGCCCTACCACATGATGAGAACCCTGGAACTTATCCCTCCCATACGAGTTTTCTAATTTAGAATCTGCACTATGATATGAAGTTGAATCATCATCGCTCACTAGCTGATAAGCAGCATCGTGTGTGCTATCAACTTCACACACAATATCATCAAAGGTACTTCTGCTATGTACCTCATAGGATGGCTCAACAAATATTGTAGAAGTTGTTGTTTTGACAATATCTTTGCACACTTCTTCTTCCAAAGCATCTCCATATCCATCCGACTCATGATCCTAGGATTCATTGCCATTAAATAAATTTTCTGATTTGTTCTCTAAGGTCTGATATGAAAAAGACTCATTGTGGCATGAATCTTCCTCATAAAATACATCATTAGTACGCAAATCTTGAGTACCAATGTGTGACAACTCAATAGAAGCATTTTGCACCTGTGAAGTCACTACTGTCTCATGCTGATGCAAAATTTCATCACCGCTGTCATGAAAATCAGAAGAGTTATGGGTCAAATTTTCTATACTATCTTCATGTTTGGCACTCACATCTTGCTGGTCAATGCTCAAAGTGACTCCCACAACCTTTTCTGCACTTGCCATGACATCAAAACCACCGTTATGCTCAAGAGGACTGCTAGCATAAAAATCAGAATTGCTATCATGACTGATAACAACTTCTTGAGCGTTGAAGGTATCAATATTTTGGGGTTCATGATATAAAATTTCCTTATCAACCACCACTTTTCAACCCCATGTCCACCTGGAGGTTGAAGATCATGATCTGCTGACTTCTCACATTTTAAACCAAACTCATCATAGAGACTTTTAGAAACTTCACCAAATCTCTCATTTTTTCTTCGTGATGAGGTTCGTCTTGAAATTGAATCTTCATACTGCTGCAAACTACGAGCTAATCTTCGTTGTGAAAGCATAAGTTTTCGCTGGATATTATTCAAGATGCTCTTAACGCTTGGCTGCTCACATTTCTTTGATTTTGTTTTTAGCTTGCTATAATCCATCTGATGCTCCATATATTGCTCGAAGTTTAGAAGATCTTTGACCTTATCTGGAAGTGCTCTATACTCCTCATAAGCAACCATTATCTCATCCACAAATTTAGAAGCCATAATTCACAACTACCTTAACTAACCCTCTGTTCTGAATGAAGAAGACCAACTTTTGTTTATAGATTCTTTTTGAATTTTGATGCAAATGATGAACATAAAAGACTATATTTGAAATCTACTGATCAACTGACATGAAGAGGAAGCAATGCAATATTTATTTTTTACTTTCTAATGCAATAAGACTGAAAATACATTCAAATGCTCAGCTAAAGCAAGATGGAATTTTTACAAACATTTGGCATGCATTCTCAAAACTACATAATATTGCCTTAACGGTCTAGAGCCTAGTTTCAATGCTATTATAGTATTCTATGCTTATCCCAGATATGAGAATTGCCATACAAACTTGACAATATATTTCAGATCAATAGGATGCATTTTCAATCTGCTGCTATGCCAACAAGGTACATGACTGGACCTAACTGTGAACTCAATGATGGAATAGCTCAAAAGATTTTATGCAAATATATTAACAATTCCAACCTATATTGTGTTGAAGAGGCAACGCCCAGTTCGCTGAATAAAAAAATCTCCTTTAGATATTACAATTCCTTGAAAGAATGTGTTTCCTCCAACTTTGACGTCAGCTTCATATTTATCTTATCTATGTCACTGTTCGTCTTTTGTGCCTTGTCTTTCCCTTGACTGTGATTCTTATAAATTGCGTCTCTATTATAAGTGGCGGCAGTCAACAAACCTTTCAATGATAAAATATTCAGAATTTGTCTTTGCTTCCTCAACACCCGATAGTTCAAGGAATTCTTTGGCTTTTACAAAGTCCATGATTTCTGACCTTTGACCTGGCACTTCACATTTGTCTCATATGAGACTTTCCCCAAATGCGTCCTCCTTCATATATTTCCTTGCCACATTTTCTTCCAAAGTTTGTCCCTCCTAAACACCTCCCGAATTCTCCATATAGTCTACAATTCACCAAATATAATATTGGTTCATGACTAGCGGCTCAAGAAAATGCCAATCGCTTTCTTCATACTAGTGTTGACTTCACAAATCATCCATGTCATTTGGAATGGCCCCAACAAAGATTTATGTTAGTGACAGGAGTAATATGGATTCAATAGATTAATTCCACGAATGCTGACTTAGATGGCTGGAAATGATAACCGAGAATACAAAAATGGTGCGATTTGCTTTGTTAATACTGAAGCAAGCAGCTCCCCACAACTTCAGCTCCTGGTCGACCTTTTACAACCTTAAATAAAATATACTTGGAGCTCAAATAAGACACCACGATTTGTCTTATTGGCAGCGATTTTAAAGTGTTGCGATTTCTCTTAGAAAATGGCACGGTCCCAGTCAACCGTTTAATCACACAAACAGGTCTGACAATTTCTAATGAAACTTTGATCAATATGCTGGATATTCCAACATTCTCAAACCCCGCTGATTTTTAGAGGTTTAAAATATTACTTTTTCCCTGATATATTGAATAACCTGAAAATTTCTGAATTTGATTATCTTTGCAATTTTCAATAAATTCCCAAACCCTAATTTATGAGAATTTCCTCTTTGTATCTGAAAACACTTTCCCAACACAGGATGACTAGAAACCGCTCTAATACCACTGTAAGAACCCTAGTTCTCCCTGAGCTAATTTTGCAACTACTCATTTGATCTTTTTCGAATGTTTTGAAGTTCTCTAGAAATATTACCAGATAAGGCATAAAATTTACAGAACAAGGAAAATGCTGAAGCACAATTATAATATTATTTCAGAGATATAAATGTCATGAAATTATTTTTGAAGCATTCATACCCAGAAACAATCTTTTGATCTTGAAAAGATGATGAAACCTTTATTCTGAATCTCTCCTGTAGATCCGATGAAGCACAATGTTGAATCTTGGATGAAGCCAATCAGTTAAGCATCTTCAGCTGATAGTCTCACAACCTCAGAATGCTGATACAATGAAGAAGTTACGCTCTCCAATACCAAATATGTAAAAATTGCAGAAACCCTAGGTTTCCTCTTCTCCACAGTAACATTTAAGTCAAATATCAAAATCCTAGATGAATACAATGGCCTTGGTTGATCCCTTTTATAATTTATCAATATGAAGTCAACCCTCTAGAAGCTTCTTTCCAATCAATTAAAATAATATTAAATGTGCATTTAGACTTCATAAAATAACTCCTTCAAGAGGGCGCACTTTTATTTAATCTTTTAATGTCCTTTAAGTCATTAAATGGCCCCTTTCAACAATAAGTTATAATATAACTTTATAATATACTTTTAATGATTAATTATTATTAAAGTCACCTTTAATAATATAACAAGCACATTACTCCTTATTTCGCCCAGCCAATTGAAAAATGGGATCAATGCTGAACTCCCCCACCTGTCCAGGTGCCTTACTATAATTAGAAACACTCGACCCTCATGACTTGCTGACTTACTATAAATAGTAAGTATGTGAAACTGAGTCCTGAATCACCAAAGAAAGGCCAATCTTGAACCACCCAAAGCTTTGGAGAAGAAACCACCCTAATATCTACCAAACAAGACCCTCTAACCATCTGTGTTAGCCTACGAGGGTCAAATGATAGGCTAATCCTCCAAACTCTGATGCTTGCGAAAATGGGAACATTACAGAGATCCCCTAGTCAATCATCTAGGATAGACTAAACGCCAACCTAGAGGTCGACCATCTCCTCAACCGACTGCCAAGGTTGTTGGCTTGTCATTTCATCATCCTCCAAGATCTGTAGGCAAAGAGTGACCAAGAACGTTGAAGACAACAAATACTACAATGGTACGAGGAAAGGAAAAAGCGGGAGGAAGAGGAACGTGGTACTAGCTGAAGATGTACTCCCAACAACCAATGATCGTACGACCAACATTTATTGCTCGTACATCATAATAAGGATAAGAACCAAGTACCAATCGGGATAGAAACACCGGAAGAAAAGGTACGATGATCACTCAGGTTACGGGAGCAAGAAAACCGACGACAAAGGCTAAAATAAATTAATTAAGAAATCAATAAAGATATTAAGGAAATAAACCAATCTATTACAAAAGAACACCAAAACCTTGTTGAGGAAAGGGACAAAGGACCCTTCAAGAAATCATGCGTAGCAAGTAGAGAAAGATATAGAATTAATGAAAATGAAAATGAACTAACTGAATAGCTTGAGAGCAGTATGCGATGCATTCGGGGTTTGTCCATATCAAACAACGACGAAGGGATGAGAATTGCAGGATCTGAGCAAAAGACTCCAAGGCAGAGGGAGTATCGGAATGAACCCCATGAGATTCAAGGTGTAGAGGACGTTGAGAGAGGACATGGGGAAGACCCATACATGGTCGAGAATGCAAAAGAGGCACAAGAACAACACAGGAGAACTAGTCCAATCAGGTCCTACATACAAGAAGGGCATCAGGGAAGAAATATGGTGACTTCGCTAGCCAAGAGGCAGGGGGAATGGGTTAGAGGACCCAGTACGGCACTACAAGACGTGCGAGACTATTTGGGTAGCCAATAGGCAAGATGATGTGAACTATTAGCTGAGAGTGTTCCTAGTGATGCTGAGGGGCGTAGCCATTGATTGGTACAACAAACTGGATGCAATCCACCGAACATCATGGCGAACACTAAAGAGCGCATTCGAGCGGGAATTTAAACTCCTCAGAGATAACAACGAAATTGTAGCCAAAATCTACAACACAAAGCAAGGGAAGTGTTGTGACCTATTTCACACATTGCCCCATCACAAATGGGGACCCCCAAGTTTTGGTTCCGCCCTCCGCGCAACGTCTTTAAGAGTTCAATTTGAATAAATTTTGAGAGTCAGTCTGGCCAAGTTATAATTTTGAGCCCGTTTGAATGTTTAAGCGTCATGGAAATGATCAGAAGACCCGGTAGACGAAGAACGCCATTGCTTTCAGTCAATTCTGACACTCCCTATTTTTTAGGGATTCTGCTTTTTTGCTTTTTGCTTTTTTGATTTTTGGCATTTTTAGGCCATTTTGGAGTTCCTATTTTTTAGGGATGTTTTTTGCTTTTTCTATTTTTAGAAAGTTTCTATTTTTGGAAAGTTTCTATTTTGGATCCCACAGAGCATGAAGACAACACGCCTCCAGAAATCATGAAAATCAAGGAAGAAAATGGCAAAGGTTTGGAAAAATGGCTAAGTTTGAAGAGGGCGCCCACAAGGAAGGAATGGCAGACAAAGTGTGAAGTCCGCCCTACCTTTGGCATGCCAAAGGTAGCTATTGGCAAGCCAAGGCTGAAGTCCGCCATGGCATGGAGATCTCCAAGTCCGCCATGGCACAAGGAGAGCCAAGTCCGCCCATGGCAAGAAAGAGGCCAAGTCCGCCCTTGGCATGGGAAGCATGAAGTCCGCCCAAGGAAAAAGGTGGATGGCGCAAGACAAGGGCAAGTCCGCCCTTGGCATCAAAGTCCGCCCAAAAAGTCAATGGCAAGAAGGCTACCAAGTTCGCCCAGCAAGGTAGAAAGTGGCTAAGTCATGAGCAAGTCCGCCCCAAGGTAGATGGCATGAAAAGTATGAAGTCCACCTAGCATAAAAGAGAAATAGCAAAGGCAAGTTGAAGTCTGCCATATGTTGAATGGCAAGGTGCATGTAAAGTCCGCCCCAAGAAGGTTGGAGAAGGGTGGAAGGGTGAAGATGTTTGCTCCAAGATGTTTGGAAGGGGTGAAATTACAAGGAAAATTCGCTATGTATTGAATTAAATGGCAAAATTACAAGTGAAGTCTGCCATTGGACAAGGCAAGGCTAAAACAAACCATGGCAAGGAGAAGGGTGAAGTCCGCCCTAGACAAATGGAAGATAAAACACACCATTGGCAAGGAATTATAAGAAATTCGCCCAACTTTGGAAGATAAATTTTTCTAAGGCATGAAAAAAGGAGAAATATCTAGAGGAAGAAGAGGTTAGGCCGGCATGAAAAACACTCCTCGACACAACGGAATGAAATTCTTTGACACAAAATGGAGAGTGCTTGGTAGAGCAAGTGTGAAGTCCGCCCCTCTCAGCTTGGAAAAATTCCTAAGGCACGAATAAAAAATGGCAAAGTGGCAGAGAAATCTCCAAGTTCGCCCAACCCAGAAGGATAGAAAAATGAATTGTTTGGCTAAGTAAAAATGTCTAGAGGGGTCAGAAGTCCGCCCGAAGAGTTGAAATTTGGCAGACGAATTATTGAGCACATTTTGGCTAGGCAGACAGTTGGAAGATAAAATATTTGGCCGCGGACAAACGAACTTAGCCATGTATCAATTTTTAACGGGTTGGAATTTAATATTTTAATATTTTTGATTATTTTCCAACACTTGGGAAATTTTAATTAAGAAATTCGAAGATCTCTGATAGAGGTGGCACAAAGATAAAAAATTGAAACTTGCCTCAACGACTGGAAGAAAAATTAGAAACTTGCCATTCGGAGAAGGAAAAACGTTTCTAAAATTGGATGAAAATCAGAGAAAAGAAGGCAATTCCTTGAGAAAATCGCACTTCTCAGCCATAAAATGAGTTTCAGCAACTCATTTCTCACAATTTCGACTAAGAAGAAGCTATCTCTCTCGAATCTTCAAGGAATCATTTGCAAAGAAAAAATTAGTGAAAGTAACGTTGTTGTGGGAATCAAAGGAGTAATTTCTTGTTGAATGGCGTGATTTTTAGAAAGAAATAAATCATTTCTTTGCTGAAAATCGTACTTCCCAACAGATTGGCGCACTTCCTCTGTCAGATTTTCAGAAATTTTGTTTCGTTTGCAGCCAGAATACAATCCCGAAGGTTTGGAAATTAATTGGCAATAAGTTCCTACCTCTTTCTGTCTTCTACTTTCTTTCCGGCACGAGTTTCATTCATTGATTGGCGAATTTGTTTACTTTCATCTTGTTTTTTGACAGAAGTTTTAATTTAAACAAGCTGAAAGTGCGATTTTATCCAACAACACCCCGGAATAAATTAATTTTAAAAAGTCTTGTATTAATGTTAAGTATTTTTGTACTTGCAAGTTGATGGTCGATCAAGCAGAGACGTCCAGGCAAGCACAGATGAAATTCGCAAGCAAGGGATCACAGCCGGAGACCAGAATAAAATCAAAATGGAAAAACATCTCGGACACCAATCTCGGCCATATTGACCTCGATGAATTCAAAAGAAGAATATACGGGCACAATGCACCTTTACCAACACCTGTCGCCAGAAGAATGGTGAGGAATGGAATTTTTCAAGCTGTCGGATTCCCGCCTGTGCTTGAATGTGCTGAGCTAATGGTGGAATGTGCACTGCATTATAACGCTGAATCAAGGCAGATCGTGGCACCCGATGGGAGAATATTGGCTCATCTGGGAGAGTTGGCCATCCAAGAGGCCTTTGGCATTCCTACATACCCAAAGACAGTCTACAAAACTAAGGAAGATGCCCAGAGGCTGTATGATAAAGAGCTTGATCTTTGTGCCACCAACATCAACAAGTCATGGTTGGATAAGCCAAGACCTTCCTTCAGGAAAATGCCTAAGAAGCTGTTACGCACAGACTTCAAAGAGGACTATGGAGACATCATCATCTTGTTGAATAGGATAGCAGGCAGTCCTTTGGGGGCACCTTTCGAGCCATGGATGTACTATTTCATTGAGGACATCACAGAGGGCGTGAAGATGTTCAACTAGTTGCGTATGATAAGTAATAATCTCCACGAGCAGCTTATCAACCTAGAAAAGACAAATGTTTTATATGAGCTCTTATGTCATCTATATGTTGGCTAGGACTTACAAGTATGCAGGCTTGATCTGCAAAGGCACGGTCGATAGTGGATCAAACGAGTTGAAGGCACATGACTGTTATCCACAGCTGCAGTTGAGAGAAAAGGCACACTTCAAGCGAGCTCACGACGCCTTCCTTACGTACATCACAAGGATACTCCAGGGAGGAACACATCAACGGTTGTCTCCTGAGGCCAAAAGCCTGATTGGCAAATATGGATCGTGGTTTATCCAATATCCAAGATATACTTACATCAGAATCCAGGGATTCACCGAAAACCCGTACCGTCTGCCAATCTTCCCCACGAACAAAATGGTCCTGCTTGAAGTACTAAGGCAGCTAGAAGAGATTCAAGGCTTCCAGAGGGCAAAGCAGAAGGCAACAGTCACCTTTCCCTTCTTTTTAGGGAACATGCTGGAGTCATGTCCATCATCCCAGGCCATCGATAGTGCCAGGCTCGAGATACAACATTACCCCTTTGCTACGTATCCGTCTAGGAGCCACTTCGACCCGCATCATCACATCAAGACAGTTGATGGAAGGAGATACAAGCATAGGGTTGAATTGGAGGATTTTTGGGCGGATGCTGCGGATGAGTTTGAAGTTAGGCAAAGGATGTGGTCTAGACTGCCTGTCAGCTTGATCAGGGCAACGGAACTTTATCAAGTGCCAGATCAGTTGGAAGAAGATGGACAACAAGTACAGCCGCACCTTGATGAGAGTCTGCCTTTGCTTGATGTCAGATGGTCGGAACCGGAGTATGCCGATTTAAATACTTTGATGAGACCTGTCATCAAGTATACACAGTGGTGGGTCGATCAACAAATTCAGGAGCTAAGGCGAAAAAGGATAACTTTGACTTATGATATGTTGAGTGAGGCGGAATCCTATTCTTCCAATGCAGACGCATCCCAGGGCATAGAAATGATAGAGGCCACCACTTCCAAGAAAAGGAAGGAGATAGCTGTGGGTAAGGAGCCAGTTCAAAAACAGGCAAAGCTAAAGCCTTCACGATCTGCCGCATCTAGAAATATTGAAGAGATGCTAGCTACTGTCGATGCTTCACTAGCCGACATTAGGGATCCTTCTCTGATTCCTGAAGATAATATGGAGCCGTAGCCAGTCGATGATGCACCACCATCTCTCACAGGCACAGAAATATTGGAGTCCGATGATGATAATGTGGGCACCCAAAATGGCGATTTCCAGGAAGGAATGATTTCAGCCCTTAGGAGAATATTGGACGTTCCTGACGGAGAAGGCATGCCAGAAGAAGATGGCGTAGAATAGCCCACTATTCCGGACTGGCTGAGGGAAAGGTTGAAGGTACAGGCGCCAGTGGAAGAGCCACAAGAGGATGATACTGCGGATTTCTTGGCCAGGCTGACACAAACTGCAGCCAAGAAACCGGCAGAGAAATTCTCAAGTATACAGAAAGATGAGGCCAGCAACCGAACTATACAACTTGCAGTGCCTACGGTAGACAAACCACACGAGGACATGGCCCCTCAGGATTATGCCATCACCACTATTGACTTGGGTCCAACCACGAAGGGCCAAGAAATTGAAGATTTGGACAATTCTGTGTCCACAATCAAGTCAAGGTTGGCAAAAGAGGTGGCCAAGAGAAAAGAGTGCCAATTAGAAATTGAGCGCTTAAAAGAATATATCCAGCATTTGATCAGGCCACTTGATCAGGATAACACGGCAGCTCCTCTACTCCCGAACTCTTCACAGGAGGCAGCTAGAGAGATAGAAGAAAACAGGGTCACAGTTCGAGAGGCCAAGGAATGGATAGTAGTTAAAGGTACTGAAGCTGAGGCATTCGTGGAGAGGTTGACTTTGGTTTACGATCAGACCACTAAACTACTTTCTAGACTAGCCGCTTTGGCGGAAGTATGGGAGAGTCTTCCAGATGTGCAGGATAGGATCATTCCTTGCCTTAGGATTCTGAAAGGGATTCCTAAGCAAGAGCTAATAGAGGGAGGCGTCATTGCAGCAGGAGTAGCCTATGACTTCCATACCTGGTATTGGGCCTTGACGGCACGAGGGGAAGTCTTGGAAAGGGTAAAGGTTGACGGTCTCAAGCTGGAGGAGCAGGTCAAAGAAGTTCAGGCCAGAATTCTCAACATGGTTGCCGACATCCTGGACAAGGAAGCCCTACGGGAGAATGACCTACAGTTGGAGGTTTTGAAAGGGAAGGTCCAGGAAAACATCTTTGCTATCACTGGATCCATCTTGAAGCAGGACTGGGCCAAATTGGCGAACTTCTTGAGCATCCGAGAGTCCTTTGAGAAGACTGAGCCGGAGTGGGAGGATACCTTTGTCAGATGCGCCGAGAGCGTGGATGGGTTGGAATTCAGAATTGGAACGCTTCCACAGGTTACCATGGACGAAGTTGCCTTGATCGTGTCTAGATTCGTCGAACACACGACAACTCGGGAAGATCGGGATGTGGTTCCTTGAAAATAGCTCTGGGCGCCAACTCACTACTGTTAACCCTCAGTTCACTAAAGTCATTTTGGGAAACCCTAATTAGGGTTTTATTTGATCAATCTTGGCCATTGGCTCATTTTTAATTTGAGCTGTTTATTCAATTTTTCAAACTCTATATAAACTTGTTTACTCTCATTTGCAAGGTGTGAAGTGAGTTGTATAAGATTGTTGCGACAAAACTATTTCCGTTTATAAAAGCTCTTGTGCATGATTTGCTAAGAACCACTTTTATTTTCAAGTAGTGTGCAAGGTTTTCATATTTCTCCTTCAACACTTAGAGTAGAATTAAATTAGCATTTCATTTATATGTTTGTTAGTGAATGATAGATTTGATAGCAGTGGTGGATAAAATTTAGCTCATACTTTTGTCGAATGGATGATTTGCATTTGATGTGTAAAGTTAGCCTGAGCCATTAATTTGTGGATGCTTAACTTCTGTTTGTTTTTATCAATTCAAACATGAAAATTATTATCACTTCTGATGAAGATTGCACCCGCTTTGCTCGCTTTGCGTAGTTGTCCAAAGGAGGCGAAAGAAAGTGTGGTTACCCTATTTTATCTCGTCACCGCCGTCTCTTGAGTTCTTAGGCATAGTTTAGATCTCTAAACCCTTATCTTTTTGCACTTTTTTTTTGGAAAATCTGAAATACCCATCAAAAAGAGCCTTCAATGATAAAATTGTCTAAGTCCTAAACTTGCAAACGAATTATAACGTAAATCCCCTTGTGATTACCAGCAAATCACAATGCCCACTGACCTTATCCACATGTCATGACCTGACCAAAAGAAACATTGGAGTTATTGTATTATCTTCTAGGTATTTGCAATCACTTTTCAAGAGAGGATAGAGTGTCCTTGGGCATTTTATTCTGTGTTCGGTGGCATACTCAAAACACACACCAACAGGAAGCATGAGAACATGCGAGCCTACAATTGTAAACTCAAGGAGTTGTTGGGAAAACTAGAGACACGGCCAGCAGACCGTCTAAAGAAGAGGTGGTTCATTGAAGGACTACTTCCCTCCCTCGAAAAGAAAATGAAGGTGGTACCTCCATCCTCGTACGCAGAAGCATATAATTGTGTGATGGATATCGAGAGTGAAAACAAGACATCCTCGCGGAGGAAAAAGAAAACTGATGACGACAAAACTACGGAGGAGAGAAGCATAGACGAGTCAAAAACCGTACAAGCTCTCCATCGAGACATGATGAGGATGATGAAGGAACTGAAAGCCGACAAGGAAGGGTCAAAGGAGGCGAAGGAATTATCGTGTACCGAATGCAAAATAGGTCACACAAAGGTGAACTGCTCGAAGAAAATGTTTTGGGACATCTGCCAAGTTATGGGACACTCCATCAAGGAGTGCACGCACAACCTAAAAACAAGGAGTTCACAACTGTTCTTCGCACAAGGGGAGAAATCAACCCCTCTGACCACACCACCGAAGCCTCAAAATAATAACGCATCCCCTGGAGGTTACCTAAGTCTGAGAAGCAGAATATAGTATGACTCTTGATTTCGAATTCAGATTTGTTGAATACTTCTTGAAGTTTCAAGAGGTAATGATTCAGATGGAACGTGTAGATCAAAGAATTCAAGTTAGAGTTGTTCTCTGTCTGAGAAGTGGTTGTTCAATGGTGATGATTTGGGATCCTGGCATTATTCAGCAAATAGAGAATAATGAAAAAATTAAAAGGGAAGAATCAACACATGGTGTTATGATCCTTCACCAGAGTGTTGGAGATTGTTTTCAGTTAAGCATTTTATTTTGGGATCCTAAACACATTGTTAGGAAGGTATATTGGAGTGATAAGTGCCAAAGTTTCAGTATCAGAGGTGCTGCTACCTTCTTTATCAGCAATTGGATGGTAATTTTTAATCATAAAATGATGGTTTGGATGGATAATGTGATCAGAAATTATTTTATTGTGGCAATGGGACCTTTGGTAAGGGTGCCACCAGCCTTGTTCATGAGCAGTTATGCCTATTTTATTGAAGATTTTTCATGTAACAACTGCTGCTTACATCTTGGGATGCTGATTTTCCATAAATTAGATCTCAACATGACTAAATTAGACCTGATAGGTAGTTGGTGTATTCGTTTTCAGACCTTCTAGTCTACTATTAGGACTGATTTTGGGCCTCAAAAGAGAAAGGGAATGATTCAGTGCAGCCAAAATTAGTGTATGGGGTGTTCTTCAACGTTAATTAGTAGCCTTCTCTGCATTTTTTCCTATACCAATGTTTGGGGCAGCAACTTTGTATCTAATTTGGTTCACTAGTTGGAGACTCTTGAGGTGAAATTTGTAAGTTTTTCTTGGAGTCTTCTCAGTCATATCAGTTTGTTTCAAAGAAGGCATTATACATCTTCATGGAATTTTGAGGATGTGATGGAGGAACTTTTGCAAAGAGTTGCTTTCCTCTTTGCAAGAAGTATTGGAAGAGTCACATATGCTGTTGTGACTTTGTTTGACGCTATGAGGAGTTATGATGAAGAGCATATTTTTGAGTTGAGAAGACTATTTTTCTTTTTCCTCAAGAATGTGTTAGATTTTGGTATTGCAGATTTTGACTCGAAGTTTACAGGACATGGGACGTTGCAGGATTACGATTTCAGTTCTTGCAAAACTGTCAGTTAAAGCCACATGTTTGGAAGAAGGATAGAGCGGTCTTGGAATATTGGATATGTTTGTGTGATCAGTGTGGTGCAGCATCAACATGGTGGGTTTTTACAGAGATGGATTTGAGACCCTGGGATTCTACTTGGCATAGTAAGGATCAAACTATTTTCTTGGAGAGTGGTGGTATTGCTTGAGGACAAGCAATTTTGGGAAGGGCGGACTGTAATGTCCCCAATTTATCCCTATGCTCTTCAGTTGGATTTAGTCTATTTCCGGAAACTCGTAGGCTAAGAAGAATTGGAAATTAGGGTTTCCACTTTCATAGGAAGTTTTGAGGGTTTGCATGTGAGAGTTTTTGATGCATGTCGGGTGGAGCTTATGGGTTTTTGGAGAGCTTCAGGATGAGGTAACATGCATGTTGAGAAAATGACATGCATTTCTGGCAGAATACCTTGCATGCAAGAAAGGTTTTAGGGTTTTTCTAGGTTTTCAGAGATCTCTAGGGTAGTGTGACATGCATCTAAATCTGACAACCTTTCCAAGAACTTACTATTTATAGTAAGTCATGATGGTTGCCCGGTTTGTTCTCAGAAGGCATTTGGGAACACTTACTATTTATAGTAAGTCATGTTTACTGCTCAGTTGGTGTTCAGATGGAGTTTTGCAAACTTACTATTTTTAGCTTTTACTATATTTAGTAAGTCTATTTTTGGCAGTAGCATCATTAGCAACTCAACTCAGATCATCATGCTAATTCTAGCAGTTTGGCAAAATCAATTTTGGGCGTTGGTTTTGGCTTTGGTTTCTATCTCTCATTTGGACTAAGTTTCAACACTTAGTCAAATTTATATTTTAAGTTTGTACCCCATGCCTAGTCAATGAACTTCAAGTTGTTTTAAAATGGGGCCATGAAGTAGACACCTCATTAATGCACTTTAATGTTCTATTAAATTTTTTATATTTCCTCAAGATGGGATGACTTGGGAAAAATATTAAGAGTTTTAAATATTTTAAAATGCTCTTTGAAGTGGACGTCCCTTGGAGAAGTTGGAGAGTTTCTTGGCTAGAGTTACAGATTGATTCATTCGCCCAAATGAGCTTATATATTGATGCTTTGTGAAGAGTTGAGAATCTTTTGGAAAAATTTGTAAAGTTATGCTGCTGAACTGAGATTAGACATTGCTATGGGGGTTGCGTGCTTCCTAGCTTTTTACTACCTTTCTTTGGGCCTGAAACTATGGCTTCCTAGAAGATTACTAAAGACCATGCTTCATTCAGGAGTGTGGATTGAGCATCAAATTCTGATTTAAATTACAAGCAGGTTGTTGGTTTTATAATTTGTTTGTACTGCTGATGTCAATGGCTGAAGCGAACTTCTGCTGATAGCTTCGCCTCTGAATTTTATCTCATTCTCTGTACTGGTCCATGCTATGTAACTGTGGAGGACGCCCAAGTCTGCAAATTTCCAAATTTTAATATTGAGTTTTGGATTTTCTAGAAGAGGTTGCCCTCTCCCTAGGTCGTACTTCTTGGCAATTGCATTGGGAATTGTGTTGACTGTTTCTGCTGTGATTGGCACATTTTCTCAGCTAGAGTTTGGACGCCTTGTTTAGAGGCTTCATTTAGTTGTTGTTTGAAGCTTTCCAAAGCTATATTGAAGGAACTGCGTCCATATTGGTGAATTCTTACCTTGCTGGTTTGATTTCTGTGCTTTCTTGTTTCTAGTCAAACTTGTCTAATTCTGATATATTGTTGGTTGAGCTCAAATTCTATATCATTCTTGTATTGCAATTGTTAGAGGTTTATTACTCTAACTCACTGTGGATTTTGGAAGCATGTCTCTTGTTATTTGCAGCTGAAACTCTTATTTGTAAAGTTGGTTAGTAGTACTAACAACTATTTTTATTTGCTGCAATTTAGTTTTGTAATTACTCCCATTAAAGAAGTGGTTGAGTTAAATTTTACTTTCAGCACTTGTTATTTTCCCCCCACTGAATAAGTGGCAAAGCGGAATATATTGCCCCCGCTGAATAAGTGATAAGAGAGGAATTCATGGTCGGTTATCTGCCTATTTTACTTCATTCATGGTCGGCCAACCGCCTACAACAATTTTGTAACTTTCTTTCTAGTTGCTAACAATCCCCGGCACCATATGCTATCACTTCGCCCACATTGGGATCTTGGTGAACATTCTTGGTGAAGGGTTATTTTCTAGCTGGTTTTCTTTGGAGCTAATGCTAATCAGTGGTCTTGTGCTGATATTGTTGTGTTAAAAAAATTGAAAAAATTAAGGGGGCATATTACAGCTAAAGCCCAACCACTACACCAAAAAACCGGCCTAGTAGTGAGGGAGGCTACCCAGGGTGTTAAGGGTGACAACTAGGGAGGAATCTTTCACCACTGAAGCCACCACCGAAAAATCTGGCGCAAACTCTCACGGACACGTGGCCCTGGCGGGACGCACCCAACCGCACGGTACAGGGACATTATAGCCCACCACTCTTCGCAGGTCTTGACCTCAAGACCTCGGCTCTGATACCACTAAGGCCTAACCACTACACCAAAAGACCGGCCTAGTAGTGAGGGCGGCTACCCAGGGTGTCAAGGGTGACAACTAGGGAGGAATCTTTCACCATCAAAGCCACCACTAGAGAATTTGGGGTCTTACGCAAACTCCCGCAGACACATGGCCCTGGTGGGATGCACCCAACCACAGGGTACAGGGACATTACAGTCACCATTGAAACTACTACGGATAAGGTTTTGAAACTCTGTCTGTACTTCACCGAGATCAATGTAATCACCATCTTCACATTGATATTGGCAAGGAATTTGTGACACAAATGTTCTTATGAACCTGAGAGTACTTGCCACCTTTTGTCTACATTTAGCCATTTCAGCAGATATTACTTCATAAGTTTTTACTTTGAAGAGATGTTTCTCTCTCCAAGTAAACAACTTTTGCTTATGCTCTTCTGCAATAACTGAATCGTAAGCCATCCTCAAGTGAAAAATGATGATCTCATCTTTGGGCTTCCTTTCCGCTATACTCTGCTCTGACTCTTGAATTCTTGAGCGAAGATCGTGGGTGTTGTACCTCAATTGGTACATATCTACAAGTATAAATCTACCCCTGGTGATGAATTCTTCCACCCAATCTCTCTGATGTTTCCCATAAATATCCAACTGACTCGGCTGGTTTTGATCTACAGATGATTCTAGAATCTGTGGAAGCAAAGCGGTGATGTGTGAAGTCCCATGAAGTAGGTTGGAGATGTACTGCCACACCTATCGATTTTCAGCCTTGAGGGCTGCCTTGTCTTCTCCATCTTTGAGCACTCTCTCCTTTAGGTTAACTACTGCAACCTCAAAGAGATTTACATCAGCTTGTCGTGTGATTCTACCAAGATTGGATTTGACCAATGTGAAGGCATCAACCTCAACCTGATTGACGTTCTTGTCTTCTAGTGGTGTAGCAATCTCAGTGACAACATCATTGTCAGTATTCTTCTCCACGTGAACTTGCTTCTTGAGTTTCTTTTCTGATGTGTCTTGATAGACATTATCAAACTCTACAAAGTCCAATTGGTATGAAGGCTTTCTCCTCTTCCTACCCAGTAGGTTCTCAAACCAAGAAGAAGATTATTTACTAACTTCACTAGGAGGATTGGCTCTAGTCCTATCAACTCTTGATGAATGAGTTGGTCTTGAGATGTCACGAATTGGTGAATCAGGCTCCAAATCAATGAGAAGGATTTAGTGATGTGGAAAGAATGGGAGATGAAGGTTGTTCCTCAACTTGTGATACCGTTTCAATTGGAACTTTCATTGCCTCTGCTGATTGTTCTTGTTGATTTACATCAGGAACCTTCAAATTCTTTGTCATTCTAGTACCCTTGGTTCCTCCTCAGATACTAAGATGAATTTTTGACAATAAGAGGAGACCGATATCAAAGAGAAAGCAATGATTTCCTTTCTAATGCAATTTGAATTATCTAAATGGCCTAGCTCTAAAACAAATCACCAATGTATGCATAACACTTGAAGACACAATTTTGTTCTATGTTCTATCAGATGTCATCCCATTGGGATGATGTATTTCTTATTTTTGTTTCTATAATTCCATCTTTGGGTAGAGAGGTGAATTAATAGTGCATAAGAGAAGTCGTATGAGGCAGCGATCATCATTACGTTGGTTAAGAAACTAGATACAGGACCTAAGTGAGAGATCTCACCAAATTGCGATCTGCAAACAAGATTCCACTTGTCTTCACTTTTCTTGTTCGTTCTTCCTCCTCAAGGCCCATCGAGTTCCCTTTTATCCCTTCCTCAATGGCGGCGACATGATTCAGAGGGCGCAACCATTGGAGAGCTTGTTCCCGTGAGTTGTGTCTCTTCGTGTTGCTCAAGTTCGATTAATTTTGAATGTTTTGTTTGTGTAAGGTATGCGTCGATTCCTTTATTATATTTATTTTATTTCCTTTATTTCTTTATATACATATTATTTTATTCCTTTATTATTTTATTTTCTCTATCACTTTATTTCCTTCTTTATTATTTTATCATTATTTTTTTCTATCATTTTATTTCTTTATTATTATTTTATTTTCTTTATTTATATATTATTTACTTTTCTTAAGTAAGATGTTACTAATAAAAATATGTATTGATTTATATAAATACAAAAGTAAATAATTTATGTAAGCCTTTAATAAGGGTTATGACAGTCCTTCCCGCTCGAAGATTGCTTGCCCTCAAGCAATTTGGAGGTTCGGATGACTGAGAATTTCTTCGCCTTCCCATATAGAGTCTTCTATTGGTAAACTCTTCCATTTTATTAAGAACTCTTGAATGTTCTGATTTCTCAACTTCTTCTCCCTCCTATCTAGGATAGCTTCAGGCTCGAGGATTAGTTTACCTTCATCATCTAGTGGGGGTAACTCCACGCATAAGTTTATTTGTTTACCCAACATTTTCTTCAATGTCGACACATGGAAAACTTTATGGATGCGGCTATCTTTGGGGAGTTCTAGCTCGTAGGCTATTTCGCCTGCCCTTCTTATAATCTGGTAAGGCCCATAAAACCGAGGCCTAAGTTTCTCCGCTCCGTTGGACTTCAAGGATGACTGCTTGTAAGGTTGTAGCCTTAGGAATACCAAGTCACCTGCTTCAAAAGTCCTTTCTGTTCTATTTCGGTCAGCATACATCTTTTGCTGATTTTGAGCTTGGTATAAGTTATCCTTAAGAGTATTCATGATGTCCATATTTTGTTGCACAAACTCTTTGTCTTTTGGCACTTGGCTTTCTTGTGTAATCAGACTACCAAAAGTGGTAGGTTCATACCCATACAGTGCTTTGAATGGACTCATTTTTATGGACATGTGGTAGTCTGTGTTGTAGCAACATTCCCCCAAGTGCAACCATTTTACCCAAGCACCTTGTTGACCTGTGACATAGTTCCTTAGATAGCCTTCAATCCATTTGTTGACTATCTTTGTTTGTCCGTCTATCTGAGGATGGTAGCTAGTGCTTGGTGTAAGGCTAGTTCCAGATAATCTGAAGATTTCTTGCCAGAATTGCCTTAGGAATCGACTGTCCTGATCACTCACTATGTTCCTCGGAAGACCATGTAGTCTAAAAGCTTCTTTGAAAAAAAGTTCGGCCACTTGAGGTGCCCTATATTCTGTAGATATGGCAAAAAAATGGGATTACTTGGTGAGTCTATCGACCACCACGTATATGCAATCTCTCCCTTGGGCTTTAGGTAACCCGGTGATGAAGTCCATTGAAATGCTTTCCCACTTTTGGTCCGAAATGGGTAACGGTTGGAGGAGTCCTGCGGGCTGAGTTTGTTCAGTTTTATTTCTTTGGCAAGTCATGCATTCTTGCACATACTTTAATACATCCTTCTTGAGTCCTTTCCATGAATACTTCTCCCTTATTTGTTTGTATGTTTTATAGTACCCTTGGTGCCCTGCTAGTGGGTTATCATGGTATTCTTTTTGGATCTTCCCCTTTATCTTGGAGTTAGACCCTAGAAATACTCTTCCTTTATATAGGATTAGCCCCTCTAACACTTTGTACTCCTTGTTGGTTGGGTTCCCTTCCAAGATCTCGTTAGTTAGGGGGACTGGCGTATTCTGAAATAATGTCGTATTTCCAATCGGTTGATAAACTGGTTATAGTTTTCAAGCAAGGTCGTTTGGATAGGGCATCAGCTACTATGTTGTTTGTCCCCTTCACATATTCGATGTCAAAATTGTAGGCTTGTACTCTACTAACCCGATTTTGTTGTCGATCATTCAGATCCTTCTGACTCATAAAGTACCTTAAGCTGTTGTGATCGGTTTTTACAAAGAACTTGGTCCAAACTAGGTATTGGCGAAATTTTGCCAAAGCATACATTATAGCCAACATCTCTTTGTCGTAAATAGGGTAGTGTCTTTCTGCTGGGGTCAGCTTCCTTCTTTCAAAAGCTATGGGATGCTTATTTTGCATTAAGACTATGCCAATCCCTTCCCCTGATGCATCACATTGTAATTCAAAAGGTAAAGTGAAATCGGGGATGGCCAATACTGGACATAAACTCATGGCTTCCTTTAATTGTTAAAAAGCTTGTTGGGCTATCTCGTTCTAGGCAAAAGCCCCTTTCTTTTTCAAATCTATGAGTGGAGCAGCAATTTTTGAGAATACCTTTACAAAGCGTCAATAATAGCTACACAACCCCACAAAGCCCCTAAGTTGAGTGATAGTTTTAGGCTTGGGCCATTCCTTGATGGCTATAACTTTTTCTTCGTCCACACAGACCCCTTGGGCATTGATCTTGTGGCCTAGGTATAGAATTTCCTTCATGCCAAACTCACATTTTGATGCTTTAGCATACAAGGATTCTTGCTCAAGGATTTTGAGGGTTTCTTCAATATGTTGGAGGTGCTCCTCCCATGTTTTACTATAAATGAGAATGTCATCAAAGAAAACTAGGAGGAATTTCCTGAGTTGCTTACGAAAAATATGGTTCATGCAAGATTGTGTTGTCTTCAATTTTGAATTCTCAAAATTGGACAACTTATATGAAGTTTTGCGTAAAATTTCTTCATAAATCTCTATGGCACGCATTTCGAGGCACCAAAATTCTCCAATTGAATTGTGCAGCCATTGGTCTCCTTCCTATTTTTCCTTTTACGAAATTTGAAAGCATTTTGACATGTTTTTCCCCTTGTTTTGTCCAATTTCGGGATTTTTGATCACCATTGCAAGTAGGGATCTTTTTGTGTTAAAGCACGTTTTACGAGGTGTTGAGGTTGTAAAACTTTGGATTTTAATTGATGGTTCCCTTGGGTATCCTTTCATCAACTCCCCTTTCCGTTTTTGTAAATTTTTGAGTCATTTTTCTTGTTTTTTTTGCCAATTTCGGGTTTTTAAGACAGCACAACAAAAATAGGAAGTTTTAAATCATAAAGCAAAAATTGTCAAAGTTCTGATTTTGCTTTAAGTGAAATTATGAAAGTCTCAAAAAGGTCCGATTGCTTTTGGTGCTTCAAGTGAAATTGTTAAATGATCAAAAAGTTCCTATTTTTGACTTTTTGACAAAAATAAAATTGTTAAATGATCAAAAAGTTCCTATTTGGCTTTAGTGACAAATATAAAATTGCTAAATTGTCAAAAAGTTCCTGTTTTGCCTAAATTGTCAAAATTAAAATTGCTAAATGAGCCAAAAGTTCCTATTTTTCCCATGAGTAAAAAGAAAAGTTGTTGAAAGAGTCTAAAAACCCGATTTTGGTCTTTCTTGTGTTATTTTTACTTGTTGCTAAGCTCAAAATACCCGATTGGAGAAATTCGCCCAAGTTTTGAAGAGAGTTTGTGTTTGAATTTGATAATTTACCTCTTTTGGTGGAGCTCTCTTAAATTCTTCAACTGAAATTGGAGCTTCTCAATTTGAATATAAGTGCCTTCATCTTTTCTTGAGATTTTACAAGGCATCTAGGGTTTTATCTCCATTTTAACTTTCAGCTTCTCTTCTCCAAGGTATGTTGCTCTATTTTTCTTTTCTTATTATATTTTGTTTGTTTTCTCGTTGTTCAAATCACATCTTTCTTTGTTGCAAACGTTTTTCATGTGATAATGGTCTTTTTCGAAGGCATTTTGATGTCATTTTTAATAACGTCTTTTCTCTTTATTAAATCGCGTTTTGTCTTAATAACATTGCCATTGTCAAATCCCGATTTCCTGAGACGTCATTCAATGAGGTTCAAAAGGAAATTTATTCGTGAAATCTCATTTTTGAAACACACATTTTTATTGAAAAAACATATTTTACAACTGAAATGTCATTTGCATTGTTCAAAGAAACCGTCATTCCCTTGTGTGACCTGAGAGAAGTTGTCTTTTGTAAGAAATGTGTCTTCAAAGCAAAATGTGTTTTCCTTTCAGCCAAAATTGTCTTTGTCCCTTGCATTGTGCAAAGTCAATTTTCAAACAATAGAAGACGTGTCTTTTCACAGCAGAATCGTGGTTTCTAGTAAACACATTTTGTTACTAAAAACGATTTTTGCAGCTGAATAGCATCATACTCATTGTGTCAGGAAATGTCATTGTCTCAATGGTCATTATCTCAGCAAAACTTCATTTCCATTTGCCATTTTTCTCTTCCATTTACCTTGCCATTATCTCACTAGTCTTATCATTTTTCCTTCCCATACTTGTAAAGTTTATTTGTAATAATGTTTTTCCACATTGCAAGTAAGTCACCTTTCATTTGCACTTGTAGTCAGCCTTCCAAAACCCGAAATTGAGCTTTGGCCCCACGTTTGCAGCCCCTTTGTCTCATTCTCATTAGTCCTGTTTGCACACATGACCTACCAAATCAATAATATAAGGCATGAGCCTTATTTTTCAAGCAAATTCCAAGGTTGGAGAATGATACAAAGAAAGAACAACAACATGACGAAGCCTCACAAGGAGTTGAACAACTGACATGATTGAGCATAGAATGCTTTCAAGACAGAGATGGAAACATGTTTTCCAAACAACAGTATGAAGACCCAATCAAGGATGATGTTGTTCAGTTCGTGTCTTCGGACACTTAAATAGTTTCAATTGTATACTTGTAATTTGATTTTGACAAATTACATGTAAAATGGAAAAATGTAATTGCAAGTAATCATATTACTTGCAAAGTTGTAAAATGTAATTACATCTAATTACATTACAAGTCAAATTACAATAGGACTTGTAATGTTGAATAAGTCAATTGCAGTTAGTTAGTGGTTGAGAGAATTTCTCAAGTTTGTTGGGATCCTCCCACCTTTTTGTCAAGGCTTCTCTCCTATAAATACTTGAGGGGGTCTATTGTAATATCTATCTTTTGGCAATGCAACAAAACTCTGCCAGTTTGTATGTGCACTCTAAGACTTTGAGCTTAGATGTAAATCAAATTACAGTCAATTAAAAGAGGCAAATTGCTTTCAAACTTTGTGTTGATTCAAGGTGTTATGTGACGACATTTTCTGCATATTGATTGTGAGTTTTGTGGTGTTATATAAGAGGAATTCAAGTTGAATTTTGCAGACTTTGAGCTACTTATTGCGTTTGGAGTTTTAGATTGGTTTTCAGATTTGATACTACAGACTTTGATCTATTTGTCACGTTTGAAACTTATGATATTGCTATCAGGATTCAACCGTGTAGTTTTCGAGTGAAACTCATTGACCCATGTTTCTTGAGTAGTGGTTCACAAGAACCCATCTCTCATGATAATGAATGGTCCACTTAGCACTCATTGCATCTAGGTGATGCTCACAGAGGTGAAGCATTGGTCCGTCCCGGGAGGTCACCCATCCCAGTACTGCTCTAGCTCAAGCGCGCTTAACCACGGAGTTTACCCCAAGGTTAAGCCCACTTAGCTTGTTACCCCATTTGCAAAACCTCCAGCAAGTGTTATGCCTTATGAACCATTCATTATAGAGCCCCTTTAGCTCATCAATTGATAAGTAGGAGGTTTCTTCCATAGCGTGTCAAATTATGATATTGCTATCAGGATTCAACCGTGTAGTTTGAAACTATTGTAGAACGCTCAAGCAAAGGGGGTAACTTGCAAACTTTGTGCTGCTTTTATTTTATATGTTTGTGCATAAAAAGTGCATCATGTAATTAGACTTTGACCTGCTACATACTGTACTTGGTTACCAGAAAATCATCTAAAATGGCTGATAGGAGAGTAAGTTGTCAAAGACTTTGTGCTTTCAATTTGTTTTCCCATCCCAAGGGAGCAACGAAGGACTTTGTGCCTTTATGGAAACTTTGCTTCTTTATTTGTTTACTTCATCAATCATTTATGCTTTCAACTGTGATTCTTTTCTGAAATAAGAGAAAAAAATAAAAGTCTTTTTTGCAAAAAGAGAACAAGACAGAGTTTCACCTAGATTTAGAATAGATTTATAGTTAGAGTTAATTTCTAAATTGTTAAAATAGAAAGCAAAGGGGGAGCCTTCCCTTAATTAGGAGAGTTTTATCTCACGTACTGTGGCTGAAACCACAATTTTGTACGCTTTCCCAAGTATACAAATTTTTCAACCAACAAACTGGAAGGTTGTGGGGGCATTGGTGAGTACAAAGGGCATGACAAGGAATTCAAAGTGTCCATAATGGCATCGGAAAGCAGTTTTGGGTACATCTTCCTTTCTCATTCTTATTTGGTGGTAACTTGATCCCAAATCAATTTTGGAAAAGAACCTTGCCCCGTGAAGTTCATCGATGAGTTCGTCGATCCGAGGGATCAGGTAGCAGTTCTTAATGGTTTTCTTATTTAGAGCCCTATAATCTATACACATTCGGAGGGTACCATCCTTCTTTTCGACCAGGACCACAAAAGAGGCAAAAGGGCTTGAGCTAGGTTGGATATGTCCCATTTCCAGCAGTTCCTTAATAGTTTTCTCTATCTCCTCCTTGTATTTGTAGGGATGGCGGTAAGGAGTGGTGATGATAGGTTTGGCACCTTCTTCCATTTCTATAGTGTGCTCAAACCCTCTCTTGGGAGGTAAACCCGGTTGTATTTCTTCAAACACTTTTTTATATTTCTAAGTAATAGGTAGGATATCTATGTGAATGGCTTCACCTTGGGGGGTGCTTTTCTCAAGTATCATGCATTGGGCGACCCACTCTCCCTGTCCTCACCTAAAAATCCTTTCCATTCTTTTACATGATATCACTTTTGGCTCTCCATTGGGCAGTCCCTTTAGAGTGACTTCTTGTCCATTGTGTTGAAAATGGATGGTTTGGTTTGGGACGTCGAACATGAAGCAACCTGAGTAGATCTAAGGGGTTCCCAAGATGATGTTGGCGTCCAAGGGGACTACATAGAAGTCTTCTACTATGGCATGGCTTCCTAGGAAGATCTCCAATTCGGGTACTAAGGTGGTACATTGTACTCGAGCTCTTGTAGCTGTTGCTACTTCAAACCCACCAAAGTTTATGGTTTTTAGTTTTCGTTGGGTTACTATTCTTTGATCAATGAAGTTATGGGAAGCCCCACTATCTACAGGGTGATGACTTTATGTCCTTTGAGGGTGCTTTTGATGCGGAATGGGCTATTTTTAGAGGCTTGGGAGATAGTGGCTAATATGGCTTGCTCATCAAATTTGGCTCTTTTGTTGGAATACTCATCGTTTGGGGGTGCTTCCAGCTGGGGGTGCTTCCAACTGGTGGACTTCAATACATTTGTGGCCTTGTCCCCATGGTTGTTGGCACCTAAATCATTGTCCATTTCTTTTTAGCTCATCCATTTTCTTACACCAATGATCTTTGTCTCTCTTTCCTTTGCACCATGGGAAAGTTCTTGTTACTTCCTCCTTTTTATCTTTCTCTTCTTTCCGAAGGGGTTTGGATGATGAGGTAAATTTCTTGGGTAGGTCTCTAGACCAGTTGTCTTCATATCTCATAGCTTTTTGAATGGGTTCATCTAGGCACGTGAGTTCCAACATACTCACCATGCTCCTCACTTGTCCTTTGAGGCCCTCTATAAATAAATATGTAAGTCTTTCCTGGGAAATTTCGGGGATCATGAGTGCTAACTTCTAGAATTCAGTGGCATAACTTTCTATGGTACCAAGTTGCCTCAATTGAGTGAGTTCCCTAAAGTACCATTCCGGGTGCCTTTGGTCAAAACATTTGATCAGCTTTTGGGTAAAGAGTTCATAGGAGGTAATTTGTTGGTGGCCTTAGGTTATTAACCCGTGGTGCCACCATTCACAGGCCATGCTAGTTAGGTGGAGGACTGGAAATTTGATAGCGTTCTCTTCGGTCATGGGGCTTAATGATAGATATGTGTCTAATTTTTGCACCCATGAGCGTGCTGTCCCTTTCCCTTCTCCATCAAAGTTAGGCTGGGTGAGTTTACTCATTCTATTATGGAGATCTTTATTAGTGTCGTCATTTTTTTCTTTTCTTGGGGATGCTCTTTGTTTGGCCTTACAATAGTCTTTAAAAGGTACCAATTCCCTCATCTCCGACTCAAGTCTATAATAAGCCACTACAATTTCATCTACATCCTCAGTAAGGGTTTCTTTGGCATGTCTTTGTTCCTTGGGTTCCTTACTGGGTGGGAATTTGGATTTTGTGGGTCTAGAGCTTCGATTTTTAGAGGGTGGTGAGTTGTCATTCTTAGAATGGTTAGCAGTGGTTTCCCTTATATTATTATTACTTAGGTTTTGGAGGGCATGAAGTAAGGCTTGGCTATTTTTTTCACTAGTCTCCATAAAGGCTCTAAGTTCATCCCTTAATGGGTCACCCATGAGGTCGTTTTCTTGGTTGTTTTTTGGGTTCCTTCAGCGGTAGACTTGCATATTTTCCCATGGGATGGCAAGAAAGGGGCTCTGATACCACTATAATATCCCTTACCTGTTGAGCCCTAAGGTTGTCGGAAACTAGGAGTTTAGGCCTTCTTTCCCTCCCATTGATATCCTGCTAGGCTTGCTTGAATAAAGTCTTGCAATCACCATACATATATATATATGCCATAGACCTATGTGTTAGCTTAAATATCTAGCAACATAATCATAATTGCAAAAGGAAATGAGAAAACAAAAGGAGTGCCCTGTATGGATCCGCCCTGAAGCCTTTTTGTTGGGCACGGGAGGTTGCCTCTCACAATCCTCCTTTCCCAACAGCTTAGTCTCTGCATTCTCCATGTTGGATGTTGTGGTTGTGTTGTTGATATGTGGTTGTCACTCATGTCAACACTATTAGCATTGATGATTCTGAAGGCTATATATGTTGAGGATATTGAGAAAATTAGAAAAAATATGATGTAGGTAGTCTGTGAAGCTGTGAAGATCAGAATGGTGGAAAGTTGTGTATGTTGATAATAAGAGGTCGCACATTAAACGGTTTCTTGCTGAGCCTATCTAGTATGTTGTCTGGAAGTTTCAGTGGTACGCATCAAGATTGGAGCGAGTTATGAGTTTCTGAGTTCCTACAGTTATTTTGTTACTGTAGCAAGATGTTTCTAGAAGAAGAGAATGCATTTCTGGTAAATTGAGTTATTGCGTATGCTATTGTGATGATCAATGATGTTTCTAGATCGTGCTCTATCATTGTGGTACGTCTGCGTTGATCGGTGTGCTCGTGATCGAAGATTTTCCTTTGTGTGTTTGAGGGTTTTATGTTCTTAGCCGACATGATGGTGGTAGTGTGTTGCAGATCCTTACGGATTAATCTTTTATTGTTTGGTGTGTTCGAGGATGTTGATTTAGGTCTTCATTACTATGTGACCGACTTAGGTTGATGCGCATTGGGATTTGTTCATGAATTGGGGCGACAGTTGTAATTTATTCTTTATTTGTGGCCGACAGAGTTGTTAATGTAAATTCATGTAGCGGATATATAAGAGTGATTGTTTCTTCATTTTGAAGTGTGTGTGAGTAGTGTATGCTCGGTGAATGTATGCGAAATGTGCAAATAAAGATCAGATCATTTGATTTCAAAGCAGAGTGTGAAGAAGATTGAGCGAAGTGTGAAGAAGTGTTTTTGTGCCTAATCGGAACTGTCATCGGGATTTTGTAGAAGATAATTTCTCAATTCAACCTCATCAGATGGATTTAATCTGATTGTTTTATGTAAGGCAGTGAGCCTTCCCTTTGAGTAGTGAACTCTAGGCAGTGTGCCTGAATGCAAGTGCATTCCTTATTCATTTTTCATTATACTTCTAACAAGGTATAATCTTGTGGACTAACATCCACCGTGGTTTTTCCCTTAACAAGGTTTCCACGTATAAAAATCTTGGTGTTCACGTGTTTCTAATGTGTTTTTGATTTATGTTTTCACTGTTAATTATCAGATATGAGATTAAAAGTTGTTTAAGGTTGAATAAGTTTAAATTCTATAACAACTGATTCACACCTCCCCCCCCCCTCTCAGTTGTCTATCCTTGTTTTGCCAACAATTGGTATCAGAGCTGGTTCCTCTAAAGAATTTAACAGCTTGAGGTGATCTGAGATGGCATCATACAAGAAGGATAGTCCCAAATTCGATGGTACAAATTACTGTCTGTGGAAGATCAGAATGAGTGTCATTTGAAGTGCATTGGTGAACCCTTTTGGAAGATTACAAAGAACGGATATAATATTCCTCAGAATGGTCCTACTACTCCCGATGAGATCAAAGAAGTGGAAATCAATGTTAGGGATATTGAAGCATTATTGAGTGCTTTGACAGATTCAGAGATGACAAATGTGATAGGTCTGAAGACAGCACATGAGATCTGGAAGAAATTTGAAACATTGTATGAAGGAGATGCTCAAGTGAAGATTGCTAAGCTAACAAGTCTGAAAGGCAAGTGGGAGAACTTGAAGATGAGTGAAGATGAAAACATTTTTGCTTTCATGCAGAAAGTAAATGAACTAGTGATGGGTATTAGATGTGCCGGTGGAGTCATGGATGAAGATGAAATTGTGGCTAAAGTACTCAGATCTGTGCCTGCTTCTTACAAAACAAAAACTCATGCTATTGAAGAACTCAGGACAGTAACAAATGTGATAAGAGACATGTTGATTGGTAAACTAGCTGCCTTTGAGTTGAGTGAATTTGGTGAGTCTGCTCCTAAAACAAAATCTGCATTTAAAGATGTTGTATCTGGAAAAAGCCAACAGAGATATGATCCGGGAGAGAGTTCCAGAAAAAACATTCAAATATGAAGATGAGATGAGATAGATTGAAGATGAGATGAGATAGATTGAAGATGAAGAAAGAGAGCTAAAAGAGCTAGAAGCATTGATTGTGAAAAGAGAAGCTAGAGGACATGGTAAGTACAAAGGAAAACTACCTATTAAATGTTTCTCTTGCAGTAAGATAGGTCATTTTGCATCAAGGTGTCCTAAAAGAGTTTCTAAGTATAAACCTGACAAGTCTAGATTTCAAAAAAAATGTTATTATGCTGAAGGTGTTACTGATGATGAATTTGATAAAAAAACTAGAAATGAAGATGGATGGGTATTCATTGCTATCAAGGAAAATAGTACGGTGTCCACTGAATCTGCTAACAATCAGAATATTGAGAAAGATCTTGTAGCCAAAATTGATGAAAAGGATGAATGGGTGATTGACAGCGGATGTTCACATCATATGACTACTGACAAAACCAAGTTTCTAATCTTGGAAAATTATGACGGTGGTGTTGTAAGATTTGGAGATAACAATGCTGGTGTGATTTGTGGGAGAGGCACTATTTCTCTTGGTGGTAAATGTAATACTGATGATGTTCTTTATGTTGAAGGATTGAAGCATAACTTGTTGAGTGTTGGACAAATGGTAGACAAGGGATACAATCTTCAGTTCAAAGATGGTAAATGCAGGATATTGGGAAGCTCTGGAAATGTAATTGCTTCAGGTACAAAGACAAGAGGTAATATTTTTCACTTAAGTGCTGCTAGTGAAATGTAATGTCCCCTTTCTAGTGGAAGCACTTAAACCTGACTCTTGCATTTAGAGTGTTTCTCAAAGAGACATTAGAAATGTTGGAGATCGATGAATTTCAGTGATAACATCTAATAAGATCAAAGATGATAAAATTATTTCATTCTTGTCAAAGGATTATTCATTTCCTCGTTATCACTCACTATGAATGACTCTCCTAAATGTATTTCATAAGTACCAAACATCTCTCAAGATCCCATAGATGGAATTCTATTATACCATTTAACATCATAGTGAAAGAATAAGATCATTATTACTTACAATATTCAATAATTGCTGCAAGCATCATTATTGGATAGTCGTAAATAATATATTATATATATATTATCTTGTATATATTGTATGTGCCCACCACCTATGATGTATCTATAAGTTTTAATATATATATATATACACTTATCAATTGTTAACATGTCCTTCTAACTCTCAATATACTTATCAATCCGAATAAGTTCAAATATGTTCATAAATCATATAATACTTAAATATATTTATAAGCATCAAATGAGATTTAAATTAATAATACATTTGATAGCCAACACCCCTAAATCCATTATTGTATGTAATAACTCTTATTTTTCTGAATACACCACTATCAACCTTTATTCAAAGGTATGATGGTACTTACCTCAGTTGGCTGTCCTGTGTTTGATTAGATCTCAGAGAAAGTATCTCCTGTCAGAAAATATTCTTCTTTTCTTATTCCCTCCAGCCACGATGCCTTCTTCTTATTCTCTTCCTTTCATTGATTAATGGTCAGCCTATATTCATGGGTTCTTTTATGCGATCTGCAGTCAGACCTCTTTCCTTTTCCAGCCCTTGTTCTTTTTTCCCAATCGATGCCTTTTTGGAATGTCAGCGGTTTTCTTTTTATAGCCGATTAGGCCTTGTCTTGGGACGTGACCTTTATGCAATGTCTCTTGGAATCGATTTAGATATCCGACTGTTTTTGTTTGACTGGGATGCACCGTTGGTCTAATGTTTGGGTAATTTATTTATTGAATGAGACTTCTTTTCATTATAATCAGCATAATAATGTTTTTGCTTATTGTGGATAGGGTCACTGCCCCTTTGTTGGCTTGTTTATTACTCTTAATATTATTTTAATAAACATATTATAATTATAATATTATTATTAATAATTATAATAATAATATTTCAGTTCCTATTTATTTTATTGATCATAATATTTACTTTGAAACAATATACTATTTCAGATTATATTTATTTTGATATTAGTTTTATATACTTTATTTAATATTTATGATATTACAATGATTATAATCATATTTAAATTTGTATTTATATTGTTATTTATTTTATTTATTTATTTGCATTTCAATATTTGGATTTTTAGTGTTATAATTACTAATGTTATTTATCTTATTTACTCATTCTAATATTTTATATCTTTAATTTTGGGGGCATGACATGAAAGTTGCTTAATTGCTCAAGTTGATGTAAGTTGGTTATGGTATAGGAGGCTGTCATGTGAATTTTGATAACATTGTCAAAGTAAGCTCCACTCAAGCAGTCAGAGATCTACCTAAATTAGTAAAGCCTACTAACACTATATCTAAGGAATGTCAGATGGGAAAGCAGACAAGAACTTCTTTTCGGAGCAAACAATATCATTCAAATGGAGTACTGGAGTTGGTTCATACTGATCTATGTGGTCCATCTAAAATCAGAAGTCTACAAGGAGAAAGGTACTTTATGTTGATCATTGATGATTACTCTAGGATGATATGGGTTGCTTTCTTGAGAGAAAAACATGAAGCTCTAGAAAAGTTCAAATGTTTCAAAGCTTTGGTAGAAAATGAGACAGGTTTGAAGGTCAAATGCTTAAGATCAGACAGAGGTGGTGAATTCACTTCCCAGGAGTTCAATACATTTTGTGAAGAGCATGGAATCAAAAGATTGTTATCTGCTCCCGGACCCCTCAATAGAACGGAGTTGTTGAAAGAAAGAACAAAACACTGCTAGAACTATGATGTTGGAAGATAATGTTCCTCATATCTACTGAAGAAAAGTTGTAAGCACTGTTGTATACACTATCAAACGAGTAAATGTTAATGGTAATTCTGGTAAGACTCCTTTTGAACTGTGGTTTGGTTATAAGCCTACTGTTAAATATTTCAAAATCTTTGGAAGTAGATGTTATATTAAGAGAGATGAAGATATTGGCAAGTTTGATGCTAGAAGTGGTGAGGAATCTTTCTGGGTTACTCTACTAAGAGCAAGGCATATGTAATGTCCCCATTTTTAGCACTGCACTTCTCAATGATCGATGGCCTATTCCCGGGGTGTTGTCGGCTAGTTAGAGGCAGAATTAGGGTTTTCGACTGTTTGGTGGGTTCTCTAGAGGATTCAGGGTTCTGCTTGTTGGAGTTTGGGTGTTTGGATTCTGGTTTCCTTCTGGGTTTTCAGAGAGCTTCGCAGTGGTATGTTTTTCTTGGCATTCTGAGCATCTACAGGAATTTACTATTTTTAGTAAATTCTATTTTTAGCAATGGTCCAGTCAGCGTCAGCTCAGTCAACTTTCATCTTCTGGCAATTCATTGGGTAATTCTCATTTTTGGCTTAAAGGGTTCATTTTGGAGAAATAAGTTATTTTAAGTCAAAATGTTTTATTTTAAAAATACCCCTTGGCCTAGTGATATAACTTAACAGTTGTTTTAAAGAAGGGGACTTTGAGGGGTATCTTCTCATGAAGGGAATATTTTTATATTTCTAAAGTTTATAATTGCTCAAGGGAAAATGGACGCCTATTTGAAGGAGTTTATATTTTATAAAAAAAAAAAAGAGAAGTGATTTATATCTCTCAAGGAAGGTACGCCATTTTGAAGAAAGAGTTTTGGTCAAAGATTAAACCTAAAAGCAACTTGGGATTAGGGCGCACTTTCTAGAAGCCTCTGGAGTCTTCTCTTCATTCTCTAAAGGAGGTTCCTTCTCTTCTTATTGGTTTATCTTATGTTTATGATATTGTTATGCTGCCGGAATGGCTTTGGGACTGCTTCGAGGAATGAATGCCTCCTAGCCTTGGCTCGACTTCGTGCTTGAGAGATAGCGCCTAGTAGAGAAGTTTGCTTATTGTTGAGAGTTTTTTATAGTGAGGTTTGCTTTGTAGCTGGGGTTTGTTTGTAGTTCAGATTACTGCATTTTATGTCATTTTTTGGAGTTGCTGATAACAGGGCTGAATCTGTAGTTTCACTCATAAATCCGAAAATAAAAATACAGTCGTTCTGGGTATTGATTCATTGAGTTTCCTTGATAGGGGCGACCCTTCTTGCAAAGATTCAGATTTTAATATTGTGTGTTCATTTTTTAAAAGCAAAATCGCCTCTCTCTATTGGCCGTACCATTCTGGTCTCCCTGGCAAGTGTTTAGAAAAAAGAATACTTCGATTTGTTAGCTGTTTCTTGGTCTAGTCCTCATTGCCATCATTATAGCTTTCTATTGCATCAGGTCTCATGTCATTCTGGCAAGTATTGAGTGAGTTGTGAGTATTTTGGTGAGTTCTAGGGTTGCTGATTGCTTCATTTCAGTTGCTGGTCTGTTATATCAGTCATAGATAAATGCAGATTTGTGAGGGGTTTGAGTCCAGAGAGGTTTGTCAAGCATTGGGGAAGTCTTACAAATTATTGCAGCATTGAAGAACTTGGATTACTAGGCTTTGGCAAGATCTCTAACATATTGTAAGCTGGTAGTAGTATTGACAGCAGTTCTTAATCTTGCTTTATCATGAATGTGTAATGCTCATCTTTACATTCTGTAATCGCATTTGTATTTCCTTTATCTCCGGCCTATGGTTGCCTCATTTCTGTAATGGATTGAGTAGCACATGCTTGGTGTTGAGCTTGCTTTCAGTTATTAGATGATAGGGACCCTCTGACCACATGCTCATCGTTCACCGACGCATTTCTTGGTTAGAGTTCTTGTATCGGCATTTCATTTAAGATCCTCTGACCATATGCTCGCCATCTCTTGGCGCCATTCTTGGTTAGAGTTCCTTCCAGCTCTGTTTCAGCATTCAGATCCTCTGACCAATGCTCACACCTTGCCCACATCGGGATCTTGGTGTAAATTCTGGTTAGAGTTGCTTCAGCATCGTTTTGGTTTAGAGCTAACCCTAACGACTGTGAGTTGCTCTGCTTATTGTAATCAAAAATCAAAAAAAATTGGCTTGGTTTATTTCAGCATACCGGTGCTACAATAGAAGATTGAAGAAAATGGTTGAAAGTGCAAATGTCAGAGTTGATGAAGACATTGTTAGATCATCCAGATACTGTGGATATGATTCAGATGACCAACAAGATAGTACTGATAATGGAAAGAATGTGCAGACACATAATCAAGTTCAAATTGTTCCGATGAATCAAGAGAATCATGAAGAAGCTAGTGGAAGTGCAAAAGAAAGAATAGAAGAACCACAAGTCAAAAAGAATCCAAAAGTTCCAAGGTATGTAAAGCTAAATCACTCTGAGAATCAGATTATAGGAGACAACAACAAAGGTGTGCAGACTAGAAGAAGAATTGCAGAAGAATATTGCCAGATCTCCAAAACTGAGCCTAGTAATGTCAATGAAGCATGTAAAGATGAATATTGGATGGAAGCAATGAAGGAAGAACTGATGCAGATATAGAAAAATGATACATGGACTCTTGTTCCCAGACCTCAGGATAAAAATGTGATTGGAACCAAATGGGTCTTTCGAAATAAGCTAAATGAGCAAGGTGAAGTAGTTAGAAACAAAGCAAGACTGGTATGTAAAGGATACTCATAGATGGAAGGTATTGATTGTGAAGAAACCTTTGCCCCTGTTGCTAGAATTGAAGTTGTAAGGTTATTTCTTGCTTATGCTACTTTCAAGAATTACAAAGTCTATCAAATGGATGTGAAGTTAGCATTCCTGAATGGTGAGTTAGAAGAAAAATTGTATGTTGAGCAACCGGATGGATTTCAATTGACTGATGAAAAAAACATGGTTTGTCGATTGAAGAAAGCACTATATGGACTCAAACAAGCCCCTAGAGCATGGTATGCTAGATTGGATAAATACATGTTGAAGCTTGGATTCAATAAAGGTATTGCTAACAACAATCTGTATTTCAAGATGGATCGATATAAACAGTTGATTATTGAAGTTTTTGTTGATGGCATTATTTTTTAAGGTGATGATGACTTATGCATGAAGTTTGCTAATGAAATGAAAAGTGAATTTGAGATGTCAATGATAGGAGAGCTGAAATTCTTTTTAGGATTGCAAATAACTCAATTAGATGATGGAATTTTCATATCTCAATCCAAATATGTAAAAGAGTTACTGAAAAAGTTTGGCATGGAAGACTCAAAACCAATTGGTACACCCATGGTAACCGAATGCAAGTTAACACAGAATGATGATTCTCCTAAGGCTAATCAAATAAGGTATAGGTCAATGATTGGTGGATTGCTATATTTGACTCAGACCAGACCAGACATTATGAATGTTGTGTGCATGGTTGCTAGATATCAAGCTGATCCAAAGGAATCACATGTGACTGCAATAAAGAGAATTTTCAGATACTTGAAAGGAATAGTTGATTTTGGTCTTTGGTATCCTAAGGATGATGATCTTACTCTGAATGCCTTTACAGATGCAGATTGGGAAGGAGATGTAGATGACATAAAAAGTACAAGTGGTGGTGCATTCTTCTTGGGGAAGAAGTTGGTGTCTTGGCTAAATAAAAAGCAGAATTTTATTTCCTTATCTACTGCTGAGGCAGAATATATTGCTGCTGCAAACAATTGCACTCAAGTATTATAAATGAAACAGATGCTGAGAGATATCAGAATTGAGTATAATGAGCCTATTGCTATATTCTATGACAATTCAAGTGCCATAAACATTTCCAAGAATCCGGTGTTACACTCAAAGACAAAACATATATCTATCAAGTATCACTTTTTGAGAGATAAAGTGAGTGATAAAGAAGTCAGATTGGAATATATGCCCGCTAAGGAACAAATTGTAGATATCTTTACTAAACCGTTGCCTAAGGATAAATTTTTAGTATCTCAGAGGCAAGTTAGGGGTGATTTCCCCTCCTAATCTGAACTAAGATGCAAGTCTTTGCATCAATCCGTGCACTTACAATAAGATCTTGTTTCAGATTGATGTTGTGGTAGTTGCTACTCAAGGGGAGTAGTCAGATGATTTAGACGATATGTGGTACAGAGCTTGTGTACCTTTGCCATTGATGTCAAAGGGGGAGAAGTGTAATGTGAAAAACCTTGTACAATCTAAGGGGGAGAAGTGTAGAGGAGAAAAGTACTGTGTGAAGAGTTAGTTGTGTTGATAGTATTTTTCACATCATGTCTTGCCATCAATGCCAAAGGGATAAATTGTTGGATGTTGTGGTTGTGTTGCTGATATGTGGTTGTCATTGATGTCAACACTATTAGCATTGATGATTCTGAAGGCTGTATATGTCGGGGATATTGAGAAAATTAGAAAAAATATGTTGCAGGTAGTCTGTAAAGCTGTGAAGATCAGAATGGTGGAAAGTTGTGTACATTGATAATCAGAGGTCGTGCATTAAAGGATTTCTTGCTGAGCCTATCTAGTATGTTGTCTAGAAGTTTCAATGGTACGCATCAAGATTGGAGCGAGTTATGAGTTTTTGAGTTCCTACAATTATTTTGTTACTATAGCAGAAGTTTCTGGAAGAAGAGAATGCATTTCTGGTAAATTGAGTTATTGTATATGCTACTGTGATGATCAGTGATGTTTCTCGATCATGCTCTATCATTCTGGTACGTCCGTGTTGATCGATGTGCTCATGATCGAAGATTTTCCTTTGTGTGTTCGAGGTTTTATGTTCTTAGCCAACATGATGGTGGTAGCGTGTTGTGGATCCTTATGGATTAATATTTTATTGTTTGGCGTGTTCGAGGATGTTGATTTAGGTCTTCATTACTATGTGACCGACTTAGGTTGGTGCACATTGGGATTTGTTCATGAATTGGGCCGACAGTTGTAATTCATTCTTTATTTGTGGCCGACAGAGTTGTTAATGTAAATTCATGTAGCGGATATATAAGAGCGATTGTTTCTTCATTTTGAAGTGTGTGTGAGTGGTGTATGCTCGATGAATGGATGCGAAATGTGCGAATAAAGATCAGATCATTTGATTTCAAAGCAGAGTGTGAAGAAGATTGAGCGAAGTGTGAAGAAGTGTTTTTGTGCCTAACCGGACTTGTCATCAGGCTTTTGTAGAAGCTAATTTCTCAGTTCAACCTTATCAGATGGATCTAATCTGATTGTTTTATGTAAGGCAATGAGCCTTCCCTTTGAGCAGTGAGCTCTAGGCAGTGTGCCTGAATGCAAGTGCATTCCTTATTCATTTTTCATTATACTTCTAACAAGGTATAATCTTGTGGACTAACATCCACCATGGTTTTTCCCCTAACAGGGTTTCCATGTATAAAAATCTTGGTGTTCATGTGTTTTTGATGTGTTGTTGATTTATGTTTTCACTATTAATTATCAAATCTGAGATTAAAGGTTGTTTAAGGTTGAATAAATTTAAATTCTATAACAACTGATTCCTCCCCCCTCGCCCCCCCCGCTCTCAATTGTCTATCCTTATTTTGCCAACACTCCATACATGGCAGTACCTCGAAAGACACTTGCCCTATTAGGACAAGGTGAAGCCCTAAGGACCAAGGGCCTACGACCTACCACCCCTATAATAGTGTAGTTTCCTATGGTGGGATCCCCACCCTTCTATGTCCAAACTAGTTACTTAGGCCTAAGGGACATGAGAGTGGAGCTTTTAGGCTAACCACTTGGGCTATACTTCACCGCTTAATAAGGTAACAATCACAAAGAAAACAATCTTTATATAAACATAATAAATATATTTATTATCATTCTATTCCTGATTCTTAGAAAAGAGATAGTTCATATATTCAATGAGATGCTTTAAGGAAAGTTAACAAAATGCACAAGTAGATATGTTCCTTTGTTATATTGATGATGTAAATTTGAAATGCATTTCAGAAACATATAGAAATTATTCCTATAATTTTTGGTGGTATATTTTCTTGTGCGATTGTTCCTATCATATTACACAAATACTAAGATGAATTTATGACAACAAGAGGAGAACATATCAAAGAGCAAGCAATGATTTCCTTTCTAATGCAATTTGAATTATTTAAATGGCCTAGCTCTAAAACAAATCACCAATGTATGCAGAATGCCTAAAGACATGATTCTATTCTATGTTCTATCAAACGTCATCCCATTGGGATGACGTATTTCTTATTTTTGTTTCTATAATTCTATCTTTGGGCAGAGAGGTGAATCAATAGTGAATAAGAGAAGTCATATGAGGCAGCAATCATCATTACGTTGGTTAAGAAACTAGATACAGGAGCTAAGTGAGAGATCTCACCAAATCGCGATCTGCAAACAGGGCTCCACTTGTCTTCACTTTTCTGGTTCGTTCTCCCTCCTCCAGGCCCATCGAGTTCCCTTTTATCCCTTCCTCAATGGCGGCGACATGATTTAGAGGGTGCAACCATTGGAGAGCTTGTTCCTATGAATTGTGTCTCTTTGCGTTGCTGAAGTTCGATTACTTTTGAATGTTTTTATTGTTTGTGTAAGGTATGAGTCAATTCCTTTATTATATTTCTTTGTTATTTTATTTATTTATTATTCTCATTTATTTTGTTTCCTTTATTTCTTTATATACATATTATTTTATTCCTTTATTATTTTATTTTCTCTATCACTTTATTTCCTTCTTTATTATTTTATCATTATTTTTTTCTATCATTTTATTTCTTTATTATTATTTTATTTTCTTTATTTATATATTATTTACTTTTCTTAAGTAAGATGTTACTAATAGAAATATGTATTCATTTATATAAATACTGTTGTACCCAAACCGAAATTTTTGCTTCATTAAGGCATTTTGCTTAAAATGGTCTAAACCTTGTATATATGGGGTCAAAACTCAGTTTTTGGGTAAATAAAGTATGGGCTTTTAGTCAGTGTGATGCCAGGAAGATATTGGCAAAATTTGAAAATTTTGAAAATTAGGGTTTCTGAAATCTATTTTTAGCTCGAAACCCTAAAAAATAGGAACTTGTCAGAATTGGCTGAAATTAATTTTGATTGGCTTATTTCACATCACAATCACAGTGGTGAAGTCAGTTTCAGTTAAAAGTCAGTTTAAGGCTGGTGGGTAGTTTTCACTTTTTCAGGAGAAAAGTTAGGATCTTCGGGGTCATCAATGGCAGTCGGCCAGTACCAGGTATCAATATCTAAGCCTGAAACTCAAAGAGGAATGCTCTACGATAAAAGATGTTGGAAATAATGCTTTTTGATGGAGGGGATTTTCAGATTGGCAAAAAGTGCTAAAATATTCTAAGTCTGGGAACTTTTCACTATGTAACGTAGTAGACACTTGCGCAATCAACGTGCAAATCAACTTTATAGTGTCCGTACATGTGAAAATGATGAAGTATAGTCATCCACACACCTCAGCAATCACAACGCTTCGATGTGGTTAGACTTAGCAGCAGATATAACGTTTGCAAAGTATAAAATGGTGAAAATCAATGAATTCAGAGCAAATCCGCTCCCTTGTAGCCCAGAGGCGCCCTTCCTTTTGAAGGTCAAGATTTGATTGTTTTGGATTAAGAACACATTCATTGTTTTATGTTTTCAGTTAACTTTCCGACTAGCCATGGAGCAGGATCATCCGAGTTGCAGAACTCCGGCAAACGAAGATAGAAGCAGAGGTTACGAAGAGTGTTTTCATCATGGAGACAACTCAGAAATGCAGATCCGCTTCCTTCTAGCCCAAGGGCGATTTTCTTTTTGGAGGCCCAGATCTAGATGCATGTGTGTTTTGATGGTTTCAGTCTTTGCAGAATTAGTTTGGCTTTTCAATGAGCTATCAAGCGGAAGCATATCCAGTACAGAAATCTAGTTATCAACATTAGAAGTGGAAATTGCAGGCAGGATACATGTTCAGAATACAAATCCGCTCCCCTGCAGCCCAGGGGCGATCTTGAATAAGACCTGTTTGATGGATGAATTTGCAATTGAGGTCTTCTTGAGATCTCTTCCAGGTCAGTTCAGTTTTGCAGTATACCCGTTCACAAGACAATCCGATGTTCTGAGTAACTGTGACAAAGGTCCTACCGAGCACGTAAAACAGAGGATGGTGAAGCATAGCTACACAAAGCTACACAGCTGTAGGCTAGGAGTGATTCTCCTGTAGGCCTGCCAGACGGGGTTATTTGCAATTACAGTCTTCACAAGACTTGTGTGCAATTACTCAAGCTATCCAACGAGTCTAGCCGACAGCCTTCGAGATTTGGCGAATGCTCGTACGTGCAAGGTCAAGATGATAATGCTGTAAAGAAGAGCTGATTGAAGGCAGTTCAAAAAATGACTAAGTGTAAGAATACAATTTTCTTTGAAAAAGGCGATTTTCTTTTAGAGGCCTTAAAAGCAATTTTTTGGCTTCGTCGTCTCCAAGAACATCTCTTGCAAGTTGACCAAACTGTACATCAAGACAGGCGGCATGCGTATCGGAACATTCCAGTTCCCGGTATCAAGGGTCAAAGTATGGTGTTCAGATGAAAATCACACTTTTGTCAAAATGGTGTTTGAGCTATCACAGAATAGGGGCACTCATTCTTTTGGGGTTCCTAATACAATTTTCAGATCCCTCACATACAGTCATTGGATGCAGAGTACTTCTAGTCACGCAATGAATCCATTATTCAGTCAGCGTGGTTCATCATTCACCATCAGCTGCAGTTTGAAGCATCAGAATGGCAAAAACAGAGAAATGGCTAAGTCTGGAGTCAAAACATCAATTTAATCAGAGGCGCCTAATTTTCTAAGGTATCAGATGATGATTTTAGCAGTTGTTGCTCCCAGCAGACATTTCATCCTTGTCATGCAAGCTTCGCGGTGGATATCTCAGCACGGTCGCGGGATCATTCAATCATCCGGAAATCAGAGTTGAACAGGGTCAGTTGTAACTTTGCAGTCAGCTACAAAATAGGAGATTCTCAAAAATCTCATAACTCTTGCAAATGGAAGCCTAAAAGATCAAAATTAGACTTTTTAGAATCAGGGAAGTGTGTTGAGCACAGCAAGATGCTATTTTTGGCAAAATGATAAAAAAAAATATTTTGCATGTAGAGCATTGAAAAGTGACGAATTTCTTCAAAGATAAATATTGTCGCCATTTTTAGTTTTTTGCATGTTTTAAAATTAAGATATTATTTTTAGTCTAAAGACTCAGAGACAATGGCAGTTCAACTAGAGAGAAGCCAATCGAATTCTTTTTTCTAAATTAGGGTTGCATTATGCATGCATGATGGTACGAATTGTTTATTTAACCAAGCATGGCGCCTTTCATCATTCACACAGCTTTGAAAGTTCGAATTTCTTCAAAGAGATTGGCGAATTTTCATCAAAGGATCAAGTTTGAAGGTGATAAAATATTTTTTTGCAGGTACAAGTTTAAATTCAGCATCAGATTCAAGGCAAAATGGCGATTTGAAAGAAGGAGACAAAAACAAAACAATCAAAATAATAAAAAACATCTTTTTCTCTTCTATATTTCTTCCATCTTCTCGTCTTAAATTCTCTTGCATGTTCGAAGTGTTGGCAGATTTTGGCAAAACAAAATATCTGGGTTGATTCAGAAGAGCTTTCTCAGCAAAACCCATGTGCCAGAATTTTTCAGGAAAATTTGTTCCAGAACATCTGTTCTTGAAGCTTTAATTTTCTCAACCGAAATTCTTTTGCATGGCTGAGTAAAGGGCAAATTTTTGCATTTCTGACGTTCTGGGTTGTCTTAGAATCATTTTCTGGACAAAACCCATATCTCAGATTTTTTCGTAAAAATTCTCATCCGACAAGCTATTTTTAGCCTCAGCAGGCTATTTTTGGCTTTCCAGAAAAGTTGTCAGAATATAGCCGTGTGCACAGTCAACAGGCAAGTTTTTCAAAATGCAGTTCACTCAGCTCGAATTCAAGACCAAATCGGTCTTAACCCATGACTTCATCGGAACAGTTGATACAGATCTACATAAGGTGTTGCCGGAGGTAGTTTTGGATCCACTCAAAATCAGGGATTCAGTTATCAAGAATATTCAGCAATCCGGGTTACTTGAGGCCGCTTCCATACCTATTTCGGTGCATTGCGTGGAGTTTGTAATATCTTGCATCAAGCATTACAATTCCGCTACACGAGAGATACGGTCAATAGATGGACGTGTCATATGCAATCTCAAACCCATTGATATCGAGCGAAGTCTGGATATTCCTCAACATTCGGATGGGATGGTCATTTCCATGAATAAGAGCGAGCAAGCATTCAATGCTGAATTGGTTAAGTGTCAAAGCGTAAAAATGTGAGAAGCGTCAAGCTGTAGAAGAAACAATGGCCATCACTTCAGTTACAAAGCCGCCAGGGTTATCAGTCAATGAAGTGCCAATTTAAATATGCAGAGATTTCCAAGTTTGCTTGAGTTGCTGACAAGTAGTGAATTCATAGTTGAGACATGTGACGACCGTTAGATGATAATGCAGTCAACAACTTCGTACATGGGTTAATTGCTCAAGATCAGGGCCAGTAGACTTCAGTTAAAGGCATCCCACCTTTTTCCAAGATAGACATTAGACACAGGAGTTAAACTCGAGGCCTCTTTCTGAGTTAACTTGTTGTTACACATTGCATGGAATGTCTTTCTTGGAAACATCTACATGCACTTGGAGTTTAGATTAGATCTTTCAATCAACTGATGATAGCATTCCAGTTGACTTGTTTTCAATAAGGATGTGCATGTTGCACCTTGTCCATTTAGATTAGATGTTTCAGTTAACTGATGATAGTTTCCCAATTAATTGTATAGTTTCATTCAATTAGGGTTTAGGAATAAGATCTTGCATATCTTGCAGGACTTTAGTTGACTCAAGGTGATTTTAGGGTTGCCTACACCTTGAAGTCTATAAATAAGAGCTTTAGGCTCATTTATAATTTAACTTTTGCTTGATAGCATACATGCTGCACCTACCTTGCCTGTAGTATTGCTATTATTGTATCTGTTCAAAGAGTGATTGCTGTTATAATAAATTGCTGCGCCTACCTTGCCTTCATGTTATTGTCATGGTGTTTATTCGATCTTAGTTAAATGGGGTTGCTGGTTTGATCATTATTGCATGCGCATTGCGTCTATACAATATACTATCCCAGTTGCTTACCTTGTGTTTTGTTTATCATGAGCCTATTCAGAAGAGCAAATAGTTGCACCTACCTTGCCTTCATGTTGCGAAACTGTACTTAAAGCTTATCGTTTGATGTGTGTGATAGTAGACTCATTCAGCCAAGCAGATAGTTGCGCCTACCTTGCCTTCATGTTGTGAAGCTGTACCAGGTTTACCGTTTATTTGTTTGTTTTAATAAACTTCTTCCCGGATTAGCAAATAGTTGCGCCTCCCTTGCCTTCATGTTGTGAGCCCGCACCTGAAGTTTATCGTATAATACATTCCTGCTCCATTTCCTCATGCTCTGTTTCTTGAGGAAACTGGATAGATTTAAAGAAGTTAGCTTAGTTGTAGTTAGATGATCTGCGAAACCAGAAAATACTTAGCTGCAACGTTCTAGGTTTTCTTAACCTTGTGCCTCTACCAGCTGAGAACAAAAAGATAGGACATTAGTTTAGTTTTCTATTTCATGCATTCCAGCACAACGAGGGAGCTTCCCCTCCTAATTTGAAGAGCACTCATTACGTAGTGTGCATAGCTATACGTACAAACTCACACTCCAGAGGTGTTAGTTCTTACGCCAACAAATACAAAAGTAAATAATTTATGTAAACCTTTAATAGGGGTTATGAAATGATGCATGAACCACTAGCGGCTCTGTAACTAGGGTGACTACCTTCCTTGTCCCCTTGCTACTCAAGAATAATTTGTTGTTCTTGACAACCTGACTAATTCTTTCCTCAATTGAGGTGCTCTTTTTAGTGTACCAATCAATTGGTCGAAGTGGTTACTGATCAACCCGATCTCTGGCATGTGTGGGAAGTATGACTTCTCCATCATCATCTTACAAACCTTCCACATCTTCTGATAAGAATTCAGCAATCTGAGGAAGAGAAAGTCTATTGTAATCACGCTTGTGCACTTTGAACTCATCTTTACAATTAACCCGAAAATCTTCCATTGAAAGTTTATGTGAAGGATTTTGACCAAGGCGAGCTGCCAAGAGACCCCAAGGGTCATATGAATGTCTTTCTCTGAAAATCTTGAGATTAAGCTTTGACATTTCATTGCTCATCATTTTAGCATCGGCTGCTGATCTGCATCTATAAATATTCATCTCAAATGGGAAACTGACGGCAATCTTGTGTCTGTTATGCAAAAAGGTGTGCACCTCATGTACTTGTCTCAAGAACTCCATAAACACTACCTTATCCGATGGATATCGGGGTAGCATGGTTGGATCATTTGAGAAGCCATATACTTGTATGTAGGAGAATGTGGGGAATTGGATAAACCAATCAGCCCAATCTGTCATTGCCAATTTGACATCTGATGAAAATCATATATACAACTCATTGTCAAGATTTCTCATTGTATGCATCAGAAAAAGATCATTCACCCGCTTGAAGTGTCATTCTGACTGTGAAAACTCTAACTACGGGAAATGCTCATGCACCTGCTGAATGTCCTGTAAAATCCCTTGACAAATTTTGCTTAAAATTTCAAAGGATGATGTCTGACATTTCATCAAACACTTGGCCTGCAAACTTCTTTCAGCATATAGATGATCTTTCTTCTATTTTTTCTTATTGCTTTCTCATATGTCAATGAAGAACATGCATGAATAATTCCTAAATTGATTTACCAGCTATTATAGAATGCCAATGAGACTGAAATAAATATGGAAATTGACAACTTCTACTTATGAACATGGAATGAGTATTCGTATTTCAACAAACAATTGGCATGCGGCCTTAGCACTTACTATATGACTGACTTCTTCAATAAGAACTGACTGTAACATACCCAGAAATCCACACAGCCATACATAATCTCAGAATAACAGAACAATACTTTAGGAACATAATGACTCCTTTCTGAGTATTACAAACAAGTTTCACACTAAAGACATTCTAATATTGGTATGACAGCAACCCAGAATTATATCAGACTTAAATAGAATGCAGATTAATGATAAAAAAATACCCGTTTGGAGTTTTGATAGAGCCTTGGACACTTCTAAAGTGCTCAGAAATGGTCAGAGCAGATGTAAACACTCCCATAATACCACGTGAGAGTCTGGAAAGCCTCGGTCACTGGAAAAGGTGCACGTACATAACTAGTATAGAAGATATGACAAGTCAAGAAGGAGTTCGAGCTGCTTCCTGTAGCTACACGTCCTCAAGAACAACATCATACCACCACAAGACAGTCGATATGCATAGAGATTAATGATTTCAATCTCAATGGCTTACGTCCCTGCCAAGAATGCTCACACATCCCTTCGCTAAGAAAAACACGGCCTCTACAAAGTTCCTATTCACCACGTGTTCCACTGTATTGCTGGTACGAGGCGAAAATGACAGCAAATATTCATCCTAAGCAGCTCCTCTATCTTTCAGCAATCCATGGGTCCACCTACAGGCCTCACATATTCCTTATTAGATTTCTTTTGGCAATGTATTTTCTAAGAAAGCACTCAAAGAGGTCTCGATAGTCTCCTTACAAGAAACCCAATGCACAATTCAATAAAGCGACTGGGATATTTGTCTTCATCTACTATCTTTTGTCCTATCTGATGCTGACAATTTTGTCTCTATTTGTAGACCCTCTAATTTGTCTTTCCTGCGCTGAGATAATTTATAATTTCCAATGTATCTAGAACTGAATATTAATCAAAGCCTTAGTCAATTCGCCACTTCCAACTCCGTTGATAAAAATTATTGTCCCTTAAATAAATTCGACCCAGCAAGCACTCAGCTAGGTCACAGTATTTTAATATTTATTTATAGACTCAGAAATCTTTCCACAATAAATCAGATATAATTATGCAATGATTCAGACCCTAATACAAACTGCAATAATACATCAGCTATTGCATTTGCAAATTATTCAAACCCTCAGAATGAAACTTCAAATACTTAGCTTCTCAGACAATCTGAATACAATCGTTGTTCCTCAAATTTGATCGCTGAAAGTGACCATTAAATTTGCAATGAAGCGCCTGTAAAAACCCTAGATGGATTCCTCAACCATCTCCATCTAGGGTTGATCTTTTACAACCGAACCTGGTATCCTAGAGTCTTCAAACCCTCGGACTTGAAAAAAAGCCTTCAAGCTCTTCCCAAACTGAAATGAGAAATGAAATCCAAGCCTACTCAAAAGGCTAGCTAACAACTCCTTATAAAGAACTTTTTGATCTTCTAGAAAGATCCTCCAAGAAGCTTCTAGAATATTATAATATTTCCAAAAGTGACATTATAATATTCTATTTTCACTTAAGTCACTTTTAAAATATTATTTAAGTGACTTTATAATTTATTCTTTTATTTTAATTAAAATAATCAATTAAGTCATCCTTTTGAAATACTAATTTTTGGATAGCTTAATCAATTAGATTAATTAAGTCACTCATAATTTTGGGGACATTACATGCCCAGAGTTCCAAAGACATTCAAACCTCTAAGCTTTCCTTGAAAGGCGATTAGATATACGAGGTATGAAATCATATGGAATTTATGGGCTTTGAAGAAACCTATCATCTGCTAGTGAAGAGTATTATAGATCAATGTCGGCCAGTCGTAGGGTTCTCTATTGTTGACAATCTGAGACATTATGTAGAACATCCATGGCTGAAACTTATGTGCTTCTACTTGACCTGTGACTCGGTTGAGCAGAGTAATCATGACAGCAAAATCATCCTTAAACTCACCACGTCCAACGTTCTTTGGCAAAGTGTTTTGTTTCTCTTTCAGCCACCTTTCTACAATCCTTTTCTGGCACTGATTGTAATGTCCCCGATTTAGCCCTACGCTCTACAATTGGTTTTAGCCTATTTCCGGAAACTCATAGGCTAAGCAGATTGGGAACACTTACTATTTATAGTGTTATACCCAAAATGAAATTTTTGGCATTCTGCTTAAATTGAGCTAAACAACGTAAAAATGCCATCTAAAGTATGTTTTAGGTCAAACCAAATATGAAATCTTTGTGGGTTTCTGTCAAGGAACCTATGGTTAAAATTTTGAAAAAACGAAAATTAGGGTTTTACACCCCTATTTTTATGGAAACACTAAAAAATAGGACCTTCCCGGAAATGATTGAAAATAATTCTGATAGGATTAATTGCCTTCACGATCACACTGATCAAGTCAGAATTATCAAAAAATATGTTTTACTCTGGTGGGTCTATTTCTATTTTTCAGGAACAAAGTTAGGAGCTCCGCAGCCATTAATGGCAGATTGGCCAGTACCAGGTGCTGAAAGCTAAACCTCAAAAGCTTCAATGAAGAAACCATGGCGGAAAAGGACGAAAATGATGACGTTCAACGAAGGAGTTTCTCAAAACGGAAAAGGCCAAAATTTGGCTAAGTCTGGAAGGTGCACGTTTTGTCTACCAAGGCAAAACACAGTCTACAGTGGCTAAAAGCGCCCCTCTCAAGGAAAGGCGCCCTTTCCTAAAGGTGTCCAGATTCAGCCGGAATCTTCACTGCCTCCCAGGATGACCTTCTCAGCTATGACCTATCTCGTCAGCGAGACTATCAGCAAGAACTTCCGACAAATCAATCGACTGATGGAGAAGGTCAAAGATTGGCAGTCCACAACCAAGATGAAACCAAGCAAAAGCTAAAAGCGCCCCTGCTGGCCAGGGGCGCCCTTTAGTTTGGAAGCCCAAAACTTGCCAGCTTCCACCACAAGTCAGGCATCGTGAACAAGACTGAACCAGCTACCCGACGCATCGTCAAGCAGAATCATCTGATTCATCAAACATCGGGAACGTCAGATCAAAGCAAAGAGGGTCTGAAAAGGTCAAAACGAAGAACGAGTCAATGAAAATTGACTAAGGCATTGTCAAAAGCGCCCCTTTCAAGAAAAGGCGCCCTTCTTTCTGGAGACCTAAACTCAGTTTTCTGAGTTAATCTCTCCCAGGCATATCTAATCATACTGATCCTGCCTCAACAACAGAACTGTCGGATACTGCTCGAGATCAACTGAGTAACCTGAATCGAAGATCAAACAGGAGCACTTCAGCTTGCAAAATAGACAAAAATGATCAAACTCAAGGTTGGACGCCTAAAGGAAAGTCAAACAGAAATGTTGACTTGAGTTAGCAAATTTGGAGCCAAAAAAGAGAAAAACACTCCACAATCAGTGGAAATCATCTTTTGGAACTCCAAATCAGGCCTGAATGATGAGTTATCTTCCATACTTTGTGGATCTTAACCCTAATTGCCTTATATTCATGCTAGGCGTCCCTTTCCTCATTATTCTTTTTTGCAGGTTGAAGGATAAAACATCAAGTAGCTCCCAAGAACAAGTTTTCAAGATCTGGCAGGGGTTTTGAACGGATCTTCAATATTTTTGAAGATCATTGGCAGTAAAAGCATTCTTCTCCCAAGATTGCTTCCAGAGACAGATTATTGCAAAGTGGCAGTTTATAACTTCCAATCCATCTTCTGTCTATTTCCTCTACTTCTGTCTATATTTCTTTTGCATGTCACAGGAAACGACAGATTTTCACAGATCTGACCAACTGGGTATGATCAGCACAGCTTTTTCAACAAAACCCACATGGTAGATTTTTTCAGAAAAAGTAGCCCTGCTGCCCCTATTTTTTAGGGTTTCCGGAAAAAGTCATAATATTGAAAAACGGACAAACTGGGTTTGTTTGGCTCTGAAGCACGAACAAAACCCATGTGTTAGATTTTTTCGAGAAAAATCACTTTCTGGTGCCCTTGCTGCCTCTGCCACCGAAGGGCTCTTGCATGTCAAAGAAAAACTCGTTTTTTCGAATTTCTGACGATCTAGGTTTGTTTAGAAAATCATTCTTAACAAAACCCATGTCTCAGAATTTTTCGTAAAAACTATCCCTGGCGAGGCTATTTTTAGCAGTTCCAGAAAAGTGTCAGAACAGGGTCAAGTGCCCAGTCAATATTCAATGTTTTCAGAATGCAGTACTCTCAGGTACAATACAAGACCAAAACAGTCTTATACCATGATTACCTGAAAACGACTGATACAGACTTATGGCAGAAAAATCCAGAGGTCAGTTCTGAAGACTTGGAGGGCATGAATCAAATCACATTGCAGAACATCGAAGAATCCGGTTTGTTTCAAGCAGCATCTATTCCAATCACCTTACAAAGCATCGAGCTTGTAATTGCTTGCACTAAGCATTACAACCCGACTACAAGAGAGATCCTGTCAGTTGACGGGAGGGTGATTTGCAGCTTGAAGCCGGTAGACATAGAGACTTGTTTTGCAATTCCACCATGCCCTACCAAGAAGGTCATATCAGTGACAGAATGCGAAAAGGCATTCGAGGCTTCGAAGGACAAGTGTTCGCTTATAATGGCTGAACATTGGCTGAAAACAAAGAGAAACAGCTTGCCTAGATTGGTTGGTAGAGGAGAATTCAAAGACGAGTACGGAGTGCTAATCACCCTACTCAGCAGAGTCACTGGACAAGAGGAGGGAAAATCCTTCCAGCCGTGGATGTTCTACATTATTGGCAAGATAATCAGCAGAAAAGAACGTTACGACTGGGCCTCCCTGATCAGTGACACACTCCACCAACAATTCACCGGTTTCTAGAAGAGCACCGTTTTCACATGTGTTCATACCTGGTCTACCTGATAGCCTTCCAAGGCGATTTCAGAACATTAAACACTGTGGGAACCCTGGGTGTGCAAAAGGTACAAGAATACTTTCCTCGCTTGGAGTTCACTCTAGCGGAAAGACATTTCAAAAGGATAAATGACCTTTTTACTATGCACACCGTGCACGAGCTAGACCATGAGATGCACGTGCGTATTTCACCAGCAGCTAAGGCAGCAATGGTGGACTGGGCGGATTGGTTCATACAATTCCCCACTTTCACCTACATACGCGTGTATGGCTATAATGGCCATCCCGCCATGATGCCACGTTACCCCTCAGATAGGGTAGTGTTCATGGAATTCCTGAGGCAATTGGCCGATGTTCACTCTTACCTTCACGTAAAGAAAAAGGCTGCAGTGAACTTTCCTCTTCAGATGGGACTCTACAGATGCAGAACAGCAGCTGATGCAAGGTTGATAAGCCAAGAAATAGTGAGATTTAATCTCAAGTACCTCATCGACAGGAGGCCATCCTATGACCCCAGAGGCATCTTCGCAGCTCACCTTGAGCAAAGATCATCACATGAACCTTTCATGGAAGATTTTTGGGTCAACTGCGAGGATGAGTTCAAAGTGAGAAGAAGGAACCATAGCAGATTCAAGCTCTCGCAGATTGCAGAATTCATGTCAGAAGACATCGAGGGCTTATCTGAAGACGAAGGAGAAGTTATTCTTTCTTCCTTCTTCACGGGTCTAGTGGATTCACAACCACTCGGCAAGGTAGACTGGTACGCGAAAGAGAGTACGTCTATTGAGGAAAGAACGGGTAGAGTAGTTCGACACAGTCAACTCTACCTGGACAGTAAAAGGACAAGGAAGGTAGTACTTCCCCGATCAGAGCCGCCAGCGGTTCAGTCTACACTACCTTCCACGTCTAGGAGGAAACCCAGACAGAAGAAGATGAGCTTTCCTCCAGAAGGAATGCGGATGTCAGGAAGCACATGGGGGAGAAAAGGAATTGCCAGCACAAGCCGGCAAGAGGTACAGGTGGAGACAGCCACCAATTTGCCTGAGACAGTTGAGACCGCTGCAACTACACAAGAACCAGTGATTGAAATAATCGCTGTAGAGATGGAAACCATTGTAGAAGAAGTTGCAGCAGAAGCGGTGCCAGTGATAGAAACAGAGCCACCAGCTTCACCACCATCACAGAGGTCACAAAGTCCTATTGATTTGGACTCGCCACCACGAGACATTGCCACGGCACAGTCTCGTTCTTCTAGCATTCAGGGGACCTATGTTCCTCCTCCCAGCGATGCTAATTGAGATTCTATCTGGCTGGAAAGCTCGCTTGGGAGGAAGAGGGAGAGGCCTTCTTATCAGCTTGACTTCTCTGAATTCCATCATGTCCCACAAGACATGCCGGTAAAGAAGTTGAAGAAGCAGACGCATGTAAAAAAGAATGCAGAGAACGAGGTTATCATAGAGACTGCTGCCCCACCTGAAGACAAAGATATACATAATGTGAGGGTTGAGGATTTCATGCTTTCAAAGGTGAACCTTGGAAAGACCACTCGACAGGTGGAGGCAGACCTTCTTGGAATTGCCTCGGCGAGTGTCAAAGAAAGGATGACAAAAGATGGACAAGACAAAGCAGCCTTGAAGGCTGAAATCCGTCAGCTAAAGTTGTACATTTCTAGTTTGATACATGACACTCCAAACTCCTCGGCTTTGCCTCAAGGACTGTTGGATCTCCCAGCTGAAAGGAACCATCATCAGTTGATTACATACGGTAAACACTTGAGGCGTCAAGTGGATGAGTTTGTTGTCAAAGGGCGGTGTGTGTTGACAGAAGCATATCAGCTGAGAGACAGAGCACATGGACTTCGATCAGAAATCCAGAAGTCAGATATAAAGGCAGCTCAAGAGAGGCCGAGAGAGGAGGTGACAGTTGTTGATTTGCAACAAGCATATGAATCAGTTACGACCACAGAAAATAAACACCATCTCTTTGAGTGGAAAGAACAGGTGGCATACAAGGTGAGAGCCTATGATGCCAACTCTATGGAGCTGATTGACTATAGACGCTTCGTCGCCAATATTATCAACTTCGCAAGAACGTTGGTAATATCCTTCCCTGAGTTAGAATATCAGCGGGAAGGAGGAGAATATGTGGAACTTGAAACCGTGCAGACACGATTCCAGGATGTCATCCGATCTTCATTCCTTGAAGATCCCAATGGTTGCAAATTAGCCAAAATTGCAGCCATGTCTGTCCAGTTAGATGAAGCAGCTGCCCAATGCATAACCTATCATCAGCAGCTTACGACGGGTGAAGAAATGCTTAGACGCCACATAGTCATCTTGAAGAGCATTAATTGCCCGGAGGCCGAAGAGGTCAATGACTGGATAGAGACTTTGTTGACCAGTGGTGAAGAGGTGTAAAGCACCAAGGGAGGACGTCCTACCCTCCAAATAGCATTAATGATGACTGAAGTCAACTTGATGCCTCTTTCCAAGTTGACTCCAGATCTCCATAGATCATGCATGTCAGATCCCACTGATCTAGGATGTCTAATTGACTCCCACGATTTGTGGATCTTAGATCTCCTTTAAAGGTGGATGTCCATTTTGGAGACACATTTGTAACATAAGTTCACTTTTAGTTAGGTGTCAGTCAACTGAGGTAGACTTCCAGTTTGACTTTTGTTTAGTTTCAGTTAACTGAAGTAGATTTCCAGTTAACTGTTTGCTCACCTACTTTTAGACATAGAATAATATCTTGCTGATTGGCAAGAACTGTTTGTTAACTCAAGGAGATTTTAGGGTTGCCTACTCCTTTGAGTTTCTATAAATAAGAGCCTTAGGTTCTTTATTTGTTTAACCTTTATTTGCTAGCAAAATTGCTGCGCCACTGTTGCCAGAGTTCGCTTGTTTATATCTGTTCACTCTTGGATGAGAGTTCGTTGGTTGATCGCAATTGTGCATGATTTCGTGCCTTTGCTGTCCCGACCTTTGTAATTCTTTGAAGAACCTTGAAGAAATAAATCAGATGGTGCAAGCTTGATTGATCTAATTATTTGAGTTATTCAAAGTCTTGTTTTTAAATAGTGCATTGTTTCAATCTCCTCCTTGGACAGGTGTCGTCGCCTCCTTGGATATTTTGTCATCGATCATTATCGTTTGATGTTGTTTAATGATCTCTCTTGCAGCCTAGACTTTGGACAGGTGTCGTCACCTCCTCGGGAATCCTGTTAGAAAGGCCATCGTTCCTTGTTGTTTCCAGTGAGCTGCTTCCAAACCTATACCTCGGATAGGGGTTCCTCCTCCTTGGCAAGTCTCAGATCCAGTTTACCGTAACGAGTGTTTGCTTGTATCGAGCCTTATCTTGGTATATATCCGAAGGTTCAGAGCCTCGGCCATATTCCATTGAGACGGAGGATTCAAGTGATCCAACCATACCATTTCGCTCCTATGCCCTCATGCTCTGTTTTTCTTGAGGAGGTAGGATAGTTTAGAAGCTTAGTTAGTCGTAGTTAAGATCTGCGGAAACCAGAGAAAAAGCTTAGCTACGGCGCATTGGTTTATGCACCCTTGTGTCCTACCGCTGAGTAAAAAAGATAGGAAATCTTAGTACACCCCTTTTTTACAGTAGAAAATCAGCAAAGAGAGATCTTCCTCTCTCTAATCCGAAGAGCATGTACTAACACACTTGCAATAGCTGTCCGTTTCCAATAAGCACTCCAGAGGTGCTAATTGAAACGCCAACATATAGTAAGTCATGTTACTGCTCAATTGGCATACAGATGTGGTTTTGGCAAACTTACTATTTATAGCAATATGCTATTTTTGGTAAGTATATTTATAGCAGTATCACTCTAGCAGCAACTCAATCTTTTGCAGTTCAATGTGGCCGATCAGTTTGGCTTTCTGTTGAGTTGAAGTGAATTTACTATTTTTGGCAGTGGCTATTTTTAGTAAGTCTAATTTTGGCAGTATCATCATTTGCAGTTTAGCTCAGATCATCATGCTATTTGTGGTAATCCTTCAGTTTCAGTATTGGCATTGGTTTTGGTTATCTCCTTGGACTAAGTGTTATACTTAGTTAATTTCATATTTTTAAGTTGTTCCCCCATGCCTAGGAGTGATAACTTCATGTTGTTTTAAAGAGGGGACATTAAGGGGTCATGTTGAGCATTTAATGATTTATTAAATGCTTTATTGCTGCAAATAGAAATGGACGCCTAAAGGGAAGGGAAATAATGTTTTATTATTTCACAATAAAGTGAATGGTTGAAGGTGGCGTCCCTTGGGAAGTTGAAGTGATTCAACTTCTTGGAATTCGAAGTGTTTCATTTGCCCATTGAAACTTATATATTGTTGCATTGTGGAGAGCTGATTATGTTATGTTTTGAAAAGCAAAGTTATATTGCTGGTTTGAAATCCAGAATCCAACTAAGGGAAAGCTTAGCAATTCTATTCCACTCTTTGGGCCTAAAACTATGGTTCCCTAGATGATGGATTGAGAGTGTGCTTCATTCAGAAGTGCACATTGAGCCTCAATGTGAAGATTCAGATGTTATTTCCAGATTTTATTGTTGCTGATTCAGTCATGGCTGTAGGTGAAAATCATTAACAGCTTTAAGGGTAATGCTAATTTGATTATGGGTATTTGTTCATCATGATTCTATGCTTGAGGCGACCCCACCTTGAAGTTTGCAGATTTTAGTTTGTTGTTTCTGATTTTTAAGTAGAAAATCGCCCCTCAAGAAGGTCGTACCATGTTGGGACTACCTTGGGATTCATGCCTAATCATTCTTTAAGCTTTAATGCAGTTTGTGGGTTGGAGATTGGGCGCCTACCTCTTATAATACTTCTGCAATTTATTTTACATCATTCGGAGGTATATTTGGAGAGTTATGAGCATTTCATTTGATTTATATGTTTGCTAATTGACATTTTCAGTCTGTTGTTTATGCATAGCAGATTGTTAAACATTCAGATTTTGGCTTATATCTTGGCGATTGAGAAGATTATATATTGTAATAAACATTCTTTAGAAGTTTGCATTGATTATATTATTGTAACACATGGAAGATGCAGATTTATTTCATTGTAAGGATGAGATTTAGTAGTACTAATCCAGTCATTGTTCTTACTGCATTTACTTGTGATTTCTTAATGCAAACACTTTAACCCCTAGCTGGTTTACCGCCAGTGTGGAGAATAAACATTTGTATCTCTCTTTCTCACCCACTGTCAAGTGGAGAATTCCCACTGTTGAGTGGATGCCAGCCGCAGCGGATGAATTAGTTTTGAATTGTAATCTTTCTTCCCCCACTGTTTGGTGGTAGTGTGGAAAGTTTCTCATGGCTGGTTATCCGCCTAATTCATTTCAATTTCAGCATTAGTACTCCACCATATGTTAGCACCTCGCCTATCAAAGGATCTTGAGTGCACATTCTTGGTGTCGAGTTTAATCTCTCTTTCAATGTAATCATTGCAAAATTTGATTTAGTAGATCCTAGGGAACCTCTAACCATATGCCCGCCCCTCCTCCTTAAATGGTTTTAGGGCGCATTCTTGGTTAGAGTTCTTTCATGCAACATTTTGGGTTATGCTAACCTTAACGGGTGCTTGGTTACATTGTAAATGTTCATTTAAAAATCAAAAAAATTGAGAGAGTATATTTCACTGATCCTTTTGCGCATTCCATGCCTTGTCACATTCTTTTATTGATACAATAAAGTTATTTGGACATGGTGGAATGGCAAAACATCTCTCAATATCACCTGGTTTGAGGCTGCAAATTATTCGCCCATCTACTGATTGGATTTCTCATGAAGTGGGATTGTAATGCTTGACACAAGCAATTACAAACTCAATGTTTTGTGCCGAGATGGGAAAATAGGCTGCTTCAAGTAACCCGGATTGTTCAAGATTTTGGATTGTAATGCAGTCTACGCCTTTCAAAGTGTTCAAATCAACCACTAGATTTACTTGATGCAAGTCAATGTCGAATGTCTTCAAGAAATCGTGAAGCAAGACCGATCTGGTCCTGATTTTGATTGGAGAGAACTGCATATCTGAAAATTTGAAGAATGACTGTGAATACGACTACGTTTGAACAACTTCTACACAACAACTAAAAATAGCTTTGCTGAAAGGCAGATTTTTCGAAAAAAATTACGATATGGGTTTTCTAGAGAATGTTGTTCTGAATAGACCCAAATCGTTCGTTTTTCGAAATACTGATTTTTTCACGAACATGCAAGAAACCCTAAAAAGTGGAAGCAGCGAAGCAACTTTTCCGGAAATTTTTTGAGATATGGGTTTTGTAGGTATTCATGTGCTAAAGAGACTCAGATTGTCCGTTTTTTGAAAAAGTCACTTTTTTTTAAAAAACATAAGTCCTCTAGAAAAGTGAAGCTACAGAAGCATTTTTTTTTTTGGAAAAATCTAGGATATGGGTTTTGTAGTCAATTTTGTTTTGAATAAACCCGAATTGTCAGATTTTTGAAAAAACTAATTCTTCAAGAAACCCAAAAAAATAGGGCTGAAAGCTTGCATAAAAAGTCACCAGTCTTCAAGAGAAGTGTAAAATGGAGAGACCCAAATCGATGAATTTTGGAAAAGATGGCCTTCTGTAGCTGAAAAAATGATGTCCATAAAAAATGGATTATGGGAAAGTGTTCTTTTGTGCAACCTGTATTCGAATCTATGAAGAAATCTAAAAACACCCTTCGTTTGATAATGTTATTGAGAAAAAAATTATGTTTTTGCCTCTTGAAGTTAACCTGCAAAATAATGAAGAATGGATGCCCAAATGCTTCTTAAATAAAGTTTGGAGGTGAAAGAAGTAGTTAACTCGCAAAAACCCTAAATTAGGAGTTATCCTAAGAAAATATCTGTTAACTCGAAGAATCCCTAAAAGATAGGATGGCCAAAGCATGAAGACGTCTTTCAAAAATTTCTAACTCAAGTTGACTTGGGCGCCTCCTTGAGAAAAAGCGTCCAACTTTGCAATGTTAGAATACTTTTTGAAGTTTTCAAAATTTTGCTTGCTGAAACGCCTCTCCAATGACCGATAGCCTCCATTTGAGCACTGTTTTCCCACCAGTCTATGAACAATTGAAACTGAGAGTGAATTGATCTGGCAAGCCCGATCAACTCTGAGGAGATTGATACCTCATGCCAACCTCTCATCACATGTTTGAATGCCTTTTATTTTGTGCACCCCTGGCTGACAGGGGCGCCTTGCATTACCAAAGTTAGAAAAATTTCCAGATTTTCATCTTTTCCTTGATAAACTACCTCAATTTGATCTTCAATTCCGGACATCTAACATGTCCTATGAACTGGCTGATGGACTCGTTGGAGAGCATGATCAAATCTAAGAACTTCTAGGAGGATGCAAACTTTAAAAATTCATTTTGAAGGCTTGAAGTCTTGGGTGCTCCTGGCTAGCAGGGGCGCATTTGTTTGCCAAGCTTAACAATTTTTAAATGATTTTCAACTTTTTCAATTTTGTCTTTTGTGCTTCGTTTCTCATTTGATCTGCAATTGTTGATGACTAATGGATCCCATGGTCAAGCTAAGATATTCAATGGAAAGCCTGAAGAATTCCGAAAAGAATAATCACTTTTGCAAACCCTAACAACTGTTTCAGAGGGCTCAAAATTCTAGGCACCCCTAACTGATTGGGGCACCCATGTGTGTAGAAGATAGAAAAAATTGATAATTTTCACTTTGTCCTTTTGACAAAAACCCCTCAGTTTGCTCCGCAATTTTGGTCATTTGTCTACTCCTTTGAACCTGCTGATGGACTCGTCATGAAGCCTAATCAAATGTGAGAAGGACCTCTTGGAAGTTGTTAAGGCTAAAAAACTGCATTTAATGGCTCAAGAAGTTGGGTTCCCCTGGCTAGCATGGGCACTTTTCTGCTATAGACTTAGTCAATTTTGAGTTTCTTAATTTTATTTGTCTTTCAGCATTTTCCGTTTGACCTTCGTTTCCAAGCATTTGACAGATCCTATGAACTAGATGTTGTACTTGTTGGAAAGCTTGCAGAATTTTGAAGAGGACCCCCAAAACTGCAAACCCTAAAAAGTGTCTTTGACCCCTTGAAATCTTGGGCACCCTTGGCTAGAAGGGGCGCTTTTGTACTCCAATGTTAGAAAACTTTCAAATATTTTCACCTCCTTGTGCTTCGCATTCAACGTCTTGCTGCCTATGTTGAATGAGTTGTTGACTGTGATTTCTTTCATCATTTAATGTGCACGAACACTGAAAAATTGGCTAAGGCATTGATTGCCAGGTGCCTCCCTTTAAATAAGGCATCCATCTTTTCTAGACAGTTTATTTTTTGCAATTTTCAATTTTCAAATCCCCCTCCTCTGTTCACCATTTTTCAAGCATCTTTCGTTGTGGATTGATTTGTGCAATGTCTTAGGCTTAGATTCGAATACCAAGTATCTAACCATCCTCCATTGATGACCTCGAAGGTCCTAACTTTTCTTCTGAAAAAGCAAAATAGACCCACCAAAGAAAAATTGACCTTTTGACAATATTGACTAGACCAGTGTGATCGTGATAAAAAATCAACCAATCAAAATCAATTTTAGTCATTCTTGCAAAGATTCTATTTTAAGGGTTTTTCTAAAAATAGGGCTTGACATGCAAAATTTCAAAATTCTCCAAAATTTTGCGAGCATCTTCTTAACAATAAACCCAAAAACACCCTATAGTTCGTTTATTTTTCAGAAATTTCTAAGAATAGAAAATTGCTATTTTTTATAAATTTTGATCCTTTTTTGACTTTTGATGACAATTTTACAAGATTTTGACCATTTTATCAAAATGCCTTAATGAAGCAATTTTTTTAATTTTGGGTACAACACTTACCAATAAAGCTTTATAGTCCTTTCTTATGACTTGGAAGAGAGAAAGAGCAATAATAGCAATAATAGCACTTACTTGCTCTAGATCAATGGACAAACCTTTTTTGGAAACATGCCCAAGCAGTTTAGCTTTAGAAACAACAAGAGCACATTTCTTTGGATTCAAAGAAATGCCAAATTCCTTGCATCTATCAAATACTTTCCTCAAATGACCTAGATGATCAGCCTCATGTTTAGAAAATAGTTAAGTCATCTAGATAAAGAAGAACAAAATCATTAATCAGCCCTTTGAAAGCCATATCCATCACTCTCTGAAAGGTTACACCTGCATTTGTTAAGCCAAAAGGTATATTTTTGTAAGCCCTAGTACCCCATTTCATAGTAAATGTTGTTTTGAACAGATCTAATTCTTGCACAAGTATCTGATTATAACCTAAATAACCATCTAACAAAGAAAATCTCAACCCCAAACCCCCAACAACTGTTTGCAAAATTTGTTCCACAGAGGGAAGAGGTTAATGATCTTTAAGAGATGCTCTATTCAAATCTCTGAAATCTACACAAAGTCTGATTTCACCATTCTTTTTTCTAATGGGAACTAGATTGGCTACCCAGAATGAATGTTTGATTGGGTAGATAATATTGGCATCTAAGAGTTTGGACAACTCTTTATGCATGGCAGGCTCTATCTTAGGATTTATAGGTCTTTGCCTCTGTCTAACTGGTTTAGCAGTAGGATCCAACTCAATAGTATGTTGAGATAAACTAGGATTAAATCCTTTCAAATCTTTGTACATCCATGCAAATATATCATCAAATTCTTTACAAAGACTAAGAAAAGATTGTTTTTCAACTTTGGAACATACCTTGCCCACTTTGAGAACTTTGTCTTCAACAGTTTGGACTTCCTCATAGTCATTTTCCTTCATAGACATGGTCATTTTCTCCTTCCTAAGTTGATCGTCATTGTTGAAAATGCTCTCCAACATGACCAAACCCTTTGGAAATTTCTTTGTCTTCAACTGGATAATTTGATCACCATACTGCTAATCCAAGCTTGACTGATTTTGAGCAGAAAATTCTGCTTCTTCTACCAAAAAATTGGTAATTTGTTGATCATCCTCGAAATCCTACTAGTTGATTACATTATCCGGGAGAGCAGGCCTTACTAGCAATTCAACAAATTGTTCATTATCTTTAGTGACATTCTTGGGTATGTCAAATTGTGCCCCAACTACTGCAAGACAATCGACATCTTTGTTTTGTGCTCTTGGGATAGCTTGGATGTTGAAAGCATCAAAACTTTCAATAAGATCCCAAACTATGTGCTTGTACAATTTCAACAAGCTGTTCTTGGAGGCATTTTTGCCTCTAACCTGATGTACAACCAGCTCACTGTCTCCAACTACTTGCAATGATTTGATTCCTCTTTTGTTTGCAAGTTGAAGACCTTGTATCAACGATTCATACTCAGCCACATTATTAGTACAACTGAAATGAAATTTGAAAGCAAACAAGTATTTCTCTTCTTGGGGATAAATAAGAGTAATACCAACCCCTGCACCATTCTTGCACCTAGATCCATCAAAATACAATTGCCATATACCATCTTTAGTCTCTTGTGCCTTCAACAAATTTGGAGTTTCTACCTTTTCCTCATGGATACAATATGTGCCCAAACCTATTTCTTCCATGTCAACATACAAATTAGCTGTGGAGTAGGCTGCCCACTCATCAAGCAACAAATCTGGTATTTCCTTTGTGGGAGTGGTCGCCTCATGATCATCAATTCCTTCCTCCTAGTCTAGAATAGTGCAAGTCATATAAATTGGAGGAGTACGTGTCTCAATATGGTCTTTGGAGATAGGTTCAACTTTGATAGTAACCTTAGTTTCATACCTAGTTCTAAAGAGCATATGAAACCAATCAAATGATAGATATCCTCCTATTTTGGCTATAAATTCCCTAGACAAACAAATGGAAAAGTGGGGGGGAAGATCTATAACTGATACATCTTGCACAATAGTGTAATTTGGGCATGCATGTAAGGTTAAATTCAGATTTCTAATGAATCCTATGGTCCTTAACAATAGTGCCATCTAATTGCACAACACCCTTGGTGGTGGTTTCATATTTTATACCCAGTTGATCTGTTGATGTTATAGTAGTGGGAGATATCTTTCTCTCAAATTTAAAAATGATGGATAAATAATACCAAGGCAAGTCAGACTTGCTATATATAATAATTTTATGAAGAGTCACCTTGTTTCTTAAAAGAGGCCAACCCAAATGAAGAGTCACCTAGTTTTGTATAAATACAAGGTGATGATCATTCATTCGATCATCAAGTTTATTCATCATAATTCACATTCCTAGAAGAAGTTAATACTTGAGCAGCAAATCATCATCTTGTAGCAGCAGATCATCATTTTGTAGCAGCAGACTGATTTCAAGGAGAAACATATTCATTTGTATCTTTGCATCTAGGAGAGGTGCTATTATTCATTGTATCAAATTCGGCATTGAGTTGGGCCTGAGTTGTAAGCAGATTTCTGCTCTTATTCCTTCAATATATATAAGATATATTTGCTAGGTTTTTCTCCCTCGAGTAGGAGGGTTTTCCCAGGGTATCTTGTTGTGTTAATTGTCTTATGTGTTGCATTTTCTGATTGCTTTCATTTCTGATCCTAAATCTAACATGGTATCAGAGCGGGTCTAAGAAAAGATCTGATCAGATTTGTTTAAGCAGTCAAGTCAACCTTTCATCTAGGGCAAATCTTGAAGTATTGCAGATCTAAGGTTCAAATTATTTCTAACCTAAGGGCAGATCTTTGAAGGTGAATTTGTGCGGAAAAAGAAGATGGTGAGCGGTGTCAAGGTAGAAGATAGGCTTGATGGAGCTTCAAACTTCAACTCTTGGAAACGCAAGGTACTCATTGCATTAGAGGAGAATGATCTTCTTGATATTGTGGAAAGTGATATGCCCGAACCTTCCGATGATACTGAGAAAATCGAGTGGAAGAAAAATGGCACGAAGGCTAGAAAGATCATGATAGACTCTGTGATGAATCACCTAGTACCGATCATCTCCAAGTTGAAGTGTCATGTCCCCGAAATAACAAAACCATAAAGACCAAGTGTTAAAATACAAATCAATTAATAAATAGAATAAATAGCAATATTAATATTAAATATAAAATAAATGTGTATCATATCAATATATAAATATATAAATATGAAATAACAAATATAATAATAATATATAGGCAAATTATTGCTATTACATTCTAGTATTAAATAACTTAGTATCAAAAATAATAATAAATAAATATTATAATCATTACACATCAAAGATTGTAATACATTAGAATAAAATATTAATAAGATATTAGCAAATTGTTTTATTATTATACTTTAATGTTAAAATATGTTCAATAAAATATCAAAATAAAATAATAAAATAAATAGAAATCTGAAATATCATAATTATAGTCATAATATATTATTTTAAAAATAGATATTATTGTGATAATAAAGGCAGCAATTAAATCTAACAAAGGGATGTATTTTATGAAAAGTCACCTCTTTCACCAAACAATACATTCCCCCCATGAGTCACCTACCTTGAATGGTATAAATAGAAGGAAGGAAAATAAGGAAGGGGAAAAAAACATGGAGAAATAGGATTTGCAATTTAGAACAGCAGCAACAATTATTGTTACGCATTGGAATATAAAGCCATTTAATATATATATTATTTAATAGGCATGCAAGTATATATGCATAGATATAGATGAATTTTATGATGAATAATATGCAATAAATAAAGAATATATATGAATACGGAAAGAATAATTATATAAATATATATATATGAATACTAATGGATATAAGTAAAAGAATAATTATATATATGTCTATAAAGTATATATATGTGTATAAATACATATACATGATTATTCAATAATGATACTTATCAGTAATGATGACTCTTTAATATAAACATAAGTAGATTATGTATATTTATGAATTGTCCTCATCCTATGATCAATTTAGTACAAGGTTGAAGGAAGCAAGTAAGGAAACATGGAGAGATATAGCAACTCAGGTGATGTACTCACTTAGCAATAATATTTAGCATATTTTGAATATAAGAAATAGATATTTCTAATTTGATTATTGGTGTAATGTTTTCTTTAGTATTATCATAATGATAATGATGCTGATATTAACTTAAAGAATTAGTAATAAATGCAAATGTATTCGATTGCTAAAAGATTGTCTTCTATGTGTTTGTAAGCCTACTAGGGTGGAAGGGCTTGAGACAGGTGGTGCCTAAAAACCCCACTTAACAATCCGTTGCGGCCATGGAGGGGTGGTAGGCCCGAAACCCCTTATAAGCTCCGCTGGCTTCCCCCAGTAGGTTGAGTGTCTTTCGAGGTGATGGCTCAGGTAGAGAAAACAGGTACAAGTGTTTCCTCTAAGCACGCCACTCTGAGACGTTCATATCGCTCGAGGCCAAGGGGTGGGTTGTCCTGATAGGACGCTTGTGCTCTTGGGCTTAGATGGATAGCTTTGGGCGGCTCTACCCATGCCACTCCTCATATGTCTTTATTATTGATTTGTGATTATATTTATATTTGGATATCTAGATATTAATGCTAACAGATATATGTACATGTGGAAATATTAAATGCAGACTTCAATCCAAGATTACTTAGTCAAAGAGAACATTCATTTGAAAAAGAAGAAACCCTAAACCTGATCAACAAGTGAATTCTAGGGCAAAGTCGAGTAAGGGACATTACATGAAGACAACTAAAGAAATGTTTGATACTCTAAAAGGATTGTATGAGATCAACAACACCAGTAGAGCACTTGCTTTGAGACAACAACTTCACCATGTAAAAATGGCTAAAGTTGATTCAGTCATCTCATTCTTTATGAAGATTGCTGATTTGAGATATCAGTTGAACACTATTGGGGATATAATTGTAGACAGAGATCTTGTTATGTTGGAACTAAATGGTCTTCCTCAATCTTGGGAATCCTTATTCAGAGCATTAGTGGGAGATCCAAGTTGCCCAAGTTTGATCGTCTTCGAGCTGATTGTATTCAAGAAGAGTCCAAGTTGGCAACAAGAGGAATTGGGTGAAACTATCATGATGTAGAAAATCAAGTTCTTAATACACATACTTCTAGAGAAAGAGGCAAAGGAAGAAAGAGGAATAGAGATAGAGAATCAAATTCTACCCCAGAACCAAAGAAGAAGAAGGATCTCTCTCACATTCAATGTTTCAAGTGTGACAAGTATGGTCACTTTGCTCGAGATTGCAAATTAAGGTCCACACAACATGTTTCTACTGCGGAAATTGGCATAGGGACATCTCAGAAGGAGCCTAACTCTAAAGTTGATTCAAAAGGTTTCTTATTCGAAAGTCGATAAATTTCTTCGAAGAGGAGGAAATGACATTCACAGGGAGTCAAATTCAGAGAATTCAAGGCACAAGTTGAGAGCTTGTCTAAGAAAAGGATTAAGGTTCTAAGATAGGTCAATGGAGGGGAGTTCACTTCCAGAGGATTTCTTTGAAATCTCTGAGGCAGGGATCAAGAGGGAGTTTTGTGACTCACTAAGAAGAAGTGAAGGTTGCAATGTTGCAAGGCCAAGTGCAAAATCCTTGGAAGACCTCTTCAGTAGCTGAGAACAAAATTGCACAAGGCAGTTAATCTAGATTTGACATTGGTAGCTTCGCAAACCTATTTAGAATAGGGTGATCTGGGATGAGGTCGAGGAGGACAGACTTGGACTCGAGCAAGCCAATAGTGTCGGAAGTGTGCATTGGAAACCACTCCTCTAAGGCAAGCATTGCAGACAATCTTGGATGAGGAGGTCAGGAGGTTGATGCAAGTACTTGGAGCTCCAGAGGGAGTCACATCATCATGAAGATTTGTTGTAATGTATATTTCTTTGAGACGGAGAAATATGAGGTGAAAGCCCTTGTAGTGTATATTTCTCTGAGACGGAGAAATATGAGGCGAAAGCCCTTGTAGTGTATATTTCTCTAAGACGGAGAAATATGAGGTGCAAGCCCTTGTTCATCTCTGTGACTGAGATGAGATGTCATGTTGAGAGACTCCATGACGGCATCATGTTGAGAGACTTCGTGATGAACCCTTGTACTTGTGTTTCTTTCCACACATGGGAGTAGCCATGGTGAACGTCATGTTGAGAGACTCCATGATGACATCACGTTGAGAGACTCCGTGATGAACCTTTGAGTTTTCCACAAATGGGTGTAGCCATTGTGGGCGTCATGTTGAGAAACTCCATGACGTGGATATCTGGAAAGATACCTCCCTAGCTAAGAGGGAATGTTGATGTTATAGCAGTGGGAGATATCTTTCTCTCAAATTTAAAAATGATGGATAAATAATACCAAGGCAAGTCGAACTTGCTATATATAATAATTTTATGAAGAGTCACCTTGTTTCTTAAAAGAGGCCAACCCAAATGAAGAGTCACCTAGTTTTGTATAAATACAAGGTGATGATCATTCATTTGATCATCAAGTTCATTCATCATAATTCGCATTCCTAGAAAAAGTTAATACTTGAGCAGCAGATCATCATCTTGTAGCAGCAGATCATCATTTTGTAGCACCAAACCGATTTAAAGGAGAAACATATTCATTTGTATGTTTGCATCTAGGAGAGGTGCCATTATTCATTGTATCAAATTCGGCATTGTGTTGGGCCTGAGTTGTAAGCAGATTTTTGCTCTTATTCCTTCAATATATAAGAGATATATTTGCTAGGTTTTTCTCCCTCGAGTAGGAGGGTTTTCCCAGGGTATCTTGTTGTGTTCATTGTCTTATGTGTTGCATTTTCTAATTGCTTTCATTTCTGATCCTAAATCTAACATGATCAACTACTTTTTTAGGCATAATAGAAGTACTAGCCCTTGAATCGATCATACAATTATGAACAATGAAATGACCAATGATCAAATACATGTAGAATCGAGGAAGCTTACTGCTTTTGTTTAGTCTCCTCTTTGGGTTGAATCAGATTGGTTGTTGTTGTAACACTTTCCTTTGCTGCCCTAGTTGGCTGATCAAACCCTTTCAAGGCTTCCTGCAACAAGTCTCTCTATGCAGGAATAGATAATGCTTCCCACATTGGTACATTCAAGTTATCTTTCTTCATTTTCTCTACAATATTAAATGGAACTGCACTAGCCTTTGGAAAAACCTTTGGGAAAGTATCTATCTTTGTTGGATCTGATTTGGCAACAAATTTCCCTTTAGAACAGCTACTACAACTGCAGCAATAGTAGTATTTTCTGCTATAGCAGCACTTGTGACACCTCGGGATGCTTGTGGGATGGATGTTGATCATCTATGGCAGTTGATCCATCTCCTATTGCTCTCTTCTTTGCTTCCCTACTATACTGTGCTACGGAATACGAGTCTTTTGTTGTTGTTTCAACCCTATTCATACCACAAAACTCAGCTTCCTCCCAATTAGCCAAAGTTGGCTCACCTTGCACATATTGATCTTGAGTTCCAACATGCTCAACTCCTTCATACTATTGTCCTAAACTGGTAGGTACATCCTGCACTGTGAGAGTTGGACCTGTTATCTTCTAAAATTTGCACCCTAGCTAAGTTGCATGAAGAATCATGTTAAGCTACAACACTTAGCTTTTTAGAGAGAACATGGGATCTTTTCCGGGCTGTGGGTTGCCAAGATCTAGAAAAGAAGCTCCGGAGAAGGTCGACTTCCTAGTTGGTTATCACCTATTTTACTAAATTTTGAGGGGAAAAGGGAGAAAGATTGCATAAAATGATAACTACCTCCTAGGGTGATACACCAGAATATGACTTAGACCATGGAAAACTCAAATTTCATACGCTTGTACATAATGACTGAAGAAAACAACTTGCACAACCTGTTTCTATGTGCCCTGCATAAGTATTTTATAAAAAGGCCTTATTGCTTGAGCTCTTAGGAGGAGAAAACCTCACAGCTAACAGCAACCTGCAATCTTGACACAGATTATAACCTACAAACATCACACTTCTCTGCAAAAAGGTACTAAAGCCATGAGACAGAGTTAAGGGAAACAAAATATTATCTCACAATAACTTAATCAATCATGTGAAAATACACAATACTGTAGTAACAAGAAGACAAAATACTCCATTCAATAATGCCCAAGGTATGTACTGTATTCCATGTCTAAATGAGTTACAAAATTCTGCAAAATTCTGCCAAAGGACCTAAAAAATCACTAAGTGCAGAAAAATGCCAATCCAGAACTAGTTACAATGAAGTCACATAAGTGACTATATCACTCAACTCCCAACAAGATCCACTAAGGAAGGATCTAGAAGCTCATGAATTGGGATGAAACAATAAGGCCTAATTTCTAGCAACTGATTCCTCTCCAAAGAGGCTCCAAAAGGTTGAAAAGGTCACATTTGACCAAGTTCGAGATAAAAGCATAATAAATTAATGCTTATATGCTCCCAAAATGCTCCTAAAAGCAAATAAAAAGGCTTATTTCTACTCCATATGTTTGCAAATTGCAAATAACCTCCCTATAGACCCTCTCCCTTAATCCAGCAACTCATAACCTCTATGACAAAGTCTCTCCACTTGGCACAAACAGTTTGCCACATCTCCATGATTTGATGCTCCACTAAAGGCTCCATATCTCCACTTAATGCTGGATTTGACTCCTTTTGACCATTATTATATCAAGACCATTCACTTTTGCAGTTTTAAAATATCTTTAATTTGAAATGATTTATAAACATCATTCCAAATAAAGATTTACATTTTTGAGAATAAATGCAAAATCTATGGATTTGTCTTACATTTTTTCTGAAACCTTTATTTGCATTTTCTTAAAAATAGATAAATCTTTATTTAAAATGACTTATGGATATCATTTAAAATAAAAGATTCACATGTTTTGAATATAAAAATATATGCTAAATAAAGCCTTGGACAAAGTTACAAAAAGAAGACCTAAGTCTACATGACTTTGTAAAGAAAACCAAAAGAGAACCTATAGGTTAGGAAAACCACGGCTTCCTTAAAGAATGAATAAATCATAATAAACTTAGGCAAAAGAATGCCTTCCTCCAGCGTGCCATTTAGGGTATTAACCCTAAAATGAATTGAAAGATATTCATTTCATTCTATCAAATATGAAGCTTCTCAAAGAAGCTTGGCCGCCACCATGGAGGAACCCTAGCCGCGCCCAGCTGAAAATCTCTGTGTTTTTTTCTGCCATTGGGAAGGGTTTTTTGAAGGTATTGCAGATGGTAAGTCTGGTTTTTCCATCGAAACTGTTGTTTATGACATTTTAAAAGCTTTGGAGGCATTATTGGGCGCGGCCATCTACATTTGTTGATGCTCTTATATTTCTCTGTGACTTTGTGTCCTTGTCTGGCCGCTATGAGCATTTTGTGCTACGAACTTGGTCTGGAAATCTCTCCTGTGCGCCATCATGAAGATTCTCTTAAGGTATTTCAAATATGTAAAACTCTTTTACCTTTTGTGAGTTCCTGAAAGTTTTTTACATACTTCCAGGCCGCCATTGAAATTCTTGGAATAGTTTGTATTAGAAACAAAGAGTAAACTTGATTGCAATTTCGAATCTGGTCTTTATTTGAATCTGAAGTACTCTACTTTTGCAAGCCACGACTGTGATGTGTTCTTGATATTCTTATTTCTCTGTGAGTATTTTCTGATTATCTCTTGAGGACGTCATGCAATTTGTGAATCATACTAGTGATATTGGACGCTACCATATGCTTCCTGTTCTTCACTTATCGAGCGTATTTTCTTCAAAAACCCTCTGCTCACCATTTTTTGTACTGGAAAAAAAAAACTTCATGAAACTTTTGGTTCGCCTTTGTGTTCCTCACCCCTTGGGACAGCAAAACGAAAGTGCTATTCTCTTTTTGACAGCTATAATCTTGGTACCCAGGATGGCGTATTTTCCTACACAGTAACTGTTCTTAGGAACAGCCATATTTGCACATGACGTCGTCTTGTACACATCTCCTGGAAGTTGATGGCTCCTGTCTTACTGTAATCATGTAGAAATGACTAACAGCGCCATAATCACCTTAACTTTATTTTGCTGCCAGAAGCTTCTGTAAATGAATAAAAACACTCTTTTATAGTTGTCTTGTATTGAGGATATTGTGCTCCATCTTGTTGTTCTCCTTGTTGAATGATAAATTCGTTTTCTGAAAATGACACAAAATAGAAATTCACTTGAAACCAGGTCATTTCTTGCTTGTTTCACATACAAGGTAAATCTTTTTAGTTCTTGGTCCTGTTGTGACCTTTTTCACACATCACCCCATCAAGATGGGGACCCCCTAAATTTTGCTCCATTCTGGTCTTTTGGCTTTGGTTCGCTCTCTCTCTGGTCTCTGGTCCTTCCGGGGATGTCCCGTCGTTTGACCCAGGTTAAACTATTGGTTAAGTCTGTGTAATTAGGGTTTTCATCCTTCGGCTTATTAAAGGTCAAATTGAGTTATAAAATTGAAATCTAAGCTTAGTGCAGCAGTCAGAAGACTTCCAGCAGAGTCCCCCTAAATTTTCACTGTATTCCGGCAACTTACTATTTTTAGTAAGTATTCAATTTGGGACTATTTTATTGAGATTATGGAATTCTGTCAGTTCCACTGCATCCGGGTAACATCAAGCTGCCTACACGTAAATTTTGAGCCAGATCAGACGACTTGCTATTTTTGGCAGTTCAGGCTCCAAGAGCCATTTTCAGGGTTTCCACATGAGCTTTTCAGATGCATGTCTGGAGAATCCTTCTGGGTTTTCCAAAACCTTCGCAGTGATGTAACATGCAAACCGAGACGACCACTTTCAGAGTTCAGCCTTCGGAGGCTATTTTTAGGGTTCGCATGCAGTGTTTTTCAACGCATGTCGGGTTTTCTTTATGGGTTTTTCGAGAGCTTCACAACGGTGTGACTTGCAAGCGGAGAAGATCAAAGTTTAAGGACTTACTATTTTTAGCCAGTGCATGCATGTAGACCAGTTTTCTGGGTTTTTCTGGGTTTTTTGAGATCCCACGGGCAATATGACATGCGAAACCATCCGGCAGTGGATGAGTCACTTTTTCAGGCAGTTTCTATTTTTAGCAGGTACACTCTGGCAGCCGCCCCCAACACTCCAGTTCAGCAAACAGAACGACAAGCAGAAGGAACGAAGTCAAACGGAGACCGTTCGGGATACATACAAGTCAAATTAGGGTTTCCACTTTTATAGGGGGTAAAATCCAAAAATAGCCGAAACGAAGTACCCCACCCATGTTAGCACACTTCAAGGTACCTGCTGGCAAAATTTGAGCGAAATCGGAGAACTTACTATTTTTAGTAAGTCAGGGCATGGCTATAAATAGCAGGTCTGCACCCGAGGTTGGCATCAGAGTGACCCTCAAGCTATCAAGATCAAGCGTTGCAACTTTCAGGCAAACCGGAGCTACTGAAGTCAGAAAGTCAGAACTTACTATAAATAGCAGGTGGCTATAAATAGCAGGTCAGGGCAGAGAACTGGCAAAACAGGTTCACAAGGTAGAGAAGATCATATGATGAAATTTTCAGGCAAAAGGGGGCCTTAGAGGTTGAAAATCAAGGGACTTGCTAAAAATAGCACAACTTGCTAAAAATAGAATGCGTAAACAAAGGCAGGCAGAGGCATGGAAAATATTCTAAGTGTGGGAAAATGAAAGTATCCCCTTCAAATTGCGCCCACCTCACAGATTGATAGCTTGAAAATTGTCTAAGGCAGAATTCAAAGTTGAACATAGCAAATGCGCCCACCTTGATGGAAGCCTTGAAAGTTTCTAAGGCATAAAACAAAAGCTCATACCTCAAAATGCGCCCAAAGAGGAATAGGGGGAGCATCAAAATTTTCTAAGGCAAAAAACGAAAGCACACCCATGAAAATGCGCCCTCACCTTGGAGAAAATGATGCTTGGTAAAAAACGCCTAAGGCATCAAAATAAAAGCATGGCATATGAAGTGCGCCCTCACATGAAACCTCACTATGTGAAATGCGCCCACCTTGATGACTCTCTTAAAACGTCTAAGGCATGAAAATAGAAGAAGACCCATGTAAATGCGCCCACCTTGATGAGTGCCTTCGAATTGCCTAAGGCATGGAAAGTGAAAGCACACCCATGAAAATGCGCCCTTGGCTTGAGGTGAGGGAGTTTAGAAAATTCCTAAGTTATGAAATTAAAGCTCACCTCTAAAATGCGCCCTCAACTTGGAGCCCACCATGTAATTTGCGCCCAAGGAAGATGTTGCTGGAGAAAATTTCCTAAGGCAACGAAATGAAAGTGGAACCTATGAAATGCGCCCTCACCTTGAAAGGATATTCTAAGTGTTTAAAAAATTTCTAAGTGTTAAGTTGAAAGCTCAAGACCCCATATGCGCCCAAGGCAAGATAAAGTGGCTAAGACTTGGAGAAATTTCTAAGTCAAGAAAGTGAAAGCTCAAGACCCCATATGCACCCAAGGTGTAAAGTGAGCTTGATGAAATATTCTAAGACACACAAATGAAAGTATCAAGGGTGAAATGCGCCCTCAAGAGAAAGTGAAAGCTCACCCTCTCATTTGCGCCCCTAGATGAAAGTTGTCTACCCAATATGCGCCCAAGGAATAGGCTAAGAACGCCTAAGGTAAAAATGGAAGCTTGGCCTAGCAGATGCGCCCCTGATGAAGAGGAGATGGGAGAATTCTCTAAGGCATTAAAAGCAAAAGTTGAGAGTATCAAATGCGCCCTTGTGCTGGGAGTCTAGGGAATTTTTCTAAGGCGTGGAGAATGAAAGCATCAAGGGTGAAATACGCCCAGCTTGTTGTAAACGTAAAAAATGCTAAGGCATTGCGAAATGGAAGTGGGCTATGTCAAATGCGCCCAAGCCTAGATCAGGCAAGCAGAGAATTTCAAAGTCCATGGAAAATTCAAGTGAAAGCCTCTAGGCTAATATGCGCCCTTGAAGAGGGATTTAAATTTTAATTCATAAGGCATGGAGATTTTTTTTTTCAGAGAAAAACTATACCAAGGGAAATACGCCAAGAGAGAAAATGTTAGAAAATTTTTCTAAGTGAGATAGCACTTCACTAGGGAAAAATACGCCCTTGGCATGGAAGGATGATTTGATGAGTTTTAAAATTTTCCAAAGGCAGTTGAAAGTTGACGAATATTTTTCAAGGGGAAGATTTGATATCGATGAATATTTTCCATGGGTCAAGTGAAAATCAAATGAACCAGTTTAAAATGCACCCATGAGTTAACAGAGTTTGAAAATTAATTTCCTAAGGGAAATTTTAATATTTTCAGAGGAAATTCGTTTTGCCTAGATTATTTTCCTGACGGAAGTTAAATCTCAAAGGATGAATTATTTCGAGCACGCAAATAATTTTTAATCACCCGGAGTTGAACATTTTAATGAGAGAATTTAAAATGTCTAAGGCAAATTTTATGAAATCGAGGATTTAAATGACAGACATTTTAAAAGTTGGAAATAAATTTGCAACTCCCATGAAATTTTTTCGAGTTGAATTTATTCAAACACTGCGAGATTTTAAAATGGAATTTTAAATCAAGTCAAGTGATTGTTTTTCTCGCGAGTTGTTTAAATCGCCAAGAGTTAACTGGCAGACTAAGAGGAAAATTCGAAATTTGAAGAGGAAGGAATCATTATTAATGGCAACTGCCATAATGACCGGCTGACGACTAGCCCACTACTGCGCTTGAATTAGAAGATTCCGAACGAAGAGAGTGGAAAATTGATGAAGGTGCTAAAAATAGCCCCAGCACTACTTAGCAGGATTCTCCGAGAAGAGTTATTTAAACAATCTCTTCTCTCATTTCTCCTCACATTGTTTCGAAGTTGAAGTTGCTGAAGAAGTTCTTGAGAGATTGAAATATTTTCGAAGTGGTTGAGGAGAGAAATTCTTTGAGAGTTTATTTTATTTCGGAGTGTTGAGTTGCTGAAAGTACGAAGTGCTGGAGAAATTTTCATTTGCCGAGACTCTTTCTTTCGAAAAGCTGAAAGTGTGTTGCTGCAATTTCGAAGTTGAAGGTTGAAGTTGTTTTCCGGAGTTGCTGGAAGATTTATTTGTTGAAGTTGCTGCAGAGTGTTGAGTTGCAGAAATTTATATTGTGCTGGGGATTTATTTCGAAATTGCTGAGTATTGAAGTTGCACGAAAGTTGAAGCTTGCTGCAGATTTTACTTATTCAAGCTGCTAGAAGTTGAAAGTTGCTGAGGTTGACGAAGTCAAGACAAAGGATTTAATTCGCTTTGTGCTGAGAAAGTATCCACATTGCTGAAAGTTGGTAGTTGGCTGCAATTTTCTTCGCCAGTCGGAAGTGCAGTCGTTGAAAGCTTCTTTATAAGCTTGAAGTTTTTTATACAGTACGAGGTTTGGAGTTAGTAATTTATGCTGAGAGTTTTTTATTTTCAAAAAGCTAACTCCACGTTCGCAGCCGTCTCGGAGGTTACTTCATCTTATTTAAAAATCTGCAGCCTAGCTTATTGCTATTCTATTTTATTTTGCAGATGGCCGGAGCAAAGGATGTTGCAGGAACAAGCAGAGCCGCAGGCAGAGCTGCAAACACTGAAGCAGGCAAGGCTAGCTCATCCCGGCAGGCAATGATTAAAAGGCTCGCTAAGCCATTTCTCCCAAAGTCAGCAATAGTTTCAAAGTTGGCAGGATTAAATGACACCAACCTTGGTTCATTTAATCTAAATGCACTCAAATCGAGGATGTTCGGGCTAGGGGGCCATCAACCATCAGTCACGGCACATAATATAATGAAGAGTGGAATCTACGCAGCTGCTAGTTTTCCGCCAGCAATTCAGTGTCCGGAGCTAATTATGGAGTGCGCCAATCACTACAAGCCAGAACGTAGGACGATTGTCTCTCCGGATGGTAAACTGCTCGCCAACTTCACACCGGATGCCATCGGAGAGGCATTTGGGATTCCAACTGCTGAGGAGATGTTATACAGGACAAATAAGAGGGCAGATAAGATGTACTCTTCCTCTTTCGAAAGAGTCACTGCAGTCATCAACAGAGTTTGGATGCAGAAGCCGAGGCCACCCCGCACTAAGCTCCCAAAGCAGATAATTGCCGAGGATGTGAAACAAGAATACTGTGATTTGATAATGATGCTGAGCCGGGTAAATGGGAGTGCACAGGCTTACATTTTCGAGCCTTGGATGTTCTACTTCATCGAGATCATCTTGGAGGGAAAGGAGTGTGTCGATTGGGCTAGGATGATTAGCAACTACATCGATGAGCAATTCAGGAGCTTGAAGGTGACGAAGACTTTCTACATGAGCTCATATGTAATTTACATGTTGGCCAGAATGACTAAGTACAGAGGGATTTCGTACAAGGAGCCAATCGGCTGTGCCCCCGGTCAATTCAAAATCCATGAAGCCTGCACACAGCTACATTTAGCTAACATTGCCAACTATAAACGGGCAAATGATGCATTCACAATGCACATTGCGAGGACACTTCAGCAGAGGACGCAGCAGAGAATATCTAAAGAAGCACAGACATTGATCGAGGAATATGGGTATTGGCTCATCCAATTCCCGAAATTCACATATATTAGGCTGCAAGGGTTCACTTCGTATCCGTATCGGTTACCACGATACCCCACTGATCACATAGTAATGCTTGAGGTATCTAGGCAATTGATTGCCTACGATAAGATTCAAAAAAGGGAAAAAGAAGGGTGGACTTGATTTCCCTATCACCATGGGAAATTCCATTGAGGTGTGTCCCTCTTTGCAGGCAGCCCGAGAGGCAGAGGACGAGCTGCAATCTTATCATTTGTCATATCACACAGGCAGGCAGGATTTCGATCCTTACGGGAACATCCGAATGGTACAGAACGTTGAATACCGGCACAGAGCTCATCTGGAGGACTTCTGGGCAAATGCAGTGGATGAGGCTGAGATAAGAAAAAGGATGTTTTCCAGACTTCCTCTCAAGTTGATTAGAGAATGTGAGATTATCCCAGTTCCCGACCAGGTGGAGGAGGATGTCAACGTCATGCAACCCGACTATGGATCAATTAGGGATACTCCTGTCCCACCACCTGATTGGTCCGAGCCAGAGATCATGGACTTGGACACTCTTTCTATCCCGGTGATGACTTTTACCAGGACTTGGGTCGACAGACATGTATGCAGACTCAAGAGCAAGTCGATCGCCCTTACTTACAGCTTGATGGGTGACCCAAGGCCGTTATCGGTAAAAAGAGGGAAACAAATTGCTCAGACATCGAGGGCACAAGTGGAAGTGCCAACCTAGCCGATACCGTTGAGGATAGAACAAGCATCACCCGTGCACTCACAAACTCAATCTTCGAGTTTAAGAGTGGTTTCATTATTTGCCGATCAGAGGGCAGGATTAGAGGAAGAGCGGGGACTTGAGGAGGTAGATCAGCCCAACGCCCGGGAATCAGCTAGTGTCAGTTTATCCAGGGGCGGCCAACATGAGGAGGAAGAGGAAACAATGGTCGACACCCATTTTTAGCAGATGTTGGACACAGCTTTGGAAGAAGAGGAAAACACAGAACAAGGGACCCAAGGGTCGGGAGATACCCAGATTATAGAAGAGGATGAGCCTGAGCAGACCAGTGCAAGAAGAGAGGAAGTGCACGAGATGGAGGCAACAGAAGAACAGCCCCTTGTCATTTGTAATCCACAGCAGACAGTGCCTGATTGGCTTTCCGACAGAACGAGGAGAGAACCCGAGGATGATACGGATCCGGCCATTGAGATGGAGGAGTTCCTCAGGAGGATCAGTGCGCCACCAGAGAAGAAAAGGGCCCGAAAGTTTTCAAAGATCTCAACTGACGAGTCAGGCTCTCGCACGCTTCAGGTGGCTATTCCGAGGGAAGATTGTGATCGAACTGAGGAGAGGCCTGAAAATTACGTGATCACCACAGTAGAGTTGGGTCGTCCTACGGGAGCCCAAGTTATCGAGGAGTTCGATAACTCCTATCAGGCATTGAAGGATCAGTTGCTCCGCACAGAGGGGAAGTATAAGAAATTGAAGGAGCACAAAACCTTGATAGGATACATGCAAAATCTAGCACGTCCAGGTGAACCAGCAAACCCAGCAGTAGAACGTCCATCAGAGCTTCCGAAGGAGTCAGTTGTTGCCTTAGAGGATTTGAAGAAAATGGAAACGGAGGCAGACAAGTGGGTTAGCCGTGTTCATACTGAGACAGGGAAATTCATGGAGGACCTCACCAATGCTTATCAACAGGCCTCAAGTATTTTGGCACGGATGGATATAGTAGATCAGGCCTGGGGTGATACTCGCATCAATCAAACGAAGACTGTACTTCGTTTGGGGGCTTTGATGCATATACCTCTAGAAACCTTGGTGGATGGAGGTGTAATTTAGAGAGGTGATAGGTATGATTTCACCAGTTGGTACTCCTCGGTGGTCACAGGCCGTGGATTTCACGATGCAGCAAGGGCAGATTCAGCTAAAGTGAGGAAAGCAATGGGCAACATCTTGGGGGGAGTCCTCAATACATTAGAAGCCATATTTGCTAGAAAGTTGGTCCCAGAAGAGATAACTGCTGATGGCTTGAAAAGTAGACTGCCTCCATTCTTCTCAGCTGCGAGGTCACTTGTCCTGGATGACTTTGAGAATGTCTCCACGTTCTCTAGTATAATTCAGCATACCCAGGACGCCTTGGTGACATGGAGGAAATCTTACACCAGATACGGACAGACGGTAGCAGTCTTGGAGTTCCAGCTCAACCATATTCCACCGATCTCTACACAGGAGGTTGAAGCAGTATTGGCCCGGTTGATCAAGTTTGCTATCCGGGAGAAGGCCAGTGGGAACGCGCTGCTTGATGAGGATCTTCTTGATGATGGTAGTGGGCATTAATTGCTCATTATGATTCCTACAGGGGAGTGGAGAATATTCTGTGCATTCATTGCCCACTCCTCTTTGTGGCGGTTTTTAGGGCAGAAACCCTAATCAGGGCATAGGTGGCTCGATCTGAGCCCTTCATTGTAATTTGATCTGAACCGTCCACTGAATTGGACTTATTATAAAAGGGGCATCCCCCCTCATTTGTAATGAATTAGAATTAGAGATTAGATCAAGAGTTGAATCAGAGCTAGAGAGTAGAAGGCATTTAGCTTAGAAGTTAGCTTTAGATTGAGGAGGGAAGAAAACTTTCCTTTGAAAGTTTTGTAAAAGGTTGTTGTGAACACTTTTCATAATACAAAGAGTTTCATTGCTTGGTGATTTCTTCTTTGTTATGAGTAGCTAGCAAGGCCATTTCGTCTTTCCAATTCAAGGTAGATAGAGTAAAGTAGATTTCCATTTCATGCAAGTAGTTGTTAATTGTGGAGTGTGGCGTTGTGATTTAAGCATATCTTCTTTCATCCATACCACTAGCGGGCTTACTGATGGTAAGTTCGCCTTGCGTGGTCAACTGGAGTATCAGCACTTAACTTCGATTGTGGTTCATATGTTTGTATGCGTCGTATTGACGGTATGAACATGTTGCGTCATAGTTTGAACACTTTTCTCATCCTTTGAAGATTGCACCAACTTTGTCGGAGTTGTTCGAAAGGAGACAAAGCAAAGTTTGGTTTGAAGATTGTTTAAGTCGATCCTCGTCCTCCACCCTTTAGAAGTAGATTTGTAGAATCCCTATCCCTATCCCCTTTAAATTCTGCATTTTCCGAGTCAGCCTAGATACCAGAACAATATTGCCAAATCATTCATGTCCTAATTGCTTCACGGAGTCGAACAACTACGTAAGTCCCCTTGAAATAACCAGCAAAACACATCAACCAACTGAGTCTATTCGCGATAAAAGGAACCTTGGGGTCGAACACATGAACTTTCAAGCAATCTTAGCATGTGGGACACTTTGATCAAGAGAGAATAGAGTGACCGTTGGACAACTTTATTCTGTGCTGACGCTGTCATAAAAAGCACGTCAACAGGTCCTTCATGCTGTCTATGACACTTTGACACTGTCTCCCTTCCCTATAATGCTGCAACTGATAAAATATTGTTCCCTACAGAAGATTATGTAAATAAGGAAGTAACAACTCCCATGAAACAACTATAATATTAGTTTGTTGCTCCTCTTTGCAAAAAATATTTATTGTATCCTCTAATGATACTTTCAATGAAAATACATGAATGTACTTACAAGTCTAATTTGTATGACTATCATGAAAGAGCTCAGTAGAGACCGTGAGCATTAACTTGATATGAAACTCCAAAATCATGATACGGTTGTCAATTTTTCCATGCAGAACCTGAAATTCTTCATTCATTACTTTTGATTGTTTTTCCTGTAACTGCCTTATGAGGCTGAAATATGATACAGACCTCATAATTTTCACCCTGCACAAAAAAATAAAAAATAATGAGCTGGGCTCTACCCTCGTGGGAGCCGCATTTTACCCCTCATATTGAAACTGATGAACAACAACATTGCATTTCCTGTTTCTGCACATGACACAAACTAGTTAGTAAAAATAAAGCATTGTTTGGATTTCTAATGTGAATGTGTGTGCGGGTGTAAGAGTGATAGGTCAGTTATTGCTTAGATCTTTTGGATCTAACTTCATTCTGTGTGATCTCAGGATCTACAGTTGGAGGACAGAAAGCGGGATCAGCAAGGTAGCAGAGACACGCAAGGTCAAAGCAACACCGCCAGTCATTCAGGCAATGACTGGCTCTTATGACTCTTATGCCTTGTTTTTCTTATTCACACATGTATTCATGTTATAAATTCTAGCATTGAATTTATTTTCCTTAGCTAGTTTCGCGGCTTGTGTGAAGCAATCTGAATACTTGATGAATAAAGATTACATTTTTCAGAAAAGCTATTCAATGATGTATTAGTTTACTTCTCTTTTCTTCATAAAAATGCAATACTTATTCATGAATGGAACTAAAGTAATGTTTTTAATACTACGGCATAAAATGCATGATCAGAATTTGTAATGAACACCACTTAGCAAAAGTGCTCTTCCTGATTTGAGCCTGTGGGTGAAAATTGTGTAACAGGACCATAGTTTCCCTCCTGCCATTCTTGCTCTTGTACTAGATTGTTTTGTGTGGGAACAACAACTTTGGAGATGCTAACATTGGGATTTACTGTATTCAAAGATCTAGCATAGCTTAATTGTCCTTGACCTTGTGCATTTGTTAGATATGGTGGCCTATTTTGCTGATATGAGGGCTGATATGGCCTAATTTATGGCTGATATGAAGGGTTTTGCTGCTGATATGGTTTGTTCTACTGCATTTTTTGTCTTTTTAGGGTTACTAGTTCATTGCTAAAGCTTTGAAGCAAATATTTTACTTCTTGGAGTTCACTAAAAGGTATAGCAAGAGGAGTTGTTGGAACAACAGTTGTAGGAATAGGAGTTATTGCTTGGCTGAGTTGTTGAATTTTCAGGGAATAATGGCATGGGAGGCCTAGGAGCTATTTTTCCAGCTTGGATTAGACTATTTTCAGCTTGTATAGCCAAATCATAAGCATCAAGTAATACTCTTCCACCCATAGATTGTATCAACAAAGCAATATCTCTATTCAAAGAACATAAATAATATAGAAAAGCACCATTGGGAGTAGGTTGTACCAAAGTTGAGATCCTATCCCATGTCTTCTGAAACCTTCGATTGAAATCTATTAAGAACTCATGAGGAGCTCTCTTGATTGTAGACAACTGCTCCATGAGAGAGAAATGATCATTCTTGTCATCAAACTCTTTGCAAAATACTTCTCCCAGTTCATCCCAATTGTGGATTGAAGCATACGGTAACCCTTTGTACCATTCACCTGCTTTGCCCCTGAAAGAAGATACTAAAAGCCTCACAACAACATTATCTTGAGTAACATGATGAAAAGAATAGACATTAGTAATATCATGAATATGCTCTAAAGGTGTAGTTTCCTTATCACCAGTAAAATATGGTAAAGCTTTCAAAGCTGAAATTGGTATAGCATCATGTTGGGTCAAAATAAGAGGGTTTCATCCATCAAAATTAGCAAAAGTCTATTGCCTAGCCATTTTAGGAATCTGAAATTTTAATTGAGGTTGAGGAAATCTACCAAAAGGAGGAGTAGATTGGGCTCTTGGAGTTGCTTCAACGTTAGTTTTTCTTATAGATCTAGACAGTCTTGATTTTCTACTTCTAGAAGAACTAGCTGGTAACTCAACACATTGAAACTTTCTACTTTTGGTAGAATCCCTTGCTTGCACTCTTGGCATATGATGAAAACTTTGATCTGCAACCAAAAATTAGTGGAGTCGCCAAATACTTTTGTAAACTTGCCTCTTAAAGTTTGCACTTGCTAAGAAGAACACCACTTTCTTAGCTAGAAAAAGTAGAAGTCTTCGGACTGGTCCCACCGGGCATGCAAAAAACTGTTATTACCTAGAATATGCACCCTACTAAATCTTGAATCCAGCTATCCTATGAAACATGGGATGACCTCTCAAGTCATGTGACTCGTGAATCTCAAAGTCAACCTCCGATTAAAAGGTGGCTTCCCCTTTGTAAATCACCTAAAAACTAACTCCAACTAAAGAAATTTACTAGGAAAAGAGATAAGAAAGAACTGATAATCTGAATTTAAAACAGAAAATGAAGGTGATAACTGATACACCAAATATAGCAGATTTCTACTTCCTTTCAGCAACACAACTTATGAATCTCAATCTAAATTTTCACACAATAATTTGCAGCAATAATTCAGAGGTAAACTTAGAACAACAACAATCAAGGAGTCATAGAACTCACAATAATAGCTACTTTTCTTTCATACATAGAGATTTGAAACAACTAGAAGCAAAAGTACTAATCTTTGATTCAATGAAGGCTTCTCCAATGACTAGTTTTTGGAAAAACAATAAAAGATTACATCACAAGCATACAATCAACCATTATTTAAGAGTGAAACAAGGTTGAAAATGCAATCAATGGAGAAAATTATAGAAGTAAAGACCTGATTTTGACTGAAAAAATTCAAGGACTGAATGTCACTTTGTCACAATAAACTTTTCCCATCCTTTGCAACAAAGCATAGGCCCTAGACTCAGAAAATCAAAGTGATTTTAGATATTTTTCATATGAGTTGTCATCTTTATCCTCTAGGGATAAGATTCACCTTTTTGCTTTATGAATTGTCAATCTTATCCCATGAGTTGTCATCCTTATCCTCCGTGGATAAGATATTTGTAATCCTTATCCTTTAGACTTTAGACTTCCCTAAAGTTAGTGAACTCCTTCTTTATTACTTTTGCATGCTTTGTTGGTTTCACAGAAAATATTTCTTTTTTTTCTTCTTTGTGCTGTTCTGATTTCTTAAAAAAAAAATCAGGTAACAGTAATCTGACTGAAACAATGAAAGTAAAACACATAGAGCTAGTGGCAATTTCTTTATTGGCTGGTCTCTTTGTCCAATAAACACACCTAATAATCTAATCTACCATTCACCTTGATTTTCCTTTAGCAAGAGAGCTAATGGCAGATGGCATGTTCAAATAAACTAAAGATGGCCGCACCTTTTCCATTGTAACTAGAGTTGTGAATATTTTATTTTTCCATTGAACTTGGCTTGTATTTTAAGATCATATATGAGATATGGATCAGTTTTACATATAGGAGTGCTGATTGCAGTGCATATATGTATTTCACAATTTCTCACTATAAAACATAAAATAATAATCAGGCATCAAGATGGAAAAAGCATACCTTTGAACACTCAAAAGATGTAAGCATTTGTCTCCACAGATACGAAATTTCATCACTATCATCTTCATTTTTTCCTTCTTGCATGCTTGCCTGGAAATCAACATTTGGGCTTGTACACAACAAATCATTTTGAATTTCTATATTTTCCCTGATTTGTGAGTCATCTGTGTCCTTAAGAAGATGGCCAGTATGGTTCTCAATTGCTTGTTGAAATTCTACACTTCCCTTCATTTGTAAATCATATGTGTCTCTATATAGACAGCTATTCTGGTACTCATCTTCTACTTGCAACTCTACAGCTTCCTTCTCCTGTGAGTCATTCATCTCTCTTAGTAGATGGTCTGCCTGGTTTTTCACTTCTAGATGTGAATGTTTTGTCTCAGCCACTGAATGGTCCAACTCAATGGCACAATTTTCTTCTTTTAAAGTTTCTGAATTTTGAGAAAAAAAACCTGGGTTTATACCATCCTTGCTTAGTTTGGTTACACCTGGAATTTCTGATAGTTCCGTATCAGAGTCCGTAGAATCTGATATAATCAAGCAATGTGAAGGGCAAAGAGGTTTCTTTTCTGATTGGCTAGACTTTACAATTTCTGAAATACTTTTCTGTGAATATGCCAAAAAATTTAAAATGTCAAATCATCAATAATTTACCTTGAATAATATCTTCTACATCTTGCTTCAAAGTCTTAGAGACTAAATTATGTAACTTGTAAAAATAGAAATAATTTATGAAGTGCAAGGATGTGCATACGCCAATACATTCTTTTGGAGCTTGAAAGGAAATTCCATGTTCAATAACTTGGACACCTGCTCCTTTAACTTCTGACTCTGTGCAGTAGCATTTAATAGTTTCTCTCTGACACTCCCATAACTGATGTGATTACTTAAGTCTTTCACTTTCTTCTTGTGATTCGATACTACAAAAAAAATGCAATAAATCAGATTCTCGAAAAAATATTAGATTCGAGCATGTACACATATAATGGTTTGTTAATAAATGGCTTATATCACTAAAATTTATATATTTACCATTTAATTTTTAAATCTCAAATAAATGCAAAAGCATCTGAAATTGAATTTTCTGCTTCTTATAAAGTATATTCATTTTAATTTCTAGATAAAAGACACAAGGGTTCTAGGAAATTGGAATATCCTCAATTGTTTTTCTCATTTTACACCGAAAGCAATGGGTGTAAAGTTGTAAACACTACACAGACAGTTAAGGATTTTTTTGACATCATTAGAATTTGTTCATAGTAGAAAGGAAAATTCCTCAAACCTGTTTTCTTGATTCCTGATTTGTAAATGATCATATTACATTTCCTCACTACCCCTTACAGAATGTGTGTTCCCTTTTGTTTTGAAGAAATATGTCTGGTATTACTCCAGAAAACAAATGACTTACACCAATTAAAAATTATTGATTACAAGGAAAATCACTCCCCTCGTAGGAAAGGAAAGAAAGCCCCTAGGGCTGAATCTCCATGAGCAGAGAGTTCACATCCCTTTTAAACTACTCAAACCTAGCTTGCATAATCAAGTCCAACTCTTATCTAAAAAGTCATAAGTTCCCCATATCGAGCAGGGAGGTATCTTCCATAGATTTGCTTATTGTCAAATAAACTGATTGCTGCCAGCCGTATTGTGTACCATAGACCTTGTAGTTGTTCCCGATCATTCAACAAACCCCTAGAAGAGGTCCTTACCAACAAAGTGAGTCAGTGAAAAGGAAATTGAACTCAGCTTGCAACCAACCCCAAAACTCTCAAACCATTGCACACTTGCAAGTCAACTATCTCCTCTTTCACACACAATGCTAAAATCATCTACAATACCCACCTTACCTAGCCATGCCTTGAAAGATAAACGTTGACACATTATTAGCCATCCCAATATGTTGTGTTTAATTGAGCTTTTTCTCTCCATTTGGCTTGACACCACTGCTGTCATCTCTCCAGGGTCCATTAACTGCCTCCTCTTTAGAAAAGATCTTATTCATAATCGGGCAATGGAATCTTTATCCAAAGGAAACACATGTTAAAATTGAACTTCTTGTGTTGTGTGATTGAGTCCAAAAGGCTCCGTACTTTATAGCTCAACCCATTGCAGTTTGACAGTTGTAAGAAAAAAATAACCTAGGAAACTTAATCAAGCTGGATGAAGAAAAATTAAAGTGGAGCAAGGTATTAGAAGAGGGGAAAAAATAATACTTGGAGAGAATTAAAGAAGCTACCAACATAAGAATAAGAAAATGAGCAAAATCAAAAGCAAGGAAAAAATATAATATCCTGCAAAACAATGAGAATTTGATGGGAGAAAAAAAGAGAGCAAAATTGATAGGGAGTAATTTTCAAATAAAAACATGGATTGGAGATTGAAACAATCCATAAATAGAATAATGATAATACTCTTCTCAGTTTTTCTTTGATCCTAGAGCTCTAATGCCATATTTAACTGTTCTTGTGATACTCAAGATAACCAGTCAAAGGACTAAAACATTTAGAAATCACTTTGTATTACAGTTACTACATAAGAGAGAAAGTAAAGTGCATGTCTCTTAAGTAGATGAAACTAATTGAGCCATTGGATTTGGCCAAGAAAATAAGAAACAATCCAGGTATCCTATTTGATTATCTGTCCCACACAGTGTTGCCAGACTTGCCCATTATCTGCTGCGACCATTGAGTCCTAGTTCTCGCAGGCCTAAATAAGGCCTATCTAGTATCTACCCATTTTCAATTGTCCAATGATTCTGGCAGACTTGCCAGTTTTAGAGAGACTCACAAGTTAAAGTGCAAGGATTTGCCAAAAAAATTCAGAAAACAGCATTCTAAATAATTTAGTGCATAGGTTCCTTGGTACGGTCTTTGAATAATTCCATCACTTTAGGATTTCCTAATAGGACACCTTTTATCTTTAGGATTTTTCTTTAAGTGCTTCCCCTCTCATACACATTTCTTAGACTTTTGAGGTTTCTCTTCTTTCTATTCTTTGAGTCATCATCCTCATTATAAAAACCATAAGCTCAGACACTTCCCACAAGCATAGACCCTTTTGGTGGTATTGTGACCTTTTCACACATCGCCCCATTGCAAATGGGGACCCTAGTAGTTTTCCCTCTGAGCTTTCTACTTCTGAGTTTTGGTCTTTTGGTGGGGTACTTATAATTTGAATTTTTCAAGGTCATCCGAGTCAAGAAATGATTGTGAGCCAGAGTCAGTGCACGAATGTCGCCAAAGTGTTTAGAAGGCCTTGTGGACGAAGATCAACTGTCATTTCAATCAATTCTGACACTTCCTAAATTTTAGGGTTTCCACCCCGGGCCCCTATTTTTAGGAACTTTTTTTTGGCATTTTTAGCCCATTCTAGATTCCCTATTTTTTAGGGGCTATTTTTAGAAAGTTTCTATTTTTGGAAAAAAATCTATTTTTGGCAGGGTTTCTATTTTTGGAAAATGTGCAGGTCATGGCTATATCATGATCAACTCCAAAAACCTCTGAAATGGAAAAATTTGAAAATCTAAAAATTTGCCTAAGGCATGGACATGCATATGCTAAGCTCGCCCAAGCACATGAAGGAGAAAAAATGGCGAATGGACAAATAAGTCCGCCATGTAGTTTCCCAAAAAATTACAAGGCAACAAGCAAGTCCGCCCAAAAATTACAAAGCGATTAGCAAGTCCGCTCCAAGATGTTGGGAGATGACAAGATGAAGTGAAAGTCCGCGCAACAAGAAGTTAGATGGCACAACCACCAGGCAAGTCCGCCATATGTCAAATGGCAAGAATGACAAAGTCCGCCCAGCCTAGAAGTAAAATGGCAATGGCAAGTTGAAGTCCGCCCAAGTGGACAAATGGCAAGAGACATGTGAAGTCCGCCCCAAGAAGGTTGGAGAAGGTTGGGATTGTGAAGAGGTCCGCTCCAAGAAGGTTGGAAGTGGCAAATTACAAGAGAAAATTCGCCATATATTAATTCAAATGGCAAATTGTAAGTGCAAGTCCGCCCCAAGCTCGGTAAAATGAAAAATTGCACAAGGCAAGTGCGCCTAAGCCTTCAATAGCATGAAAATACTTAGAGAAGTTGAAATTGAAGTCTTTTTGCCTAAGTATGAAAATTTGAGGAATAAAATTTTAAAATTAGCCTAAGTCCAGACATTTAAAAAATTAAAGAAAAATCAAATTGCATGTCTGGCAAAGATGAAATTCGTCTGAAGTAAAAAATCATGGCAAGATTAAAATTAGCCTTAGGCAAAGGCATAGAGAAATTTAAAATTTAAATTTTCTTTTGGATTAAAAAATAATTAAATCCCATGATTTAATTATTTTAACGAACAGGTTGGAAACAACACATAAAATACTATTTTAATATTTTATTTTCCAAAACCATTTAATGAGAAAATTCGAATTTTCTCTGTGCAAATTTTTGAAAAAGAAAGAAGGAAAAAGAACTTCACTCGACTAGCGTCAGAATTAGAAACTTTCTTTACCGACTGGTGCTGAGGATGGAAAGTGCTATTCGAAGGAGAAGTATAAGCCAAGTTCAGACTAAATTAATTGGAAACAATTAAAATTTGCTAAATGGGTCGATTCTTTCAACCGTAAATTGGTTTTGCATTTCATTTTCATTCATTCTTTCGAAAGCGAAGTTGTGAAGAAAATTTGTTAAGGCAAGAGAAGTTTGTGAAGAAATTAATTTTTTCTTTCGAAGTAAAAGGCTGAAAGTGCGAATTTGTTCATCAGCAACACAGTTTTCATTGCCAGGCAGATTTTTACTTTCTTTATTCCGGCGAAGATTTCTCTTTTCGAAACGATTTAATTCTTTCATTTCCAGCAATAATTATTTTCAAGAATTAACTTATCAAGTTTGCTGGAATATATTTATGCCTAAATAATTTCTGAATTTTAAATATTTCTTTTGCAGATTTATGCTGGACAACGGAGAATCATCAAAGAAAATGAAATTCGCCAGCAAAGGTTCACAACCGGAGTCTAAAATTATCTCCAAATGGAAGAATGTGGCTGACACCGATCTTGGCCATATTGACTTAGACGAATTCCAAAAAAGAATGAATGGAAGTAATGAACGCCTGCCAACTCCAATTGCGCGGAATATGATGCGAAACGGCATAGTTCAAGCTGCAGGATTTCCGCCAGCAATCGAATGTCCAGAATTAATTGTGGAATGCGCCTTGCACTAAAACACCGAGGAAAGACAGATTGAAGCACCAGATGGCAGAGTGTTGGCGTATTTAGGCGAATTGGCTATACAGGAAACATTTGGCATTCCAGCTTACCACCGAACGTACTACCGATCAAAAGAAGATGCACAAAAAATATACAAAGATAAACAAATTCTTTGTATGGAAAACATCAACAAAAACTAGGTGGAAAAACGTAGAACTTCAACCAAAAGATTGCCCAAGAAGTTGCTCAAGCCATTTCTCAAGGAAGAGTACGGAGACATAGTCTTGTTGCTGAACAGATTGGTAGGTAATCCTCAAGGAGCGCATCTCGAAAATTGGATGTACTACTTCATTGACGAAGTATCTTCCGGACCAAAAATGATCAACTAGTCAAGGATGATTAGTAATAATATTCATGAGCAATTGGTCAACTTGGAGAAGACCAAAGCCTTTCATATAGGTTCCTACATTGTATACTTGTTTGCTCGGACCTACCGATATGCCGGTCTAATCTGCAAAGCTGTAGTCGGCAATGGCGAAAGGGAGCTCAAAGTTTATAACTGCTATCCTCAATCGCAGTTGAGCAAGAAGTCGCACTTCCGCCGGGTACATAATGTTTTTCTCATGTACATCACCCAGATACTTCAAGATGTTACACATCAAAGGCTCACCCGTGAAGCAAAGAGCTTAATTAGCAAATACGGATCTTGGTTTATCCAGTTTCCTAGATTTACTTATATCTGAATATATGGATTCACGGACTCTCCTTACAAGTTGCCGATCTATCGTACTGACAAAATGATTTTGCTGAAAGTACTAAGGCAGTTGGAAACATTCCAAAGTATCCAGAGACCAAAGCAGAAAGCAACCGTCACGTTTCCTCTTTTCATCGGAAACGTGACAGAGTCTTGTCCGTCAGCACAGGCAGCTGAAAGTGCCCGAGTGGAGATACAGTTGTATCCATTTACTTCGTACAAATCCAAAAGTAACTTCAATCCACTCAATCATGTTGGAACTGTGAACAGAAAGAAGTACAAGCACAGGATTGACCTTGAGGAATTCTGGGTGAATGTTGCTAACGAATATGAAGTGAGAAAAAGATTTTGGTTGAGATTACCTTTGGACATGATCAGGACGACGAAACTCATCCGTGTGCCTAACCAACTAGATGACGATGAAGTATACATGCAGCCTGGCTACGATGAGGGACTGCCACTTCCTCCTGTTAAATGGTCAGAGCCAAAGTTAGGCGATTTGACGATTCTTATGAGACCAGTGGTTAAGTATAGAATTTGAAGCAATGAGGTATACCATTCACCTACGACTTAATGGGCGAAGCTGAATCTTGTTCTTCTAATGTCGGCGCTTCTCAAGGAGATGAATTGATTGAGCCTGCCAACCAGAAGAAAAGAAAGTGTAAAGAAAAGGCGATAGGTGAAGAACCAAGTATGAAGAAGTCTAAACCCCTTTATTCAGCCACATCCAGGAATGTGGAGCAATTGTTGATTATGAACGAAGAATCATGGGGACATATCAAAATTCCTTCGCCAGTGCTTGAAAAGAACATGGAGCCCATGCAGCTTGAAGATTACTTTCATCACTCTCCAACTGGCACAGAGATTTGTGAGTCGGATGAGGATTTGAATGTCATGGGGGACGACTTCCAAGAGGGGATGATTTCAGCCCTCAAAGGAATTCATGAGGACCCGTCAGTACAAGAAGTCCAAGACATTCAAGACATTTCGGACTACGAAGGTGATGAAGTCGAGCAGCCGACAATACCAGATTGGCTGAAGGAAAGGATTAAGGTCAAGGTACCAGTTGAGGCACCAGAAGCAGATGACATTGACAATTTCTTGGCAAGGTTAGAGGAAGTAAATAAAAAAACGCCTGCCAAGAAATTCTCTACCATTCAGAGAGATGAGACTGGTAATCGTACGGTGCAGATTGCAGTTCCAACGGTTGAGAAGCCACAAGATGAGATTACTCTTGCCAAGTATGCCATTACTGTCATTGACATTGGTCCATATACAAAAGGTCAAGAAGTAGAAGATTTGGATAATTCTGTCTCCACTATTAACTCCAGATTAGAAAAGGAGATTACGAAGAAAAAGGAATACAAGATGGAGGTTCAACGCCTAAAGGAGTATATCCGACATTTGACAAGGCCACTCAACCAAGGCGACCAGTCAGCCCCTCTACTCCCAAATGCATCGCAAGAACCGGCAGAAAATTGTAAAAAGGAACTAACTACTACTAGAGAAACAAACGAATGGATGGCAGGGAAAGAGGGAGAAGTAATGGCATTTGTGGAAGAGTTGGCACATGCTCATGGTCAAACTTCATCCTTACTCACAAGAGTTACAAACTTGGATGAAGCATGGGATGGACTGCAGGACCTACAAGACAGGATCATTCCTTGCCTCTAAGACATAAGGAAAATCCCCAACCAAAGGCTAGTCGACGAGGAAATTATTGCAACTGGACCGGCATACGACTTCAACAATTGGTATTGTGCATTGGTCTCGCGTAGAGAAGTGTTGGAAAAGGCTAACGCGAAAAATGCCAAAATTGATGAGCAAGTGAAGGGTGTTCAGAATAGTATCTTTCATATGGCGGCAGATGTGTTGAACAAGGATATTGTCCGGGAAAATGACTTACGGCCGGGTAATATGCAAAGGGAAGTTCAAAAGGTTTTCTCCATCATGCCAATCTTGGGAGAAAATTTGACTAAGGCATTTGACCTCTTGATTGTCCATAATACTTTCTTGCAACGTGAGCCAGAGTGGACAGTTGTCTTTGCCAATTGTGCAGACAGTTTAGACCTGCTGGAGTACAAAGTCAGTACCTTACCGGACATTACCTTTGAGGAGATTGGCGCCATTGTGTCCAAGTTCCTCGAACGGAGCATTGCTGAAGTGGATAAGGACGCAACTCTCAGTGGATGACTCATCTGCTTGTCAACTGGTTGATGTTTTGGCAACCCTAATTAGGGTTTTCTTGTTTAAATCTGGGCCCTTGATCTTGTTTCAATCTCGTCCATTCATTGTATTTGAGGATTCTATAAGTACCCTCTCACTTTCATTTGATCGGAATCAGAAGAATTATTATCAGATGATTAGAGATTAGAATTTTTGAGTTAGAAGAATTAGTTTAGAGATTTAAATTTTAGAAGTAAGAGAAGAGTTATATGAGATTGTTGCGAAAAACTATTGTGATAATGAAATTCATAATTGCATGAGATGCTTTGAAATCTTTATTGTCAAATGGATGCATGGTTGCATATTTTCTCTTTCTCATAGGATCGTTTTAGATTAGAAATTTATTTGTTAGTGGAACGAAAGATTGATATTGAAGATTGAGGTAACTTAGCTCATACTTTCTTCGAATGGATGATTTTCATTTGATGTGTAAAGTTAGATTGAGCTTTTAATGTGGATGCTTTCGTACGTTTACTTCAAATAATATTGTTCAAATTGATGGTGTTATTTGTAGTAAAAAAATCTCAAGCACAGATCGCAGAAGATTGCACCTGCTTTTGTGTAGTTGTCGTTTTACGTGGCGAGACAAAGCATGGTTTCATTTAAGTTGCATTTGATCTTTACAGTCTCCTAGTTCCTTAGGATTTCTCACCCCTTTCCTTTTTTCATTTTTTATCCAAAATCAGAAAATCCCAAAAAATACAACACTGCATTCAATCCCTTACTTTCAAAGTGACTTACTGAAGTAAAATGCCCCTTGGGTTACCAACAAACCACAAACTACCACAGAGCCTATCCACACCCTAACTTTGGAACATTGGAATTACCTTGTGACCTATCTCGCAATCTTAGCACGAAAGGTGATTTTTTTCAAGAGAGGATAGAGCGTTTATGGTCACTTTATTCTAGAGTGTTTGTGTGTGTCACAAAACACGCATCAACATAGAATTGGTGCTAGAAGGAGGGCCCTTACCAACGACAGTGATTACTTTCAGAGTAAGCAAGATGCAGTATGGTGTTGCCACATGAATTTCCTTTTCATGTACCTGTTGAGCAACCCGAACAAGCAAACGTTGATATTCTTGATCAATTGTATTCATTAGCCTGGCAATCACAAGCAGATCACTCGCAATTCAGACAGACTAGTCGTGTTCTGGCCAGAGAAGAAGAAAAGGGTATTCAGATTGAACAAGCAAACCAAAGACATTTGATCAAACAAAAGATTAACCGTCTAAAAAGAGCTTTGGACGATTTAGGACAATGATTGGTTTCTAGCTCATCATCCAACCCAAGCTCATCTAGAATGAAAAATGGTGCTCTCGGGCAATGTTCCTGATCCACGACAAGATCCCCAGTCGGTGTTGCAACCAGATTTGGCTTTCCACGACGAACAAGAGGATATCATTTCTGAATTGTTCAGTCTTGCGTGGCAAGTGAGAAGAAACTCTCCTGACTGGATGCGCATGCGCTTCATACTTGAAGAAGAAGAAGAAACAGCCCAACGCATTGACCTTGCTATTCAAAGAGATCAATTTGTTGAAAGATTTGAAGCCCAACAACGAGAACAAAATCGTCTAGCTAACAGGCAAGTTCCTCCGCAAGTGAATCAGCCAGCTCCTACACGCCCTCAACAAAATTGAAGACACACTGGATCGAATTGGTTCATTCTCGCCAAATAGATTTCAGCGAATTACCAGGTCAACTCCAAGTTCTTCTAAAAGTTTTGTGGAGTTATCTCCTCGTAAAAACAGGCCAAAGAAGCATAAAGAGGTGTTACGAGAAGAAGCAATAAGTGATCAATCATATTCATCCAGTGCCGAAGTACAAAGTGTGGAGGATCTTGTCAGGTTATTCCAGACACCACCACCACAGATTCCAATCCCTCGCACTGTTCACCAACCAATTCCACCAATTCAGCCAGTTCCACCAATTCAAGTTATTCCAATGGCTTAGCCAAATGCTTGGCGTCCATAGAATGCATCGCCTCTTACCACATTCGCCAATTATCATGATATGCCCAAGAATCTGGAGCATTTTTGCTCCAAGTTCCATGTCGGCAATATGAACCGGACGGCTGATGAACATATTAGAGCTTTTGAAGACAACCTCCAGAACCGAAACATTCAACATGAAGATGTGGCTTGCCGACTATTCACATGTTCCTTGGGAGAAGATGCATATTACTGGTACGTAAACTTGCCAATAAATTCAATCCAAACTTGGCAAGGGTTGAAGGACATTTTCCTGGCAAAATACAGATTGCCAACCACACCAGCCGAACTGTACAGACAGTTTGTTGAGGTGAAAAGACAAGAACATGAACCCATCAGCACCTTCAACGATAGATTTCACAAGGCATATATAAGGCTACACAATCCGTATGAATTAGATGATGCCGCAGCATTACCAATCTACTACGCCACCTTGGATAGTCTTACGTCCATGTTCGTAAGAAGAGCCAACCTAGTTCCAGCCGATCTTAAGGCAGCCTATGTGGAAGCAATCAAAGTTAATTTTGATTTGGGCATGAATGTTTCAGGACCACTCAATCACTTGGGATACGCCGCTATGCCAAATCAAATTGCAGGAATCAATCAAGCATTGGCCCATCATATGCCTGTGATGAATCCGGTTCCACTGCCCAATAATCAAATGGTAGTCCACCTGGGAGGTCCTATTTCCCAAGCTCAACCTCCGCAACCAGTATATTTGCAAGGTACGACCACGTCTACCAGGACGCAAAAGGAAAAAGAAGAAATGAGAGACTTGATTGAACAAGTGAAGAAATTGTCTACTGAAGTCACTCATTTAAGGAATCAAAACAATCAACTGCATAGTATGCAAAGAAATTCTCAAGGATACCAAGGTAATCATCAAAATTAGCAAGGTCAATCGAGCAATAATCAAGGTTACCATAATAATAACCAAGGATATCAAAAAAGAGCGTGGAATACGGGACCAAAGAATGGAAATGTGCAGTCACCACTTGGCAATCCGACAAATCGGGAAAATCGACCGACGGAAAGTATACTCCTCACAGAATCCGCCTTGTCCGGATGGTGCCGATTGCACAATACTAATCAGCATTCTGAGACACAGTGTAGAGAATTTCAGTTAGCAGCTGACATTTTCCAAAGAGAAATACAAAGGGAGACTCCAAAAGATCCATTAACTGCCATAGTGCCAGTTGTAAAGTATGATCAAGCTTTAGTTTTGGAAGACTCCACGCTTCCACCGCAATTTGGACAGTATCAAGAACCTGATCAGTTTGGAAGATTTCCACCAGCAACAGCTAATGGGCCAGTGGAGGTTGTTGATGTTATGGCAGCTTAGGGCTGCACTTCCATTGCACACATTTCGAGAAGGAAGCATAAATTAAATGATAGCCTTTCGGCTATTTAATTTATGACAATAACATTTAATAAACATAAAGGGCCGACCCTATATGGTTCGCATGTTTTGTTTATTGCTTGGGCCGACCTACCTTGTAATATTAATTTATTGTGTTTCTTCATAGAGGGCCGACCTAACTTGAAGATTCGCCTCATTTGTATATATACAAGGTCTTACTTGTCATTATCATCAATCAAGTTCATCAAGTATATTTGCAATTAGAGCAGAAGTTCGCACCTTCATAGCACCAGTCCGAATTCAAGGAAGATCATATTCATTTGTATATCTTGCATCTAGGAGAGGTGCGATTTCATTGTATCAAGTATTGGCCATTGTTGGGCCTAAGTTGTAAGCAGATTTCTGCTCTTGTTCTACCTTATATAAGAGAATCATTTGATGGGTTTTTCTCCCTCAAGAGGATGGTTTTCCCAGGGTATCTTGCTGTGTTTATTGTCTTATGTGTTGCAATAGATTAAGTGCTTTCAGTTGTTTAATTTGATCTAAGAAACACTAACAGAGGCACCACCTTCCGTATATTCATATACAGTTGCTGATGGACCTGTTGAAGACACGGACAATTATTATTTCCCGCCATTGAATAACAGTGTATTGGTTGAGGGTATAAAGGAAGTTCATGCGTTCCAACAGACGGGGAACAATCCGCCAAAGGCTTATTACAGAAAAAATCAAGAGCCTTTGACTTCGTCCGTTCCTCCGCACAACTTCCAAACACCACCACATCCAAACGCCAGCAATAATCCATCTCTTCCAAGAGATGCGCCTCAATATAGGCAAAGCAATCACGATGCACCTCAATATAGGCAAAGCAATAATGTTAATAGTTCAACTAGTGTTCCACCTCCCCGAGATGAGCTGAAAAGATTAAGTCAGTACGTGACTGACGAGGTTAAGAAAATTAAAGTGAGTGTGTCATTGTTTGAACTGATGAAAGTGTCAGAGATAAGGGATACATTGCTTAAAAGCTTGAAGGACCTGACACAAGATTCGACACACACAATTCAAAAGGCTACAAGTTCCACCAAAGATGCGGAAGCTCCGCCAATAGAAAAGAATAACAAGGAAATGAAAGCAAGAGGGGTAGAAGCTGGCGCGCAGAAAAGAGGCCCTCTGATATTTTATCAAGGCAAAGATGAGCCTGCTCCTTTCCTCGTTTCACTCTGAATGTTCAACAAACTCCTACATAATTGTCTGATCGACTCAGGAGCCTCCAACAATGTGATGCCTCTAGCTGTGTGTAATAGATTAGGTTTGACACCTACAAGGACAAACAAGAAAGTAACACAGTTAGATAAAACAAAAGTTCCAATTGTAGGAGAACTAAACAATATTCATATGTAGCTATCGTCCGACCCTAGGATCCAACACTTCATTGGCATATCTGTAGTTGATATCCCAGACGGATATGGGATGGTTTTAGGACGAGATTGGACCCGCAGACTAAATGGTTATTTCGCCAATGATTTTTCACCTATGGTTACCATGGAAGGGTATTCCCAAGCAAATTAGGATTGAGAGTACACCAAGACTCAAGATGATGATCACTAAGAACGGAGAAAACAATGAAATCTTGTTTTGCGAGACAGATTTGGGTCAATATAGACCAAAGACACAAGAAATCCTGATGCTGCACTGCTCAGATAATCAAAAAGATTCACTTGAAGTCTCAGAGGTGACCGAAGTTCCTGTTGAAGCAGATGATGAGCTTTCACCAAATGAAAGTGAGAGTATGTTCGAGAATTTTAGAAGATTTGTGCTCAAAAGTGCTAAACAAGGGAAGGAATTGGGAAGTCATGCTTTTGTGCAAGACTTATTGTTGCCTAATTGGTGCCGAATTCATAATGCTTTTCATTCTGAGTTCTCTTGCGCGATGTGCAAGATAGCTTTGGACCAAGTACACGCAAGAATTTCCCAATTTCCGGAAAGTGAATGTTTCAATTTGACAATGCAAAATGAGAGTAGTGACTCCGACAGGGAATTTTCACAAGATGAAGAAATTATTCATAGAGAGAATACAATTACAGAAATTCAGGAAAAAGAAGTACCTAGTCCCAAGTAGTCGCCAGGTCAAGAGCAAGTCTGGACTTTGAGGTTTGATGGTTCAAAGTCCAAGAGGGGCAATGGAGTTGGTTACGAGTTGATCAGTCCGTCGGGTGAAACTTACTTGGCTGCTTTGAGATTGCAATTCCCATGCACTAATAATGTAACGGAATATGAGTCCTTAATCCACGGATTGCTACATGCAATTCGGAAAAAGGTCAAAATTTTGCACGTGTATGGTAATTCAGAAATTGTGGTAAGGCAAGTGACAAAGAGATATGCTTGCCATGAAAAGAGATTGAGAGGATACAGAAATCGGGTATGGGACCTCATTGAAAGTTTTGATGCTTTCAATATTAAATCTGTATACCGCTCTCAAAACAAAGTTGCTAATTCATTGGCACAATCAGCAAGTTCACTAGAACCACTTGAGATGGATATGGTGAAGAAATTCACAGTTGAAATCACTTCGACACCATCAATCCCAGACAATATTACCAATTTTCAAGTATTTGATGACGACAAACACATTTTGGATTTCTTAACAAATTCAAATGTTTTCCTCACCCAGATCATTGATGAAGAAGAAGACCGAGGGAAAGTTGAATTTGATGTCGAAGGCATAATTAATTTAAAGACTAATAGCATTCCCAAAGGTAAGATACAACTTGAGAGAATCTTCAATCAAGATCAGATTAATGCAATCAAGTATCAGAGGGGTGATGGAGGTCAACATGAAGCGGTAAACTTAGGCACAAAAGAGGAAGTCAAAAACGTCCTCATTGGGAAAGTATGCATGCATGAAGAAAGGAGCAAATAACCAGAAGCTTGAGAGAGTTCAGAGACATTATCGCCTGGAGTTACGAGGATTTAAAGACATATGATACCTCAATTATTACACATATAATCCCTCTCATGGCAGGCAATAAACCATTTAGACAGCGTCAAAGGCCAGTGAATCCACTACTAGAGCCCCTCATTTTCAAAGAAGTTAAGAAATTATTGTCAACAGGCATTATTTTTCCAGTACGCCACTCGACGTGGGTCGCCAATTTGGTACCCGTCCGTAAAAAGAATGGAGAAATACGGCTGTGTAGATTTTTGAAATCTCAACAAGGCTTCAGAAAAAGACAACTATCCATTGCCTTCACTAGATGAAGTAATTCAAATTGTAAATGGATCCCAAATGATGTCTTTCCTTGATGGATATTCAGGATACAATCAAGTGCTAGTAGAATCTGAGGATAGACTTAAGACAACATTCACGACAAAGTGGGGTACATTCACATACCAGAGAATGCCATTTGGGTTGATCAATGTCGGGGCCACCTTCCAAAGGGCTATGGACATCGCGTTCAAGGGTCTTATAGGAAAGTGCATTATTGTCTATATGAACGACCTCACTGTGTTTTCCAAGAGAAGAGAGAGTCATGTTGAGGATCTAAGGAAGATATTCCAGAGGTGTAGAAGGTATGGAATTTCATTAAACCCGAAGAAGTGCATATTCAATGTGACAGAAGGGAAATTACTTGGCAAGGTGATAACAGAGAAAGGGATTCTTATCGATCCTGATCGAATAGAGGCCATATCAAGAATCAGCTTGCCATCAAGTCAGAAAGAATTAAAGTCTTTCTTCGGAAAGATAAATTTTGTGAGAAAATTCATAACAGGGTTTGCTGAGATAGTCCGACCTCTGAATGAAATGTTAAAAAAAGATGCAAAGATAGAGTGGACGGAGCCAGCAAATAAGGCATTCGAGGAGATCAAACAAGCTATCGTTGATGCTCCTGTCTTGATCAGTCCTGCTGCACAAAGCCCTTCTATTTGTATTCTTTCGCGTCAAAACATACATGTGCTGCGATGCTTACCCAAAAGACAAAAGAAAAGGATGAGCATCCTATAGCCTTCATGAGTGCACCATTCAAGGATGCAGAGTTGAGGTACCTAAATGTCGAGAAGCAAGCATATGCTTTGGTCAAAGCAATCAAGAAATTCTGACATTATATTTTGAGAAGCAAAGTATTTGCCATAGTCCCAGATGTAGCTGTCAAAACCCTTCTAATGCAAAATGAATTGGGGGAGAAAAGGGGCAAATGGGTTACTATCATTCAAGAATATGATGTAGAGATCCACCCAATGAGAATTGTTCGTGGCCAGGCTTTAACACAGACTATCGCCACAGGACCAGGAAAAGTGCAACAAGTGTATGAACTTCTCGAAGTATCTCCTGATGAATGGTACAATGATATCACCTTATTCCTACTCAATCACAAGTGTCCTAACCATCTGAATCCAGTACAAAAGAGGGCCTTGAGAATGAAAAGCTAGAGGTATATGTTACAAGGAACAGTGTTATACAGGAGGAACCATGAAGGTATTTTCCTAAGATGCCTGGGCAGAGAGGAAGCAAAGCAGGTGATGGAACATTTCCATTCCAAGTTTGGGACCGGCCATGGAGGAGCATTAGCAACGGCACATCAAGTTCTAATGGCTGGCTATTATTGGCCAACAATGTTCAAAGATGTATACGATCATGTGAAAACTTTTCATACATGTCAGGTAACTGCTGAGCGAGAAAAGAACCCAGCTATGCCACTTCAACCTGTGATTGAGGTACGACCTTTTGCGAAATGGGGACTCGACTTTATCAATATGATCAATCCACCTTCCTCTGCGCAACACAGGTATATTCTAACCGCAACTGACTATTGCACTAGATGGTCAGAAGCTCAAGCTTTGAAGTTGTGCACGACTGACATTGTCATTAAGTTTTTAGAAGAAAACATTATCACTAGATTTGGTTGTCCTTATGCTTTAGTTTGTGATAATGGCTCTGCATTTTCCTCTTTGAAATTTTCTAACTGGGCATATAAATATGGGATCACTTTGAAGTTTTCATCAAACTACTATCCCCAAGGAAATGGACTGGCAAAATCCACCAACAAGAATCTGTTGAATGTGATCAAGAAGTTGTTAGACAAGAACCTACGAGATTGGCATACACAACTGAGATTCGCTCTTTGGGCGGATAGAGTAAGGATAAAGAGTTCCTTGGGAACGTCACCATATCATCTGGTGTACGGACAAGATCCCGTGTTTCCCATACAACTAAGAATTCCCACTTTGCAATTCATGCAAGAATGTCTAGAACAAGAGGACAGAGTGAAAACCAAGTTATCACAATTGCTACTGTTGGAAGAAAAAAGAGATCAAGCGTTGGATAATTTCGCAAAACACCAAGGTGTCGTAAAGAGGTGGTTCGATCGGAGAGCAAGAATAAAAGCATTTAGAATTTCTGATTTAGTCCTATGTTGGGACAAAGCTCATGAACGAAAGGGAGATCACGACAAATTTGACAATCTATGGAAAGGTCCCTATCAGATCGCAGAAATTCTTGGAGAAAATGCATTCAGACTGAAGGCGTTAACCGGAGAGGATGTCCCATTGCCAGTCAATGGGGAATTCCTCAAAAATTATTTCCAATCTTAGGGTCCTAGTGAGTCTAGCCTTTGTATATAGCTAGTTTAGTTTCCTTTCGGGTTTGGTTTTCTTTTTCTTTCGTTTGCTTTCGGTTTTTCCTGCTTTCTTAGATTAGTTTCCCGCTTTGCTTTCGTTTGCTTTCCTTAGTTTAGGTGCTGAATAAAAGGGTTCCTCATTTGTGAGAAAGGTGATGTTGCTTACATACACACTCTGGATCGAACTCACCAAGGTATGTTAGGACTTTTCTTTGGATGAACACTTGTGGATAATCTTGGAATCTTAAATTAATTGTTTCTAGAGTACTTTAGAAGTTAAGGTTAGTACTTGACTAGAAAGGGAATCATCTATTGTATCTTGAATTTGAGTTTTACAATTATTATATCTTTCGCACTTTAAGAATTCTTCGAGTCGTTATGGTTTCCTAGGCAAAGTCATGGCTAAATAAAAGAAAATAATCAAAAGTCTTGCTTTAGCGCCACTATAATGTTCAAACCCATGTGAGCTTCATTGCTTACAAGCCAAAGTGCGGAAACAAGTATGAAATGAATATCAGAATATCAAAAAATAAAAAAATAAAAAAATGAATACGAAAGCATTTGGCTTTTGGGTGTACGGACATCTCTACAAGTGTAATTCAAAATGAAGAAAATAAATCGCCGGAAGTAGAGCAATCTCCGTGAGATTATAGCGATAACCTTGTTGGGGCTATAGACGCTCACTGGCAGCAAGGCTCTATCCAGGATGCTTTTGAAGTAAAGATAATTTTACATCAAAGAAAGCCATGATGGAACCGAAGAATCATATTGATTGCATGACACGGAAATGAACACTTTTGCACACACTCGTAACTGAAGGATGAAAGATCTCGATACAATTTAGGATTCCTCTTTCTTTTTGAGTATTTTCCTTAGCTAAAGAAGTAAGTTACTTACAATTAATTCCAGATTCCGAGTTTTGAAGTAGGTCTTATTTTTTAGAAATGCTCAGGAACATTCCTCACGTGGAGTCGCCAGATGTTGTGACCTTTTCACACATCGCCCCATTGCAAATGGGGACCCTAGTAGTTTTCCCTCTGAGCTTTCTACTTTTGAGTTTTGGTCTTTTGGTGGGGAACTTAGAATTTGAATTTTTGAAGGTCATCCGAGTCAAGAAATGATTGTGAGACACAGTCAGTGCACGAACATCGCCAAAGTGTTTAGAAGGCCTTGTGGACGAAGATCGACTGTCATTTCAGTCAATTCTGACACTTCCTAAATTTTAGGGTTTCCACCCCGGGCCCCTATTTTTTAGGAACTTTTTTTTGGCATTTTTAGCCCATTCTGGATTCCCTATTTTTTAGGGGCTATTTTTAGAAAGTTTCTATTTTTGGAAAAAAATCTATTTTTGGCAGGGTTTCTAGTTTTTGAAAATGTGCAAGTCATGGCTATATCGTGATCAACTCCAGAAACCTCTGAAATGGAAAAATTTGAAAATCTAAAAATTTGCCTAAGGCATGGACATGCATATGCTAAGTTCGCCCAAGCACATGAAGGAGAAAAAATGGCGAATGGACAAGTAAGTCTCCCATGTAGTTTCCCAAAAAATTACAAGGCAACAAGCAAGTCCGTCCAAAAATTACAAAGCGATTAGCAAGTCCGCTCCAAGATGTTGGGAGATGACAAGATGAAGTGAAAGTCCGCCCAGCAAGATAGTAGATGGCACAACCACCAGGCAAGTCTACCATAAGTCAAATGGCGTGAACATGATGAAGTCCGCCATTAAGTAAATGGCATGGAGACTAGCAAAGTCCGCTCCAAGGTGTTGGGAAATGGCACAAGGAGGTGGCAAGTCCGCCCAGCAACATGAAAACATACCAACCACCAAGCAAGTACGCCATATGTCAAGTGGCAAGACAATGACAAAGTCCGCCCAGCCTAGAAGTAAAATGGCAATGGCAAGTTGAAGTCTGCCCAAGTGGAAAAATGGCAAGAGACATGTGAAGTCCGCCCCAAGAAGGTTGGAGAAGGTTGGGATTGTGAAGAGGTCCGCTACAAGAAGGTTGGAAGTGGCAAATTACAAGGGAAAATTCGCCTTATGTTAAATCAAATGGCAAATTGCTAGTGCAAATCCACCCCAAGCTTGGTAAAATGAAAAATTGCACAAGGCAAGTGCACCTAAGCCTTGAATAGCATGAAAAACTCTCGCAGAAATGAAATTGACGATTTTTTGCCTGGGAAATAAAAGAATTTAAAATTTGCCTAAGTCCAGACATTTAAAAAATTAAAGAAAAATCAAATTGCATGTCTGGCAAAGATGAAATTCGCTTGAAGTAAAAAACCATGGCAGGATTAAAATTCGCCTTAGGCAGAGGCACAGAGAAATTTAAATTTTCCTTTGGATTAAAAAATAATTAAATCCCATGATTTAATTATTTTAACGAACGGGTTGGAAACAACACATTAAAATATTATTTTAATATTTTATTTTCCAAAACCATTTAATGAGAAAATTCAAATTTTCTCTAGGCAAATTTTTGAAAGAAGAAAGAAGGAAAAAGAAATTCACTCGACTAGCGTCAAAATTAGGAACTTTCTTTACCAACTGGTGTTGAGGATGGAAATTACTATTTGAAGAAGAAGTGCAAGACGAGTTCAGACTGAATTAGTTGGAAACAATTAAAATTTGCTAAATGGGTCGATTCTTTCAACCTTAAATTGGTTTTGCATTTCATTTTCGTTCATTCTTTCGAAAGCGAAGTTGTGAAGAAAATTTGTTAACGCAAGAGAAGTTTGTGAAGAAAGTAATTTTTTCTTTCGAAGTAAAAGGCTGAAAGTACGAATTTGTTCATCAGCAACACAGATTTCTTTTGCAGATTTATGCTGGACAACGGAGAATCATCAAAGAAAATGAAATTCGCTAGCAAAGGTTCGCAGCCGGAGTCTAAAATTGTCTCCAAATGCAAGAATGTTGCTGACACCGATCTTGGCCATATTGACTTAGATGAATTCCGGAAAAGAATGTATGGAAGTAATGAAAGCCTGCCAACTCCAATTGCATGGAAAATGATGTGAAACAGCATAGTTCAAGATGCAGGTTTTCCGCCAGCAATCAAATGTCCAGAATTAATTGTGGAATGTGCCTTGCACTACAACGTCGAGGAAAGACAGATTGAAGCACCAGATGATAGAGTGTTGACGTATTTAGGCGAATTGGCTATACAAGAAACATTTGGCATTCCAACTTACCACCGAACATACTACCGGTCAAAAGAAGACGCACAAAAAATATACGAAGATAAACAAATTCTTTGTATAGCAAACATGAACAAAAACCGCCTAGAAAAACCTAGAACTTCAACCAAAAGATTGCCCAAGAAGTTGCTCAGGCCATTTTTCAAGGAAGAATACGGAGACATAGTCTTGCTGCTGAACAAATTGGTAGGTAATCCTCAAGGAGCGCCTTTCGAAAATTGGATGTACTACTTCATTGACGAAGTAACTTCTGGAACAAAAATGATTAACTGGTCAAGGATAATCTGTGATAATATTCATGACCAATTGGTCAACTTGGAGAAGACCAAAGCCTTTCATATGGGTTCCTACATTGTATACTCGCTTGCTCGGACCCACCGATATGCTGGTCTAATCTGCAAAGGTGTAATCGGCAATGGCGAAAGGGAGCTCAAAGTTTATAACTGCTATCCTCAAATGCAGTTGAGCGAGAAGTCGCACTTCCGCCGAGTACATAATGCTTTTCTCATGTACATCACCCGGATACTTCAAGGTGGAACACATCAAAGGCTCACTCGTGAAGCGAAGAGCTTAATCAGCAAATACGGATCCTAGTTTATCCAGTTTCCTAGATTTACTTATATCCGAATATAAGGATTCACAAACTATCCTTACAAGTTACCGATCTATCCTGCTGATAAAATGATTTTGCTGAAAGTACTAAGGCAGTTGGAAACATTCCAAAGTATCCAGAGACAAAAGCTGAAAGCAGCCGTCAAGTTTCCTCTTTTCATCGGAAACATGGTTGAGTCTTGTCCATCAGCACAGGCAGCTGAAAATGCCCGAGTGGAGATACAGTTGTATCCGTTCACTTCGTACAAATCCAGAAGTAACTTCGATCCACTCAATCATGTTGGAACTGTGAACGAAAAGAAGTACAAGCACAGGATTGACCTTGAGGACTTCTGGGCGAATGCTGCTGACGAATATGAAGTGAGAAAAAGATTTTGGTCGAGATTACCTTTGGACATGATCAGGACGACGGAACTCTTCTGTGTGCCTGACCAACTGGATGACAATGAAGTATACATATAGCCTGGCTACAATGAGGCACTGCCACTTCCTCCTGTTAAATGGTCAGAGCCAGAGTTAGGTGATTTGACGATTCTTATGAGACAAGTGGTTAAGTACTCGCAATGGTGGGTAGACCAGCAGGTACAGACTTTGAAGCAATGGGGTATACCATTCACCTACGACGTAATGGGCGAAGTTGAATCTTGTTCTTCCAATGCCGGCGCTTCTCAAGGAGATGAATTGATTGAGCCTGCCAACCAGAAGAAAAGAAAGTGTAAAGAAAAGGCGATAGGTGAAGAACCAAGTATGAAGAAGTCTAAACCCCTTTATTCAGCTGCATCCAAGAATGTGGAGCAATTGTTGATTATGAACGAAAAATCATGGGGACATATCAAAATTCCTTCGCCAGTGCTTGAAAAGAACATGGAGCCCATGCAACTTGAAGATTACTTTCATCACTCTCCAACTGGCACGGAGATTTGTGAGTCGGATGAGGATTTGAATATCATGGGGGACGACTTCCAAGAGGGGATGATTTCAGCCCTCAAAGGAATTCATGAGGACCCGTCAGTACAAGAATTCCAAGACATTCAAGACATTCCGGACTACGAAGGTGATGGAGTCGAGCAGCCGACAATCCCAGATTGGCTGAAGGAAAGGATTAAGGTCAAGGTACCAATTGAGGAACCAGAAGCAAATGACACTGACGATTTCTTGGCAAGGTTAGAGCAAGTAAATACAAAAAATCCTGCCAAGAAATTCTCTACCATTGAGAGAGATGAGACTGGTAACCGTACGGTGCAGATTGCAGTTCCAATGGTTGAGAAGCCACAAGATGAGATTACTCTTGCCAAGTATGCCATTACTGTCATTGACATTGGTCCATCTACTTAAGGACAAGGAGTAGAAGATCTGGATAATTCCGTCTCCACTATTAAGTCCGGATTAGAAAAGGAGACTACGAAGAAAAAGGAATACAAGATGGAGGTTCAGCGCCTGAAGGAGTATATCCGACATTTGACAAGGCCACTCAACCAAGGTGACCAGTTAGCCCCTCTACTCCCAAATGCATCGCAAGAACCGACAGAAAATCTTGAAAAGGAACTAACTACTGCCAGAGAAACAAAGGAATGGATGGCAGGGAAAGAGGGAGAAGTAATGGCATTTGTCGAAGAGTTGGCACATGCTCATAGGCAAACTTCTTCCTTACTCACAAGAGTTACAAACTTGGCTGAAGCATGGGACGGACTGCAGGACCTGCAAGACAGGATCATTCCTTGCCTCCAAGACATAAGGAAAATCCCCAAGGAAAGGCCGGTCAACGAGGAAATTATCGCAACTGGAGCGGCATACGACTTCAACAATTGGTATTGTGCATTGGTCTCTTGTAGAGAAGTGTTGGAAAAGACAAAGGCGGAAAATGCCAAAATTGATGAGCAAGTGAAGGGTGTTCAAAATAGTATCTTTCATATGGCGGCAGATGTGTTGAACAAGGATATTGTTCGGGAAAATGACTTACGGACGGGTAATATGCAAAGGGAAGTTCAAAAGGTTTTCTCCATCATGCCAATCTTGGGAGAAAATTTGACTAAGGCATTTGACCTCTTGATTGTCCATAATACTTTCTTGCAACGTGAATCAAAGTGGACAGTTGTCTTTGCCGATAGTGCAGACAATTTAGACCTGCTGGAGTACAAAGTCAGTACCTTGCCGGACATTACCTTTGAGGAGATTGGCGCCATTGTGTCCAGGTTCCTCGAACAGAGCATTGCTGAAGCAAATACGGACGCAACTCTGAGTGGATGACTCATCTACTTGTCAACTGGTTGATGTTTTGGCAACCCTAATTAGGGTTTTCTTGTTTAAATTTGGGCCCTTGATCTTGTTTCAATCTCGGCCATTCATTGTATTTGAGGATTCTATAAGTACTCTCTCGCTTTCATTTGATCGGAATCAGAGGAATTATTATCAGAGGATTAGAGATTAGAATTTTTGAGTTGGAAGAATTAGTTTAGAGATTTAAATTTTAGAAGTAAGAGAAGAGTTATATGAGATTGTTGCGAAAAACTATTGTGATAATGAAATTCATAATTGCATGAGATGCTTTGAAATCTTTATTGTCAAATGGATGCATGGTTGCATATTTTCTCTTTCTCATAGGATCGTTTTAGTATAAAAATTTATTTGTTAGTGGAACGAAAGATTGATATTGAAGATTGAGGTAACTTAGCTCATACTTTCTTCGAATGGATGATTTTCATTTGATGCGTTAAGTTAGACTGAGCTTTTAATGTGGATGCTTTCATACGTTTACTTTAAATAATATTGTTCAAATTGATGGCGTCATTTGTAGTAAAAAAATCTCAAGCACAGATCCCAGAAGATTGCACTTGCTTTTGTGTAGTTGTCGTTTTACGTGGCAAGACAAAGCATGGTTTCATTTAAGTTGCATTTGATTTTTACAATCTCCTAGTTCCTTAGAATTGATATAGGATTTCTCACCCCTTTCCTTTTTTCATTTTTTATCCAAAATTAGAAAATCCCAAAAAATACAACACTGCATTCAATCCCTTACTTTCAAAGTGACTTACTGAAGTAAAATGCCCCTTGGGTTACCAGCAAACCACAAACTACCACAGAGCCTTGTTGGTTGAAAATTTTGTATACTTGGGAAAGAGTACAAAATTGTGGTTTCAGCCATAGTACGTGTGATAAACTTTCCTATTTTCAAAGGGAAGGCTCCCCCTTCACTTTCTATTTTACCAATTCAGAAATTAATTCTAGCTACAAATCTATTCTAAACCTGGGTGAAACTCTTGTCTTGTTCTCTTTTTCCAGAAAAGTCAATTATCCTTTTCTCTTATTTCAAAAAAGAATCACAATTGAAAGCATAAATGATTAATGAAGTAAAGAAAGAAGCAAAGTTTCCATGAAGGCACAAAGTCCTCCGTTGCTCCTCCGGGACGGGAAAACAAATCGAAAGCTCAAAGTTTTTGACAACTTCCTCTCCTATCAACTTTTTTAAGATGGTTTTCTGGTAACCAAGTACAATATGTAGCAGCTCAAAGTCTAATTACATGATGCACTTTACATGCACAAACATAGAAAATAAAAGCAGCACAAAGTCTGCAAGTTACCCCCTTTGCTTGAGCGTTCTACAATAGCTTCAAATGCGACAAATAGCTCAAAGTCTGCTGTATCAAATCTGAAAACCAATCTAAAACTCCAAACGCATTAAGCAGCTCAAAGTCTGCAAAATTCAGCTTGAATCCCTCTTGTATAACACCACAAAACTCACAATCAATATGTAGAAAATGTCGTCACATAACACCTTGAATCAACACAAAGTTTGAAAGCAATTTGCCTCTTTTATTGATTGCAATCTGATTTACATCTAAGCTCAAAGTCATAGAGTGCACATACAAACTGGCAGAGTTTTGTTGCATTGCCAAAAGATAAAAATTACAAAGGACCTCCTCAAGTATTTATAGGAGAGAGGCCTTGAGAAAAAGGTGGGAGGATCTCAACAAACTTGAGAAAATCTCTCAACCGCTAACTAACTGTAATTGACTTATTCAAAATTACAATCCAAATTGTGATTTGACTTGTAATGTAATTACATGTAATTACATTTTCCAACTTTGCAAGTGATATGATTACTTGCAATTACAATTTTCCATTTTACATGTAATTTGTCAAAACTAAATTACAAATACATAATTGAAACTATTTGAAGTGTCCAAAGACACGACTTGAACTAAATCATCCTTGATTGGGTCTTCATGCTGTTGTTTGGAAAACATGTTTCCATCTCCGTCTTGAAAGCAGTCCATGCTTAATCATGTCACTTGTTCAACTCCTTGTGATGCTTCGTCATGTTGTTCTTTCTTTGTATCATTCTCCAACCTAGGAATTTCCTTCAAAAATAAGGCCCATGTCTTATATTATTGATTTGGTAGGTCATGTGTGCAAACAGGAGTAACGAGAATGAGACAAAGGGGCTGCCAAAGTGAGGCCAAAGCTCAATTTCGGGTTTTGGAAGGCTGACTGCAAGTTTTAAGTGCAGTCGGGATTTTTGGGACATATTGCAATTTTTAAGTGCAAGGTAGGAAAAATGAAAGATCATTGCAAGTTCTATTTTTTGAAACCTCTACTTGCAATCTTGATCAAAAATTCCTATTTTGCTGTCAAACTATGAAAACTCGAAATCAAGACAAATCATTATTTTTGCGAAAATGGCAAAGAGGATTTGATGATTTATTAAAATGAAGGTAAATGAGATGAATGAAATGAATGAGGCGAACTTGGTGAAGGCAAATGGAAATGAGAAATGGAGACGAGTGAGACAATGGCAAGGGAAAAAATAAAAAACGCGTTTTTTACTCAAGACGTCTTTTTTAGAAATTGGGATTTGCTCTCAAAAACACGTTTTTCAGAAATGTCTCGTCATGGCATTTGAGATAATGACAACTTCACACAAAATGACAAATACACATGACATTAATCAGCATCAAAAAACGTTTAAAAGCAAAAACATGATTCCTTTGAGTGAAAACGCGATTTGATCAAGGGAAAAAACGTTTTTCATATTTGTTGTTTGAAGAAACCGATTTTATTTATGTAAGGGAATCATGGAGTCTTGCAAACAGCAAAATAGAAGAAAAGATGACTTGACAAGAAGCAAAACTATACAAGGAAACTGCGTTTCTGCTCAAAGGACATTAGATGACAACACAAAAACCAGAAAATAAAAGAAACGACTAAGCACAAACGTGATTAGATAAAAGGGAAAGAGAAAATAAAACAAAAGGAAAGCAAACAACATACCTTGGAAAAGACAAGCTGAAAGTAAAAATGGAGATGAAAACCCTTGATGACTTGTGCAAGCTCAACAAATAAAAATGACTTGATTTATTGTAGCTGAAAATCTGATTTCTTTGCTAGAAATTAATGGAAACACCATGAAAGAAGGGAGACAATCAAAACCAAACTCAAACTGCCCTCTTCAAGCATAGCGTCGGGTTTTTCAAGCTCAACAACAAAAGAAAATGGCAAAAAGAGACCAAATCGGGTTTTTTAAGCCTTTCAGCAACTTTTCTTTTGAAAATTTGGAAAAAATAGGAACTTTTGGCTCATTTAGCAATTTTATTTTTCACAAAGAGGCAAAATAGGAACTTTTTGACACTTTAGCAATTTTTATTTTGTCATTTAAGCCAAATAGGAACTTTTTGACACTTTAGCAATTTTGCTTTTGTTTCAAATGAGTGAAAATAGGAACTTTTTGGAGTTTTAACAATTTCACTTAAAGCAAAATCGGAACTTTTTGGCACTTTAACAATTTTAAGAACTTTTTGACACTTGAGCAATTTCACTTAAAGCACCATAGGAACTTTTTGACACTTCAGCAATTTTATTTTCGTCAAATAAGTGAAATCGGACTTTTTAGCTCTTTTAACAATTTTTGCTTTTAGCAAAGTAGGGATTTTTGGCAACTTAAGCAATTTCAGACCTTTTTGAAGTTTTAGCAATTTTACTTTTAACAAAGTAGGAACTTTTCACAACTTAAGCAATTTCACTTAAAGCACCATAGGAATTTTTTGACACTTCAGCAATTTTGCTTTATGACTTAAAATTTCCTATTTTGCTGAGCTGCCTTAAAAACCCGAATTTGACCAAAAAGACAAGAAAAATGACTCAGAATTTGACAAAAACGAAAAGAAGAGCTGATGAAAGGATGCCCAAGGGAATCATCAACTGAAATATAAAGTTTTACAACCTCAACACCTCGTAAAGCGTGCCTTAACACAAAGATCCCTACTTGCAATGGTGATCAAAAATCTCGAAATTAGACAAAACAAGGGGAAAAACATGTCGAAATGTTCCCAAATTTCGCTCAAGGCAAAATAGGAAGGAGACCAATGGTTGCACAATTCAATTGGAGAATTTTGGCACCTCAAAATGTGTGCCATAGAGATTTATGAAGAAATTTTAGGCAAAATTTCATATGGGTTGTCCAATTTTGAGAATTCAAAATTGAGGACAGCAAGCTTATCCACACCCCAACTTTGGAACATTGGAATTACCTTATGACCTATCTCGCAATCTTAGCACGAAAGGTGATTTTTTTCAAGAGAGGATAGAGCGTTTATGGACACTTTATTCTAGAGTGTTTGTGTGTGTCACAAAACACGCATCAACAGGTGGGGCTGGAAAATTTTTTACTAACCACTCCTTGTAATGAGGGTTGTTTCGTCCCATAACCTTATTTTCATAAAATGTTTACACAAATACTAAAGCTTCAGCTGAAATACCTTTCTTATGGATCTCCGATAGGAAGGAATTTTATGATGTCCCCCTGGGGTTTCAAATCTGATTTTTTTTGTTTTTGGTTTGTATTCTGATTTTTTGGTTTGGTGTCGAAAATTTACAGAAATTTGCAAAATACAATAACAGAAAGTAAATTGCATAAATGAAAGATGACCCAGTTATTCTTTATTGATTTGAAACATAACTAGAACATACCCATAAGCCAGAATGTAAGGTCACACACATAAATTTTGACAACAGCTATCTGGTCACTTCAAATACTGAATGCCACAATTGGGAATGTCTTCAATTTACTTTATTTTTGATGGAAATAAACTCCTTAATTATAGACCCCTCCATCATGATCAACTGCTGCACACAAATGTGCAGATCTGAATTGATTGACCCTCAATCCTCTGCTGGTTTGTATGGCCTGCCCTTCAGAACCCACACGTGCCAAATTGAAGGTGTTTCTTGCTGATTGAAACCCTCCTATCACTACTAAACTGTACGGCTTGATTTGGAATGGGATTTTGACCAAGAACATCCTACTAATAATGATCTCCAACATGTCAGGTAGAAAATACAAGGAATACAACTCCCATGTGCGAGTTGTGACAATTTGTAGCTGCTTATTTGTCCTCCAACTTAACTTCTAATCTGCTAATGGAAATCTGAATATGTTGATTGAATCTACTGATTACAAATTGTAAGATGCTCTGATAATGCCCTTTGATTGAGAAGATTCAATCTAGAATCCTTGGACGATCTTTCACACCTGTAGATCCTATCCAAATCGAGGGTTTTCATCCTCTGATCAGCTTGAAACTTCATATCTGCAAACATGTTGCTCAGCTCTCATAATTGTGAATAAAAAAATTGGATGCTCAAATGTTGTTCTTGTTCACCTTTTAGCCTTCTCTGAATCCCAACGCCCAACTTAGGGTTTTGCCCTTTTAAAATAAAATATTAATAATCCTCTCACAAAACCCAATGCCAACTTTGTCTCTTGCACAATTAATTAATATTTTTTCTTTTGAAAGCTGTGCCATTTAATGAAATAATAATAAACTTAAAATATATCATTTTAATTAAAGTTACTTTATTCACCTTATAACGCTATTATAAAGTACTTTATTAAAAGTAACTTTATAACATTAAATTATAAAGTCACTTTAATAAAAGAATATTATTCAAGTAACGTGACTTTAATAATTTAATTACTCTCGGCAAAAATTTTGCAATAACCCCCTAACAATGTCCTGACACAATTACCAACTGCAGGCGTGCTGCCACTGAACCTGATATCACTTACTATGAATAGAAAGTATGAACGATGAACTCCTAAACTGCCTTCGAAAGGCCTACCAACCAAATGCTAAATCACTGAGTTGAATATACTGAAATGAAACATCAAGACTGTGAAAGAGCTTGAATCTCCCCCAAAGGGGTCCCCTGAACATCTCGTTAACCTACGAGAAGCAAATAATAGGCTAACCCTGCAAAGATACAGATCTTGAAAAAAAGGGGACATTATAGTCCGCCCTCCCCAAGATTGCTTGTCCTCAATCAATCCTCACTTGCACACTTAGGCCTGTCCTGAATGTCGGGACCCCAAACCAAACAATACCACGCTCTACCGAAACTCCATCGCAACCACTGGAGAACAGTAGTGCTAAACTGAAAAGCCCTATCAACCATTGTCTGAAGAAAGAGCATACTACCAAGCAAGGTAGATCATAAGACCCGCAACCCAATTGGAAGCCCACTAACCACTGTTGTGCAACTCTGATATAATCTTCACCTAGATAAAGAGTGTGAAGAAACTCCCCATGACATTCTTCCTGTATCACACCCCTTTGTGGGTGTCCACCCCTTGGATCCCAAGGACAAAACTAGGATTTGTCCTCCCTGCCTCCAAATTACTCCTGCTGCACTAAACTAACCACACCACGTATGCCACATCATCTAGGATCAGCCCCTATATCATGTGTCCTATAAACATGATCATCCCATAGAAGCAGCTCTGAATACCTGCAATGTTTGTCCTCTTCATCCATAGAAAGAGACACCTCATACCAATTGTCCATCTCACGTGTGTGTGACTTATGCATCGTAATCAAATCAAATGCGAGTGGGCTGAAAGTAAAGCTATATGCACATCGCACAATACACACACAATGAAATGCATTGTAAGCCCTGACTATAGTCCCGATTCACAACTAGGTTCCCAAGTCCTGTGATTGTTGCCCAATTCCACACAGGGAACAAAAAGAGCACCATCCTCCAATTCAAAGAGTGGATTATCATAAGCCAAATCAGCATTATCCTCAAACAATGGATTAATAACGAATTGTACACTGTCTTCTTGCTGATCTAAATTACCTCTCTCTAAATTTTTGGGGCAATGAACAGAATCATACTCCTAAAAGTGGTCTCGCTCCTCCATTACCTATTCAATATCTTTTCCTTTCCCTCTACTTTTCTTCACATTGAAGGAGATGACACATAGACAACCTTAAGACATTCCCCTCAACACATATTTCCTACCATCAACTGCAAATTTCATTTCCATTGTGCGCAAGTTGAGGGAAAACTCACCAATTGCATGAAGCCACTTCATGCCTAAGACCACATCTATCTCACCCATGCTGACAACATAATAATCAGCTTGGAATTCATAATCATTCAGCTACAAGGTGAGATTAAGAATCCTCCTCATACAAGTGAGAGTGAAACCATCTGCTACTCTCACCCTGAACCCCTCAAAATCTTCTATTTGAAGTCCATTCCTGGCAACCAATCCTTCATCAATGAAGTTATGAGTGGCTCTTGTATCAAGCAAGGTGATCACACGCTACCCGCTAAAGACTCCTTTGATTTTGAATGACCTCTCTCCTTGGATGCTAGAGAGTTGTAACATAAGGAATAACTTTGCTAAGTTTGTTTCTGACTCTTCAGATGTCTTCCTATCTCATTGTCCTCCAGATCAAATCGCTGTTCAGAATTTTCAGAATTGATTTCATCATAATAAAAATATTCCATCTGATTTGCATGACCTTGAATATAGCACTTATGATCCCGGTCCCAAGGTCCTTTACATTTGAAGCATAATTTCCACCTCCTCAAGTCGTTTATGGTATCATCATTAAATTTTTGTGGTGGTTTCCTTTGCGGATCTGCATCTTGATGATGACTTTCATCCTTTGGAGGAGTAATTGTTTTAGGTGGAAATTTCTTTTTGGGGGCAGCAACCTCCATGTCTCATGCCTTCTTCATTGCATCTTGCAATGTAGGTGGATCAAAAGCCTTGATCCATCCACGTAAGGGTTCTAAAAGACCCTCATTGAAAAGTACCACTAATCTCCTCTCTAATATACCAATGACCATCACTGATAACCACTAGAACTCTGAGATATAGGCCTCCAATGATTCAACTTGATTAAGCTATGCAAGTTCCCGAAAGAAAACCTCTAGATCTCTCCTGTCAAATTGTTCGATGAGTTTGTTAGTGAACTCATCATAAGATTTGATTGACCTGCATCCCAATGTCACTAATCTGTGGTACCACCACTCATGAGCTATGCCATCTAGATGTGGGGTGGAAAACCTAATTGCCTATTCTTCAGGCATGGGTTTCAAGGACAGGAAGTTGTCTAACTTTTGGACCAAGCACACGTTGTACAACGACGACCACTATCAAAATGCTCCAAAGAAATTTTTCTCACTACCTGTTGGAGATCCCTGATAACCTGTGGCACTCTAATCTCTAACATGCTAACTACCACTGCTCTTTGTTGCCATGTCCCTGAAATTAGGGCATTGAGATATAAAGCATCAAAATCAAGATTAAAAAAATACATATTAAAACATTAACGATTTAATTATAATTATCAAAGATAATATTATAATTATAAATATCAAATATAAAATTGTAATTACCAAAATATAAATACTAAATATTAAAATCATTACAATATATTAATGTGAAATACATAACAATATAAAAGATTGTAACACATTGAAATAGAATAACAATATATATTGACAATTTATATACCTCAGCGATAAAATACGAAATATTGAAATACAAAGGATCAATAATCAAATAAAATAAATAAATATATATATATAAATCTAAATTACAATTTAAATATTATGGTAAAGAATATTATGCCAATCATCAAATAGAGAAATCGACATTATTTACAATTATTATTATATATAATACTACAATAATAAATCTGACTATAATACTAAATACCTAAAATTCATATAAATATAATAAACTAACAAATATGACTCCACAAACAGAAATAAATAATATAAACTATCAATAATATCAAAACAGGAATAAATAATATAAAACAGTCCCTAACATAAGCGACAATCAAACCATATTATTATTTGATCAACCAAAGAGAGCCGACCTTTGGGAATCGGTTCCAAGCAAACAACGGCATAGCACGTATCTTGAAGAGACACGTCCCAGCAGAAATCATAAATAATAAATCAACGCAAGTCTAAGGAAAAAGGAAGGAGGCATATAAGGCATAAGAATATACTGTGGTACTCAGAAAAATAATCCGATTACTTGTAGTCAGAATTTATAGAGGGGAATAAGTGAAGAATACATGAATATATTCTATGCAAAAAAGAAAAATCGAACCACTCCCAAAAGACTTTCCTAATTTCTGCAGCATTTGATATATTGTCATTTATATTCATAAGATCATGGCTAGGAGAATTAAGAAAGCTTCAGCAAATTGAACCAAAATAAAGATAAGTATTTTTTGTATTCAAATAATTAATTTAGTAAGTGTATTAAGGGTGTGGATAGGAACTATAGTAAGTATTCTTCGATGATGAATACTTTATGTACCTAAGAAAATGAGATTCAAATGCATTATGAATTCAAATATATTAAGAATCAAAATAACAGTTAATGATTAATAGATATATTTAAATATATTATGGTTGATAGATACATTATTGATGGTTGATAAATACAATCTATACATAGTGATCTGATGCTATTTATTAATGTCATTTTGGAGTAATAAGATTATGCAGACTATAACATTGCTAATAAGTCATCTTGAATTAGATAACTAATAATGTTAATTATGATATTTAATATAGAGTTACTCATGCTTAATCCCGATGTTCAATGTGGAGTACTAATATTCTACTTGTTAGACTATTTTAGTGATGGATCTCTAACTTGTTTGAAAGGACTAAATCAATTCAAGGTACCCTATAGGCCTCATTGCTTGGAAACTTGAAAATTTAGAATAGATTGGACAAAACTCCAAGAGGGGACATTACATCTATCTCCGTTGGTTCAGGAACTGGTTAAAAGCCAGCATGTTCCTGATGTTGGGAGGAAGTGAAATATATTCTGCATGGTTGACCCTAACTTCATCAACCATGGTCATTGGCTGCTCAAAAGGTTGTTCCTAACGAACTTGAACCTCAACCCTGCATGTAAAAGTAGGCTGCAGGGGCCTAGATGTGGAGTTGAGTGAAATCCTTGACTTGTGCTCAAGCTGTGTATTATAACTACCAGGATTATCAGGATGTACTATATGACCAAGAGTAGGAACCTAGTTCATCTTGTGCAAGAATTTGGCCAACATATCCATTATAGTATCAAATTTTCGCTCTCTCCTAGCATCTGAGCTAATGGAACCAACATGCCCTTTGTCTCTTTCTACCATTGCACCTACAATACTTTTGCTGTCACTGGCTAGAATCCTTGCTATTTTTAGAGAATCATCAATACCTAAAACCCCTAAAATAGTTTCACCCTTTGGCAACTACGGAGGTTGCCACGGTCGTGAACCCCTGCAATAAGTCTATTCTTTCTAACTTATGAATTAACTACACAGGATGGCAAGACATTTTGGGCTCTAATACCACTATGATGTCCCCCTAGGGTTTCAAATCTGATTTTTTTATGTTTTTTGTTTGTATTCTGATTTTTTGGTTTGGTGCCAAAAATGGTGCCGATTAAAGAAATTTGTAAAATAGAATAACTGAAAGGAAATTGCATAAATGAAAGATGACCTAGTTATTCTTTATTGATTTAAAACATAACTAGACGCCACACTTGGGCATGTCTTCAGTCCACTTTATTTTTAAAGCAAATAAACACCTTAATCCTAGACGCCTCCATCATGATCAACTGCTGCACACAAATGTGCAGATCTGAATTGATTGACCCTCAATCCTCTGTTGGTTTGTACGGCCTACCCTTCAGAACCCACACATTCCAAATTGAAGGTGCTTCTTGCTGATTGAAACCCACTTGTCACTACTAAACTGTACGGCTTGATTTGGAATAGAATTTCGACCAAGAACATCTTGCTAATAATAATCTCCAATGTGTCAGGTAGAAAATACAAGGAACCCAACTCCCATGTGCTAGTTGTGAGAATGTGCAACTGATTATTTGTCCTCCAACTTAACTTCTAATCTACTAATGGAAATCTGAATATGTTGATTGAATCTACTGAATAAAATTTGTGAGATGCTCTGATAATGCCCTCTGATTGAGAAGATTCAATCTAGAATCCTTGGACGATCTTTCACGCCTGTAGATCCTATCCAAATCGAGGGTTTTCATCCTCTGATCAACTTGAAACTTCATAACTACAAACCTGTTGCTCAACTCTCATAATTGTGAATAATAAACTTGGATGCTCAAATGATGTTCTCCCAACGCCCAACTTAGGGTTTTTCTCTTTTAAAATAAAATATTAATAATCCTCTCACAAAACCCAATGCCAACTTTGTCTCTTGCACAATTAATTAATAATTTTTCTTTTGAAAGTTGTGCCATTTAATGAAATAATAATAAAGTAACTTAAAATATATCATTTTAATTAAAGTTACTTCATTCACTTTATAACACCATTATAAAGTACTTTATTAAAAGTAACTTTATAACATTAAATTATAAAGTCACTTTAATAAAAGAATACTATTCAAGTAACGTGACTTTAATAATTTAATTAATCTCGACAATAATTTTGGAATAACCCCCTGAGAGTGTCCTGACATAATTACCAAATGCAGGCGTGCCGCCACTGAGCCTAATATCACTTACTATAAAAAGCAAGTATGAATGGTGAACTCTTGAACTTCCTTCGAAAGCCCTACCAACCAAATGCTAAATCACTGAGCTAAATATACCGAAATGAAAAATCAAGCCTGTGAAAGAGCCTGAATCTGCCCCAAAGGGGTCCCCTAAACATCTTGTTAACCTACGGGAAGCAAATAATAGGCTAATCCTGCAAAGATACAAATCTTGAAAAAAGGGGACATTATAGTCCACCCTCCCCAAGATTGCTTGTCCTCAATCAATCTTCACCTACACACTCAGGCTCGTCCTGAATGTTGGGACCCCAAACCAAATGGTACCACGCTCTACCGAAACTCCACTGCAACCACTTGAGAATAATAGTGCTAAACTGAACAGCCCTATCAACCACTATCTGAAGAAAGAGCATACAGCCAAGCAAGGTAGACTAAGTGACCGGTTTGGGTTCGGGGACGGGTGCGGGTACGAGAACTCGATACGTGGGTACGTGAAATTTTTTTTTAGGGGTTTGGGTACATATGGGTATGTGTGTATATATATATGTATGTATTATATATACAAAAAAATAAGAGAAATATATAGAATTGTAAAACTAAATCATTTCATTGTATGATACTTGATCATTCATCAATGCCAAATGCCAAAGATAAATATTAAATGCCAATTGATAGTTGTATTTGATTCATTTGAAAGCAAATTGGGTACAAAATGGCATCCTCATGTGGAATGCGTTGATGTTGATATTCTTAAACAAAATGAAAATAGAAAATTGTTTTTGTAAAAATGAAAGTAAATACTACATTAATATATTTTACAAATTTACATCTTCCTCTTTCCCATGAAAATGAGGTGCGCCATGGAGTTTTGTATGGGTCGTTGCCCCTAGACCCCGCGAGAGGCGCTGCCCCTCAACCCCGCTGGGGGCGCTGCCCCTAGACCCCCGCGAGGGGCGCTGCCCCTCAACCCCGCTGGGGGCGTTGCCCCCAAACCCCCACGAGGGGCGCTGAAACCATACTAAACTCCATGGCGCACCTCATTTTCATGATTTTTTGAGTGGCAAAAAATAATGCTGACAAAGCCCAATTTAAGACCTTCAAAACCACACAAACCGCAAAAAATATGAGAGGTAAAAATGAAATGTATGTGTTTGAAGGCCTCCTATTGGGCCGTTTTAGGGTTAGGAAGAAAACAAATTAACAAAAAAAAAGTTTTCTAATCAAGTTTGGGCCCACATTTTTTGACTTGGCCCATGGGTTCGCCTGGGTATGTGTTGGGTGCGCACAGGGTGCGTGCCCAGCACGTACCCACAGGGGAACCCAAACCGGATTCGAGGCCTGTGGGTACAAACCCTGCAACATAGAAGGTAGATCATAAGACCAACAAACCAACTGGAAGCCCACCATCCTAAACACTTGTTGACCTCTGCTATGCGACTCCGATATAATCTTCACCTAGCTGAAGAGTGTGAAACAACACCCGATAACAGACTTCATGTATCACACCCCTCCGTGGGTGTGCACCCCCTGGATCCCAAGGACAAAACTGGTATTTGTCCTCCCTGCCTCCAAAAGACTCTTGTCGCACCAAACTAACGACACCATGTATGCCACATTGTCTAGGATCAACCCCTATATCATGTGTCCTATAAACATGATCATCTCGTAGAAGCAACTTTGAATACCTGCAAGGTTTGTCCTCTTCATTCGTAGAGACACCTCATACCAACTGTCCATCTCACTTGTGCGTGCCTTATACATCATAGTCAAATCGGATGCGAGTGGGCTAAAAGTAAAGCTATATGCACATCGCACAATACACACACTATGGAATGCATTTGTAAGCCTTGACTGTAGTCCTGATCCATAACCAGGTTCCCAAGTCCTGTGATTGTTGCCCAATTCCACACAGGGAACAAAAAGAGCACCATCATCCAACTCAAAGAGTGGTTTATCATAAGTCAAATCAGTGTTATCCTCAAACAATGGATTAATAACAAATTGTACACTGTCTTCTTCCTGATCTAAATTACCTCTCTCTGAATTTCTAGGGCAATGAATGCAATCTTACTCCTAAAAGTGGTCTTTCTCCTCCATTACCTATTCAATCTTGTTTCCTTTCCCTCTACTCTCCTTCCCACTAAAGGAGATGACACATAGACTACCTTCAAACATTCCCCTCAACACATATTTCCTAGCATCAACTGCAAATTTCGTTTCCATTGTGCGCAAGTTGAAGGAAAACTCACCAATTGCATGAAGCCACTTCATGCCTAAGACCACATCCATCTCACCCATACTGACAACATAATAATCAGCTTGGAATTCATAATCATTCAGCTGCAAGGTGGGATTAAGAATCCTCCTCGTACAAGTGAGAGTGAAACCATTTGCTACTCTCACCCTGAACCCCTCAAAATCCTTTGTTTGAAGTTTGTGCCTGACAACCAATAACTCATCAATGAAGTTATGAGTGGCTCTTGTACCAAGACCAATGATTGAAGCTACACAAAACGCGTGATTTTGTTCTTTCCATGACACCGATGCACATACCCGCTCTACATGTCTTAAAAATATAAAAATGAATCAGATCATAAGATATACTGAGGCTGCACCCAGTTCCAGTTTTGTCCCTACATCAAGTTCGAATGTTGTCTCACAACAGATGGATAACTTCGATGGTGACTCCACAGCGGGATATTTTGAACCAGTTATTGAAGAAAAAGAAGACCTTCACCACTACTCTCTTGCAGTGAATCACAAAAGACCTTCAGCACCTCTGTTCACACGTACTCAGCACTTGAAAGTGCAGAAGAAAGAAGAAGAAAGGCCGAGAGCTAAACAACAAGTTAAGGAAGCAGTTTCTAAGGACCCATCTTTAGCAAATTTTGACATTGTAAACTCCATGATGAAGACTAAGGTGCAGATTTCACGGTTCGAGTATCTTCGTGATCATCCTAAGTAGTTGGACAGAATAATACAACATGTGAAGAAAGAAGCTTCAATTCATCCTACATTGCTCGAGTCATCTATTCCAATAAAACAAAATCCTAAACCTTTCTATATATCTTTGTATATAAGAGGGTTTAAATTGAGCAATTGTATCATTGATTTAGGAGCCTCAAACAATGTCATGCCTCTATAAGTGACGAAGGCATTGGGACTCTCGCGCACAGAGACACAGGACGAGTGTTATTCACTTGAATCTAAGTCGGTGTCATTGGTTTGACAATTGGAGGACACTCAAGTAAGGTTGGTAGCTTGCCCAAAGAAAAAGATAAAGATGACCATTCTAGTGGCTGGCATTCCAGCTAGCTACAGGATGTTGTTAAGCCGGAGCTTCTGAAGAGATCTTGGTGGTGCAATGCAGTTAGATTGGTCATCCGCAACCATCCCTGTGAAGGAAGGCAAAATCAAGATAAAACTTGAGCCCACATCCCAATTCATGGTGGTGAAAATTCCAACCCCTCCAACCCAACTATATCAAGAAACAAGTCTTGGTAATTGTGTTACGCTGTCAAAAATAGGAATTGAAGACCAGAACATTGCTTATTCTGAAAGAAGATTGACAGAGGATACAAAGTTATGGACAATGCATTTAGATGGGGGTTCTCCAGCTGTAGGTTCAGAAGAAGGGACAATGATCATCTCCCCTAAAGGATTGCTGCAATTGGAATTTACTAAAGCTGAAAAAAAGGCACCTTTGTTAGGCCTCAAAAGTGCCAAAGACATGGGAATTAAAATCCTATGTGTTAAAGGGGATGTGGAGTTGATCAATGAGGCAATCAAAGGATATTTCCAGGTTAGAAAGGATCATCTACAACATTATAGAAATTGGACTTTGAACGCGATCGATAGGTTTGAAAATTTCGACAACAGAGACATTCCGAAGATTGACAATAGAGACATCCCGAAGATGAATGCAACAAAGTTGGTGACTCAGTGGTACCTGCTTCCTTCCTTGCGCCACATTTTAACTTTTTCCATGGTCCCTTGGCTTGGGTGTATGAAGATATGAGAATCTTCATCTCGGAGGATTTGCCACCCGCGATACCTATGAGAAGAGAAGTAAAGCCTTTTAGGCAAAAATGACATCCTTTGGGGATTGAGTAATTTTCCTTTATGTTTACGTGATGTGTTTCCCCTTTCTGTGATGTGTTCATTATGTTGTGTTTCCCCTTTCCGTAACAATTTCATCGTGTTCTAGGTGATTAGGCATCTTGTTTTAGGTGATTTCTAGGGAAGTCCAACTATTAGGTGATTCTAGGAAGTCCTGTTATAGGTGACTTAGGGTAAGTTTTGCAATAGGTGATTAGGAAATGATGTTGAATCCGATACCCAATAGACAAGGCACTGGTCTAAGCTTAAAATCTAGATATTCTATGGTTCTCCTATGCCGAAAGTATCCAACATGATCCCCAAACGGATTCAAATATTGTACCCCAAATTAAAAAATTTGCTACACTTAGGCATTTTGAAGAAATGAGTCAAAGTCTTGTTAAAATCTATCAAAAAGGTCAAAATTGGGGATTTATATGTCTTGCATGAGGGTCAAAACTCAAAATTTTCAAAATCTGATGATTTGGGTCGACTAAGAGTGACCAAATCAACAAAACCTAGATTTCAGATTTTCAACCCTAAATTTTAGGAAAATTTCTATTTTTACTAACTTTCCAAAAATAGAACTTTTTTTGGGTTTCTTTTGAAAAGGATACTGGCAAAATTTTCTAAAAATAGAAAATTTCTAAAAAATATAAAGTTTGGCTTCTAGGGTTGAAAATGATTTTGATTGGCTTAAAATACTTCCTCATCAGGCTGGTGCAGTCAGAATCACGAAAAGATCAATTTTACCCAAGTGGGTCTATTCTGCTTGTTCAGAAGTTTTTTCAGGAGCACCAAGGTCATCAATGGAGGTCGGTCAGCTGCCAGGTGTCAGAGATAAACATTCAAGCACTGAACAAAAGCTGCTAATGATAAACGTGCACGAAGAACGGAGAACGGATGAAGGAAGCTTTTAAAGTTGAAAAATGTGAAATTTTGGCTAACACTTGAGACTCTAGATGCCCCTACTCAGTTTAGGTGCCCAAAAACTCATGCCTTGGAAACTTTTTCATCGCCAGCGAGCAAGGCAAAGGCAAGCACGTCAAACGAAGAAAGAATTTGAAAATTGCACAATAAAAACTAACTCTGCCAGCCATGGGCGCCCCAGAAGGAGCTAGGCGCCCAAGATTTGGAGGGCTTAAAATGGGTGAATTCACAGTCGAAACCTCCAACACGACTTCCTCAGATTCGACCAAGCTTTCCAATGAAACCATCAGCATGTTTGTCGGAGCTAGCAGTCATCAGATATCAAAGGTTGAACAAAGGGAAAAACATGAGCAAAATATCAAAAGTCAAAAGCAAAGGTGACGTTTACAGAATAAATTCTAACTGTGGTGGAGTTGGGCGCCCCTAGCTAGCTGGGGCGCCCAAGATTTTGACCCCAAGGATGCAGCTTTCAAGAGACATCACTCCCAAGACACCCCCCTCAGAATATTCTCAGCTATCTAGTGAATCTGATGGCCAATTGATCTAATCAATATATCTCTCGGTAAAAAGAATTCATCAGAAAAACAAGCAAGGACTTGAAAACCATAAAAAATGCTAACACTAGAAAAGTTTGGCGCCCCAGGAGAAGAAGGGCGCCCATGATTTTGAAGGTTAAACTAAGGTTTTTAGCCAGAGTTGCCTCCAGAACAATCTCACTAGATTCAATCAAGCTCCGTGATGAATCGTTTAGCTTGTCCGTAGGATCAATCTAGAAGCCGGAAATCAAATTCAAACTAGGGGTCCAAATCAAGAGAAAGTTCAAATTGTCAGGAAAATGGTTAAGTCTGGTGAACATGGGTGCCCCAGGTAGCCAGAGGCGCATAAGATTTTGAGACCTTAAATGGTAGTTTTGGCTATTGCAATCTCCAAGATCATCTTGTCAGACTCAGCCAAGCTATTCAATGGAACAATCAATCAAATCATCAGACCTCCTTAGCACCTGAAATTGCAGATTCATCTGAACGATAGAAGACAATGTTAAAATCTGAAGAATGTCAAAAAATGACTCACTGGTAATGATAGGCGCCCCAAGTAGTCAGGGGCGCCCAACTTTTTGAGGGGTCAAATGAAGTTTTCATCATAAATTCCCTCGAAGATAATCTTCTCCAAATTAGCCAGTCTCCACGATGGATCACTCCGTCAAATCACAAGATTCACCAAGCATCCAGAAAATCAAAGTCAAACGGTGGTCAAAATCAAGCAAAAATTTGAAAGTGTTGAAAAAATGGCTAAGTATAGAGAGGAAAAGCGCCCTAGGAGGAGATTGGTGCCCAAGGCTCAATGCCTTCGGAAAATTTTCAAAGTGTTCATCATTCAACATTCGAACAATGTCTACATTCGATGAACCTGCCCAAGATAGACTCCGAAAGTTTTAAAACAAAAAGAAAGCAGATTTTTCTCAAACTCAACTTATTTAAGAGAGCTTTTGCCTTTCATTATTCATTTTTGCAGGTTGACATGAAGAGCAAGAAGATTTTCCCTTTTCTCTCAACGAAGATTTGAAGACCCAAACAACATCCTTTTTCGATGTTCATGGTTTCGAGATTAGTGAGCTAGGAGGAATTCTTTTTTGTGCTCCAAACTTCTAGGGTGTTCCTTTTCAAAATAGCCTTGCTGATTTTTCTTTAACCATGCTAGTGATAACAAGACGTTGAGCCTCTTAGTGCCTTCTCATTGTTCTTCAATGTTGTTCAGAACTTTGATTGTGATAGTGAAATTGTTGAGCTTATTTTGGTCTTCAAGATTGCTATTCAATTTTTGTTCGATCTTGTGCTAAGTGTGTTTTGGTTGATCGCAAAACTGTAAGCCTATTCTGCTACAATCCTGCTGTCCCACTACAATCCTGCTGTCCCAAAAAATGTAATCTTTTGTCTTGAGATTTGAGCAAATAAAGTCTTGTGCCTGCTTTGCTAGCATGATATAATGTCTCAGATTTCCATTTTATATGTTACGCTTATATGATCTCTATTTTAACTTGCATTGAAATTTCAGTAGATGTGCGTTGGGATAAATTTTGTTTAAGTATATTTGTCAGAGAATCACCCCTTGTTCATTTCTAACTCTCATGCTCTGCATTTACTTGAGTAGTTAGAAACGTCATTAGCGTAGGCTTAGTCGTAGTTGAACTTTCAAAACAAAAAATCTCAGCTATGGTGCTTGAGTTTTATAACCTCGTGCTCTTAGCTAAGCAAAACGATAGGCAAATTAGATTTAATTTACTTTCTTAAGCAACATCAGCAAAGAGGGAGCTTCCCCTCCTAATTCGAAGAGCAATTTATCTATGCATAGCTGTTTGTTTCTAATTCACATACCAGAGGTGCGAATTGAAATGCCAACAGTTTTTTGGCGCCCATCGTGGGGCACAAGGCATGAAAATTCAAGAAAGCTTACACTTTATGACACGAGAATAACCATTTGGCACCCTATTGCATGATCCAACCAGAGCAATGGGTGATAACAACAATAATGGTGGCAGGAATCTGAGACATCCACCCCCATTACCTTGGGATAACATCATTGGACCTTTGGCTTTGCAAGAACATCATGAATTACCTAAAGCATCAAGGAAGCATTTTCCACGGTTTCATGGTGATGGAACTCAACATCCTGATGATCATATTTCAGCCTTCTCAACGGCTTGCAGCGTTTTACACGTGGCACATGAAGACATTGCAGTACGTCTCTTTGCGGAGACTCTTGTTGGAAATGTTGTTGATTGGTTCAATCACCTGGAGTCGGGCATTATTACAAGCTAGACAACTATGAGTGAGAAATTATTGGCGAGATTCAAGCTTGCTAAAGACAATCATTGGTTGTTTGCCCCACTTGCAAATTCAAAGGTGGAGCACAACGAGCACATGAGGGAATTTGTAGCAAGATTTAATCGTCTTGTTACATGGCTTTCTTCTACACTTCATCCATCACCGGAGATTCTGATGAGCTGTTTCATAAATGCCCTTCCATCTGAGATAGCCTTCTTCCTCAAAATGGAAAGACATACAGAATTGATGGATGTGCAAGAACACGCTATTGAGTTGGAGGATAATATGACTACTTCCGACTTGATGAAAACAGATTCTATTAGATCTCTAGCTCAGCAACTGTACCAGCCAAAGAGAAATAATTTTCAGCCACGATTTCCAGCACCTCCACCAAGACCAATGATTGAAGCTGCAAAAAATGCGGTATTTTATTCTTTCCATGACACTGATGCACATACTAGCTCTACATGTCCTGAAAATATAAGAATGAATCGGATCATGGGATATATTGAGGATGCACCCAATTCCAGTTTTGTCCCTACATCAAGTTCGAATGTTGTCTCAAAACAAACGGACAACTTCGATGGCAACTCCGCAGCGGGATATTTTGAACCCGTTATTGAAGAACAAGAACTTCGCCACTACTCTCTTGCAGCGAATCACATAAGAACTTCAGCGCCTGTGTTCACACGTACTCAACACTTGAAAGTGTAGAAGGAAGAAGGAAGGCCGAGAGCTAAAGATTAAGTTAAGGAAGTGGTTACTCAGGACCCATCTTTAGCGAATTTTGACATTGTAAACTCCATGATGAAGACTAAGGTGTAGATTTCACAGTTGGAGTATCTTCATGATCATCCTGAGCAGTTGGACAGAATAATACATGTGAAGAAAGAAGCTTCAATTCATCCTGCAGTGCTCGAGTCATTTGTTCCAATAAAAGAAAATCCTAAACCTTTCTATATATCTTTGTATATAGGAGGGCCTAAATTGAGCAATTGTATCATTGATTCAGGAGCCTCAGACAATGCCATGCCTCTACAAGTGATGAAGGCATCGGGACTCTCGTGCACAGGGACACAAGACGAGTGTTATTCACTTGAATCTAAGTCGGTGTTGTTGGTTGGACAATTGGAGGACGCTCAAGTAAGGTTGGTAGCTTGCCCAGAGAAAAAGATAAAGATGACCATTCTAGTGGTTGGCATTCCATCTAGCTATGGGATGTTGTTGAGTCGGAGCTTCTGCAGAGATCTTGGTGGTGCAATGCAGTTAGATTGGTCATCCGCAACCATCCATGTGACTGAAGGCAGAATCAAGATAGAACCTGAGCCTAGATCCCAGTTCATGGTGGTGAAAATTCCAACCCCCCCAAACCAACTATATGAAGAAACCAGTCTTGGTAATTGCGTGAAGCTGTCAGAAATAGGAATTGAAGACAAGAATGTTGCTTGTTCTGAAAGAAGATTGACAGAGGATACAAAGTTATGGACAATGCATTTAGATGGGGGTTGTTCAGTTATAGGTTCAGAAGAAGGGACAATGATCATCTCCCCTAAAGGATTGCTGCAAATGGAATTTACTGAAGCTGAAAAAGAGGCACTTCTGTTAGGCCTCAAAAGTGTCGAAGACATGGGAATTGAATTCCTATGTGTTAAAGGGGATGTGGAGTTGATCGATGAGGCAATCAAAGGATATTTCCAAGTTAGAAAGGATCATCTACGACATTATACAAATCGGACTTGGAACGCAATCGATTGGTTTGAAAAGTTCGACAATAGAGACATCCCGAAGATCGACAATAGACACATCCCGAAGATGAACGACAACAAAGTTGGTGACTCAGTGGTACTTGCTTACTTCCTTGCGCCACATTCTAACTTTTGCTAGGGCCCCTTGGCCTAGGCGTATGAAGATATGAGAATCTTCATCCCGGAGGATTTGTCTCCGACGATACCCATGAGAAGAGAAGTAAAGCCTTTTAGGCAAAAATGACATCCTTTGGGGATTGAGTAATTTTCCTTTTTGTTTTCATGATGTGTTTCCCCTTTCTGTGATGTGTTCATTATGTTGTGTTTCCCCTTTCCGTAATAGTTTCGTCGTGTTCTAGGTGATTAGGTGTCTTGTTTTAAGTGATTTCTAGGGAATTCCAACTATTAGATGATTCTAGGAAGTCCTGTCATAGGTGACTTAGGGTAAGTTTTGCAATAGGTGATTAGGACATGATGTTGACTTGAATACCCAATAGACAAGGCATTGGTCTAAGCTTAAAATCAAGAGATTCTATGGTTCTCCTATGCCGAAAGTATCCGACATGGTCCCCAGACGGAGCCAAATGTTGTACCCAAAATTAAAAAATTTGCTACACTAAGGCATTTTCAAGAAATGAGTCAAAGTCTTGTTAAAATCTATCAAAAAGGTCGAAATTGGGGATTTATATGTCTTGCATGAGGGTCAAAACTCAAAATTTTCAAAATGTGACGATCTAGGTCGGCTCAGAGCGAACAAATCAACAAAACCTAGATTTCAGTTTTTCAACCCTAAATTTTAGGAAAATTTCTATTTTTAGTAACTTTGTAAAAATAGAACCTTTTCTGGGTTTTTTTGGGTTTCATTTGAAACGAATACTGGCAAAATTTTCTAAAAATAGAAAGTTTGGCCTCTAGGGTTGAAAATGATCTTGATTGGCTTAAAATACTTCCTCATCAGGCTGGTGCAGTCAGAATCACGAAAAGATCAGTTTTACCCTAGTGGGTTTATTCTGCTTGTTCAAAAGCTTTTTCAGGAGCACCAAGGTCATCAATGGAGGTCGGTCAGCTACCAGGTGTCAGAGACAAACATTCAAGCACTGAACATAAACTGCTAATGATGAACTTGCACGAAGACCGGAGAAAGGAAGTTGTTAAAGTTGAAAAATATGAAATTTTGGCTAACACTAGAGACTCCAGGCACCCCTACTCAGTTTAGGCGCACAAACACTCATGCCTTAGAAACATTTTCATCGCTAGCAAGCAAGGCAAAGGCAAGCACGTCAAACGAATAAACAAGTTGAAAATTGCAAAATAAAAACTAACTCTGCCAGCCATGGGTTCCCCAGAAGGAGATAGGCGCCCAAGCTTTTGAGGGCTTAAAATGGGTGAATTCACAATCGACACTTCTAGCACGACTTCCTCAAATTTGAGCAAGCTTTCCAATGAAACCATCAGCGCGTTCGTCGAAGCTGGCAGTCATCAGATATCGAAGGTTGAACAAAGGGAAAAACATGAGCAAAATATCAAAAGTCAAAAGCAAAGGTGAAGTTTACAGAATAAATTTGAACTCTGGTGGAGTTGGATGCCCCAGCTAGCCAGGGGCGCCCAAGCTTTTGACCCCCAAGATGCAACTTTCAAGAGACATCGCTCCCAGGAGACCCCCCTCAAAATCTTCTCAGCTATCCAGTGAATCTGACAGCCAGTTGATCTGATAAGTATATCTCCTGATATCGAGAATTCATCAGAAGATCATAAAACAAGCAAGAACTTGAAAACCATAAAAATGGCTTAACACTGGAAAAGTTGGGTGCCCCAAAAGAAGGGCGCCCATGATTTTGAAGGTTAAAATGAGGTTTTTAGCCAAAGTTTCCTCCAAAACAATCTCGCCAGATTCGATCAAGCTCTATGATGAATCGTTCAGCTCGTCCGTAGGATCAATCTGGAAGCCGGAAATCAAATTCAAACTAGTGGTTTAAATTAAAAAAAATTGAAATTGTCAGGAAAACGGTTAAGTCTAGTGAACATGGGCGCCCCAGATAGCCAAAGGCGTCCAAGAGTTTGAGACCTTAAATGGTAGTTTTGGCAGTTGCAGTCTCCAAGATCATCCTGACAGACTCAGCCAAGCTATACAACGGAACAGTCAATCAAATCATCAGACCTCCTTAGCACCTAAAATTGCAGATTCATCTGAAGGATAGAAGACAATGTTAAAATCTGAAGAATGTCAAAAAATGACTAACACTGGTAATGATAGGTGCCCCAAATAGTCAGAGGCGCCCAGCTTTTTGAGGGGTCAAAAGAAGGTTTCATCATAAATTGCCTCCAAGATAATCTTCTCAAAATCAGCCAGGTTCCGCGAGTGATGGATCACTCCGTGCGTTCACAAGATTCACCAAGCATCCAGAAAATCAACGTCAAACGGGGGTCAAAATCAAGCAAAATTTTGAAAATGTTGAAAAAATGGCTATGTATAGAGAGGGAAAGCGCCCTACATTGGTGCCCAAGGCTCAATGCCTTAGGAAAATTTTCAAAGTTTTCATCATTCAGCATTCGAACAACGTCTACATTCAATGAACCTGCCCAGGATAGACTCCGAACGTTTTAAAATAAAAAGAAAGCAGATTTTTCTCAAACTCAACTTATTTAAGAGAGCTTTTGCCTTTCATTATTCATTTTTGCAGGTTGATGCCAAGAGCAAGAAGATTTTCCCTTTCCTCTCAACGAAGATTTGAAAACCCAAACAACCTGCTTTTTTCGGTGTTCTTCGTGGTTTCGAGATCAATGAGCTTGGAGGAAGGATTTTTCGTGCTCCAAACTTCAAGGACGTTGCTTTTTCAAAACAGCCACTCAGCTTTTTCCATTTTTGATCACATGGGGCTCTCCGCTTTTTCATCCTCTTGAACATTAAGAAATTTTTCCCTCTTCTAGAAACTGATTTTTGGCCTCTTTTTCAGGATGGATTTTGTTGTACCCCAAATTAAAAATTTCGCTACACTTAGGCATTTTGAATAAATGAGTCAAAATACTATTAAATCTATCAAAAAGGTCAAAATTAGGATTTGCATGTCTTGCATGGGGGTCAAAACCTTGAAATTTTCAAAATCTAACAATTTGGGACGGCTCAAAGTGACCAAATCAACAATACCCAGATTTCAGTTTTTCAACCCTAAATTTTAGGAAAAATTCTATTTTTAGCAGTTTTCTAAAAATAGAAGCTTTTTTGGGTTTTTCTGGGTTTCTCAAGAAATGGATACTGGCATAACTTTCTAAAAATAGAGATTTTGGCTTCTAGGATTGAGACTGATTTTGATTGGCTTAAAATACTTCCTCATCAAGCCGGTGCAGTCAGAATCTCTAATAGATCAATTTTACCCTACTGGGTCTATTCTTCTTTTTCAGAAGCTTTTTCTGGAGAACCAAGGTCATCAATGGAGGTTAGTCAACTGCCAGGTGTCAGAATCAGACATTCAAGCGTCAAACAGAAGTTGTCAATGACAAACGTGCACGAGGAACGAGGAACGGAGAAGAGAAGTTGTCAAGGTTGAAAAATGTGAATTTTTGGCTAAGTTTGGAGACTTCAAGCGCCCCTATCAAGAAGAGGCGCCCAAACTTTCATGCTTTAGAATTTTTTCTGTTTCCGATAAAAGAGACAAGGAAGGCACACCAATCGAGGGAAGAAATTGAAAATTGCAAAAAAGTTTCTAAGTCTGCTCAACATGGGCGCCCCTAGACAAGAAGGGCGGCCATCTTTTTTAAGCATCAAATGATAAAACTAGAAGTGGAGCTCCCAAGCAATATTGGTCAGATCCATATCAGCTCCGCAGAGAGCCCGACAGCGTAGTCATACGATCACTCAGTTTCCGACAAATTCAAATTAAACAGGGGCCATGATAAGAGGTGTTTAGAACTTTGAAGGTAAAAACGATGAAAATATTCTAACACTAGTGAACATGGGCACCCCTGGAGAAGAAGGGCCCAAGATTTTAAGATATTTAATGATGAAATTTGCAGAAGATGCCTCTAACGTAGCTTCGTCAGACTTGATCAAGTTGTCCAACGCAATCATCAGCACGTCCATTAGAGAAGGCAGTCATCAGATGTTAAAGGCTGAACAGAGGAGAAAAGTGAATGAAACGACAAAAGTCAAAAGCAATGGTGAAAATCTCAAAATAAAAACTATCTCTGGAGGAGATGGGTGCCCGCAAAGGAAAAGGGCGCCTAGGGTTTTAAGGCATTAGATGTCAGTTTTCAGTGATGAAGTATCCAGGAGACCCCTACCAGAATCTTCTAAGCTATCCAGCGAACCTGACAGCCAGTCAATCTGACAAGTACAACGCCATATATCATGAATTCATCTGAAGGTCAGAAGACAAGCATAAATTCGAAGATCATGAAAATGGCTAACACTAGAGAAAGTGGGCACCCCTGGAAGAGAGAGGCACCTGACATTTTGAACGGTCAAACGAAGTTTTCATTAGAAGTCTCCTCCAAACAAACTTTGTCAGATTCGATCAAGCTCTACGATGAGACATTCAGCTCGTTCATCGGATCAATCTGGAGGCTAGAAGTCAGAATCAAACTAGGGTTGAAAATTGAGGAAAAATGGAAAATGATGAAAAAATGGTTTAAGTTTGAGTGAAATAGTCGCCTCCAGCCAAGAAGGACGCCCAACTTCCAATGCCTTAGTCAAATTTTTGAAAATTTCAAAAATTGAAGATGACGACAAAGTCTAAGTTCATTGCACAATCTTGAGTTAGGGATTTGAAGAATTAGGGCAAAAGAAAGTTGTTTTCTCAAGGAAAAGCTTATTTAAGGCACCTTTGTGTTTCATTATTCATTATTTTCTTGCAGGTGGTCTTCAAGGAGAAACAAAGCAGGAACTTCAAACCCTTATTTTCAAGATTCAAGAGTTTAACTTGCTGGTTTTTCAATAAATTTTCAGATCAACACTCAAGAAGGCTTGCTTTTTCATATTTTTTCATCCAAAACATCAAATCTTTGAAGAAAGAGGCAATTACTTTCATTTTTCAGTGAGCTGGTTTATACTTATTCGATCTTCTGGATAGTTTTTTCAAGAATTTTTCTCAAGGTTGCAGCAGCTGCTTTTTATTTTGCATGTCAGAGAAAACTTCAAATTTTACAATTTCTAATCTTCTGGGTCTATCTCAAATATTCTTCTGGATAAAACCCATATCACAGCTTTTTCAGTGAAACTTCAAGTGGCTGTTTTTTCAGTGAAACTTCGAGGTTTTCAGAATCTAATCAACTGGGTTCATCCAAAATATGCTCATGAACAATACCCAGATGCGAGCTTTTTCTGTTTTTTCGGAGAAAATTAGGGTTTGTTGCTTTTCAATCTACATTCAAAATTTTCAAAAACAGACGATCTGGGTTGGCTTGTAACGAAATTCTAATCAAAATCCATATCTCAAAAAAAATTCATCCGTTTGACAAAGAAAAATCAGCAAAGCTAAATTTAGAAAGTGCACCAAAACTTGTCAGAACCTAGGCGAGTTTACAGTCAATCTTCAAGTTTTTCAGCATGAAGTACTATCCCATCGAATTCAGAGCGAAACAAGTGTTGTATCATAATTATCTGAACGGATGATGTTGGGAAATGCTTTTCAAGTACCATCATGGACATAATACGTCATCATCTCAATTGAAGACCGTGCAAAGGGAGAGCTTTGAGGAGAAGGACAAGTCTTGGGAAAAGTTGTACAATACTCTTCCGGGGGAGAATCACGAGAAGTGTCAGAAGCATAAAGTTGCAGAGCCACCAAGTTATCAATTAGTGAGTCATCTTTTGGGGCAGCGATGTTTTTCAATAATAGAATTCATAAAGAAGCTGAAAATGTCAAAGATTCTCTAAGTTTGATTACAAAAGAGGAGAAGATCTTAGAAAAGCAGAATATGGCTATAGATAGTATCTATGCTCCTGATAGAGAGGCAGTTTCCTGCTTTTTGGCGGATGTGATCGAGATTTAAAGCAACAATCTTCTAGAAGCTTTCTCCAAGCTTTCTTTCCATTCTTATCTCACGCTTTCTTTCCATTCTTATCTCACACTTTCTTTCTATTCTTATCCATTCTTTGAAAAAGAAGGAAATCAAGATGTAATAGTTGGCACTTTCCTTGTTTTTAGGTTTTCATAGGTTGTTAGATGCTTATCTTCTTTAGGTTTAGAAATAAAGCTTGCATGTTGGCAAGTGTTAGTTGTAAAAGCAAGAAGATTTTAGGGTTCCCTACTCCTCTGCTTAGTTATAAATAAGAGCAATGTTTTCTCATTTTAGTTTAGCCATGCTAGTGATAACAAGACACAAGTGTCTTTAGTGCCTTCTCTTTGTTATTCAGTGTTATTCAGAATGGTGCTTGTGATAAAAGAATCGTTAAGCTTATGCCTCATGTTTGTTATCGTTTAGTGTCAGTTCACTTTGTGTAAAGAACAAGTTTGCATGCCTCCTTAGCTGCAAATCCTTGTTTAGTGCATGTGTTATGTGTCAATTATAATCAGGTTGATCGCATGTTGCAAGTATTTTGCTACAACTTGTTGTCCCGAAATTGTAATCTTTGTGCCAACAGTTTGAGTAAATAAAATCTTGAAGCTTGCTTTGCTGCCTTCAATATAAATATCTCATATTTTCGTTTATTGTTTTGTGTTAGAAGTGTGAGGAAATAAAATCTTGAAGCTTGCTTTGCTGCCCTTGAAATAAAGTCTCATATTTCCGTAATACTTTTATGATCTCCTTTTTCAGCTTGCATTGAAATTTAGTAGATGTGTGTTGAGGAAAGTTTATTCAAGTATCTTTGTCAGAAAATCAACCTCGTCCATTTCTAGACTCTCTTGCTCTGCGTTTACTCGAGAGGATAGAAACATTTTAGCGTAAGTTAAGTTGTAGTTGTCAAGTTTCATTAAAGAGAAAACCTCAGCTGCAACATCTAGTGTTCTGTAACCTTGTCTTCTCGCAGTTGAATCAAAAAGATAGGCAAAATTAAATTTAGTTTACTTTCTTTATGCAACTCAGCAAAAGAGGGAGCTTCCCCTCCTAATTCGAAGAGCAGTTTACTGCACATAGCTGTCTGTTTCCAAAACGCATTCCAGAGGTGCGATTTGAAGCCAACAAATTTATCTTTTTCAATCTCTAAGCATCTAGGTTTCTCTGAAAAGTGATTTTCTACCCAGATCCCAACTTTTTTGGAGAAATTGTTTTTTCAATACAGATCATCATTCTATTTTCAGCGGCACTCTCCACTCAAAAATCAGGAAACAAATTAATTTTTTGGCAGATATGATCGAGATTTAAAGCAAAAATCTTGTAGAAGCTTTCTTTTAGCTTTCTTTCTATTCTCATCTCAATTCTTATCAATTCTTCGGAGAAGAGAAAGAAAACAAATGTAATAGTTGGCATTTCCTTTTTTTTTATGCTTTCTTAGTTGTAGATGTTTATCTTGTTTTAGGATTAAAAATAAAGCTTGCATGCTGGCAAGTATTAGTTGTAAAAGCAAGGAGATTTTAGGGTTTCCTACTCCTCTGCTTGTGTATAAAAAAGGGCAGCCTTGCCAGTTTTTCTTTAACCATGCTAGTGATAACAAGATGTTGACCCTCTTAGTGCCTTCTCATTGTTATTCAGTGTTGTTCAAAACTTTGATTGTGATAGTGAAATTGTTGAGCTTATTTCGGCCTTCAAAATTGCAATTCAATTTTTTTTCGATCTCGTGCTAAGTGTGTTTTGGTTAATCGCAAAACTGTAAGCCTATTCTGCTAATCCTATTGTCCCAAAAGTGTAATCTTTTGTTCTTGAGATTTGAGAAAATAAAGTCTTGTACCTGCTTTCCTGCCCTGATATAATGTCTTAGATTTTCGTTTTATATGTTACGCTTATATGATCTCTATTTCAGCTTGCATTGAAATTTCAATAGATGTGTGTTGGGGTAAAGTTTGTTTAAGTATTTTTGTCAGAGAATCACCCCTTGTTCATTTCTAACTCTCATGTTTTTCATTTACTAGAGTAGTTAGAAACGTGATTAGCGTAGGCTTAGTCGTAGTTGAACTTTCAAAAGAGAAAATCTCAACTATGACGCTTGAGTTTTATAACCTTGTGCTCTTAGATGAACAAAAAGATAGGCAAATTAACTTTAATTTACTTTCTTAACCAACATCAGCAAAGAGGGAGCTTCCCCTCCTAATTCGAAGAGCAGTTTATCTAGACATAATTGTTTGTTTCTAATTCACATACCAGGAGTGCGAATTGAAACGCCAACAATGTTGGGACAAAGTGAAATATATTTTGCATGGTTGGCCCTAACTTCATTAAACATGGTCATCGGCTGCTCAGGAGACTATTCCTGATGAACTTAAACCTCAACCCTACGTGTAAAAGTAGGCTGCAGGGGCCTAGATGTGGAGTTGAGTGAAATCCTTGACTTGTCCTTAGGCTGTGTATTATAACTACCAGGATTACTAGGATGTATTGTATGACCAGGAGTAGGAACCTAGTTCATCTTGTGCAAGAGTTCGACCAACATATCCATCATAGTATCAAATTTTCGCTCTCTCCTAGCATCTGGGCTAATGGAACCATTATGCCCTTTGTCTCTTTCTGCCATTGCACCTGCAATACTTTCGCGATCACTAGATAGACTCCTTGGTATTTTTGGAGAATTATGAATACCTAAAACCCCTAAAATAGTTTCACCCTCTGGCAATTGCAGAGGTTGCCACGATTGCAAACCCCTGTGATAAGTTTGTTCTTTCTCACTCATGAATTAACTACATAGGATGGCAAGATATTTTGTGCTCTAATACCACTATGATGTCCCCCTAGGGTTTCAAATCTGATTTTTATTTATTTTTATTTGTATTCTGATTTTTTGGTTTGGTGCCGAAAATGGTGCCGAAAATTTAAAGAAATTTGCTAAATACAATAACAGAAAGGAAATTGCATAAATGAAAGATGACCTAGTTATTCTTTATTGATTTGAAACATAACTTGAACATACCCATAAGCCATAATGTAAGATAACAGGCATGAATTTTTACAGCAGCAATCTGGTCACCTCAAATACTAGACGCCACACTTGGGCATGTCTTCAGTCCACTTTATTTTTGAAGCAAATAAACTCCTTAATCCTACACGCCTCCATCATGGTCAACTGCTGCTCACAAATGTGCAGATCTGAATTGATTGACCCTCAATCCTCTGCTGGTTGGTACGGCATGCCCTTGAGAACCCACATGTGCCAAATTGAAGGTGTTTCTTGCTGATTGAAACCCTCTTGTCGCTACTACAATGTACGGCCTGATTTGGAATGAGATTTTGACCAAGAACGTCTTGCTAATAATGATCTTCAACGTCCAGGTAGAAAATACAAGGAATCCAACTCCCATGTGTCAGTTGTGAAAGTTTGCAGCTACTTATTTGTCATCCAACTTAACTTCTAATCTGCTAATGGAAAGCTGAATATGCTGATTGAATCTACTGAATAAAATCTTTGAGATGCTCTAATAATGCCCTCTGATTGAGACCATTCAATTTAGAATCCTTGGACAATCTTTCACGCTTGTAGATCGTGTCCTAATCGAGGGTTTTCATCCTCTAATCAACTTGAAACTTCATACCTATAAGCCTGTTGCTCAACTCTCATAATTGTGAATAATAAACTTGAATGCTCAAATGATGTTCTTTTTCACCTTTTAGCCTTCTCCAAATCCCAACGCCCAACTCAAGGTTTTTCTCTTTTAAAATAAAATATTAATAATCCTCTCACCAAACCCAATGCCAACTTTGTCTCTTGCACGATTAATTAATATTTTTTCTTTTGAAAGTTGTGCCATTTAATGAAATAATAATAAAGTAACTTAAAATATATCATTTTAATTAAAGTTATGTTGGCATAACAATTAGTACCTCTAGAGTGCAAGTTGGTACGGACAACTATGCACAGTGTGTAATGACTGCTCTTCAAATTAGGAGGGGAAGGTCCCTCTTTTGCTGATATGCGTTCTAAAAGTAAACTATTCTAAGTCCTATCTTTTTAACCCAACTGGAAGAGGCACAAGGTTAATAAAACCAAGGACGTTGCAGCTAAGGATTTTCTCTAGTTTCGCAGGTCTTAACTACAACTAAAAACTAAAAACTATCCAATCTCCTCAAGAAAATAGAGCATGAGGAAAAGGAGCAGGAATGTGATTATACGATAAACTTCAAGTGCAGATTCACAACGTGAAGGCAAGGTAGCACAACTATTTGCTTGGCTGGGAAGAAGTTTATTAGAAACAAACAAATATACGATAAACTAAGTACAGCTTCACAACATGAGGGCAAGGTGGCTCAACTATTTGCTTGGTTGAATAGGTTTATTGACACATACATCAAACGATAAGCTTTAAGTACAGATTTGCAACATGAGGGCAAGGTGGCTCAGCAATTTGCTCATCTGAATAGACTTATTATTAACATAAGGTAAGCAACTAGGACAGTAAATTGCATACACGAGACACACATACAATAAACGATCAAACTAGCAACCCCATTTAACTAAGATTCGAATAAACACCATAGTAATAACATGAAGGCAAGGTGGCACAACTATTCATTAATACAGTAATCACTCATGAACAGATACAGAATAACAATATTACAGGCAAGGTGGGCTCAGCATATATTGCTATCGCGTGCAAAAGTTCTAATTACAAGGGTGTACCAATCTTGAGAATAGGCATGTTGTCGACAATGCAACAATTCTCTATTACGAGCAAAAGTTAATTAAAAATGAGCAAAGAGCTCTTATTTATAGACATCAAAGGTGTAGGCAACCCTAAAATCACCTTGAGTCAACTACAGTCTTGCAAGCATGCAAGATTTTATTGCTAAACCTAATTAAAGGCAACTATACAATTAACTGGAAAGCTACCTCAGCTAACTGAAATAAACTAAACTAAATGGACGTGCACAACATGCGAGTCCTTATTGATATTTAAGTTAACTAGAAACTACCTAGTTAACGAAGAATGAAAACTCTATTTGTACATAGGAAATTCCAAAATAGACATGCACGAGATATAGAACGACGAGTTAACTCGGAAAGAGGCATCGAGTTAACTCCCGGTTATGAAGTCTATCCTGAAAACGTGGGACATCCTGATCTGAAGTTCATTGGCCCTAATCTCGGGCAATTAACCCCTCCAAGAGGTTGTTCACTACATCACCATCTAAAGGTCATCACATGTCTCAACTGTCAATTCACTGCTTGTCAGCAACTCAAGCAATCCTAGAAATCTCTGCACACTTAAACTAGCACTTCACAGACTGGTAACTCTGGCGGCTCTGTAACTGAAGTGATGGCCACTATTTCTTCTACAGCTTGACGCTTCTCACGTTTTTCACGCTTTTCTCTATGGAAGAGTGTTGCATGATGAAACCGTGAAGTCCGACTGCGAACCCTCTGGTTGTGAGAAATGCAAATGAACTTGTTGCACACGCAGAATTCCATTGGTATCAACCCTCTAAAATGGCCTCGAAAGACAATCAGCTATACGAGGCATGAAACCATGTGCACTTGAGTGACTACGCCTGCCAACCTTTCGGATGCCCTTGATACAAATCGGTGTTAGCTTTTCTGATGAAATCATGAATTAAGACTGACTTGGTCTTGAATTCAATCTGCGTGAATTGCACTCTGAAAAACTCACCTGTTGACTGTAAACACGACTATGTTCTGACAACTTTCTTTGGAAAGCCAAAAATGTTCCTGATGAGGCTAAAAATACCCTGTCAGAGGGCAATTTTCATGAAAAATTCTGAGACGTGGGTTTTGTGCAGAAAATAATTCTAAACAAACCCTCAACATCATAAATTTGAAAAAATGCCTTTTAGCTTGACATGCAAAGACCTTTCCAAAAAAAGCAACTGGGGGCAATAGGGGCTGCGGAGGTAGATTTTTCCGAAAAAATCTAGAAGATGGGTTTTGTGCAGAAGATGTTTTCAAGCAAACCCAAATCTCCGTTTGAAAAATGTTGTCTTATACTCCACCATGCAAATGAATTTCAATTGAGAAAAGCAAAGCTTCGAGATTTGAAGCTTCGAGGTAATTTTTCCTGAAAAATTCGAACACATGGGTTTTGTAGAGAAAGTTGTGCATAACCAACCCAAATGATCAAAATTGTCAAAAGTCATCAAATTCTTGGACATGCAAAGAATACCTAAGACAAGAATAGAAGAATTTAAGACAGAAGATAGAAGTTTTATGTTTCTACTTCTATAAAAATCACCATGCTTGTCTAAAGTCTATTGATTAATCTGGACCTGTATCTGCAAGGAATTCTAAAAAAATAATACTAGTGGCGCCTTCAAATGTTGCTTGCACGAGAGAAAAATTGTTTGCACTCAACCTATTGTGAGAGAAATGGACACCTAAATGCATATTAATAAAGCATTTTGAGGGTTTAGGCGCCAACTGCAAGTAAAAACATTGATTTGAAAGGAAATTACTTGATTGGACCCCACTTTGTTCAAACAGAAACTGTCTTGGAGTTTCAAAAATATTAAAATATTAAAATATTCAGTTTAACTCATCATGCAAAACTCAAACTAAGTCTCAAAATAGGCGCCAATATTAAAATATTGAAGAAATTCGCCCTTAGCAAAGTTGACATGCTAAAACTGAAGATTTAATATTATTTTATTGAGTTAACTGAAATCTCTCTTTCTGGATTCGCTTAGAATATTTTTCTAATTCCAAGAAGTCAAACTTTGACTTTCTAGGCATCCACCTTCAAAAGTTGAGATTTTTTGCTAACTTCCTACTTTATAGCTCGTTGAAAACGTCACAATAGCCTCTATTGAACTCTGATTTCCGAGTGCCCGGATGATGCTGAAACTGAGCTGACACATCCATCATGTAGCCAGAAGAACCCTGATGAAATCTCTGCTGGGAGCTATGACCTCAGAAAACTGAATCTGGTGCCTCAAAATCAAGGGCACCTTTTTCAAGGAGATATGTAATTTCGTAAAAAATTTCATACAACCATTTTTCTGATTTGCCATTTGACGCTTCAATCTGCCACTGACAGTGAATGATGACTCCCACTGACTGGACGTTGGATCCATCGCGTAGCTAGAAGAATTACGCACCCGATGACTGCATGTGCAAAGCTTGAATGCTGGATTAAGACCTCCAACTGCAAGGGCGCCCCTGGCTTGCAGAGGAGCAAAAACAGAAATTAACCTGATTTTGCATTTTGTCAATTTCAACCAACTGCCCTACTTTGTGTAATGTATCGTACCTGCGTGGGGGTGGGCAGTAGTCACAAGTCTTGCTCCCCCAAAGGTTCCCTTTATCTGTTAGGCACCTATCACATTGTGTATTACATAATCATGACCCATTGTATTAGCTTGCATATCTAGCATCCATAAGTTAAGCAAAATAACATGTAAAGAAACATATTTTATCAGAGAACGCTCAACCCATCAGGAGAGGAGAGTCCCTAAGGGCCAACGGTCTACCACCTCATGTTACCCAACCTATATCTTAGGCCAACGGGGTACTAACCATATGTGGAATCCCCCATCCCTCTTGGACCCAAACCTTGCCTTGGGCCAACGGGGCAGTATGCCCAACCCAAGTCTCAAGGCCAACGGGGTGGAAGCCTAGACGGGGTTACAGACAATCCGCTTAGGTGTTAACTGCCCTCTCCTGGTAGGTAGCTAATTAATTTTAATATAGTCAATAAAGCATAATAATTCAAATATCAATGGGTTATTCACACTTAACATACATTGTGTTACTCAAATAGTACTTAATGGACACAACTATCTTTATTCATTAAAAGAATGGAAGAATAGAAATATGTTGCTTATCAGAATATACAATCCCAGTTAAAATATATGCAGAATTTATTTTAGATTAATTTCCTATTGGTAGATTTGTTCCCATGATTATCTGAAGCTCATACGGTTCAGATGTCTATGTGTGTGGATATATTTCCAGTGGTTAAATGCCATTTACTGTTCCCGAGCATGATGCCAATAAGGTCGAGCAATCATGAACCGACACAGTCCAAGTTTCGAATGTAATTTCACCCAATCACACTAGCTTGTAACTAGTTACGAATTTACCCTGGGGTTGTTTGTCTTCTTAGTACAAATCAGGAATGTGGCTTAAGGATCACGCACATGAAGTCGCGGGATTTCATTGTTATTTTATTCAACACATGAGAAACCATATATGCAAGCTAAGTGAATCTCACCTGGTTCGTTGTCCTGCCGCATGCGTGCTTCCTTCTTCTGCTCACGTCCTTGTCTCCTCTCCTCCTGGTTTCGGTGCCTGTGCTTATTTAAATACGGGGGATGCCCTTCCTGACCAACGCATCTCCTGTGCGAATCACGCCATTGCTTGGCCTTTCAAGAGTCACAGGAGTTTTCTCATCACGTTTGGTTTTTTCTACGTTATTTCCTTAATTTTATTTAGTTGTATTTGTAATATATGTTAATTTGGATTTTTCTAAGAGAAAGGTTTATTCGTATGTTTTAATATTTATTTCTATTAATATGCATAAACATGATTATTTGTATGTTCTAATATTCTGATGGTAAAAAGGATATCTATTTATTCATAATTTTTATATTCATATCTAACTTAATAAAACATTTGTCTTTTGGTATTTAAAAAAGATTTCTTAGATTACATACTATTGAAATATCATGCTTATATTTTATGATTAAATAAGTTTTTACATTGCCTATTTTGATGTCCTATTCTCGGGGGACATGACAGTCCCTCCCGCTTAAAAATTGCTTGTCCTCAAGCAACTTGGAGTTCGAGTGATTGAATATCTCCTCACCTTCCCAAGTAGCATCTTCTTCGGGAAGGTTCTTCCATTTGATCAAGAACTGTGGTATGATCCTATTCTGTAATCTTTTTTCCCTTCTATTAAGAACTATCTCTGGTTCTAGAATTAGCTTCCCTTCATCATCTATTGGGGGTAATTCCGTGCACGAGGTCACCTGTTGACCCAAGGCCTTTTTTAACCTGGATACATGAAAGATGTTGTGTATGTGGCTATCTTTTGGAAGATCAAGTTCATAAGCTACCTCCCCCACCTTCTGTGTAATTCTGTAGGGACCATAGAATCGGGGTTTTAGCTTTTCCGTTCCATTTGACTTGAGTGATGATTGCTTATATGGTTGGAGCCTGAGGAATACTAAATCTCCCACTTCAAACGTTCTTTCAATGCGGTTCCGATCTGTGTATATCTTTTGCTGATTTTGGGCTTGATGTAGATTGTTTTTCAAAGTGTTCAAGATGTCCATGCTTTCTTGCACAAAGTCTTTAGCTCGAGGTACTTGGCTTTCTTGAGTAATCAAACTTCCAAAGGTAGTGGGTTCGTATCCGTACAATGCTTTGGAGGGACTCATTTGGATGGACATGTGATAGGTTGTATTGTAGTAGTATTCTCCTAAGTGCAACCATTTGACCCATGCATTTTGTTGTCCAGTGACATAATTCCTTAAGTAGCCCTCTATCCATTTATTGACAATCTCGGTTTGGCCGTCTGTTTGGGGATGATAGCCGGTACTGGGTGTAAGAGTGGTTCCTGATAGGCGAAAGAGTTCTCGCCAAAATTGGCTCAAGAATCGACTATCCCGATCACTAACAATGTTCTTCGGGAGACCATGGAGTCTAAAGATTTCCTTGAAAAACAATTCTGCTACTTGGGGTGCCTTGTAATCTGTTGATATGGGGAAGAAATGAGCATATTTAGTGAGCCTGTCGATTACAACATAGATGCAATTTTTGCCTTGAGTTTTGGGCAACCCTGTGATGAAATCCATTGAGATACTTTCCAACTTTTGGTTGGGAATAGGTAACAGTTGTAGGAGCCCGGCCGGGTGACTTTGTTCTATCTTGTTCCTTTGGCAGACCATACATTCTTGCACATATTTCAATACATCTTTCTTGAGTCCTTTCCATGAGTATTTTTCCCTTACTTGTCTATAAGTTTTGTAGTATCCTTGGTGCCCAGCTAGTGGGTTATCGTGGTACTCTTTAAGGATCTTCTCTTTGATCTTGGAATTGGGTGTCAAATGGATTCTGCCTTTATACAGTATGATTTCCTCCGCTACCTTGTATTCTTCATTTGGAAAATGACCTTCCAAGATTTCCCTGGCCTGGGGATCTTTGGCGTATTCTGCAGTGATGTCATATTTCCAATCTGTTGTTAAGGTGGTTATGGTTTTCAAGCATGGTTGTCTTGAGAGAGCATCAGCTACTACATTGTTAGTTCCTTTTACATAATCGATATCGAAGTCATAGGCTTGTATGCGACTAACCCATTTTTGTTGTCGATCGTTTAAGTCCCTTTGATGCATAAAGTATCTTAAGCTATTATGATCTGTCTTCACATGGAATTTTGTATAGACTAAATACTGGCGGAATTTGGCCAAGGTGTGCATTATAGATAACATCTCCTTATCATAGATGGGGTAGTGCCTTTCTGTTTGAGTCAATTTACGGCTTTCAAAGGCTATAGGGTGTTTATTTTGCATTAGGACTGCGCCGATCCCTTCTTCCGAGGCATCACATTGTAATTCAAAGGGTAAAGTGAAGTCAGGGATGGCTAAAACTGGGCAGGAGCTCATGACTTCTTTTAATTTCTCAAAGGCTTGTTGGGCTACTTCATTCCATGAAAAGGCTCCTTTCTTGGTAAGGTCGGTGAGAGGAGCTGCAATCTTGGAGAATCCTTTTACAAACCGCCTATAATAACTGCACAGTCCCACAAAACCCCTCAGTTGAGTAAGAGTTTTGGGTTTTGGCCATTCCTTGATGGCTACTATCTTCTCTTCATCCACACTCACCCCAAGGGCATTGATTTTATGGCCCAAGTACAATATCTCCTCTAAGCCAAATTCACATTTCGATGCTTTGGCGTAAAATGACTCTTGCTCCAGGATTTTGAGGGTCTCGTCAATATGTTGGAGGTGCTCTTCCCATGTTTTACTATATATAAGAATGTCATCAAAGAATATGAGGAGGAATTTTCTGAGTTGCTTGCGAAAAGTGTGGTTCATACATGATTGAAAGGTCGCCGGGGCGTTGGTAAGTCCAAAGGGCATGACTAAAAACTCAAAGTGCCCATACTGGCACCGAAAAGTTGTCTTAGGTACATCTTCTTTTCTCATTCTGATTTGGTGATACCCTGACCTAAGGTCAATTTTGGAAAAGTATTTTGCTCCATGGAGTTCATCAATTCGGGGGATGGGATAGCGGTTTTTGATGGTTTTTTGGTTCAAAGCTCGGTAGTCTATGCACATTCGGAATGTACCATCCTTTTTGACGAGAACCACAGAAGATGCAAATGGACTAGAGCTGGGTTGAATATGCCCCATATCTAATAATTCTTTAATGGTTTTTTCTATCTCTTCTTTGTATTTGTGGGGGTGTCGGTATGGGGTGGTGATGACTGGTTTTTCCCCTGCTTCTAATTCGATAGTATGTTCAAACCCTCTTTTGGGCAGTAGTCCTGATGAAATTTCCTCAAACACCCTCCCATATTTCTTAATGATTGGCTGAATCTGGATATGGAGGGCTTTTCCTTGTGTGGGGTTTTTATCAAGTATCATACATTGTGCAGCCCATTCTCCTTGACCCCTTCTAAAGATCCTTTCCATTCTTTTACATGAGACTACCTTTGGAGACCCGTCAGGTAAACCTTTTAGTGTGACTTCTCGCCCTTGGTGTTGGAAGCAAATGGTTTGGTTGGGAAGATCGAACATAAAACACCCCAGTGAGTAAATCCATGGGGTCCCCAAAATGAGATCAGTGTCTAAAGGGACTACATAGAAGTCTTCTGTGATGAGGTGATTTCCTAGAAGTACCTTCAATTGAGGTACTAAGGTAGTACATTGCATCCTAGCACCTGTCGCTGTTGCTGCCTCGAACCCTTCAAATCTCTGGGTTTTTAACTTCCTCTGTCTCACTATCCTTTGGTCGATGAAGTTATGAGAGGCTCCACTGTCTACCAATGTGATTACTCTTTGCCCTAAGAGTGCGCTTTTGATGCGAAAAGGGTTATGTCTGGAAGCCTGACAAATGGTGGCTATCATTGCTTGATTTTCTCCCTCCCTCCGGGCCTTCTTGTTGGGATACTCCTCGCTCGGGTGAGCCTCGAGTTGATGGGCTTGGCCGCCACATCTATGATCTTGTGCCCATGGTTGTTGGCATTAAAAGCAAAGTCCCTTCCTTTTCAATTCATCCATCCTTCTACACCAATGGCCTCTATCCCTCTTCTCCTTGCACCAGGGGCAAGTTCTTGACATTTCCCCTCTTTTGTCTCCTCCCTCCCTGAAGAAGGGTTTGGATGGGGTGGTGAATTTCTTGGGTTTATCTTTTGGCCAACTTTCCTCATATTTCATGGCTTTTTGGATAGCTTCATCAAGGTGGGTGGGTTCTAGTGTGCTAACCATGCTTTTGACTGCCCCCCTTAGTCCTTCTATGAAAAGATAGGTGAGTCTTTCTTGAGAAATCTCCGGAACCATGACGGCTAATTTCTGAAACTCGGTAGCATACTGTTCTATAGTGCCATGTTGCCTCAATTGTGTAAGTTCCCTAAAGTACCATTCCGGGTGTTTTTGGACAAATCTTTTTATCAGCCTTTGTGTAAAGTCGTCGTAGGTAGTGATTTGTTGGTGGCCTTGAGTTATAAGGCTGTGATGCCACCAATCATGTGCCATTCCTGTTAGGTGTAGTATAGAGAATTTGATAGCATTTTCTTCCGTCATGGGGCTGAGTGCTAAATAGGTGTCAAGTTTTTGTACCCATGAGCGGGCGATGACCTTCCCTTCTCCATCAAAATTTGGAGAGTGAGTTTGCCGACTTTGTTTTTGAGATCATTGTTGGTTTGTCCATTTTCCTTCCCAGAAGCTGTTCTTATTTTAGCATCACAAAAATCTTTAAATGGGATAACTTCCCTAATCTCAGGGTCAAGTTTATGGTAGGCTGTAGCAATTTCTTCTACGCTTTCTACAAGGCCCTCACTCCTTATTTCGTCTTCTTTTCTAGGTAAAAAGGAGGGTCTAGTGGGCCTAGAGCTAGTGGTTTTTACTGGTGTGGAGTTGTGGGCCTCAGAGTGGTTGGAGATAGTTTCTTTCTTATTATGGTTGTTCAAATTTTGTAGGGCTTGAAGTATGGCCAGACTTGTCTTTTTACTCTCTTCAAGGTGGGCTCTAAATTCTTCTTGAAAGGGGTCATTTGTAGGGTCATTTGTGGGTACGTTGTTGCTACGGTTTCGTCTCTGGTAGGTGAAATCAAGGGGTTCCATCATAGGTTGGCAAGATTATGCTTTGCTACCACTGTAATGTACCGTACCTATGTGCGGGTGCGCAGTAGTCACAAGTCTTGCTCCCCCAAAGGTTCCCTTTATCTGTTAGGCACCTGTCACATTATGTATTACATAATCATGACCCAATGTATTAGCTTACATATCTAGCATCCATAAGTTAAGCAAAATAACATGTAAAGAAACATATTTTATCAGAGAACGCTCAACCCATCAGGAGAGGAGAGTCCCTAAGGGCCAACGGTCTACCACCTCATGTTACCCAACCTATATCTTAGGCCAACGAGGTAATAACCATATGTGGAATCCCCCATCCCTCCTGGACCCAAACCTTGCCTTGGGCCAACGGGGCAGTATGCCCAACCCAAGTCTCAAGGCCAACGGGGTGGAAGCCTAGACGGGGTTTACAGACAATCCACTTAGGTGATAACTGCCCTCTCCTGGTAGGTAGCTAATTAATTTAAATACAGTCGGTAAAGCATAATAATTCAAATATCAATGGGTTATTCACACTTAACATACATTGTGTTAATCAAACAGTACTTAATGGACACAACTATCTTTATTCATTAAAAGAATGGAAGAATAGAAATATGTTGCTTATCAGAATATACAATCCCAGTTAAAATATATGCAGAATTTATTTTAGATTAATTTCCTATTGGTAGATTTGTTCCCATGATTATCTGAAGCTCATACGGTTCAGATGGCTATGTGTGTAGATATATTTCCAGTGGTTAAATGCCATTTACTGTTCCCGAGCATGATGCCGATAAGGTCGAGCAATCATGAACTGACACAGTCCAAGTTGCGAATGTAATTTCACCCAGTCGCACTAGCTTGTAACTAGTTACGAATTTACCTTGGGGTTGTTTGTCTTCTTTGTACAAATCAGGAATGTGGCTTAAGGATCAGGCGCATGAAGTCGCGGGATTTCATTGTTATTTTATTCAACACATGGGAAACCATATACGAAAGCTAAGTGAATATCACCTGGTTCGTTGTCCTGCCGCGTGCGTGCTTCCTTCTTCTGCTCACGTCCTTGTCTCCTCTCCTCCTGGTTTCAGCGCCTGTGCTTATTTAAATACGGGGGATGCCCTTCCTGACCGACGCGTCTCCTGTGCGAATCGCGCCATCGCTTGGCCTTTCAGGAGTTGCGGGAGTTTGCTCATCACGTTTGGTTTTTTCTACGTTATTTCCTTAATTTTATTTAGTTGTATTTGTAATATATGTTAATTTGGATTTTTCTAAGAGATAAAGGTTTATTCGTATGTTTTAATATTTATTTCTATTAATATGCATAAACATGATTATTTGTATGTTCTAATATTATGATGGTAAAAAGGATATCAATTTATTTGTAATTTTTATATTCATATCTAACTTAATAATACATTTGTCTTTTGGTATTTAAAAAAGATTTCTTAGATTACATACTATTGAAATATCATACTTATATTTTATGATTAAATAAGTTTTTGCATTGCCTGTTTTGATGTCCTATTCCCGGGGGACATGACACTTTGACCCTCACTACCGAGAGCTGGATTGTTCCGATTCGCGTGCTGACAGGCTTGCTGCCTAGCTGGAACAACTTGGAAGAGATGTTCCTCGAAGTGACAAAGTGAACAGACTGCATTTAGTGCTTGCCAAAGAAGGGCGCCTTTTTCAAGGCAATGTGAAATTTCCATACTTAACCATTTTTCCACTTGTCCTCATTTTGCACCGATTCTTTGACTACGGGAGATTGACAAATCCTGAAGACTGGCAGATAGATTCACTGTGTAGCTAGGAGGATTCCGCACAAGTCTCGTGAAGACGACAGTTGCAAGAAACCTTATCTGATTGGCCTAAAGGCAAGGCGCCCCTAGCCAATAGAGGTACAATTTGGATATTTCACTTTAATCTATCCTTCGTTTTTACGTGCTCACTAGAACCACTATCACGGCCACTCAGCTTGTTTGACAATCTTGCGAACAAGTGCAACGCGGAGCTAGGCTGAACCAAAAGAGATCCCTTGGAAACGAAAACGGAAATTGCAAATTCAAACATCTAAGGGGTCTAATTCAAGGGCACCCCTGGGCTACAGGGGCACATATTTGCAAATTTGACTGCCTCTGTGATGTGTATACTCTTCATAACTTCTGCTTCCGCCTTCGATTGTCGGAATTCCGAGAATCAAATGAACTTGCTTGATAGCTTGTCGGAAAGCTGACAGAAAACTGAAGAGATTGAATGTATTTGCAACCCAAAACAACAGAATTTGAGCCTTCGAAATGAAGGGAGCCCCTGTAGCTCTGGACTTGGTAAATTTCCTCTGTTTCACACTCTACGAACACCGAATCAGCTGTTGAGTTGACCACGTAGAAGCATTACTGCTGCTGATGCATGTGTGTGACTGTATTTCACCATTTTCACATGTATGGACACTATAAAGTTGATTTACACGTTGATTGCATAAGTATCTCCCACGTTACAAAGTGAAAAATCTCTAGACTTCGAATATTTTTTGCACTTTTCACCATTTGAAAATCCCCTCCATCGAGAAGCATCCATCATAGAATATTCTGCTTTGAGTTTCAAGCTTAGATTTTGATACCTAGTACTGGCCGACTGCCATTGACGACCTCGGAGGTCCTAACTTCTCTCTTGAAAAAGTGAAAACTACCCACCAGGCTTAAATTGACTTTTAACTGAAATCGACTTCACCACTGTGATCATCATGTAAAAGAACCCAATCAAAATTAATTTTAGGCAATTCCGACAAGTTTCTATTTTTAGGGTTTTTTACCTAAAAACAGGATTCGGAAACCCTAATTTTCAAAATCTCCAAATTTTGTTAGTATCTTCCTAACATCACACTGACCAAAAGACCATACTTGATTTGCCCAAAAACGAAGTTTTAACATCATTTTTACAAGGTTTAGACCATTTTAAGCAAAATGCATTAATGAAGCAAAAAACTTGGTTTGGGTACTGTTGTGCCTATAGCACACACGCCTCGTTCGGAACGGGGACCCTCTCTTTCCTTTTTGCCTTTTCGGGTCCTTTTTGCTTCACCTCGTTTTGTGTGCCCCATTTTGGTGTCCCTGACAATCAACACGTTTTCAAAAGAACCATTTAAGGTTGACCAAATTTTGCCCCTTCGAAAATTGCCAAGTCTTCAGCCCTTTCGGGTTTTCTCTGTCAGTTTGCCTTTCTGACGTCTGTGGGACTCTTCAGGCCCGGACCCTCGGGTTTCCCCTGGCGGGTTTCCCTTTTGGTTTCGCTGTCCTAAACAGCCGAGGATCTTCGTCTTCCCGGCCCTCAGGCCCCAGTGCCCGGATGGTCGTCCGCTTCCCTTGCCAAATCTTGAACGGTCGTGCCCTCACATCTTTCCGAACTTTCGGGCCCATCTCTTTGGGAAGCTTTCCCCGGGTCTCCTCGTGGTCTCCGTTGTTTCTAACGACCGTTGACCTTCGTCCTTCCAGACTTCAAACCCCAGCATTCCCTTCGTCGTTTGGCTTTCCTTGGCGTATTTTCCTGCTACGGCCATCCTCCGACGTCCTTCCAGATCTCGGACCCGGTCCTCCCACCAACATCCTAGAATTTGAATTCACCTACCCAACGATCGCCGTACAATCATTCATTAAGGGGGTATTTATTGCAGTTCCGGGGGCTATTTAAACAATCTCGAGTTGTCATTTTCACATGTCAGGAAGAAATAGAAAGCACAGTGCGGCCCCAGCAACTCCCGCTTCCACGCCTGAATCTCAACTTCACCGCTCGTCGAGGATTCGGACTTCTGCTACTTCAAGCCCCCGAGGTAGGATTGTTGTCCGCCTCTCTTTTCTCCTTTTCCTCAAATTCATAGGTTAAAACTTAGAACGAGGAAAGAGATTGATAATTCGTTAAAGTACCCAAATTTGAAAGAACCCACAAGTCTGAAACAAAGAACTCCCCCATACAACATCAAAAAATCAGTCTTCGGAGTGTTGTCCTCCCGCCGCTGTTCTTCAGGACCGGCGACTACACCCCTCGGGCCCGAATCTCTCTCCGGCCGCGACACAAAAACTTAATAGAAAAACTACTTCGACGGCGAAGCTTTCCCCGAGCCCCCTACATCGAGCTTCCTTGTTCGCTTCGCCATTACCAACGGCCGACGACCTTCGTCTCCCCAACCCTCGAACCCCGGGCTTGCAAAGTCCGCCAAAACTTGAAACAAAACCAAACTTCGGAGTCGCCCTCGGACCCCAGGTCTCAAACTTCCGTCCTCGAGTCGCCGTCTCCGGTTCACCGTTTCATACGGCCATCGCGGGACGTCTTCCCAGCTCTCAGGCCCCGATCTCCCTTTCGCCCTACGTGATTTCAACGAGGAAGTGACATGCCCAACCTTCGCCCGGACTCCATCTTCCGGACTTCCTTCTTGCTTCCGCCGTCCTAAATGGCCAAACCTGTCCGCCTTCCCGGACACCGGGCCCCGAACCTCAATTTGCCTCTAAAGTTTTCGACCAACTGATAAGTCTGCCTCAAGTCTGATCCTCTGGGCTTCCGTCTCCGGTCTTCCGTCCCCAGATTTCCGTCCACGTTTCGTTGTTTTGCACGGTTATTCCCAGGCAGCTTCTCGACTCCTACGGCCCGAACTCCGAAACCCGCCTCCCGGGATGTCGTTTGCCCTGTGCTATTCCAGGCAGCCGACCCTGGACAGCCTTCCTGCAGTTAAGGCCCGAATGACAAAATGATGGCTCAAACGACCTCCAAATTGAAATGGACTTCGACCCACTTGCTAAAATTTGACCTTCTCCCACATAAACCCTTTGTTGAGCAAATCCAGGATCGGGAGAAGTTATCGGGAGCACCTTGCCTTGTTTGCCCTTCCAAACAGCATTCTGCTAGGGGAAGTCCGACCCCTGGGGCCCGGATCACCCATTTGCCTGCCAATATTATTATCAAGTGTTAGGTTTTTCTTAAGTGACAATTGTGGATCTAACCTTGATTTGCAGGGGTTTGTTCGAGGTTGCTTCCTCATGTTTAATTTTGCTAACTCCCATCTCTTTGTGCAGGATTTATGGAATCTAGTGCAGAAGCTTCCGGGGCAACCAAAGACAAAGGGAAAAGAACCGCCAAAGCCCCTCGAGGCAAAGAAGACAAAGATCAAATGAAGTATCAATTCCAGGGGTTGCCACTGCATTCCAAAATCACAACTAGTTGGAAGGACATCACAGATACCAATATCGGACATGTCGATATTGGTGATTTTACACAAAGAGTCAGAATAGAGCCAAAGACTGATCAAAAGCAGCGGACTTGCCAAGGCTGTAGGTTTCCCGCCCGCCTTAATTGCCCTTGAGTTGGTAATGGCATGCCGGGAGGCATACCAACTTGAAACAAGAACCATCGTGGACAGGGATGGCAATATCCTAGCCGATATGTCTGCTCTCGAGACAGCAAGAACCTTTCACATACCCGTCTTCGAGAGCATGGAGACCCCAACTATTCAGGAGTGCAAGGCGTTATGGGATGGGGATCCATTGAAGTGCAAAAATTTGATCAACCAGTATTGGTTGAAGGAAAAACGGGGCAGTGTCGCCAAAGTTCCTCAAGAGCTCTACCGCAGCGACTTCTTTGAGGACTATCACGATCTGGTTACCCTACTAAGCAGAGTAATGGGCCTTCCTGTTGCGGCCTTCTTCCAAGAGTGGATGTTGTACTTCGTTGAACAAATTCTCCGTGGGGATGACACTGCATTCTATTGGGGGGAGATAATCAGCAATTGCTTCCATAAGCAATTTGCTAGTGTGAAGAAGACATCCAAGTTCTATATGACGTCCTACCTAGTCTATTCACTTGCTGACCGGCGGTATTATAGTGGATTGTCTGTGATACCCAATAAGGCATCGGGAAGAGAGCTGAAACCATATGACAAGTTCCCTCAGCTGTAGTACAAAAATTTCAAGAGGGACTATTGTAGGGTTAACGATGCTTTTACTGCCTACATCATCCAGCTGCTTGGAGGTGATTTTGAGAGGAGTCTTTCACAGTGCTAGGGCCCTTCTCAAGCACTACGCCTTCCTATTCATCCAGTTTCCCAAATTCACCTACATTCGTGCCTAGGGGTTCTCCGAAAGCCCGAACAAGCTGCCCCGGTATCCTAATAACCGGATTATACTGTTAGAACTATCTTGGCAGCTGCGACACATACACAACATTCTAAGCAGCAAGCATCTGGCGGGAACCCCTTATCCCCTTACACTCGGTCAGGGAGTGTATGAGCTTCATACCTCCCAATGCGCGGACAATACAGAGAAGGAACTGGCCGAGTACCACTTCAGACCACATACAGCTCAACCACAGATGGACCCATATGGCCTCATTAGGAAGGCACTTGGACTAGAGTATGCCCACCTCCACCATGTAGAGGATTTCTGGGCTAATTGCAAAGATGACCTTGAAGTGCGGATATGGAATTATATGCGTATGACCGCCTACTTCGTGAAAAAGGTGAACCTGTGTCCGGTTCCAAATCAGCTTGAAGAGGAGGAGAGCACAGTGATCGACCCAAGGTACAGTGTCATTGCAAACTTGCCATTGCCTTTAATTGATTGGAACGAGCAAGAGGTTGATGACCTCGACATTCTTACCAAGCCCGTTGAGGCTCGGACAAAGCCATGGATCGATGGGCAGGTTGCTCGTTTGAAGAAACAGGGAGTCGCCTTAACATTCAGGGGGCTCGAAAGTGAACCAAGTGGTTTTGATGGTGGGGCAGCTGCTACTACAACTGGAGAAACATCCAAGTCCCCTCCGTCTATCCGGTCCAAGAAGAGAAAGGAAGTTGACGAGCAGCAACCTAACCCAAAAGTGTATGCCAGAAAGGCCTCGGAGGGCGAGCCTCCTAAGAAGCATAGAAGAACGAGCAGCGTTACTGAGATGCCAGTAATACCTGAAGATCCACTCCATGAGGGAACGGAGATAGACGCTGACCCACCAAAATCTCCGCCTGTTTCATCTGCTGCTGCAACCGCTGCTCCAATTGCTACCATCCCACGCATTTCACACGCAATAGTTGCTTCCTCTCCACCCGCGGTGGACCTTGTTGTCCACCTCGCTTCCATTTCTCCAATCGCGCAGGTCATATCGATGGATTCGTCCTCCGCCACTACCTCGCCAATCTCATCATCCTCCATGTCTCCTTCCTTTCCGACCGTTGCCGCCACTACTACAATGCCTGCCCTAGCTCTCCCAGAGTCCTTTGTCAAGTATATGCAAAATGTGCCATCTGAACTTTCGGGAATGCTTGCAAATCCAATGGTGAAAGCTGCAATCACCCAAGCAATGGTTTAACACCCCAGCTCTCCCTCCTACGAAGCCACCTAGAATGGAGGCTACGATGCAAATCTCTGACGAGCTAGAACAACGACAGCTGGAAGCAGCGTAGAGGCTAGAAGATGAAGAATTTGAGTATCCTGAGCACCCAATGTTTGAGCGTCATGAGATCGATGAGGTGGCTTATGAATCTTCCTGCGAAGACAACGAGGGTCTGGGCACGGACATAATCCAAGAAATAGCTGATCCAAAGCTTGATGCCGAATGGGCCAAGCAACTGAAAGAAATTGAAGACAAAGAGGTTGGAAGGCAGCCCATGGTTGAAGAAAGGGTTGCAACTCCGGAGACTGAAGGTAGTGGGTCTCCTACCGAAAGACATGATCAAACCCCCGAGCATGATGAAGAGACCTCCTTCCACGAAGAGAAACAAGAAGCTAAGCCCGAAGAGCATGGGCATGACCAAGATGAAGAAAGGAAGGATGCTGAAGAGGAGGACCATCTTGATAAGCAACTATCCACCAAATCTCCTATCAAATGCATAATGCTCGTGCAAGATTCTGATGAGGAGAAGGAAGATATAAGAATTGAGCAAGAGACCATCAGTGAGAGCACCATCGAATGCAGAGTAGAGGATAGCAGGGATCAACATGAATCACCCAAGGAAGGGCCCCCAATGCCCGACTGGCTAGAAAGATAGCTTGAAAAGAAGACTCCCGCACAAAAAGATCCGAAAGCAAGACTGGAGGCAATACTGGCTAGAGCTCAGATAGGTACCAAGAAAGAGAAGAAGACTAGAATCAGATCTAAAATAACGATGGATGCCTCTGGATCTAGGGTTGTGCAAATAGCCAGGCCAGTGGTGGGAGAACAAGGAGTAAGCTACAACGTCTCCACCATTGACTTGGGAGTGGCCACCAGGGAGCAGAAGGTTGACCACCTCCGGCAATCAGTCACCACAATGGTGCACCTAATTCAGCAAGATAAGGTTTCAAAGGAAGAGCTCAAGGCACAGGTGGCTGATCTGCCAGCCTATATTCGACAATGGTCATCTCCGGAAGAACAGCCTACCACATCATCAGCCCCGCCGCAGTTGCTATCTCAAGAACAGATCAGCAAGCTGGAAAGGAGGAGGAACATGGATAAGACCACGGAAAACTAGTTCTGACAAGTCTTGGACATTGGGAATACGGGCATCAATTTGGCTGTCCGAACCGCAAACAAGTTTCTAGAAGTACAAACGTCTCTTGGAGGCACGAGACAAATCTACATCGAGTTCCCAAAAAAGTATAAGGTTGCCTACCCCAAAATTGAGGCCATCCTCGCACTGCCAAGTGAGGTTTGGGAAAAGGAGTTTGCTTTCAAGGATGATGACCATTGGTTAATGGACGTGTGGAAGCGGGACTTCAATCACCGAAGGCAGAGGCTGCAACAGGTCCTTGAGCAGGTAACTCCAGACATTGAATAGGCCAAGGAGGCCCGAGGAGATTGTTTTCGATACCTTAAGTTGATGACCGGGTACGAGATGCCTGTTGTCAAGATCAATCCGGAGAGCATAAAGCCTCACTTCCGAAAAAGGATGGAGGATGGGATGTCGGCCGAGGTTACCACAAATTTTATGAGCTTTGCTGCCCGACCTTTCACCCAGTCCGAGCTATTCAGTGACCATGTTGCCAAATATGAAGACGACTGGGAAAATCTTGTCAACAATTCAAAGGAATGGAGTTACCAGGTGCTGAGGTGCGACATCATCGAGGTCGACAGGTTTCGATCGGTAGTTATGAAATTCATAGAATATGCAGCTTTGAGGAAGCAAGAGGGCAACCCTGTTGTTAATGAAGAATCCCTAAAGGAGTAGCTGTGGCAAAGAGCAATCAGCAAAAAGACAAAAATGCTACAATGCGACCACTAAAAGACGAAACAGGGATAAGACAAATGTTGTTTTTTAATTGTAAAATATTTGGGGGTAGGTGAAACCCTGTTGTAAAGTGAATCTTGGCCACACAATGGAATTGAATCTTGGCCACTCATTTTGTTTTTTGAAAACTGTAAATAGGGATCTCCTCCTCTCAATTAAAGAGAGTTGAGTTGTTGTAAAGACATGCTGCAGAAATTGCAATAGAAATACATTGACCATTGGTGCATTTCTGGATTTCTTCTCATGTTTCATGATTCTTCTCTCATAAGTTAAGATTCTAGTTTGAGTTACTTTGTTGTTTTAGTTCTCTTTTAGCTGTCCTTGGTAGATTTAGTAATGTTGTCTTTGGTGATGAAGATTCCTGTTGTGTGTATGCTTTTCTTGTCCATAATTTTAGTCATTTGTTGTTGGTAGATTACAATGCAAAGTTAGTCTGAACCTTGATTTTATAGCTGCTCTTCAAACTTTATCTTTATTCACATCTATATGGCGAATGAATGATGAAACATCTGCAGTCCTTAGAAGATAGCATAGATTTCATGGCATTATGAAATTTCTAATTAAGTGAAATTATGTTTTAACGAAACTGTCCATAGCAGAAGCCTCCATGATCACTGTTCATTCGTAGTTTCAGATCCAGGAACCTTCTCTCTTCCTTGCCCTTTTTCCTTTTTTTTTAATAAGTAACCTTAGGCAAGGTTCATTGCACATCATAAAGCTAAATCTGATGTTGAAATGGAGTTCCAAACTGCTGTTTGATCCTACAGCAAATGCTCAGCAACTTTCCCATCTTAAGAACCCCATTTGCAAATCCAACTTCCCCACTTTGTAACTTATCCGTAAGACCGCCTTGTGATTCTAGCAAATCACATAAATCAACTGAGATATTCCGAGCACTATCATGACCTGACATCCGAGAGACCTTGGGATAGTGTTCTGCAATCTGATTGTGGAAGATTGTCTTTCAAGAGAGGTGATGCACCTATGCATCGCCTGTGTTGAGAAGTGCATAAAAAACACATCAACAGGTACAACAAGCTATTTTATTCACCTTACGTCGCCATTATAAATTACTTTATTAAAAGTAATTTTATAACATTAAATTATAAATTCACTTTCATAAAAAAATATTATTCAAGTAACGTGACTTTAATAATTTAATTACTCCCGGCAATAATTTAGCAATAACCCCCTTAGAGTGTCCTGACACAATTACCAACTGCAGACGTGCCGCCACTGAGCCTGATATCACTTACTATAAATAGCAAGTTTGCATGGTGAACTCCTGAACTGCCTTCGAAAGGCCTACCAACCAAATGCCAAATCACTGAGTTGAATATACCGAAATGAAACATCAAGCCTGTTGAAGAGCCTATATCTCCCCCCAAGGAGTGCCCTAAACATCTTTTTAACCTATGGGAACCAGATAATAGGCTAACCCTGCAAAGATATGGATCCCGAAAAAATGGGACATTATAAATTTACTTCCATTCTTCCTGAATCAACCAAGGGAGTGTGAGGCACTGAGGTGATTTACCTTCCCCCATAAAGTCTTGATCAACATCCTTCTTGAGATACATTTTTGAGATCCTGCTATTTATGACCCAATATGGGATAGCCTTGAATTTATCTAACAACTTTATACCCTCCTTAACAGCCTTCTTTGTTTTGTAGATAGCAAATAAATCTTCTTTACCATGAGCAAAATGCTAGTTAGCTTCTCCAAGCTCCAAAGGTACAAATATCCTTTTCAATTGCAGAAATTATGCTAATGAACTTTCTTGGAATTGTAGTTTTAGATGTCCTCTGTCAACATTGCAACACAAGATTTAGGACACGAATAAGACACAATTTTGATTGGACACTTAATGGAAGACTACTTTTACTTGATAAAAACTGAACTCTCTGAGCTGGAAGAGTCTGCATGAACTCCATAACCAGAAGGTAATCTAACTCAATAGAGTAGTTCATGTGGTTCATCCATAAAAGTTGAAACTGAAAGCTTGAATGTTTGGATGTGATCAGTGTTGGATGCATTGATATGCATGTACTTGATGTGTTTTTTCTGTCTTTACAGCTGATTTAGAGAAGAGTATATAGAAAAACATATGCCTCCTTAAAAAATCTCTATTTATTATGTTTCTTTCAAGTAATCAGTCAAAAATCAACCTACCAAGTCTGTGCCAATTCTGAGTCTACTAACTATTTTTCCATCATCAATCACAATTCACTATAATTTATGTATAATATCCCACATGATATGCCGCAATGGATGTCCAATGTAAAGTAGCTGTTCAAAATATACTTATGGGCTAGTATTTCATAACTTCGCTCAATGTAGTGTCTAACGGTTAACCTACCATCCAGTGATGACCATTTCCTTAAATAGATAAGGTAGCAAGATCAATGTTGGTGTTGTAGATAGGTTTAGAAATATTTGAAGAGATGGCAATTTAGTGACAAATGTGTCATTTTGAAATTTCTAAGCATCCAAAAACAAACTTTTGTTTAATTGACTTGTCTACATTGTCTAATTTAAAAAGGGAAAATGAGCATATTACCACAATTTTTGGAGTAATTTCAACAAAGTTTATTGAAAAACCATGAAAAAGGGTGATGGTAAAAAGTAACATTCTAGGGGTACACAGGGACACGTCCCCTGAGGTTTTGACCCCCGTTCCCGTCCTAGGGACATTCCAAGGACGAGGGACGCCTTGCGAATGTTTCCCAATTGTCCCCAAATTTATTTATTTTTGTAGGGGACGTCCCCGATTGACGAGGGTGTCTTGGGGATGACTTGGGAACGGTCGGCCGTCCCCTTTTCTCCAACATGCTTTTTGCACAAAAAAACACTCTAAAATTTTAAATATTTATTTTTTATTCTTTCTAAGTGGACCCCACACCCTCCCAACCCTAAAATGAAACATAAAACTTTCTTTAAAGCCATTTGAGTTTGTTTTTACATTCCAAAAAAAATTTGCAGCTAAAAGGAAAGTGAGCAAGAGAAAGAGGAGCGTTTGAAGGAGTTGTTGGACAACAAAAACCAGCATGCAATAGTAAAAAAGGAGAGCATTAAGGCAGCAACCAACAAGAGAAGTGAAAGAGGTAAGTGATTTGTAATGTCCCCTTCTAGCTAGACATCAGTTGTCAGTGGGATTAGCCTATCATTCTAACCCTCGTAGGCTAATGGGTTTGGACAAAGGGTCTTCTGAGGCAAATACTTTGTCAATTGATGACATCTCCCTTCTCTAGTGTTCAGTGGGTTCAGGATTGGCCTTCATCTCGTGTTTCAGGACTCAGTTTCACACACTTACTATAGTAAGTCATCAAGTCAGGGTTACTATTTATAGCAGGGCACTTGAACATTATGTTTTGGCAGTGTCGATTCTGAAATTCAGTTGGTTTGATGAAATAAGGAGTGTTGCCTAAGTTATAACGTCTGATTATTATTAAAGGTGACTTAAATAATAATTAATATTATAAAGTTATAATTGCACTTTATGTCTTAAGGGGGCCACGAGACATTAAAAAGGGGGCCAATTCAATTAATTACTTGGGGCGACAATTTCAAGATTATATTTTATTATGGCTAAAGTACAAACTTTATAATATTTAAATGAGCAAAAAAGCAAATTAGGGATTGACCTTTTGGACAAAGAATATAAGCAAGCCAAAGAAAGTTTGATTCATTCTATTGAGCATTTGATAATTGTCTTTCATGATTTCTTTGGCAATTGGAGAAGAGAAACCAAGGGTTTCTGCATTTCCAGAGCTTTTCGGCATTGGAGAATGTTCACTCTTCAGTGTTTGTGTTTTCTGAGGTTGTGCAACATGAGCTGAAGTTAGCCTATGAGAGTTGGTTTCATTCAGAGATCAATATTGTGCATATTGGAGAAATTCTTCAAGGGTTTCCAAGCAGATTTTTCATTGAGGAGAGCAAACTACAAAAGGGCTATATTTTCTTATTGCTGGACATATATTCTAGAGGTTGTACAATCTGTAAAGACGCCAGCCGTACCAACCTTTAGATCTGGCGTGCTTTCCTAAGGCCAAATCGCCTTGCCTTTTTGTGCTATTTCATCTTTGTCTTGGGCGGCTACATAAATAAAAGGGTTTGGTCAAGTTTTTGAAGTGAAGAAAGCCTTGTTTTGCATTAGATCGATTATTTGAAGAGTTTTATCTCTTGCTTGCCAGCATTTCCAAATTTAATATAAATGATTGTCTCAATCTCCAGGTATCCCATTTTATGTAAAAGCTTTGAATAATCAATTGAAAATATACTTATCTTGCTGCCATTGATATTACAGTAGTTTGCATATTCTAGTTAGTCTTCTTTACATTCTATGCATTTGTCATTATTGCATTATCATATCGAAAACACAAAAAAAAAAAAAACCAAGAAAACACAAAAACTCAGAAAATTGTCATTAGAAGCATTGAATATTAGTTGGGGAGAATTGGGGTTCTTATAGTGATATCAAAGTTTTAACCTTGCCAGCCTAGAGGGTTAGAGTATCTTATGCAGCCACCAGAGATTGGTCCACACATGTATTATACTCGCACAAGGGAAGAACAACAGGGAAATCAGATTTTGGATACTCTACAAGATATAATGGATGACAGTAGAGGTGGTAGTCCACCAAGAAATGGAGGTAATAATGAAGAAGTGGAAGATAGAGAGATTATGAGAGGTCTTGCAGCAGGGCAGTGGCATGTAGCTAATGTTTTGCAGCAGCTTACAACAGCGATACAACAATTGAATGCTCCTCGAAGACAGAATCACGAGCAGGATGACAATAGAAGTGTTGTTGGGGCACAACGAGCACCTATGCGTACAGTCGATAGACCTACGTGTCCTACTTTCCTGAGGAACAAACCAGAAAAAGGGAATGCCAAAGAAGAGGGAGAGGCATTATTCGCAAATGATCTCATGACAGCAAATGATGAATGGGATTTGCTAACACCACAAGTTAAGGAGCGTTTGAACCTTGACCAATCCATAAGTCAAAGGAGAGAGCATTACAGATTAAGGCAAGATAGGAGACCAAGGAACCAAAACAAAGACCTCAAACAGGATACAAGCAAACTCACACTATCAATGTTTGATGGCAGTGGAAAAGTCGTAGCAGGAGCTTGGGTCCACAAATTAGATACCTTCTTGACTCTTCGGCCTATGGCAAAGGAGGATGCAATTAAGTATGCAACTTTGCACTTGGATGGGATAGCTCACGATTGGTGGCACCATGGGATGGTTACTTTGCAACATAACCTCATCACCTCTTATCAGGAGTTCACTAACAGGTTGATTGAGTACTTTGACAAGAAAGATCCAGAAACATATTCCAAAGACCTTGCTCAACTCAAGCAAGTAGGGAGTTTGGAGGTATATATTAATGATTTTCAAAAGCTTTTAGTTATGGTCCCTAGCATATCTAAAAGAATATTAGTCATTTTATTTACTGAGGACCTATTGGAACCATTGAGAGGATGGGTAAAATTTTTTGATCCCTCATCACTCCAAGAAGCAATGAAGAAGGCTAGAAGTATGGAACTTGCAGCCCCGCAAAGTAAGTTCACATCCAAAGCATCGCCTTCATATAGGGACAGCAAGTAATTCTCTAAAAGGACAGAAAAACCAAACTCAAAGAAGAAATCTGCATTCCCTCTAGATCAAGAAACACTTAATGATTTGCGTAAAAAGAAGTTGTGTTTGTATTGCAAGGGACCCTACGATGCAAACCATGATTGTCCTTTGAGGACTAAGGGCAAGGCCAACCAAATAATGTGGGCATTCAATGAGGATTTTGAATCTGATAAATCAGACCAGCAAACTAATCATGAAGAGTCAAAGGCAGAAAAGTCTTAAAATGAGGTTGAAAATGATGTGGAAGTGAAGCTACAAGAGGCATGTCTCACTAGCATACAGCGTGAGGGCTCTTTCAAGATGTGTGGGCTCTTAGCTGGTCAAAAGGTTATTACCTTATTTGACATAGGTGCTACGCACAATTTTATTGATGCTAGGTTGGTGGAAAAACTTGGAATACAAACAGAGGAATTTGAAGGTATAAGAGTGAAGGTTGCTGATGGCTACACTCTTAAGTGTGATAGAATGATTTCAGACCTCCCTATGTGCCTAAACAACTTTGATTTTAAGGTAGATTTCTATGTAGTGAATATAGGAGATACAGATATGGTCTTAGGCATGAAGTGGCTTCATGACATAGGAGAATTTACCCTTAACCTTCGAGAGATGCAGATGAGATTTAAGGTTGATGGGAAGACTCGTGTGCTGAAAGCAATCAGAGATAGTAGTTTCAAGATAATATCTTTCAGAAGGATGGAAAGACTCATATGTCATGACATGGTTGAGTGGGCTATGGAGTGTATTTTTATGCCATCACAAGAGGAGCAGCAAAAACCCATTTATCATCCTAATGTACGAGAGCTGAGGATTAAACACACTAAGGTGTAAACTAACATTCCACCAGGTAGACCTCCAAATAGGGGTATTGAGCACATCATAGAGTTGAAGGAAGGTGCCAAACCCGTGATGATCGCTCCTTATAGACACCCTAAGCAGCTGAAAGATGAAATTGAAAAGACGAGCCGCTTGCTATGGGGCACATTAGGCCGAGCAAATCTCCCTTTGCTTCATCAATAGTTTTCGTAAAGAAAAAGGATGGTACCTTACGGATGTGCATTGATTACATAGTTCTAAATAAGAGGACGATTAAGAACAGATACCCTATTCCTCGTATTGACGAGTTGATTGATGAGCTTCACAGTGCTTGCTACTTTTCGAAAATAGATTTGAGATTGGGTTATCACCAAATCAGAGTCAAAGAGCAGGACATCGAGAAGACAACATTTAGATGCCACTGTGGACACCTTGAGTTTGTGGTTATGTCGTTTGGTTTAACCAATGCCCCTGCTACGTTTCAATCCACCATGAACAGGGTTTTCCAATCACAGTTGAGGAGATTCATTCTTGTCTTCTTTGATGACATCTTGGTTTACAATAGATCTTGGGAGGAGCATATGGCCCATTTGGATACAGTGTTGGGTATTCTTGATAGGGAGTCCTTGTATGCCAAGAAGCCAAAATGTGATATGAACATGATTGAGTTGTTGTACCTAGGCCATATCATTAGTGCAGAGGGAGTTCGCATGGATCTAGAAAAGGTATGAGCTATCATGGAGTGGCCTATTCATGAGAGTCTTACTCATCTTAGAGGTTTTTTGGGCTTGTGTGGCTTCTACTGTCGATTTGTTAGTGGGTATTCATGGCATGCAGCACCACTTATAGACTTGAAGAAGAAGGGTGTGTTTGGTTGGACTCCTAAGGCATAGGAGTGTTTTGAGAAATTTAAATGTTTGATGACCTCATGTCTGGTCATTGCATTAACGCATTTTATTAAGCCCTTTGAGCTTCAGTGTGATGCCTCCCGTGAGGGCATTGGCGAAGTGCTTATGCAGGATAAGCACCCTATTGCTTTAAAGAACAAGAAGCTTAGGGGACCCGAGAGGAGCTACAGTATATATGATAAGGAAATGTTAGCCATCATGCATGCATTGGCTAAATTCAGGCAGTACCTTGTTGGCAGCAAATTTTGTATTAAGACAAATCATAACAGCCTGAGGCTTTTCCTAGGACAGCGAGATCTCAATGATCGTCAGCAAAAGTGGGTAAGTAAGTTGCAATCATATGACTTTGACATTGCCTATGTCAAAGGGACTCAAAATGTTGTTGTTGATGCTTTGTCTCGCCGACCACATTTGAGCTCCATGGTTGAGATTTCAAAGGATTGGAGACATCTGATTTCAGCAAAGTATGCCAAAGATTCTTGGGATTCTACCATTGTTGAGGGTTTAGTACAAGACAGCAGATACTCAGTTGTAAATGAGCTTATCATTTACAAAAGGAGAATTTTCATGACCCCAAGATCAGAGATGAAGAGAAAAGTGTTGAGAACCTTTCATGATTGCATATATGTGATTGTTGATTGGCTCATGAAGTATGCTCACTTCTTCCCGATTGCAGCCACATATTCAACTACACAAGTAGCAGAGTTATTTTTCCATGAGATATTCAAGTTGCATGGTTTACCTCAAAGTATCGTCAGTGACAGAGATAGTCGGTTCTTGAGTAACCTCTAGCAGGAGCTCTTCAGACTTTGCGGGACCGAGTTTACTCTGAGCACTAGCAACCACCCGCAGACAGATGGCCAGATGGAGATTGTGAATAAATGGGTGGAGGGATATCTCAGGAACTATATAGCTCGGCAGCAAAAGGCTTGGGTGAAGTGGATTCATCTTTGTGAGTACTATTATAATTCCACTCACCATATGTCGATTCAGATGACACCATTTATGGCACTATATGGGTATGATGCGCCCAACTTTCTTGATTTATTGCTGAGTGATAGTAGAGTGCCTAGTGTTGGGGATCTTTTGCAGGAGAACCAGGATATCATAAGAGCTCTTCGGGAGAACATTTAGAAGGCACAAAATCAACAAAAGCAATATGTAGATCAAAAGAGAGTTGAGCGATCTTTTGAGGTAGGGAATATGGTGTATCTGATGTTGCATCCTTACCGTCAATCCACTCTTAGAAAGAGTGGAGAAAAAAACTCAAGCCACGATACTATGGTCCTTTCAGGATTATCAGGAGGGTAGGCGAGGTGGCTTATGAGTTGAACCTACCAGCCGATAGCAGGGTTCACAACGTATTTCATATTTCACGCCTCAAGAAGGCGTTAGGACATCACGTGGTTCCCTTCGCAGCGTTACCACCCTTAGATGATGCGGGGAAATTGATTTTAGTACCTGAGGCCATCATAGATGTCAGAGAGAGACAGTTATAGAGACAAGTCATCAAGGAATATTTGATTAAGTGGAAAGACTTGTCGATGGAGGATTCTACATGCGAGAGTGAGGATATTCTGCAACATATGGAGTTGAGATTGCTTGGGGACAAGCAATTTTAGGGAGGGCAAACTGTAATGTCCCCATCTAGCTAGACATTAGTTGTCAGTGGGGATTAGCCTATCATTATGACCCTCGTAGGCTAATGGGTTTAGACAGAGGATGGGGTCTTATGAGGCAGATACTTGGTTAGTTGATGAAATCTTTCTTCTTTAGTGTTCAATGGGTTCAGGATTGGTCTTCGTCTGGTGTTTCAAGACTCAGTTTCACATACTTACTATTTATAGCAGGCCACCTGAAGGTGATACATTGGCAGTGTCAATTCCGAAATTCAGTTGGTTTGATGAAATAAGAAGTATTGCCTAAGTTATAACGTCTGATTATTATTAAAGGTGACTTTAATAATAATTAATATTATAAAGTTATAATTGTACTTTATGTCTTAATGGGGCCATGAGACATTAAAGAGGGGGCCAATTCAATTAATTACTTGGGGCGCCAATTTCAAGATTATATTTTATTATGGTTGTTGGCGTAATAACTAACACCTCTGGAGTGTAAGTTAAAACGGACAGCTATGCACACTACGTGATGAGTGCTCTTCAAATTAGGAGGGGAAGCTCCCTCTTTTGCTGGTATGCATTCTAAAAGTAAAGTAATCTAAACCTATCTTTTTCAACTCAGCTGGGAGAGGCACAAGGTTAAGGAAACCAAGGACGTTGCAGCTAAGGTTTTTCTCTGGTTTTGCAGGTCTTAACTACAACTAAATACTAAATACTTTAATCTATCCAATTTCCTCAAGTAAACAGAGCATGAGGAAAAGGAGCAGGAATGGTTTTACACGATAAGACAAGTACAGATTCACAATGTGAAGGCAAGGTGGCACAACAATTTGCTTGGCTAAATAAACTTATTATCACACGATAAGCTTTAGATACAAACTCTCAACATGAAGGCAAGGTGGCACAACAATTTGCTCAATTCGAATAGGCTTATTGATAACAAAACATAAAGGATAGCCAGCTAGGACAGTAAATTGCATAGGCGAGACACACGTACAATCTACGATCAAACTAGCCACAATATTTAACTAAGTCGAGCATTCACCATAATAATTGCATGAAACCCAAGTGGCATAACAATTCATTATCAAAACAAATACTCATGAACAGATACAAAAAGGCAATATTATAGGCAAGGTGGGCACAGCATATATTACTCTCTCGTGCAAAAGTTATTTACAAATGAGCTGAAAGCTCTTATTTATAGACATCAAAGGTGTAGGCAACCCTAAAATCACCTTGAGTCAACTATAGTCTTGCAATGCATGCAAGATCTTATTGCTAAACCCTAATAAAAGAAACTATACAGTTAACTGGAAAGCTACCATTAGTTAACCGATACAAACAATGCTAACTAGACATGTGCAACATGCACGTCCTTATTGAAAGAAAAGCTAACTGATAACTACCATCAATTAATTAACACTAACTAAGAGTCTCTCCTCTTGCGAAGATCTCTCCAAGAATGAAATAGGCGTGCCTAATGTCAACAAGAAAAACTCAAGAACTGACTTTGAGTCAACTGCTACTCGTGACTCATCCTCGTAAACAACTGTAGGATCTAACTGGACGTCTACTCTAAGTCCTCTCCATTTACCATCTCCTTCAGCAATTTATCGATGGTATCGTCATCTAGTACTCTGACGCTGTCCACGATGATTAATTGTTTGTCCAACTCTTTGTCTCCATCTTGGATTTCCCTCTGACTATCTCTAACCTCTGAGGTCACCTTCTTGAAACTGATAGTCAGCATTGAGAACTCCTCCAATTTGGACGCCTCTGGGTCTCCACCTAGGTTACCACGAACTAGCTCTTCGAACTTAGCCTAAACTGCCTCTAACTCGGCATATGTACCATCCTCATGTCGATAATGACATGGGATCTGGGTGATGTATTTGCTGATAAATCGAAGAGCTGTAACAACCTTCTCCTAAATCACGCCCATCTTAGCCAAAACTTTGTCATAGGTTTCCACTCTGCAAAGATACAACTCTCTCCAAGTGAAAACCTTCCTTTTATCCTCTGCTGCTTCAATGGCATCATAGGCACCTGCAAGCTATGATATCATAATCAGATCCTTCGGCTTACGCTCGGCTATGAAGATCTCGAGCTCCTGAATCCTCTGGTGAAGACTATGTGCGTCAACCCTCAACTGATACAACTCTGTAAGGAGGTGTCAACCAACAATGATGAAGTCCTCAATCCAGGTATCCAGCAGCTTTCCTTGATTAATCAAGTAGCGAATCCTCTGCTGATTTGCGGCGATCTCTCAAAGCTACGGGAGTAAAGGTGCTTGCCCCTCGTTTCCATGAAGCAAACTCAAGATGTACATGTGGAGCTGCCTGATTTCAGCTTTGAGAGCTGCCTTATCTTCACCGTCCTTCATGACACATTCCTCCAGATTACTCGCGACAACCCTGAATAGGCTTACGTCGGTGTGCCGAGTACTCTTACCTAGATTTGTCTTGACAAAGGTAAAGTCACCAACATTAATTTCATCTAAGTTCTTGCCTTCCGAAGGTGTAGCAACCTCTATGATGATCTCAGCTTCAGGATTCTTCTCAATGTTGACCTTCTTTCTGGCTCTCTTATTCAACCTGTTCTGATAAGGTTCATCGAACTCAGATAAGTCAAGCTCATATGAAGGCATATGCCTCTCTCTTCCCAATGACCTCTCGAGCCAAGATGAATAAGCAACATTATCCTCTTGAGGTGGAGTTGCTTCTACTGTGTCAGCCACTGGCGAATCCACTGGTATGAAGATCTCGTGTACTGGAGACTCAGGCTCCGAATCAATATCTATAGGAGACGACTACGGTGAGAAAGGTGGACCTGGAGATGACGAACCAGCCTCAACCTGATTTACTGGTTCTGCTGGAACTGCTAACTCTAACGGAACTACTGTCTCTACTGGAACTAGAAGTACTGGCTCTCTCTCAACCTGTTTCCTCTTGGTGATGCTCTTCCCTTTTGAATTCAACCCAATCTTAACCCCTTCAGGCGGCTTCAAGATAACCTTAACTCGAGGCTTCGCCCTAGAAGTAGAAGGCAAAGAAGAAATCACCACTGCTGGCGGCTCTGCAACTAGAATCACCCTTCGCTTCCGCTTTCTCTCAAGGAAGTACATGCTCGTTTTGATAACTGACCTGGACAAGTCTTTTACTGAAGTATTCACTGGGACATACCAATCAGGTTGGCGAAGTGGCTGGCGAGTGACTTGGTCCTTAACGAATGAATTGAGAAGTATCTCGCCATCATCATCAGACAAACCCTCCACATCCTCTGACAAGAAATCAGCAATCTATGGGAGAGTAAGCCTACAATAATGACGCCAACGCACCTCAAAGACATCCTCACAGTTGAACTAGAAGTCCTCAAGCGCTGCCAAATGTTAAATGTTTCGCTCCAACCTTGCTGAATAATGACCCAATGGATCATAGGTATGTCTCTAAGGAAAACACTCGAGCCGAAGTTTCTCTAACTCGTTCACCATTAGCATGCAATCGGTAGCTGTTTTGCACTTGTAAATACCCAACTCAAAAGGAAAGGTGAAAGTTGGCTTATGTCGATTGCGAAGGAAAGTGTGAACCTCGTGAGCTTGTCTCATGAACTCCATGAAAAGAACCTTGTCCGACGAGTACCTCGGTAGCATCAAAGGCTCTCCTGTATATCCACACACCCGGATATATGTGAAAGTAGGGAATTGGATGAACCAATCAAACCAACTCTCCATTGCTGATTGTGCCTTTGTGGAAATTCTAGCATGCATCTCGTTGTCTAAATCTTTGACTGTCCTCATAAGAAAGTGATCATTCACTGCTCTAAAGTCCTGTTCAACTTTCGAAAACTCCAACTGAGAGCAGTATTCATGCACTCGTTGAACGCCCAAAACTCCATTGGTCTTCAATAGTTTAAAGCTGCCTTGAAATGCAACCAAGTAAACTAGAAAGGTCACCATGTGGAATTCGTGTATTTTAAGGAACTATGTAATCTGCTGGTGAAGACACTCACTGATAAACATTGCCCAGTCAAAGGTTTCTTTTTTATCAATAACTCGAGAGATGAGGTAGAACATCCATGGTCTGAAAACGCTTGCATCTTTTGAACCTGCTAACCGATTGAGTAAAGTTATCAAAATGGCGATCTCATCCTTGAACTCACCACGCCCAATTTTCTTTGGCATGTTGGTTTTCTAAGCTTTTAACCATCGCAGAGCTACTTTCTTCTACGATTTGTCCTTGTCCTCCTCCCATATTCTGTCACAATCTGTAATGGATACTGCAAAATGATCTGAACGTAAAGGAATAGAAAAGCATTTTTCTACATCCCTCGATTTAAGGCTACAAACGACCCTTCCATCTGTCGACCTGATTTGTCTGGTAGACGAGTCATAATGCTTAACACAAGCAAGTATGAACTCAAGGTCAAAGACTGAGATGGGAATGGATGCCGCTGCAAGTATCCCTGAACACTCAAGGTTCCTGATTGTAGTACTGCTGGTACCCTCCAATGTATTTAGATTGATGACGGGATAAACATGACTCAAGTCAATATCAGTAGTTTTCAGAAAATTATGAAGAAAGACCTTTTTAGCCTTATAATCTATGGGATTATGCTACATTCTGAAAAACTAGATTTTTGACTGTAAAGTCGGGTATGTTTGGACAACTTTGAAAAAGGCTGAAAAAGCTCGGGGATAGCTAAAAATAGCAAATGGAAGTAAAAACATTCGAGAAAATTCTGAGATATGGGTTTTGTGCAAAATCAAATTCTAATACAACCCAGATCGTCAGAAATGCAAAAAAATGTGATTTAGGCTTGCATGCAAAAGGTTTTCGGTTGAGATTTGAACTGGCAGTTAGGAGCACTGGGGGCAATTTTTCCTGCGAAAATCTGGAACATGGGTTTTGTGTAGAATCGAATCCTAAGACAACCCAGATCGACAGATTTGCGAAAAAACGTGGTTTAGTCCCACATGCAAAGAAAATTTTGGAAAATAGCACAGTGCTCTAGAATAGAGGCAACTAGGCAATTTTCACAAAATAATCTAAGACATGGGTATTGTCGTTGATGCTGAAATACTCGAACCCAGATGATGCTATTCTGAAAAATTTGTCGTTTTCTTTGACATGCGAAGAATACCTAAGACGAGAATAGAGGAAAATAAGACAGAAGAATAGAAGTTTTTATTTGTTTGTTTTCTCTCTTCTTCTGTAGAAATTCGCCTATGCTTCAAGTAGATTTGATGAAACCTGCATGCAAATGGAAAACGAAGTCTGAAATATTCTTCTCCCGAACACTCTGAATCTGTAGATACGAAGAACACTAAAATCTGACACCTGTAGCACCTTCAGATCACTTTTATGCTCAAGAAAAGACGTTTCTTGTCAACTCTGATGAAGAATAATGGACGCCATAAGCAAAATATATAAGAAAATATCTTCTAAGGCATGTGAAGTGCATTCTATGTCTTGGAAATGGCGCTTGAAGTTCAACTGGACCTTCAAAACTCATGCATGGCCTATAATTGGCTTCAAAAACAGTTAACTGATGTTAGAACAAACCCTAATTAGGGCGCCAATTTGAAAAGTTCGGTTAACTGTGCATGCAAACTAATTTTATCCAGTTACAAACTAAAAATAAGTTCTAGCAGAAGTCGACTTGAAAAGAGTTTAACTGAAGATCTGAAAGTAGTTAACTAAAAACTCTCCTCATGCGCATTTCTATTTTTTAATCTAAAAGTCAACCTTTGACTTTAGGCGTTTTTCCATACTTACACTTTTCTGAAAATTTGAGTTTGAAAGCCTCAAACGGAGCTCACGTTTGACCACTGATTCTGATTGATTGTCAGGTCGGATCAACTGGCTGACAGTTTCGTTGAAGAGCAAGACCAAATTTGATAAAAAGACTCCTTGAAGCGACAACCCAAAATTCATCAATCTGAGGCCTCAAAAAGATGGACACCCCTAGCCTCCAGGGGAGCTTTTTGACCTCACAGAATATTTTCAAGCATCTTCCATCATTTTCACTGAGAATTTGACCTTATTTCACTTAACGTTTCCCGGAAACTAGCAAAACTTCAGAACGTGCTGACTGGCTCACTGTAGAGCAAACTGAATTCTGAGCAAGAGCTCCTGGAAGAGACTTCTCATAAAAACATCTTTTGACCTTCCTAAAACATGGGTGCCCCTGGCCTCCAGGGGCGCTTTTCCCAACTAGTGTTAGCCATTTTCACAACTGGCTAAAAACCACTAATCTTCTAGCTGCAGGCTACTGAGACATCCTCTAACCCGGCTGAGACAGGCAACGTAAAGTTGGAGCTAACACGAACAAGACGAGTATCTGAAATCATCAAACAAATTGAATCCAAGGCTCCAAAACCTTCCAGGGGTGCTTTTGACATTTCTGGACATTTCTAATCAAGTCTGGAACCTCAAGTTTGACCATTGACCACGACAACATGACAACTCTGAATCACTTGCTGATAGATGCGTTGCGAAGCTGGATCAAAATGGAAACAAACCTCCTGGGTGTCACTTGATCAGAAGACTTCTTTTTGACTCCAGACTTAGCCATTTTTATAGCATCTTCACCTCATCGAAAAACTCCTCTGAGACGAAGTAACTTTTTGGACAAAACTTGCCATAGAAACATCACCAAAGCATTTTAAGCTTAGCTTTCAACACCTGGCACCTAGCCATCTGCCATTGATGAGTTCAGAAAACCTAACTTCTCACTTGAAAAAATGAAAACTACCCACCAGGCTTAAACTGAGTTTTAACTGAATCCGACTTCACCATTGTGATCGTGAAGCAAAATAAGCCAATAAAAACAAATTTCAGCCAATTTTGACAAGTTTTAATTTTTAGGGCTTTGACCTAAAAATAGGGGTCCAAAAACCCTAATTTTCAAATTTTTCAAATTTTGTCAGTATCTCCGTGGCATCACACTCACTCAAAGCCCATACTTGAATTGCCCAAAAACCGTGTTTTGACATCATTTTTACAAGGTTTAGACCATTTTAAGCAAAATGCCTTAATGAAGCAAAAAAATTGGTTTGGATACAACAATGGCTACAGTACAAACTTTATAATATTTAAATGAGCAAAAAGGCAAATTAGGGATCGACCTTTTGAGAAGAGAATATAAGGAAGCCAAAGAAATTTTGATTCATTCTATTGAGCATTTGATAATTGTCTTTCATGATTTCTTTGGCGATTGGAGAAGAGAAGAAACCAAGGGTTTCTACATTTCCAAAGCTTCTCGGCATTGGAGAACGTTCACTCTTCAGTGTTTGTGCTTTCTGAGGTTGTGCAACATCAAATGAAGTTAGCCTGTGAGAGTTGGTTTCATTCAAAGATCAATATTGTGCATATTGGAGAAATTTGCAACATGCCTAGACAAACACAAAGGGAAAAATACAAGGGATAGTAGATTGTGGTTATGTCATATTTGTAATGAAAAATTTGATGGGAGCTACACAAGAGTCTATTCTCATCTTTTGGGTTATACAAGCCATGGCTTCAAGGTTTGTAAACTCATAAAAGACCATGAGAGGGTAGAATGTTATAGATTGCACATGGAGGCCGAAGGACAATCTGTGTGGTAGCCAATGCAAACAGAATCTGCACATTTAGCTATGCCTATGCCCTCTACGTTTGGTTATCCTAGTGTTGGTAATGGTAGTAGTAGTGCTTTTCATGTTTCCACAAGAGGGAAGAGGAATGGGATGTCCCTTGCTAGTTTGGATTGGATTTCTAGTAGGCTTATCAAAGTGAATCACAAATTTTTAGGAGAAAGCATACTCTCTTGCACTTCTAGGGTTTTTCACCCTAAAAGAGAAAGATCTTTCGATCCACAAAAACTTGGAGTTCAAAGCTTTGACACCATTGGAATGAGCCTTGCTGATTTAGACTCAAAAACCCTTCAATTATTCCCTTGGGAATTTTGTCAAACACTTTGCTTGCAACCTCCAACTTGCTGATAATTGTTTTCAGTTTGTTTTGTTTTGATGATTCTTGTGGCAATGATGTTTTGAATGCTTGGAAATGACTTCTAAAATGTCTATGCAAATCTCTAATATGAAAGTACAGCTCTTTTGTATTTTCAAATGCAAATACATGAAGTATAGATACAAAATGTATACCTACAGGCTACAGCAACTAGACATTTCAGCAAACACTTGGCATGCATCCATAATCAAGTACAATATAGCAAATGAATGCAATGCAGCTCCCTCTTATCATTAACTGAAATGTAACAAATGTTTACAATAACTTGCCAAGACTCTTGGCATACAAAATCACATATGCAACTGATATAGACTTAAGATGGCAGAGCCCTATCTTCAGATATAATTCTATTACAAACTGATATAGATGATTACAATGCATAGAATACCATAAAGAACCTGATTAGCAATGTGTCTCCAAATTGATGAAGAGATGGCAGCCTCAAACAAGCAAAATGAAGTCCTCTAACACAAAATCGAACCTCCTAATCATGCCGCCCCTGTTTCTGATTGCAGTCACAAAGAATAAATTGTAGCAGCCTTTAATCGTCCCTTTCAAGCACCAAACATCATCTCCATACCCTCAAGAATGAAGC
>CM021105.1:479643549-479667895 GCA_007115665.2 Sequoiadendron giganteum | reverse complement strand
TTGGAGGGTTCAACCCCCACTCAACTGAACTCCAACCCTGCAAGAGGCTTCAACCTTGATTTGATAGGCTCCAACCCCCACACAAATTGAGCTTCAACCCAGCAAGAGGCTCCAACCTAGTTAATTCTTCAATAGTGGTATAATAAACTCCTTCACCAAATCTGATCCAACTACAACTTCTCTTCCTTCTCAAATCTGAACACACACAATGCAATATTCTGATCACATTTCACACAATAAATCTTTCTCACACATCTGATCACAAATTACAAGTCTGATTCAAACACAAATATGATCCACACTCAAATGTTAACCTTCCTTCCCAAATCTGATCACTATCATGCACAATATCTCTCACAAATCTGATCCAATCTATGCACCAATTCTTTTCACACAACCGATCATAATCATGGCAATATTTTCACATAATTTTCTGCCTTACCATCTACACAAATTCACTTCACAATTTTCTCTTATTCTTCACATAAATTTGTTAGATATATTTGCATTTATCATTCATACATGGGCTGCATATGCACTCAAAACAAATCTGAATTATACTTCATATTTCTGCCCTTTTATCTCTTCTTTAATCTGCTCTTTTTCTCAGAAATAAATCAATGAATTGTTGTTTTTGGCTCCCACTTTTTCTTCTATTTATACAACATTATTTTTCCCAAGGGAGGCGTCTCTTATGAGGAGGGACAACTTGTCCAAAAGGAGGCGTCTCTTATGAGGAGGCGCTCATAATGAGGGGTTGACTCCTTTTAAGAAAATATAAATTTATTATTTTTAATTCCAAATGGGGTGCTTCTATATGGGTCAGCCTCATCCAAAATAATTACTACCATTTGTCTTATATGGAATCGCTGCTTTTATATAAATCATTGCCTTTGTAATATTGAGCCCTCCTTTTGTCTAATATATTTGCAGATTTTGTTATTTTCTTTAATCAGTATCTCTTATAATATAAATCACTGCTTTTGGAGTTTTTCGACAATCTCAATCACATATAATTATCTGACTTGGAGGCGTCTCTTATGAGGAGGCGCTCATAATGAGGGGTCGACTCCTTTTAAGAAAATATAAATTTATTATTTTTAATTCCAAATGGGGTGCTTCTATATGGGTCAGCCTCATCCAAAATAATTACTACCATTTGTCTTATATGGAATTGCTGCTTTTATATAAATCATTGCCTTTGTAATATTGAGCACTCCTTTTGTCTAATATATTTGCAGATTTTGTTATTTTCTTTAATCAGTATCTCTTATAATATAAATCACTGCTTTTGGAGTTTTTCGACAATCTCAATCACATATAATTATCTGACTTGGAATATAAACATTTTTATAATAAAGTCCACCACCTTTGTAAATATCTTCATCGCTGTTTTTAATCACTGCCTTTAGATCGATGTATATCAGTTAGACATCCACACTTTAATTTGGGCGATAATATTCATTTATATATGCTTTGGTCTCTTGATTTCATTTAGCGATTAGTGGCCTTTGGCCTTTATTGATCACACGTATTTGACACAATCTCGCCTATGCACCTTTGACATCAATGACACTAATCTTGTTCATGCAACTTCAATGACAACATGTTCTTATACTCTCGTCTGTTCATGACTATCTTCTTAATCTTAATGAATGTGTATACACCTTTGACATCAATGACAAACATTCCAACAACATGCATATATATCTAAAACTAAAGTCCCAACAAACCTTAAGGATTACAATCCAAAAAACAATCTTCTACAGATCTACAAAAAACTGTAGATTTTAAATAGAAAATCTAAAAAACCAACCATGCAAATCTGAATCCATTGACACATCCAAAACTTTTGCAATTTGCAACCACAAGATTCACGTTCTAAATGCTTGAATATCACAAATTTGGAACATGCAAATCTAAACACACCATAAATCTGCAACATGCAAGTATATGCATCCAAAGGACCAAGGGGCTATACATGAACTCCAAGTCACCATATGACCAATTCCACAACCCCCACCAAGTACATGCATCCAAAAGGACTAGGGGGCTAAAAAATAGCTCCAAGTCACCACATGACCAACTCCACAACCTCCACATAACCAAGGATTTATCCCAAACCAAAGCTCTAGGTCACCATATGACTATTTCCAATTGTATGATAATGGGGTTTAGACTTTGTAGGTCCTATCAACCCACGTTCCAGTAAGGGGCATGTTTATGTCCTTACAGCTACAGATTATTTCACGAAATGGGTTGAGGATATTCCGACCAAGCAGGCTACCTCGAAAGTTGTGTGCGACTTTTTGAAGGAGAATATTATTTCATGCTTTGGGGTACCACGCAAAATTGTGACGGACAATGCAACAAGTTTCTCATCTGAGGAACTACTGGAACTTTGTTTTGATCACGGCATCACTTTGTCACACTCATCAGATTATTACCCTCAGGGTAAAGGACAAGCCGAGTCATCAAATAAGAACATCGTCACAATCATACGCAAGTTAGTTGATTCCAATCAACGAACTTGGCACAAAAGACTCTATGATGCTCTCTGGGCTGACAGAATTACTCCCAAGAGAGCCATTGGCACTTCACCCTTTATTATCATGTATGGTACAGAGGCTATGCTACCTATTACATTGGATTCGTCCGCTTTGCAGCTGGCATCCACAATGGAGGGTGGTGAGTTCAAAGATCCAATTGAGAAGCGCATCCTGTACTTGATGAAGTTGGAGGAAGAAAGGGTGGAGGTAGTTGATAGAATCACTCAGCATCAGGAGCAAGTGAAGAAGATTTTCGATAAGAAGGCTCGTTAGCGAGACTTCAAGATCGGAGATGAAGTCCTATTATGGGACAAGAGACATGAGCCTAAGGGAATGCATGGAAAATTTGATTCCTTGTGGCTGGGTTGTCCAAGATCCACTAGTTCGCAGGAGAGAATTCCTACATTCTCTCACACTTGGATGGAAGGCTCTTCCTGTTGCCATACAACGGGCAATATCTAAAGCATTTCATTCCTTTGGGGATGGAGTGATTTTTCCTTTCTATTTTTCATAATGTGTTTCCCCTTTCCGTAATGTGAATGTTATGTCGTGATGTTTTTCCCTATCCTATGAAGTTTTTGTCGTGTTTTAGGTGATTAGGCAATTTTGTTTTAGGCGATTTTAGGGAAAGTTCCAACAAATAGGTGATTACGAAATGATCCTGACTCTATTGCCCAACTAATACGACACTAGTCTATGCTTAAAAGTCCAGAGATTCTTGGTTCTCCTATGCCATAAGTATCCGACATGGTCCCCAGACAAAGCCAATTGTAATGCCCAAAATTAAAATCTTTGCTTCATTAAGGCATTTTGAAAAATAGGTTCAAGTCTTGTAAAAATTGTTATCAAATTTTTATTTTTTTTAATTTCAAAAATTCTATTTTTTAGAAATTTTTAAAAATAGAATTTCTAAACATAGACTTGAATTAGGGTTTTTTGGGTTTGTTGTCAAATGGATGCTGGCAAAATTTTCTAAAAATAGAATCTTTGCATGGAGGGCTCAACTAATTTGGATTTGTTGATAATACGTCCTAATCATGCTCGTCCAGTCAAAATCGTCAAAAGGTTAGTTTTTCTCTGGTGGGTCTATTTCGCTTTTTCAAAAGATAAATCAAGACCTCTGAGGTCATCAATGGAGGATGGCCAGCTGCCAGGTGTCAGATTCAAAGTCTCGAAAGCTACACAAATCGATCAACGGTGAACTCAAGAAAAACGGTCAACAGAGGAGGGGAATCTAAAAATAGCAAATCTATAAAAAATATTTTGTCTGGAGGAAAAAGGCGCCTTATTTCAAGGTAGGCGCCTAGCAGTCAATGCCTTAGCCAATTTTTCAATTTTTGTAGATCATGCACGCACAACGGTAAACACAGTCAATGTGTTAGCAAAGGTGGTCAATGCAATCAACAAAGGTGGTGAACGGCTAATGAGGAGATTTGAAAATCTTGAAACATAATCTAACTCTAGAGAAGTTGGGTGCCTTATTTCAAGGATGTCACCCAAGATCTCATACCTTCGAATTTTTTGTCGTTTTTTCAAAAAACGTGCAATTTGACTCTTTAGCCCAATTCAAATCCAGTCAAATGCAGTCAAAAGCAGCTTTAGAGTTGGGAAAGCTGGAAATCATCTCAAATATGTTCAGGATCTTCAATGAATCCATCATCCAACACAGACGATCTATCGAACAATAGGAAATGTAGATCAGACATAGGCGAAAACATGGAAAATGAAGAAAGTCAAAGGAAAAGTTGAAATTACAAAAATTTGTCTAAGTTTGGAAGTTTTGGGCGCCTTATTTCAAGGAGGGCACCTTTATTGCCAACACTTAGAATATCTTTCGTCCGTTCAAAAAATTTGTCTAAACGCTTCCGCCAGCCCTATTCCGACTTTCGCAGAATCAATCAAATGCAGCAACGAAGGATAGCAAAAGGTACCATTCAACTTAGATATGATCAAGCTTGCCAAAATAACTAACTTTCAGTATCTACCATTCACCAACTGGCAAGAAACGACATCCAAATAGGGGTCACCAGCTACACGCAAAACGAAGCACAATAAAAGTTGAAAATGTCAAAAAAATGGCTAAGGCAAGGGAAGGTGGGCACCTTATTTCAAGGAGGGTGCCCAAGTGTTCAACACTTAGAATATTTTTTGATCCCAACACGTTTTCTTCCATTTCGATCTCCGTCAGCAACTTCTGAGGTATACAATTACGATCAGATGACATCGGATGCCAGTATAAAGCTGGGGATCACTTCAGGAGTGGTCAAAGATGAGATTTCCATGGTCAAACAGAGATTATCAGTCAACAATACCAATTTGACGGATCGTCAAAGTCAATAGCAGGCTTCAACGGAGGCAAAAGCGAGTGAAAATTGAAAATAATGAAAATTTATCTAACTTTGGAGAAGTTGGGCACCTTATTTCAAGGAAGGTGCCCAAGTCATCTCCACTTAGAAAAAAATTCGAACACATCCTCATATGCATGCTTTTTGCCGCCCTATTTTTTAGGAATTCTCCGTGTTGATGCAAACTAAGTCAAATATTTTTGCATGATAGGCTCCAAAAAAATAGGGTTTTGCAAGAAAACGTTTTTCATCTCCAAAACCTATTTAAGAAAGCTTTTAGTATTCATTTTTCATAATTTACAGGTTGGCTTTCAGAGGAAGAAACATAAAATTTTCTTCTCATCAAGATTTGGAGGCTCAAACGAAGTGATTTTTCAGCGTTCGTGGATTCGAGATTGGGAAGCACATAAGCACACTTTTTCATGGTCTACTTTTCTAGGGCAGCACTTTTCAGAAACAGGTGGTCAAAATTTTCAACTTTCATCAATCGAGCTCTACTTGTTCTTCATTCCTCTTGAAGATTGGAAAATTTTATAATTTTCAAGAGAATCTACTTTTTCACGCATGTTCAAGAAATCCTCAAAGTTTTCAAAATTTGGCGATCTAGGTCTCTTCAAAACGAGATTGTCTACAAAACCCAGACCCTAGATTTTTTGGAAAATTTGCATGTCGGCCCTAATATTTAGGAAATCTTGCATGATCTTGAAAAACTCAATTTTTTTCAAATCTAACGATCTGGGTCTCTTCAGAACGAAATTGTCTACAAAACCCAAACCTCGGCTTTTTTACCGAAAATATGCCTTTTTCTAAAGAAAAATCAGCAATCTATTTTTAGCTCTTGCGCAAAACTTTTCCGAACATAGGTGTGTTTGCAGTCAAAAGTCAAGTTTTTAGACATGCAGTACTCTCCAACAGAAATCAAGATGAAATCAATGTCACTCCATGATTTCCTGAGAACATTCGAAACAGCGCAAGAAACATTGCAATCAAGAATCTTGATCATTTTGGTTTGCTTGCAACAGCTTCTATCCCCATCTCAATGCAAAGCCTTGAATTCGTAATTGCTTGTGTCAAGCATTACAATTCAACTTCACGAGAAATCATATCAGCAGATGGGTGTATTATTTGCAGCCTCACGCCGAAAGATATTGAGAAGTGTTTTGCAATACCACCATGGATGGAAAACTTCTTCATCGAGCTATTGAAGAATGTGAAAAGGTGTGGTATGCGCAAAAGGACAAGTGTCGGAAAAAGAATAGTAATATATATTATCATGGATATCATGATGTTTACTAATGATTAGTAATATAAATTATCATGGCTTATGATTTATTGTCAATTTATAGTGACTAATATTGTGTGAAAGGCCTAAACCAAGATTTATCTTATAAAGGATAATTTAATTGGTAATTTCATTATTCTTAAATATATTGCATTTCTTATTTTGGTTGGAATTGTGGTTTTAGGGCAAAATATAAAGATATTCCAACAGGGGACATTACAAAAGTATCTTTATACTAAAGAAAAAATTCAAATGTAGCATCCTTGAGTATAGGATCCCAATCATCTCCTACCATAATCATCTTAAAGTTGCCTTCTTCTCCTAGGTTTAGTTTTCTTATTGACAGTTCCTCATACTTTATTGCCTTGTCTCATTCAAAGTTATGTGCCAGTGTGTCATCCATTTTGGCAACTCCTTCCTTGTACTCCTCGTACTCTAGAGGGAACATACGTCTTGTTGTCGCCTAACAATTTTCTTCCTCTTCTCCAATTTCTCCAATTTGTATCATATTACAATCCTATTGGAACACTTCATAATCTTCTAGCTACCAATGAAAGAGCCCGCTTAAAGAGCTAGTTTCATCTTCTGAACAATGTTGAAGGTCAAGTACTCCATCATTTGGCTCTGTGGGACCTCTCTCTTCTTCTGCCCATGTTTCCCCTGCATCCGAGTTAAATCAGAGAAAGTGATTTCTTCACTCACTACCTAATTTCTCAAGTCTATAATGTAGTTTCTTCCTTTGTTTTATATTGACAAGGTATTCTTCTTCCAATATGATCAGCCTTGGCTGCTATCAACCATCCTCTACCCAATAGTTCATCATAAGCTTTTTTCTCTAAAGGAACAACCACAAAGTTCAGAAGAATTTTTTGACTACCAATTTGAAATGCCCCGAAATTGTAACACTGAAATGTAAAGTATAAATAACACAATAAAATAAATATCAAAATATAAATATAAATAATTACCATTTAAATACTATAATTATCATAAGATAATATTATAATTATATAACAATATAAATATTAAAAACAAAGTAAATATATACCATATCAATATAAAATATATACATAATAAATATAAAATAATACAAAATAAGAATATAATTACAAGCAGCGATAGAACAGTAATGATTACCAACAAATATATATTAAGGTGCAGCAATATATGATTCATATTAAAAACAGCGATTATCCTTGATGAAGCAACAGGGTTTATTAAACAATGCAGCAATTACCAAGTCATAAGCCAGCGATTATCCTTGATGAAGCAACAGGGTTTATTAAACAATGCAGCAATTACCAAGTCATAAGCCAGCGATTAAAGTAGAAGACAGCAATTAAAATGTCTAACAAGGCAGCGATTATTTATCCTCAAAGGGCAGCGGTCAGCTTTGTTAATAAAGAAATGTGACCACTTCAACGGATGCCTCTTTCAAAGATGTGTCTCCTCATTGAGACATGAATATATAAGTAGTATAAGAAGTATGGGGATCGAGGAAAGGAATGGTATGGGATGGGATGTGAATAAAGAGAAAGGGAATAAAACAGTTAGCAGCAGTATGTATGTTAATTCCGATTCATGTTTTATTGAATATAATAATGATCATAGTTTATTTTAATACAGGGATGGTTATAGTAAGTTTAATATTATTATAAATATAGATATATATACATGTGGAATATATATATATATGTCAAAGTAATTATTGCAAATTGAAGTCAATTAGAAATAATGATATATAATATAGGATATATAAATATTAGTTACGATTGTGCACTAATGATGCTCGCAATAATTATTGAATATTATACGTATTTATGGTTCTTTAATATAAATGTGGAGAGATTGTATATATATACTATCTATTGTCATTACCCTCGTGATATGCTCTAATTCCTATGTCTATATACCCTGTTAATATGTATGTCTATAGCCCATCATTTGTTTATATTATGATATCCATGTTCCACCATGGTGGGAAAGAAAAATTACAAAGGGGAATTCATGCAATGGAGCCTCCTAGATACGCCACCTGGTTATGGGACATGATGAGCCCACAAGGGCCAAGGGGGTACTGCCTCCTGGGTTATCTGAGGGTATTGCCCTTGGGTCTAGGCTGGTCTCAACTAGATACGCCACTCGAGGATGGGACGTAATGAGCCCACACAAGCTAGAGGAGTTCTGCCTCTAGGGTTATCCGAGGGTGCTGCCTCTGGGTCTAGTTCAATCATGGGATTAACCATTGTAATCCTACCTTCCTACCATGATGTAACATGAGGGGAGGATCAATTATGGGAAATGTCGGTTATGATGCTTAATATAGATTTACTTATACTTAATTCTAATGCCCAATATGGAGCATTAATTGTTAGGCTATTTTAGAGATGGATTTATGACTTACTCGTAAGGACTAAACCAATTCAAAGTATCCTCTAGGGACCCTTCGCTTGGGAAATTGATAATTTGGGAAAGATTTAGGGTTATCCCAAAAAGGGACATTACACAATTGTTACCTTTTGTGCCATTAAGGCTCCAAATAGTTTGATCCCATGCTAGTTTGCTCCTACCAATTAGAATGTCGACAACCAAAGGGTTGGTTTCCCCAACATTTTCATGTGTCTTCTGGAAATATGTTTACTCTGGATCCACCATCAACAATTGTGTTTTTCAAACTTTTCCGTAGGATTTGCATATGTATGAAAATTAGTTTCTTTCCCATATTTATTGCTAACAGCATCGGATCAATGAATTTCTTTTCATGAAATAGTGGTTCTATTATTATATCTGCATTTTTGTCTACACCATTTATTTCCTAACTTTGATTTTGGCCATTCTCCACTGTATTGGTGATTTCCACTCTCAATTGTGGCATACTTTGCAAAATATCTGCCATTCTTACTAGTACAATGGCTTGTACTTTGTAGCACCTGCCTTGCAATGTTTTTATCAAATCCAAACCATGTAGAACTTTCTTTTTCATTGGAACTCCTTCGTTCCTTTTAAATGGCTTGTTCTACTTCCAACTTTGCTTCTCAAAGCCTTTCTTTCTTTGTGCAAGGATTTGGATATGTAGTCTTTTTGGTTTGTGCTCAGGTGACAACCAGAATTGCCTTATCTTGTTCTTTTGCATTGATCATATTAATGTTGCCTTTTTTTGTTTTGGGCAGTTTGTGTCTCCATGGTTGCCTGGACCAAACCATTTGCATAGCATCCCTGCCTTATTCTATTACTTTGGAACTCTTTGGCGAAATGCCCCCATTCATTACATTGACGACATTGTATCACAAGTCATCCTTTTACATCATATTGGATTCGGCTTCTCACCCCACTGTTATTGTTGTCTATTGATATTCCCTCTTCTATTTTGGTACCCACCAAGTGATGCATTTTTGTTATTGTTATTCTATTGTTTTGGCGATGTGTTTGGTGGGGTAGATTGTTCAACTTGTGTAAAGAGCATTTGTGTGCTTCTTGTTTTTTAATTGTATGGAGATTTATTGATAGGGTGTCTTTGAAGTTGGAAGATATCACAAAATAATTTCTTAGGACGATTTATTTTAATATGACCCTTGTTTTCGCATTTTGTGCACCATAGATCCTTGTTTTCCTTAGTGGCCTCTTTTTCAAACTTCAATTCTTCCATCATTCTCATCATGTCCTTCCTTAGGGCTTGGATAGTTTTAGATTCATTATCACTACTGTCATTTGAACTCTCATCTTCTTCTATCTTCATTTTCCCTCAGGAGGACATTTTAGCCTTTCTCTCTATGTCCATTGCTCGATTATAAGCATCAACATATAAGGAGAGTGGCACTACTTTTATCTTTTTCCTTAGGAAGGAAGTAGACCTTCAATAAACCACTACTTTTTAAGACCATCGGCCAATTGATTTTCCAATTTTACCAAGAGTTCTTTGAGCCTACAATTGTAAACTCTTACATTTTCATGCTTCCCTTGCTTTGTATTGTAGATTTCTGCTACAATCTCATTGTCATCTCGAAGAAGTTTGAATTCTTCTTCAAATCCTTTACTTAACAAGTCCCATGTAGCTTTGGCGGTTGCTTTGAGCTTCATGTACCAATCTATCGCTATGCCCCTCAAGGTTGTTGGAAATGATCTTAGCCAGTAAGAACTACTTCCTAGCCATTGGCTATCCAAATTGTTTCACAAGTTTTACAATGCCATACAAGATCCTCCAATCCGTTACCTGTAAAATTCAAGAGTTTCTACCTCTCCATGTTCCAACTTGCTAGGGGAATCACATCTTTCTTCCCTAACGCAACCTTTGTGGATGGAATCTGGTTGGGGAGTTTTGATTCGTGCATTTGAATGCTTCTCTTGCACTCTTGGCCACGTAAGAATCCTCTACTTGTCCTATCTCAACATTTTGCAAGCTCGGGTTGCCCTCAAAATCTTTCCTTTGCTCCCTTTGTCTTGGATTTTTAGGCTCAGATACTCTTCTAGAAGTAGTAATTCTTCAATGCAGTGGATGTTGTTTTCGTATGTTTCTGAAAGTGAGTCCATGGACTCTCCCCCCTACTCTTCTTCCTCTAGTGGTGATTGTACTAATGATTTTTCGGCTTGCTCGACGAGGTCCACGTACACTTCGTCGAGGAGGGGCAAGTACCTTGCTATTTCTTCCCAATCTACCCTTTTGCATTCTCTTGTTGTGGAAGGTTCTTTCTCTTCCCAACTACGACTCCAACTCAAACTTCAACTTTTACTTCATTCTCACGATGGACTTGAACTTTTGGTTAATAACATTTCAATTTCTTCAATTATTCCCTTCAATCTTCTTCATTTCCTTTGTTCCCTTATTCTCAAGGACCATCTAACTTTTTGTTCTAATGGCTTGTGACCACTTTGTAATATTTTCCTATCCTTGTTCGAATATGAGGGCATTAATTCCTAGAGATACGTCGTCAATCAATGCTATTCTCTTCTTGCAATTGGTTCCTTTCCACATAGTATTGGAGTATTTGTTGACTACATTATTTTTGTTCTTTTTTCATGCACAAATCTTGTCAAATTAAAAAATGTCGTGTGAGGAGTCTTGGAAGATGGTTCAAGAGGTGATCTACTTCTTTGTTTACTTGCAAGTTATCCCAAATTGCATCCTATGTTATTTGTTTCCTCACAACTTCCTTCCATACGTGATCCTTGATGGATATGTCCCACAAATTTAGGAGATCTTGTGCAAGGTCATCTTCTCTTTATTTGTTAGATTTGCATTGGTTCTTCCACTAGCTGCCCAATTTATATGGCCATTTTCACAACCGTAACTTTGTACTTGACCTAACTTCTTGTAGGAAACAACACCAAATTTTTACTTCCCAATTCAATATGCTTTGAATATAATTGAGTAAATAAGATAGATGAATACCAATAACTATAAGAAACTCATACCAATAATTGCATAAATATGTCACATTGTAATTCATTTGTATGCACTTATACAATTGCACTTCAAGGAACCCTCATAACATGCAGTCCCCTTTCTCAAGTACAATAGGAGTAAATAAAATTAGCCAATAGTTGTTGAGAAATTCCAACCGTCGGTAGCTACCAAGAGCAACCACTTACAATCCATAAAAATAAACTAATACTACCAACTAGAATATAAATAAAATTTAACTAATAGGAATATTTCTCTAACTACATCATGTAGTGGGTACTATTTGAATCCCAAGTTTTTCTTCTCTAATAATTTCACAAATGTTTTAATGAGAAGATTTTGAAGGGCCTGTCAACATGCATTGGGAGTATGATAACCACGGTTGAGATTAGAGACCTCATTATTTCAATGTTGCACAATTGCAAGCAAGCTAGGGAGAAGTTTTTTCTTTTCCACTAGCTATCTAAAGGAGATCCACTCAAACACCAAGCACCAAAAATTACAGTTTTTACTAATGTTTTACAAGCAAAAAATTACAATTATTAATATTGCTTACAAACTTTTGAATATATTATTTGCAAGTTCTTGGTGAGAAGATTGGGGTGGAAATACCCCCAAATCTTCAAAATCTAGGCCTCCAAATTTTGTCTCAAACTTGTAGTGCTTTTAGATGTGAACACAATTGGAGTTTGTTTGAGGTCATTCAGACAAAGAAGCATAATAAGTTGACTCAACTATGCCTCAATGACCCAATTTTTGTGCAACTCAACCTTCAACTTCACACAAGAAAGGTAGAGTACACATCTGCACAAGAGCTTATAGACTTTCATGATATTGATTCCTACAACAACTGGACTGCGCAAGATGAGGTGACCCCCATTCATAGAGGGAAATTTGTTGATTTGAAGAGGCAAGTTGTGAAGGGTGTAGATGTAATAGAGTCAAGAGAGTTTGGAGAGAATGGCATCATGACAAATGATTTCCAACATGAGGCAAAGGAGTCATTAATTCCATCAACTAGTAAAGTGAAGCCACAACCTTCTAGGCTAAGCGAGGAGCCATAGACAAGTGCAAAGAGTAGATCCTCACACTCTCCCCATTTTTTCACTAGAAAAAGAAAGAGGAAATTGCAAATGATTGCAATTTGTAACTTGCATGGATATCATATGCAATTTATGATGATGACTTTCAAAGACAATCATCATAAATTCATAATAGTTATCAACTAGCTGCTATATTCGCTGGACAATGCAATTTTGTACACTATTGGTATTCAAATCTAGTAGAAAACACTTCAACATTTTACAGACTCATTTGATACATTTTATAACTGTATTTTGAATAAAATTAGTCCTTTTAAGAAATTTAAGTTGCCAAGTTTTTGCCAAGTCAAAAAAATTTGGTCTGTTGAGTCGGAGTGTGCAAACTATAGTCAACATCTTGTGATGGACAGTGATTCATAATTGTGATATGAAGTATACAATCTAGAAAGTTTTCCAATTGGAAGTTGGAAAGACTTAGGTTGGAGGTCACCTCTCTAATTAAGAAAATTGAAGATGTTTGTTTCCTACATATCAGACAAAATGGTTACAAAGTTGCAGATTGGCTGGCCAACATCAGTTTGGATCCAAATTTTAGTAACTTCCAAGGAGACAATAAAAATATTGAATATAACTCAGGTTTTACTTCTCTCCACCAACTTGTGGAAGATAAAAAAGAACAATTTTAACTCCCTTATTGTTTGGCCTTTCTATGTTTTGGTTTTGAAGAGTTTTCCCTGGATTGCAACCTAAATGTGCATTTACACAATACTTAATTTACAAAATGCATATATGCCATTGTGAGAACTGAATAGGAAATTACTAAAACAATTATAAAAAAAGAAAACAAATTACAGAAAGCAGGCAGAGAAAGGAAATCCTTATAAATTGCTACAGAAACAAGACAGATTAAAAGACTTGTGAGCACTAAAGGGTACATGATACAACAATAAAATGAAAAGTGTCTAGGAGACAGTAAGAGTACCTTCAATACCATGAGTTATATAGAAAGTAATCCAAGTGTCTCATTGAAATTTGAGCTGGCCTTCCTACCTTGGAGCAGCATGGCAGATGCAGGGCAATTCTCTTTGAAATGCTATCTGTAGGTCTGACTGCTATTTTTCAGCTGCCAATACATATGAGGTGAGACAAATAAATAAATTGGGTCACACTCATACACATTTTCAGGGGGGAAGAGAAACAGAAAGTTTAAATCACGGCTCACTGTTTCTCTGTGAGCAATACATAATCATCGGGATTAAAGCTGTAGTTTTCCAACCCTCAACCACAATGAAGCAAATAGAGACAGACAATATAGTAGTGACTGATCAGCCACACCCTTCATGTAAAACTGGCATTAACCAAGTATTACTTGATAAATGAAAGTCCTGAGAAGTCATAAATGGAAGTTCAATTCAAACCTTATGTTTCCTGGTTAGAATTTTGCATAGTAGCTGTTGATCTTTGTTGCTGCTTCTTTAAATCATCGTACCAATTGTATCTAATAAATGCCTGAAACTAGAAATAAGGTGCAAAGCAAACCAACATTATTGAAATTCAAAATTAGTAAAGGTCGTTGTGAGGCTATTTTGCATTGCAATAGCAGGGTTTCAAATAGTTTTTTTCACTGTTATGAATTGTGATAATTGGCAATAGCCACCTCTTCTGAGAATGCATGTGCTTATAAATGCAAGGGGAATTATTGACATATTTCTGAATGGGATCGGTGGTCAAGGTTACATGATTGATACTTCTTCTAGTCACCCAGCTTGAGGATTTCTATCAGTTTATTTATACAGCCTAATGGACAGATACTCATTTTCAGTTTGAAATTGAGTCTCTCCATCTTATTTTGGTATACATCATAGTCCACAGCCAAATGTCCTTCATTTGAAATATCAAACAAGAAACAAAAGCATCCATTTGATCAATGGCCAATATTCAACCAAACATCCACAGTAACCAGCTATTATACAGTTGTGGACCTTGTATACAAGGATAATCATTTCATTTCCAAACCATCTGTTTGTCCTAGAAGGAAAATTTATAAAACCCATAGTTACCTGATTCCCATAGTGCTTTGTAATGTAGATAGCTTCCACAAAGAAAAAGTGCACCTGTAATAGGTCACTTCATTGACAGATATTTTAAGATATGATTCGCCTGCTTATTTGCAAGGTTTTTTAAGATTTGTTGAAAATTATGAATGTTGATTTAGCATTGGCATGCCCTTAATTAATATATCTGGTCTATATCATACCAAAGAATGATTCTCCTAACCGGCAACGTACAGCTTCTAGAATTTAACTGAAAATATGTAAATCCATGTTGGCAGCAGAATGCATAACCTATTGCTTACAAGCAGAAATGTCATACCGAAATCACATCAGCAGATATTAATTCACAAAAGTGTGAGAAGCTAAAGAATAAATCCATACAACGGCATATGAAATTGTTGGGAATTGCAGAACATACGTCTAGAGGGAACAGAAAAGTCCCATAATGAAATAGGGAAGTAGATAAAATTGTTCGCAGATTACACGTAACATTGTTAGAAATTGCAATCCACCCTTCTTGATACATCTGAAAATCCCATCATGAAATGGGAAGCATCTCAGTAGAAGATCAGCTCACCGACGGGCCAGGAGAATATTTCGGTTTGATTCATATCCTGTACAAAAATTTCAACGTGTTTAGAGCCAGAGTCATTGTTCGCTAGCACCTCAACCGCGGTATGGCTTGAGGGGTTGTCAAAAACTGATATCCCCACATCTAGTGAGATCCTAAAAGCCCCATTATAAAAAGGGCGAATAGCTTAGTGGCAAAAACGCTCACCAGCTGAGAAAAGTCCTAAGAACACTCTTAACATAATCTTCACAAATGCAGAAAAATTCTGGCTCTATTCACAACCCACAAATTAAAGAGTCCTTGAAAGCTCATTCTCTACGAAGGCATATGATACACATATTCAATCTAATTAACTTTGATAGAAATTTCCATTAAATGATGAGCCAGTACACAGATTCGATGCATATTATATCAACTTTTGAGTCTGGCATCAATAAAATGTTCAAAATCATCTGGGTATACTTTAGAATGCAGAAACAAGGTATAATCTCGAAGTATATATTCAATGTATATAGTACCCGAGAAAAATGTCATTAGAATGTCCATTGCAAAACACCAAAAGACCATAAGAATATAAGGCAACGTAGCTTGATTCAGAATTTATAATTTTTCTAAACCATAGAAACACAGTGGCAGCTAAATTCCTTGAGAGTTTAAGAGTCAGAAAAAATGTTCCATAACATGCCCAATAAAAAAGAATACCAAACTGAAAACAAAAAAAACAGCAGGGGCGGAATCTGACAAGCTTCCATGCATAACTATCTGGATAATAAAAAAGCTTCCCCACCACCCAATTCATGAAGCTTACAAAACATATCTGAAAACATACCAAACATTCAGTGGCTTCTTCTGCAAGCTTGCTAGTTTCTATGGTCTTTCATCAACTTTCTGCAAGGCTGTTAGTTTCTAATTCATTCGAAAAGACGTGGGTGATAATAATGTTAACATAGGGTGTGTTTCCATTCCACTTTCTTTTCTTAGTAAACTTCCGGGTAGTACGTACAACCTTAGAGATTATAATTGAGTAGATTGAAGTTACTCCAAATGCTGGTGTATGGACTTCCGTCTGGTGAATTCCGCACAAAAGCGGAGGTGCGGCTGTTTTTGGGTGCCCTCCAATGGTATGGGTTAACTTGCCAAACAAATTAAATTCTTGTCTTATGAAAATCAATTTCCGTTGTGCGAAAATTTTGAATCTTGCCATGAGCATAATTTTGCATAGTTGTGATAGTAGGGGAAAAGATCCAATTGCCATCCACGATATTCGTTCACTCCATGCTCACCTAATCCCCCAATAACCGTTTATATTTTAGTCATTACATTATTTTATTTATGCCAATAAAAATTTACACATGACATCAATACATGTTCACTACTAAATGTGTAGCTAACCAATAAAACAAAAACAAATCTAAACATTTATTGGTACATATATGTTTTGAACACAAGACAAGTTGCAAAAATAAAATATTATTTGCATTTATTTAATTACATTGATGTTTACAATTACCACTCTATACAAGTGGCTCAAAGTTTCAACTACATTGTATATAAATGTATATTTGAACAATTAATGGTGCACAATTTCAAATTGTATAAACCTTTATGAATACTAATGGTGCACATTTTGACATAATAACAAACATTGATCAGCTTTATGAGCTATCAATTGCACATTCACCCACACTTCCTATCACATCTTCATGTATTAGCTCCATCAACTTTTGTACCTGCACACACAGTTAATGGTGTAAGGCTCCCTAATAAACCAAAAACATATTATAATTCATATAAATGATTGAATTTATGCAAGCCACTTATTTTATCTATTAAACCAAATATAAAATTGATTTCCTGAAGGCCACGACAGAACTCAGGCATAAATGGCCACTACAAAATGAAATGACAAATTGTTTCCCACAAAAAATTCAAATTTGAAATTCAACAACCACAATTCAACGCATTCGAATTTGAAATTCAACCACCATAATTCAATGCATTCAATTTACACATTAGAATGATTTTATAAGAGGGAATTTCCAGGGTCGTTTTCATTACGAATTATCCTCTACTTTCACTTAATATCCTCTACAAAATTCAGAGCTTTCTAAGGCAATTTCTGCACATTCCTCTTTAAAGGGAGCTTACTCAGGTCGGTACACCTAGAATAGGTAAATTCATGTTTTTATTTATCAGTTTGTTGTTTTACATTTATTTTATCTGTTTCATTATTCAAGATACTATTTTATATTTATGTACTCAATGTTTACATTATTTTCCAGGTATATTGTTTTACATTTATGTTGTCTGGTCCATTATTCAATATTTTGTTTTACATTTACATACTCAATGTTTACATTATTTTCAGGCAATATGTTTTGCATTTATGTTGCCTATTTCATTATTCAATATACTCTTTTATATTTACATACTTAGTGTTTACATTCTTTTCAGGCATACAAATTATTTTGTTTTTAGTCAGTTGTTTAACTTAGCATTTTCCATTATTTAATCATATCATAGTTACATTTTTTTCACCTGCATTCATCATAAATCAAGATAATAACAACAACATTACCCATTTTGTAATCATACCACGGTTATATTCTGAATCCCTCTTTACTAATCATGAAGTTTAATAGGTTTACAGTTTTTGTCTTAATTTATTGAGCAGTTTATGGATGACAATTTGCAGAAATATATATATATATATATAGTCATGCCATGTAGGGTTTCATCATATCAGATTGTATATATATATACATACAATCTAATAAGAATATAACGTTCTCTGCAAATACAATGATATATTCTTATCAGATTGTATACATATATATATATATATATATATATATACAATCTCATAAGAATATATCATTCTCTGTAAATACAATGATATATTCTTATCATAATGTATACATACATTCATATATATATACAATCTAATAATAATATATCATTGTCTACAAAGACAATGATATATTTTCTATATTCTTATCAAATTACATACATACATATGCATATATATATATATATATATAGTCATGCCATGTGTTTTTTCATTATGGTCTCCTCTCTCCCATCGTCGATGTGAGCTCGTGTGACCATGGCGAGTTCATTCGGCTCCCATATGCTGCAGGTAACGTCTCCACCTCTCATCACCTGCAAGATTGTTTGTTGAACAGTGGGTTTTTCTTGCCATCAACGGTGTTTGAGTGCATTTTGGTGTGTTTAAAAATCATTTCTCTGTATGGCATTAAGGGTTCGATTGTAATCATTTCTATTTACATGTGACTGGTACAAATTTGATCCCTCCTGAATTATTTTGTCTATGTAATCGAGGGTTTGCCTGCTATGATTTTTTTTTGACATTATTCTATGAAACTAATCACATGTAATGTGATTAAAACATAACATTGATGAAATTTTGACCAAGTATAATCCTTAAAATCAATTGGTATATTGTCAAACACCGGTATAATCATGAAATTTTATGGGTTTCAGCATACGGGTTAATGGGTAGACGTTTTCTATTTTTCAGTAATTATAATATGCACATGAAATTAAATGGGTATACAGATTTTGTCAGATTCTCTTTGAATCCCTACATTATAATCATGAAATTTAATGACTTGAAGCTTCACAGACAATGATATGTTCTAATCAGATTGTATATATATTTTAGCAGATAATGATATGTTCTTATTAGATTACATATGTATCTATGTAGACAATGATATATTCTTTGTTGCACTACCAAGTTATGCAAGTTTTACTGTCTGTGCAAGTTAAGTGGAATATAATGGCACCTGCTAGAAGACTCTCTAAAAGGGTTGTAGGAAGAGGACCACGCGCCATTAGAGTCACTTGTGGGGTGCACTTCGTTGATGAAGAGCCTGATGAGGAAGTGCATGCAATTCCCACACAACAAGACGTTCCTGACTCTGTGGATGAAGGCACCAACACAACAGAAGTTGAACCTCCTATTCAGCTAGATGTTCAATGTGATGTACAATTACCCTCACCTGTACCCATTAGGCAGTGGACATATGTTGATATTGAAGGAGCAATTAAAAGTGTCGAAGAACACATGTCAATCAGGGCAATAGCAATCAAGTGGGGTATGCCACCTACCAATTTGAGGGCGCGATTGTTAGGAAAACCACCACCAAGAAGAGGGGTCCACATACCATATTATCTGACGAGGAGGAGGCTGAAGTTGTCCAATGGTGCAAGGACATGGCATAATTGGGCCATGGACTGCAGATCAATCAGCTATAATCCACAGTTGCCCAAATCACTTCAAGTCAGCCCAATCCATTCACAAATGGTGTCCCCGAGAGGTCATGGTGGGCAGGATTTCGAAGAAGGCATCCAGATTTGACAATCAGAATAGTTGAAGGAGTGGACAGTGACAAAGCAATTATGGTTCATCCTTCTATCGTGCAATCTTTCTATGACAACCTTGAGAATATGACTAACCTTAACCACTATGGAGCAAGCCGAATTTGGAACTGCAATGAGACTGGTATTCAGACTAGTAGGAACTATGGCATGAGAGTTATTGCCAAATTGGGTGTAAAAAGTGTACCGCATTTGGTTTCAAAGAGCAGAGAGTGGATCACAATGCTGGCATGTGTAAGTGCAGCTGGGTTAAGTATTCATGGGTTCTACCTATTTAAATCAAAAAGGCACATGCAAAATTATATCGTAAATTGTGAGATAAGTGCATTGATGGCAATCCAAAAACATGCTTGGATGACAAAGGAACTATTTGTCAAATGGTTAGACCATTTTGCACATAATATCCTCAATGGGGTTTCACCAACAAACAGGGCCCTTCTAATTTTTGACAGCCATGGCAGCCACGTGGCTTTCAAAACCATTGAAGAAGCAAGAAAATTAGGAATAGACCTGTTAACGTCGTCTGCTCATACCAATCACAAGCTGCAACCATTGGATGTCAGCATTTTTGCTCCATTCAAGGTATATTTCAATGAGCAAAGAATTGTTTGGCAAGCTAACAACCCACATATCGATATTGGGCATGAAGAGTTGGCAACTCTAGCAAGCCAAGCTTTCAAAAAAGCTTTGACACCATCCAACATTATTAGTGGGTTCTGTAGAACAGTAATTTGACCACTTGATCGGTCAACCCTTAACAAGGACATGGGGCCAAGTGAGGGCTATATTGTTGAAGACGATGTACCAAGTCCTAAACTAGAAGATGATGCTTGCACGCTGGAAGATGAAGAGGATGTTATGGCAACAAAGACATGCTTGCGTCTACTTGGTTACAATGAGGAACAGATAGATGGTTTTGTGTGGGAATGTAATGAGGGTGTTGAAACTACAACACACATTCAACCAGAAATTCAGCCAGTTGTTGCAGATTTCCAAGCAGAAGTCCAACCTGTTATTGCACCTTGCAATGAAGATACAAAGACTACATCAGCTGGCCTGAGTTTTCCAACTCAAGTCAGCCAATCGGATTGGATGCATGAAGCAACCACAAACCTTGGAGTGCAATTAAATCCGATTGAGGAAGAAGTTAGCCTTTCTATGCCATCCCCACCACACATTGATCCGGCTGAAGTGATACATTACTTCACTACTGCAAGGAATTGGGAAGAGCATAGTGATGGTCAAAGTGAAGATGACAATGCATATACTGACAAAGAAGCTGAGTTTGTGCCATGCACCCCACATGATGGACAATAATCAACCAGACGAAATAGAAAATTCTTGAAACTTCCAGTGCAGAGGGTGCAAGGAACATCATGGGGAGGTCATTCGGGAGTGCTTGGCCTCAGTAGGCAGTCCCAAGTACTAACATCGGACACCTTCATCGAAATATACAATGAACAAGAGGCAGAGAAGAAAAGGCAAGCAGAGTTGCAACAATGTAAGAAGGAGCAGATGTTGAAGAGAAAGGCAGAACGTGAAGCGAAAGAAATTGAAAAGGAAGCAATGAGGGCTGAGAAGCAAGCAAGGAAAGAGATAGAAGATGAGGAGAAGATGATTAGAATGCGGAAGAAAGCAATCAGATAGGAGCAAGCCAAGGCAGAACATCTACAAAAGGCAGCTGAAAAGAAAGCTAAACAAGCAGAGAGGATAAAACGTAAGCCTACAGTGGGGGATCCTATACCCCCCAACACCCTATCCTACTTGATATGATCAACATATTGGCACCAGCTTTTATAGCTATCAACAATATGCAAGTTGGGAGTGGCTCACAACAAATGGGACTAACTGCAGATGCAAGCCAGACATTGCTTGCTCAAATAGCAACATGCCTTCAAACCTCTATTAACCAAGTATCACCTCCTACAAGTGGAACTGACTCAACTACTGGTAGATATCTAATGCCACCTTCTTTTCTTAGCAATATGGAGAACTAAATATGTTGGTATTGAGTTTTTTTTTTTATCGATGTAGCAATATATTTTGTTGATCTGCTTTGCATATCAAATATGTTTATCTACTTCAAGTTATAACTTTGATATGATTATAAGATGTGATAATGTTGTTATAATTATGTTTGGAACCTCACATATGTTTAAGGTGAGAATAAGTTTAATACAAACACCCAGTAATATTTTGATATGTTTCAAGTATGTTTCAGCCATTTTTTTTTCTGTCATACCACCCAATGAATTATTGCAGTTTGATAAAAAATATAACTATGATATGATTATACAACATGTTCTAATGTTGTTGATATTTATTCAAACCTCATAGTTAAGGCTCTTATATGTTTGATGAGGGTTTCAGCCTTGTATTTTTTGTGGTATCACTAAGTACACTATGTTTCAGTGTTTGTCAATAAAAAAATCAGAACACTTTGATTGCAAACACAATTTGTAAACAATGATACGTTATTATCAGATTGTATGTATATATTTGTAGATAATGATATATTCTTATCACATTGTATGTATATATATTCATATATACATATAATCTGATATGAATATATCATTGTCTGCAAATTGTAATCTGACAAGAAATCCACGGGAGATGATGAGTTTAGGGCTTAAAGATGCCCGACAAGCCACAGTTAGGTAAACCCATACGCATGGTTTGATGAAGGCATATGGTGCACGTGGTTAACAAGGTAATGTGGTCAGGTTGAGTTTAAAATGACCACCTCTTAGTAGACAATGATATATTCTTTACAGACAATGAAATGTTCTTATCAGATTGTATATATGTATTTGCAGACAATGATATATTCTTATCAGATTGTATGCATATGTGTATACATACAATCTGATAAGAATATATCATTGTCTGCAAATATTAATCATTGTATTTGTAGACAGTGATATGTTCTTATCAGATTGTATGTATATATTTGTAGAAAATGATATATATTCTTATCAGATTGTATGTATATATATATACAATCTAATAATAATATATCATTGTCTGCAAATTGAAATCATTATATTTGCAGACAATGATATATTCTTATCATATTGTATGTATATATCTAAATATATATATATATATACATACAATCTCCCCTACTTTTTACGTCTCCCCTACATATGTATATATTCATATGAAATGCATTTTCGATGGAGAGTATAACGAATGGAAGGTACGATGGATATATCCCTTGGTTATGCAATGTTCCTTCCATTCATTCTACTCTCCATCTAAAATAACAACTTCACTTTTTTGTTTTCATATGCATATATACATATACATATATCAGATTGTATGTATATATATAAAAATAATCTAGAGTTAACTAATCTCATAATTATTCTATACTATTACTCAATTCATCTAACTTTCAACCATATATATAAAATCACATAGTTTTTTGTATTACTAGGTCATTGCCAAAGTAAAGTCAAAGACTTTACCTATCATTAACGCTTAATACCTTTTGTTGATTGCAGACAAGTCCTTGCATGCTAGCCATTAAGAGACCAATGTAGTTAAATATATTCCTCGAATCAAATAAGCATTTGTAAGAACAAAATATTTATGAAAATAATATAACAGAAAATATAAACATATCATAAAGCATTTAGAGCAAAATGTCCCTATAGAGTTTATTGTGTTAACAAACACAACTTTGATGGTATGTTGATAATCCACATACTTGGTTCACCTCTCGATGCTCCCACTTGCCTACAAAACAATTGTAATAAATGGGGGTAGTACTCAGTACTCATAACATTCCCACATCATATCATCCTTACAATATTGCATGCACAACAATAAGAGTTTTGATTGGAGCATTAAAATCCACAAGTTCTGATCCTTAGTATGAAGCTGAAAATAACAGTGTATATAAGTTTTTATATACATATACATGTACATGTACATGTATATGTATATGTATATGTATATGTATATGTACATACATATACAGATACATGTACATGTACATGTATATGTATATGTATATGTATATGTATATGTACATACATATACAGATACATGTACATGTGCAACATACATATACAGATACATGTGCATGTGCATGCATATGTATATGTACACATACACATACATATACATGTACATGTATATGTATATGTATATACATATATGTAATTTGACTATTGAAACACATATAGCAAGGTGGAAGAAAACAGATTATATCACATCATACAATGATGTGATATGATTACATAATGGATAATGCTCATTTGAACAACTAACTGGAAACTGAATAATTTGTATGCCTCAAAATAATGCAAACACTGAGTACATAAATATAAAAGAATATATTGAATAATGAAACAAACAACATTAATGTAAATCTAGTATACTGATAAATAAAAACATGAATTTAGTTATTTTGGGTGTACCAACATGAATAAGTTGCCTTTTAAGAGGAATGTGCATAGGTTGCCTTAGTAAGCTCTGAATTTTGCAGAGGATATTGAGGGAATGACCGTGGAAATTCCCTCTTATAAAAACATTGGACTGTGCAAATTGAATCTTCGTTGGAAACAATATGTCATTTCATTTTGTAGTGGCCATTTATGCCTCAGTTCTGTCGTGGCTTTAAGGAAATCAAATTTATATTTGGTCTAATTGACAAAATAGGTGGCTTGCATAAATTCAGCCTATTATAT
>CM021105.1:479450089-479643449 GCA_007115665.2 Sequoiadendron giganteum | reverse complement strand
TTATTGAAATTCAAAATTAGTAAAGGTCGTTGTGAGGCTATTTTGCATTGCAATAGCAGGGTTTCAAATAGTTTTTTTCACTGTTATGAATTGTGATAATTGGCAATAGCCACCTCTTCTGAGAATGCATGTGCTTATAAATGCAAGGGGAATTATTGACATATTTCTGAATGGGATCGGTGGTCAAGGTTACATGATTGATACTTCTTCTAGTCACCCAGCTTGAGGATTTCTATCAGTTTATTTATACAGCCTAATGGACAGATACTCATTTTCAGTTTGAAATTGAGTCTCTCCATCTTATTTTGGTATACATCATAGTCCACAGCCAAATGTCCTTCATTTGAAATATCAAACAAGAAACAAAAGCATCCATTTGATCAATGGCCAATATTCAACCAAACATCCACAGTAACCAGCTATTATACAGTTGTGGACCTTGTATACAAGGATAATCATTTCATTTCCAAACCATCTGTTTGTCCTAGAAGGAAAATTTATAAAACCCATAGTTACCTGATTCCCATAGTGCTTTGTAATGTAGATAGCTTCCACAAAGAAAAAGTGCACCTGTAATAGGTCACTTCATTGACAGATATTTTAAGATATGATTCGCCTGCTTATTTGCAAGGTTTTTTAAGATTTGTTGAAAATTATGAATGTTGATTTAGCATTGGCATGCCCTTAATTAATATATCTGGTCTATATCATACCAAAGAATGATTCTCCTAACCGGCAACGTACAGCTTCTAGAATTTAACTGAAAATATGTAAATCCATGTTGGCAGCAGAATGCATAACCTATTGCTTACAAGCAGAAATGTCATACCGAAATCACATCAGCAGATATTAATTCACAAAAGTGTGAGAAGCTAAAGAATAAATCCATACAACGGCATATGAAATTGTTGGGAATTGCAGAACATACGTCTAGAGGGAACAGAAAAGTCCCATAATGAAATAGGGAAGTAGATAAAATTGTTCGCAGATTACACGTAACATTGTTAGAAATTGCAATCCACCCTTCTTGATACATCTGAAAATCCCATCATGAAATGGGAAGCATCTCAGTAGAAGATCAGCTCACCGACGGGCCAGGAGAATATTTCGGTTTGATTCATATCCTGTACAAAAATTTCAACGTGTTTAGAGCCAGAGTCATTGTTCGCTAGCACCTCAACCGCGGTATGGCTTGAGGGGTTGTCAAAAACTGATATCCCCACATCTAGTGAGATCCTAAAAGCCCCATTATAAAAAGGGCGAATAGCTTAGTGGCAAAAACGCTCACCAGCTGAGAAAAGTCCTAAGAACACTCTTAACATAATCTTCACAAATGCAGAAAAATTCTGGCTCTATTCACAACCCACAAATTAAAGAGTCCTTGAAAGCTCATTCTCTACGAAGGCATATGATACACATATTCAATCTAATTAACTTTGATAGAAATTTCCATTAAATGATGAGCCAGTACACAGATTCGATGCATATTATATCAACTTTTGAGTCTGGCATCAATAAAATGTTCAAAATCATCTGGGTATACTTTAGAATGCAGAAACAAGGTATAATCTCGAAGTATATATTCAATGTATATAGTACCCGAGAAAAATGTCATTAGAATGTCCATTGCAAAACACCAAAAGACCATAAGAATATAAGGCAACGTAGCTTGATTCAGAATTTATAATTTTTCTAAACCATAGAAACACAGTGGCAGCTAAATTCCTTGAGAGTTTAAGAGTCAGAAAAAATGTTCCATAACATGCCCAATAAAAAAGAATACCAAACTGAAAACAAAAAAAACAGCAGGGGCGGAATCTGACAAGCTTCCATGCATAACTATCTGGATAATAAAAAAGCTTCCCCACCACCCAATTCATGAAGCTTACAAAACATATCTGAAAACATACCAAACATTCAGTGGCTTCTTCTGCAAGCTTGCTAGTTTCTATGGTCTTTCATCAACTTTCTGCAAGGCTGTTAGTTTCTAATTCATTCGAAAAGACGTGGGTGATAATAATGTTAACATAGGGTGTGTTTCCATTCCACTTTCTTTTCTTAGTAAACTTCCGGGTAGTACGTACAACCTTAGAGATTATAATTGAGTAGATTGAAGTTACTCCAAATGCTGGTGTATGGACTTCCGTCTGGTGAATTCCGCACAAAAGCGGAGGTGCGGCTGTTTTTGGGTGCCCTCCAATGGTATGGGTTAACTTGCCAAACAAATTAAATTCTTGTCTTATGAAAATCAATTTCCGTTGTGCGAAAATTTTGAATCTTGCCATGAGCATAATTTTGCATAGTTGTGATAGTAGGGGAAAAGATCCAATTGCCATCCACGATATTCGTTCACTCCATGCTCACCTAATCCCCCAATAACCGTTTATATTTTAGTCATTACATTATTTTATTTATGCCAATAAAAATTTACACATGACATCAATACATGTTCACTACTAAATGTGTAGCTAACCAATAAAACAAAAACAAATCTAAACATTTATTGGTACATATATGTTTTGAACACAAGACAAGTTGCAAAAATAAAATATTATTTGCATTTATTTAATTACATTGATGTTTACAATTACCACTCTATACAAGTGGCTCAAAGTTTCAACTACATTGTATATAAATGTATATTTGAACAATTAATGGTGCACAATTTCAAATTGTATAAACCTTTATGAATACTAATGGTGCACATTTTGACATAATAACAAACATTGATCAGCTTTATGAGCTATCAATTGCACATTCACCCACACTTCCTATCACATCTTCATGTATTAGCTCCATCAACTTTTGTACCTGCACACACAGTTAATGGTGTAAGGCTCCCTAATAAACCAAAAACATATTATAATTCATATAAATGATTGAATTTATGCAAGCCACTTATTTTATCTATTAAACCAAATATAAAATTGATTTCCTGAAGGCCACGACAGAACTCAGGCATAAATGGCCACTACAAAATGAAATGACAAATTGTTTCCCACAAAAAATTCAAATTTGAAATTCAACAACCACAATTCAACGCATTCGAATTTGAAATTCAACCACCATAATTCAATGCATTCAATTTACACATTAGAATGATTTTATAAGAGGGAATTTCCAGGGTCGTTTTCATTACGAATTATCCTCTACTTTCACTTAATATCCTCTACAAAATTCAGAGCTTTCTAAGGCAATTTCTGCACATTCCTCTTTAAAGGGAGCTTACTCAGGTCGGTACACCTAGAATAGGTAAATTCATGTTTTTATTTATCAGTTTGTTGTTTTACATTTATTTTATCTGTTTCATTATTCAAGATACTATTTTATATTTATGTACTCAATGTTTACATTATTTTCCAGGTATATTGTTTTACATTTATGTTGTCTGGTCCATTATTCAATATTTTGTTTTACATTTACATACTCAATGTTTACATTATTTTCAGGCAATATGTTTTGCATTTATGTTGCCTATTTCATTATTCAATATACTCTTTTATATTTACATACTTAGTGTTTACATTCTTTTCAGGCATACAAATTATTTTGTTTTTAGTCAGTTGTTTAACTTAGCATTTTCCATTATTTAATCATATCATAGTTACATTTTTTTCACCTGCATTCATCATAAATCAAGATAATAACAACAACATTACCCATTTTGTAATCATACCACGGTTATATTCTGAATCCCTCTTTACTAATCATGAAGTTTAATAGGTTTACAGTTTTTGTCTTAATTTATTGAGCAGTTTATGGATGACAATTTGCAGAAATATATATATATATATATAGTCATGCCATGTAGGGTTTCATCATATCAGATTGTATATATATATACATACAATCTAATAAGAATATAACGTTCTCTGCAAATACAATGATATATTCTTATCAGATTGTATACATATATATATATATATATATATATATACAATCTCATAAGAATATATCATTCTCTGTAAATACAATGATATATTCTTATCATAATGTATACATACATTCATATATATATACAATCTAATAATAATATATCATTGTCTACAAAGACAATGATATATTTTCTATATTCTTATCAAATTACATACATACATATGCATATATATATATATATATATAGTCATGCCATGTGTTTTTTCATTATGGTCTCCTCTCTCCCATCGTCGATGTGAGCTCGTGTGACCATGGCGAGTTCATTCGGCTCCCATATGCTGCAGGTAACGTCTCCACCTCTCATCACCTGCAAGATTGTTTGTTGAACAGTGGGTTTTTCTTGCCATCAACGGTGTTTGAGTGCATTTTGGTGTGTTTAAAAATCATTTCTCTGTATGGCATTAAGGGTTCGATTGTAATCATTTCTATTTACATGTGACTGGTACAAATTTGATCCCTCCTGAATTATTTTGTCTATGTAATCGAGGGTTTGCCTGCTATGATTTTTTTTTGACATTATTCTATGAAACTAATCACATGTAATGTGATTAAAACATAACATTGATGAAATTTTGACCAAGTATAATCCTTAAAATCAATTGGTATATTGTCAAACACCGGTATAATCATGAAATTTTATGGGTTTCAGCATACGGGTTAATGGGTAGACGTTTTCTATTTTTCAGTAATTATAATATGCACATGAAATTAAATGGGTATACAGATTTTGTCAGATTCTCTTTGAATCCCTACATTATAATCATGAAATTTAATGACTTGAAGCTTCACAGACAATGATATGTTCTAATCAGATTGTATATATATTTTAGCAGATAATGATATGTTCTTATTAGATTACATATGTATCTATGTAGACAATGATATATTCTTTGTTGCACTACCAAGTTATGCAAGTTTTACTGTCTGTGCAAGTTAAGTGGAATATAATGGCACCTGCTAGAAGACTCTCTAAAAGGGTTGTAGGAAGAGGACCACGCGCCATTAGAGTCACTTGTGGGGTGCACTTCGTTGATGAAGAGCCTGATGAGGAAGTGCATGCAATTCCCACACAACAAGACGTTCCTGACTCTGTGGATGAAGGCACCAACACAACAGAAGTTGAACCTCCTATTCAGCTAGATGTTCAATGTGATGTACAATTACCCTCACCTGTACCCATTAGGCAGTGGACATATGTTGATATTGAAGGAGCAATTAAAAGTGTCGAAGAACACATGTCAATCAGGGCAATAGCAATCAAGTGGGGTATGCCACCTACCAATTTGAGGGCGCGATTGTTAGGAAAACCACCACCAAGAAGAGGGGTCCACATACCATATTATCTGACGAGGAGGAGGCTGAAGTTGTCCAATGGTGCAAGGACATGGCATAATTGGGCCATGGACTGCAGATCAATCAGCTATAATCCACAGTTGCCCAAATCACTTCAAGTCAGCCCAATCCATTCACAAATGGTGTCCCCGAGAGGTCATGGTGGGCAGGATTTCGAAGAAGGCATCCAGATTTGACAATCAGAATAGTTGAAGGAGTGGACAGTGACAAAGCAATTATGGTTCATCCTTCTATCGTGCAATCTTTCTATGACAACCTTGAGAATATGACTAACCTTAACCACTATGGAGCAAGCCGAATTTGGAACTGCAATGAGACTGGTATTCAGACTAGTAGGAACTATGGCATGAGAGTTATTGCCAAATTGGGTGTAAAAAGTGTACCGCATTTGGTTTCAAAGAGCAGAGAGTGGATCACAATGCTGGCATGTGTAAGTGCAGCTGGGTTAAGTATTCATGGGTTCTACCTATTTAAATCAAAAAGGCACATGCAAAATTATATCGTAAATTGTGAGATAAGTGCATTGATGGCAATCCAAAAACATGCTTGGATGACAAAGGAACTATTTGTCAAATGGTTAGACCATTTTGCACATAATATCCTCAATGGGGTTTCACCAACAAACAGGGCCCTTCTAATTTTTGACAGCCATGGCAGCCACGTGGCTTTCAAAACCATTGAAGAAGCAAGAAAATTAGGAATAGACCTGTTAACGTCGTCTGCTCATACCAATCACAAGCTGCAACCATTGGATGTCAGCATTTTTGCTCCATTCAAGGTATATTTCAATGAGCAAAGAATTGTTTGGCAAGCTAACAACCCACATATCGATATTGGGCATGAAGAGTTGGCAACTCTAGCAAGCCAAGCTTTCAAAAAAGCTTTGACACCATCCAACATTATTAGTGGGTTCTGTAGAACAGTAATTTGACCACTTGATCGGTCAACCCTTAACAAGGACATGGGGCCAAGTGAGGGCTATATTGTTGAAGACGATGTACCAAGTCCTAAACTAGAAGATGATGCTTGCACGCTGGAAGATGAAGAGGATGTTATGGCAACAAAGACATGCTTGCGTCTACTTGGTTACAATGAGGAACAGATAGATGGTTTTGTGTGGGAATGTAATGAGGGTGTTGAAACTACAACACACATTCAACCAGAAATTCAGCCAGTTGTTGCAGATTTCCAAGCAGAAGTCCAACCTGTTATTGCACCTTGCAATGAAGATACAAAGACTACATCAGCTGGCCTGAGTTTTCCAACTCAAGTCAGCCAATCGGATTGGATGCATGAAGCAACCACAAACCTTGGAGTGCAATTAAATCCGATTGAGGAAGAAGTTAGCCTTTCTATGCCATCCCCACCACACATTGATCCGGCTGAAGTGATACATTACTTCACTACTGCAAGGAATTGGGAAGAGCATAGTGATGGTCAAAGTGAAGATGACAATGCATATACTGACAAAGAAGCTGAGTTTGTGCCATGCACCCCACATGATGGACAATAATCAACCAGACGAAATAGAAAATTCTTGAAACTTCCAGTGCAGAGGGTGCAAGGAACATCATGGGGAGGTCATTCGGGAGTGCTTGGCCTCAGTAGGCAGTCCCAAGTACTAACATCGGACACCTTCATCGAAATATACAATGAACAAGAGGCAGAGAAGAAAAGGCAAGCAGAGTTGCAACAATGTAAGAAGGAGCAGATGTTGAAGAGAAAGGCAGAACGTGAAGCGAAAGAAATTGAAAAGGAAGCAATGAGGGCTGAGAAGCAAGCAAGGAAAGAGATAGAAGATGAGGAGAAGATGATTAGAATGCGGAAGAAAGCAATCAGATAGGAGCAAGCCAAGGCAGAACATCTACAAAAGGCAGCTGAAAAGAAAGCTAAACAAGCAGAGAGGATAAAACGTAAGCCTACAGTGGGGGATCCTATACCCCCCAACACCCTATCCTACTTGATATGATCAACATATTGGCACCAGCTTTTATAGCTATCAACAATATGCAAGTTGGGAGTGGCTCACAACAAATGGGACTAACTGCAGATGCAAGCCAGACATTGCTTGCTCAAATAGCAACATGCCTTCAAACCTCTATTAACCAAGTATCACCTCCTACAAGTGGAACTGACTCAACTACTGGTAGATATCTAATGCCACCTTCTTTTCTTAGCAATATGGAGAACTAAATATGTTGGTATTGAGTTTTTTTTTTTATCGATGTAGCAATATATTTTGTTGATCTGCTTTGCATATCAAATATGTTTATCTACTTCAAGTTATAACTTTGATATGATTATAAGATGTGATAATGTTGTTATAATTATGTTTGGAACCTCACATATGTTTAAGGTGAGAATAAGTTTAATACAAACACCCAGTAATATTTTGATATGTTTCAAGTATGTTTCAGCCATTTTTTTTTCTGTCATACCACCCAATGAATTATTGCAGTTTGATAAAAAATATAACTATGATATGATTATACAACATGTTCTAATGTTGTTGATATTTATTCAAACCTCATAGTTAAGGCTCTTATATGTTTGATGAGGGTTTCAGCCTTGTATTTTTTGTGGTATCACTAAGTACACTATGTTTCAGTGTTTGTCAATAAAAAAATCAGAACACTTTGATTGCAAACACAATTTGTAAACAATGATACGTTATTATCAGATTGTATGTATATATTTGTAGATAATGATATATTCTTATCACATTGTATGTATATATATTCATATATACATATAATCTGATATGAATATATCATTGTCTGCAAATTGTAATCTGACAAGAAATCCACGGGAGATGATGAGTTTAGGGCTTAAAGATGCCCGACAAGCCACAGTTAGGTAAACCCATACGCATGGTTTGATGAAGGCATATGGTGCACGTGGTTAACAAGGTAATGTGGTCAGGTTGAGTTTAAAATGACCACCTCTTAGTAGACAATGATATATTCTTTACAGACAATGAAATGTTCTTATCAGATTGTATATATGTATTTGCAGACAATGATATATTCTTATCAGATTGTATGCATATGTGTATACATACAATCTGATAAGAATATATCATTGTCTGCAAATATTAATCATTGTATTTGTAGACAGTGATATGTTCTTATCAGATTGTATGTATATATTTGTAGAAAATGATATATATTCTTATCAGATTGTATGTATATATATATACAATCTAATAATAATATATCATTGTCTGCAAATTGAAATCATTATATTTGCAGACAATGATATATTCTTATCATATTGTATGTATATATCTAAATATATATATATATATACATACAATCTCCCCTACTTTTTACGTCTCCCCTACATATGTATATATTCATATGAAATGCATTTTCGATGGAGAGTATAACGAATGGAAGGTACGATGGATATATCCCTTGGTTATGCAATGTTCCTTCCATTCATTCTACTCTCCATCTAAAATAACAACTTCACTTTTTTGTTTTCATATGCATATATACATATACATATATCAGATTGTATGTATATATATAAAAATAATCTAGAGTTAACTAATCTCATAATTATTCTATACTATTACTCAATTCATCTAACTTTCAACCATATATATAAAATCACATAGTTTTTTGTATTACTAGGTCATTGCCAAAGTAAAGTCAAAGACTTTACCTATCATTAACGCTTAATACCTTTTGTTGATTGCAGACAAGTCCTTGCATGCTAGCCATTAAGAGACCAATGTAGTTAAATATATTCCTCGAATCAAATAAGCATTTGTAAGAACAAAATATTTATGAAAATAATATAACAGAAAATATAAACATATCATAAAGCATTTAGAGCAAAATGTCCCTATAGAGTTTATTGTGTTAACAAACACAACTTTGATGGTATGTTGATAATCCACATACTTGGTTCACCTCTCGATGCTCCCACTTGCCTACAAAACAATTGTAATAAATGGGGGTAGTACTCAGTACTCATAACATTCCCACATCATATCATCCTTACAATATTGCATGCACAACAATAAGAGTTTTGATTGGAGCATTAAAATCCACAAGTTCTGATCCTTAGTATGAAGCTGAAAATAACAGTGTATATAAGTTTTTATATACATATACATGTACATGTACATGTATATGTATATGTATATGTATATGTATATGTACATACATATACAGATACATGTACATGTACATGTATATGTATATGTATATGTATATGTATATGTACATACATATACAGATACATGTACATGTGCAACATACATATACAGATACATGTGCATGTGCATGCATATGTATATGTACACATACACATACATATACATGTACATGTATATGTATATGTATATACATATATGTAATTTGACTATTGAAACACATATAGCAAGGTGGAAGAAAACAGATTATATCACATCATACAATGATGTGATATGATTACATAATGGATAATGCTCATTTGAACAACTAACTGGAAACTGAATAATTTGTATGCCTCAAAATAATGCAAACACTGAGTACATAAATATAAAAGAATATATTGAATAATGAAACAAACAACATTAATGTAAATCTAGTATACTGATAAATAAAAACATGAATTTAGTTATTTTGGGTGTACCAACATGAATAAGTTGCCTTTTAAGAGGAATGTGCATAGGTTGCCTTAGTAAGCTCTGAATTTTGCAGAGGATATTGAGGGAATGACCGTGGAAATTCCCTCTTATAAAAACATTGGACTGTGCAAATTGAATCTTCGTTGGAAACAATATGTCATTTCATTTTGTAGTGGCCATTTATGCCTCAGTTCTGTCGTGGCTTTAAGGAAATCAAATTTATATTTGGTCTAATTGACAAAATAGGTGGCTTGCATAAATTCAGTCTATTATATGAATTATAATATGTTTTTTGTTTTCATTATATGTACCAAGCTGAATTTTGCAGAGGATATGCAGTGAAAGCATAGGAGAATTCATAATGAAAATGACATTGGAAATTCCCTCTTATAAAATCATTTGAATGTGTATATTGAATGCATTGAATTGTGGTGATTGAATTTCAAATTTGAATTTTCTGCCAAATAATCGGTCTATTCATACTGCAGTGGCCACTCCTGTCTAATTTCAATGGTGCATAAATTTTTTTAAAAATTCTATTTACAATTATCAATTAACCTATTTCAAATTACATTTGTATGTGGGCTTGATCAAAATATCACGTGGGTCTGCTAGGAGGTGGTCACTTTAATCTCAACCTCACCACATTACATTGTTAACCATGTGCCCCATATGCCTTCATCAAACCACGCGTATGAGTTTACCTAACCGCGGCTTGTTGGGCATCTTTAAGCCCTAAACTCATCATCTCCCGTGGATTTCTTGTCAGATTACAATTTGCAGACAATGATATATTCTTACCAGATTGTATGTATATATATGCAAATGATATATTCTTATCAGATTGTATGTATATATAAATATATATACATACAATGTGATAAGAATATATCATTGTCTGCAAATATATACATACAATGTGATAATAACATATCATTGTCAGCAAATTGTGTTTGCAATCAAAGTGTTCTGATTTTTTTTATTGAAAAACACTGAAACATAGTGTACTTAGTGATACCATAGAAAATACAAGGCTAAAACCCTCATAAAACATATAAGAGACTTAACTATGAGGTTCAAATATATAACAACAACAACATTAGGACATTTTATAATCATATCATAGTTATATTTTTTATCAAACTGCATTAATTCATTGGGTGGTGCGACAGAAAAACATGACCGAAACATACTTGAAACATATCAAAATATTACTGGAACCATATGAGGATCATGTTAAGGTCCATGTGATGAAACCGTACACGACTTCATATGATGAAACACTACAGGGCATGACTATATATATATATATATACACACACACACAATCTGATAAGAATATTTCATTGTATTTGCATACAATGATATATTCACATCAGATTATGTGTATATATATATAATTTGATAATAATATATCATTGTATTTGCATACAATGATACATTATTATCAGATTATATATATATATATATAGGAAGCCTCATGTGGTGTAGGGTTTCATCATATAAAGTCATGTAATCACATGATATATATACACACACACATATGTATGTATATATACACACACATATATATATATATATATATATATAATTTTTTGCAAATATATATATACAATCTGATAAGAACATATCATTGTTTGAGAAGAATATATATTTTCTTGCAAACATATATATACATTATGATAATAACATATCATTGTCTGAAAATAATATATCATTGTCTGCAAAAACATATATACAATCTGATAAGAACATATCATTGTCTGAAAATAATATATCATTCTCTGCTAAAATATATATACATTGCATGATTAGAACATATCATTGTCTGCAAAGGTACTTGTGATGAAACCCGCACAACTTTATATGATGAAAACCTACACGACATGACTGTACATATAAATATATCGCTTGTCTACAAATTGTAATCTTAAAACCATTTTATAATTTGGGACAAAAACTATATACCCATCAATTTTCATCATGATAATGCAGGGATTCGAAGATAATCCAACAAAATCTGTAAACCCATTTAATTTCATGTGAATATTATAATTACTAAAAATAGAAAACATCCACTCATTAACCCGTATGCTAAAACCCCTCAATAATTTGGGGTAAAAACTAGAAACCCATAAAATTTCATGATTATATCGGCGTTTGACAATATACCCACTAAATTTCATGATTATACTTGGTCAAAATTTGATCAATGTTTTGTTTAAATCACATTACATGTGATTAGTTCATAGAATAATGTCAAAAAAAATCATAGCAGGCAAACCCTCGATAGCATAGACAAAATAGTTCATGAGGGATCAAATTTGTACCAGTCACATGTAAAAAGAAATGATTACAGTCAAACCCAGGCAAACCCTCGATGGCATAGACAGAATAATTCACGAGGGATCAATTTTGTACCAGTCACATGTAAAAAGAAATGATTATAGTCAAACCCAGGCAAACCCTTGATGGCATAGACAGAATAAACCACGAGGGATCAAATTTGTACCAGTCACATGTAAATAGAAATGATTACAGTCAAACCCTTAATGCCATACAGAGAAATTACTGTTAAACACACCAAAATGCACTCAAACACCATCAACGCCAAGGAAAACCCACTGTTCTACAAACAAACTTACAGGTGAAGAGAGGTGGAGACGTTACCTACAACATTTGGGAGCCAAATGAAGTTGCCATGGCCACACAAGCTCGCGTCAACGGCAAGAGAGAGGAGACCACAATGTCAGTAATGGAAAAAACCATGGGAGATGATGAGTTTAGGGCTTAAAGTTGCCCAACAACCCACAGTTAGGTTAACTATTACGCGTGGTTTGATGAAGGCAAATGGAGCACGTGGTTAACAAGCTAATGTGGTGAGGTAAACTCATACGCATGGTTTGATGAAGCATATGGGGCACGTGGTTAACAACGTAATGTGGTGAGGTTGAGATTAAAGTGACCACCTCCTAGCGGACCCATGTGATATTTTGATTGGGCCCACATACAAACGTAATTTGAAATAGGTTAATTAATAATTGTAAATAGGATTTCTTTATAAAAAAAATTGGATTTAGAATGAACGGGTATGGGCGAAGTAATGAAAATGTAGCGGGTGGAGGTTTAAAAACACCTTTTTTTAGCACTTTTCGCCGCGTTTTAAATACCCACAAGCCAATTTTTTTTTTTTAAGGTCTTAACTTGCTTACGAAGAAGGCCAATTTTTTTTTTGAAATCAGACCTATTTTGCACTCTGCACGAATGCACGAAGTTAGCCCTAGTGGCTACTGGTACGTCTCCCCTAGTTGTTTATACAATGCCCAATATTTTTATCAATATTGGACCAATAATTGTGACTTTAAAGTTGTTAGTGTTGATGATGACTACCGATAATTAAACAAAATGTATTCCTTTGATCTAAAAAGCAACCAATCATGTGATTCCACACTAGCGCTCAATAAAACATGTTGTGAATGCACAAGTATTGGTCTCACTTTTTTTTTGGGCCTTTTTGGACACTTTGACAAAAAACATGCTGATGTGGCATCATATTTGATGACGTGGCTCTGAAACCTTAGTTATAAGTAGGGGACTTGCCAAGTAAGTTGCTATAAAAAATTGGGGGTGATTTGAAATTTCCACGTAGGATAATTAGAAGCATGAAGTTAGGGTGCACAACTACTAGGTCCTCTCCCCTTCCGTTGTGCGAAAATTTTGAATCTTGCCATGAGCATAATTTTTTATTATTATTTATGTATTCCATGTAAAATTGTGTGGGTTTAAACCTATTTAAAATCATAATTTTGATTATCACTTTTAATATTGTAATAGCGAAAATTGGATGTAATTATTTATTTATTTATTTAGATTTGATTATCTTTTATGTAAATAATCAAATTTATAAATGTTATGATTTGTGTGTCTTTTCATTTAGTTTTAGGAGGGAGATGTGAGGAAGATACCACCACATCAATATAATTAGCAGTTAAGTATTGAGGAATGGTAGTCAAGTATCAAGGAAAGGAGTTGGTGAAGACTTAGAAGTTAATATTGGGAAGTGTCACTGAATTATTTCTTTGATCATTCACCACTTGTACATAAACGTATTGTTATCAATGAAATCTTGCATAAATGTAATAGGTGCCTACACTTTTAATGTCATGTGTGTCAGCATGATGGTATTGGTAAAAGGATTTAGGCTTATAGGATTAAGGTAAGGGGGGGGGAAGGGGGGGTAGGATTTGAGGGTCATATACGAGGGATTTGGATAAGGTTATGGGCAAGCAATTGGTGAAGAATGGAATGGAGAGGATTGCATAGCCTCATCTAATATGTAGTTATATTATGAAGGAAGGAAAATGATTAGGTTAGAGGATGAAAATGAAGTTAATTTTGGCTTGTTTCGGTTGATGGTTGACTTAGCATCAAGTTTGGGAGGAATAAATTATTGTTACTCTTCTTTTTGGGTTTATCAATTGATTATGAAGAGGATGGGGTGGATACATAAATAGGGCCATTAGAGGTTGAGGAAAAGATGGCCTAAAAATGCTCCAAAAAATACAACCTTAAATAATACGATAACTCCAAATTGATTTATAGGCAATTAGGATGCTAGTAAATATCATGGAATCCAGAATTATAGCCACTCAACTTCCCATTTCTATATATATATTATAAGATTTTGAAAAAAGAAAATCAAATAAAATATATTCCTACATATACTTTCAGATCTGCATTTGAAACAGATAAGTACCAAATCAACGTGTAAACACAAAAAAAAAAATTGTATTTATGTGCAAATGGTTATCCTCATGAAGCAGTGCGACTACCATTTTAGAATGCTGGCAAAGGTTACTTCTATTTATGTCGTTATATGAGATCATACTCCTTCAAGTATTTTTTGAGACAGTCTGCACGCCAGGTCTGTACCTTCACCATATACCACTGACCATTCATGTTTTGTTTTTTCAACCAGGTCTTATTTTAGAAAGGTCGCGTTCTTTCACCTTTTGGACAAAACCTTATAATTATCGTGTCCTGTCTTCAACAGACGTATTATTTCCCTAAAAACATGTCGACCAAAGCAATTCCGGCTATAATATCTAATAAAATCCTTCCATTAAATGCATTAATGGACGTACATACACAGATACAAAGCTACCATTAATGGATGCTAGTAAAGTTTGCAGATTTGGCTTTACGTCCACGCCATTTACATTCGTCCTAGTAAAGTTTCTAAACCATTTTCAGCAAGCTCATTTTTTAAAATCATGGCATCACGGCAGACTACATTTCTTTGAGACTAGATATAACCATGCATCGGTGAAATCAATTATCATTTGTAAATAGCCATGACCTATTTTGAGCAAAGGCTACGCACAGACAATGGGGTTGGGTAACAATAGCCTACTGCAATGAATGTCTTATATTTCCTTATCTTTTGAGTTACAATATTATTTGCTTATCTTTTGGATTACAATATTACATGCTAGAAGGGAAAGCTAATTGGGGAGAAGATCTGTAGTTGAGCACTCTATCTTTGTGTTTTTTAAAATTTTACATGAAAATTTGTAAAAATTCTCATTTTTTTACAGCAGCTTGTTTGGCAACGTTTCTTCTTATAACTAAGGCGTCAGGATCACATCATCAAATATGATGCAACATTAGCATGCTTATTTTTGAGGTGTCAAAAAAGATCCCAAAAAAAGTGAGACCGAGTGCATTAAATCATGTTTTATTGGTGTGCTGATGTGGCATCACATGATTTGTTGCTTTTTAGATCTAAGGAATACATATTCAATTATTGGTAGTTATCATCAACACTAACAACTTTAAAGTCACAACTATTGATTCAATATTATTAAAAATATTGAACATTAAAATATTAAATGTTATAACAATTATTGAAATGTGCTCAATTACTATATCCTTTCCCCTATGTGATTCTTGTTTATTACCAGGTTACATACATTTATAATTGCACTTTTAAATGAATGTAAATGTTGGAGCATGAAAGAGTATCGAATTGGTAGCATTTGAATAACGAGATGCTTTTTGTTTGTCCACTACAATGGAGTGCATGGTACTTTACACTTAGTATACAAAGCATTTTTGCCACAAAGTCATAAGTCTACCAAGTCCTAATTCTTGTTGGTTGAAATAATTATAATTTTAAATTTTCCCATTTGACAGATCATCGCTTCCAACCCAAGTTGAAAAGGGAAATAATAAAAGAAAATGTGAAACCATCATTCATTAAAATCAACTTTCTATCCAACTCAATGAGGTTATACTAAAGTGAACACATGGAAGTGTATTGATTCTATTATTATGTGGACAAAGAATTTAAAGCCTTAAAAGAGTAGTAAGTCACAATGTTGTACTCTGAATTTGATGTGGCCAATTTAGGGTTTAATGCCCTTCAAAAGAAACTATTAATCTCTAAAGAATCATGGGACATTTAGAGACTGACCGCGTACAGTAAGTAATCAATCACATGTCATGGTTAAGTGATCTGCACAAAAGATAGTTCATTTTTTCTCCATACTTAACAAAACTAGAAAGCACTAAATTGAGTTCCATTCATTCTTTTGATAGCTAAACACATTTTTTAATTTCAAAGGAACTTGGAGTTGCATGATTCTATAATATTAGAGTATTGAATTAATTTTTTATCTTTTCTTCAGTAAGTAAACATATTTAATTGCATAAATGATCATATTTGTCAAGGAAAGGGGATGATAAATTGTTGAGTAGATTTCAGCTAATCTCTTATTTTTCAATTTTTGCATAATAGCAATACAAATGTTCATAGATCTCAAAATTGTAACAAATCCACTACAAAATCTAATTTTGATATAGTTTTATTTTCATTCAATAGAGTGCAGGCTTTGTTGAATAAATAAACTAGTAGATGGCGTAGGAAATAATAACCACAATGCTTAAGGTCAAAATGTTATAACACTTTATTTAATAGGGTGAACCAATGCATACAATTTTTTTTTATTATATTGACATACATTGATACTTGTAAATAAATATACATGGTCATTAAATTCCTCTATTTAACTATTTAAAGTGACTCATTAACTCTTACAATTTTCAATGGTTGGATGGATATTCTTTATATTTGTTGGCGAAACCATTGTTCTTCCTCACTTTGTACATGTTTGAGAACTTTATCTATTGTAATAATGATTGTAAATTGTTTCTATTATAAATTTTAATTATTATTATGGATGTCTATCTATTATGAGAGACAACCATCCCAAATCCCAAATTGAAATCATAGACCTTCTATTGAAGCACATAACAACCTTTTCTAGGAATTCCTAGTGTAGATGAGAATCTATAACTTCAACATCATTTGACCTATAAAAATAATTTCATTGTAGGGCCATCAATATTGAATGTTACAACTCCAATTAGAGCAAGTAGTAGAAGGGGGCTACATTGGGGTTATGCTAATTTTTGAAGGGCTTAACCATTCACTCCAATAAAATGGCTTGCATTAAATTCTATGCAATAGAGGTGAATTTTTTTATTATAATACCCTTTCTTAGATGGGCATCACCAACAATCAAAGACCTACAACATCCTTAAATACTTAGGTTCCATGTCATTCCTCACATACTCACACAAATGCATGTATTCTATACAATATTACACCAAATTATTCCTTATGTCAAATTTGATACTTAAATATCCACATTGGCTCTTATTATTAGTCTTCATGGGATTTCCCTAAGTTCACATGCTATGCCATTACACGGGCTTTAGTATGTATGTGTTACAACATATTTAAATAACCATATAGTGTTATTGTTTTTGAAAAACCATGTGATAGTCTTAATAAGATGATATATTATATAATTTGTTAGTGCAAAGTTATATAAATTGCAATTAGCATATACCTTCATAATATGATTGAGATGTGATCATTCATATACCAATGCTTGTTATATTTATTCAAAATCAACATTTAGATTTATTTAATGCAAGTTACATTATGGGCCCATAAACCATAGGTCCTTGGATTCACATCTTAAACTTGGACAAATAACACTATGTTTAGAATATTTTGGTGAGAATAACATATTTATAGGATATGAAACCAAATAGGCTCTTTTATGGTTGAACATGAGGACATGTCAATTTTTTTACAAGGGGAGAGACCACCTCTAAAAAAAAGTTAAATAGACATTCCCATGGTGTGAAAAAGGTTATGTATAGTTATGCCATATATGTGGGTTAAGATTGACTAGATATATTAAATTTTTCATAGATAATAGTGTCATAGTCAAATTGAAAATATTGGACTACCTTTGTGAATAAAAATGGGAAACCCAACAAAAGGATTCTATATGGTTTCTTGGGATCACTACTATAGAGCTTTCTTGTGAGGAACCTCCTTACATGAAGAAAAATATAATGGAAGAAATCGTTGAATATTTTTTGTTGCTTTCTTGTAAAACAACAATATCTCTAACCATCATTTGGAGGTTCCAATGACCTTGTTGAGTTTCATCATAGGGCATTAGTCTATGTTAAATCACCATTGTTCTAGTCAAATCATCATTTTAATTAAACCAATCTTTTCTCTTGTTAAAATGAAGTACTCAATGCATGTTAATAACTTTTACTATCATTGTTAAGATACCTATAAATATTACCCATGTTTTATTCTATTGTACCTTGTTATTGGACTTGATAAACCCAATAATTTTGCACATATGCTGAAAGATATGAACTCTTTTTAGGGAAAATTTTTACATGTTTTCCATTCAATTATACTTTCAACATATAGGAAAAGAGGATACTCATGTAGTCTAGAATGCATGATTATCATCTTAGAATATATTTTGAGTATATAGATTATATATAGTTTCAATGATGAATGAATACATAGTATGGGATGTGCATGTCATTCACTAGAAAAATATTATGTCGACATGATAATAATTTTGCAATCTAATGTTGAAACTTTACATGTAAGTGATTGAAACATTTATATTAAATAAAATGGGTTACATTAGAGAAACTTGATAAAAGTTGAAAATATGTGATTAAACATATGGGATAGCAAATTAGTTTATTTGATTGTAAATTCTTGATATGTATGTATGTATTGTTTTGTGATAATCTTGATAGAAAAATGACGCTCTTGAAAGTACTTGTTAATTTAAATTGAAATCAATGAATTAAAAGAAGAAATGTAATAACCCATTTTAATTATTACTTAAATATTAATTGTAAATGACATTATGAATATTGAATTTTAAAAATACATAACTTAAGCAGCTATTTTCTTTCATAGCAACACATGTCTAATTAAAATATGAGTCAAAATATGCATTCATTTCCAAATGTCGATTACAATACCAAAGTTGACTTGGCTCACTTGGCCACAAAGTCAATACAAAATACAAATTACATCAAGGTTACATCATAATCCTTTGATAACTTGAAAAATTCCAAGGTTTTCTTTTGAAACTCGCCTCCACTGGTGGATGAGAACATGGCTCAGGCGCTTTACCGCCCAACCACGAAGCTTATGCTTTCCCGAAATTCTTCCTACTTGAAGAATACCCAACCCTGCACGAAAATTTTAGCAAGAGAACAATCTGCAAGGTGGAATTTGGTGTGTGTCCAAACATCAACATGCATCACTATCTATGGTTAGAAAAATGCAAGATTTATGCTAGGAATGGCAGAGAGTGTCATCACATATAAGTTTGTACATTCATAATGGGCTAACTGCTTGGCCAAGCATTAAAAAAAAATTGCAACAACAAAAGATAGGTTTTGGATAAAGAAAAACCTATACCCTTTGTACTCCATTTTTGCACTCGTCTTGGAAGGTAACTTTCAACAACACGAGTATATTCCTTAGCAACTATCTACCCTCTAGAAGTATCTACCCTGAGGTGCTCTAGTCTACTTAGGTGTTGCTGTGAACTACTAAACAAAGAGAATATTCTCTAAACATATATCAACGAAAAATTAATTCAATCTACTTTATTCAACAACTTGAGAAATTCAGAAGGATAAATCAAGTGGTTTTATTCATTTCATTAGTTATTCAGTTCATACATTAACTTGTCACATGGTTACATTTAATGTCTTCTACCACTTAATATTTAATGTAAATTAATAAACGTTATAGAAGAAAATGAGTATGTAGACACATAAAAATGACCTAGGCCTCTCAGTTACATTTTTCTATGTCAAACCACACTTCTTCTTCACATAATTAAAATTATTTAATTATGCACTAATGTCATATTTCACACTATTAATTAAATAATTTTTAATTATTTAATTAATTCATGTCCTATATTCCTCCATGTTTGTTTAAATAAATAAATTATATTTGTTTATTTAAATATGTCACTAATTTAACCACTACTCTTTCTATGATTAAATAATTTTCTAATTTATTTAATTACATATTTCCAGCTACAAATTAAATAATTACCATTAATTATTTAATTTGGTCATTATTCTTTTCTCCTTAATTAAATAAAATTATTTATTTGATTCACTTTTCATCCCACGAGTAAATAATTAAAATAATTATTTACTACCTTTTGTCTTATTCCCATTTTTGAATTAAACCATTGTTTAATTCCAAAAGTCAACTTTCCTCCATAAATCAAATCATTTCTATTATTATTTGATTCTCTAACTACCTCCTTTTTTGTGCCTAATCTTTTCCTTATCTTATTTATTCTCCAATATTGATTTAATTGTCTCCAATTAAATCTCAACCCTTCATTTCAAATCTTGCCCTAATTTTGACCTAATGTTGCTCATCACATTGAATTCTAGCATTTTATCTTTGGGTTTTGTCAACTACTAATCTTGGCCATCCATTTTCAATTTGAAATTCTTTAAAAGGTCTCTCTCAATTCATTTTCAGACACAGAGTCATTTTCAACAACTTAGACATTCTTCATGCTTGAGAATTTCTGAGTACTTGAGCACAATTCTTTAATATTTTGTTGGTCTTCGAGCTTGTAATCTGTTTTTCAAATCTGAGTGTTGTCATTGTGTTAAGAATCAATATCAAACAACATTGTCAAAATTTGAATTGTGTTTATTTTCCATGCTTTTTAATATAGAACATATAAATTATTATGTCAATTATTGGTTAAACCATAATTTCCAGTTCAAAGTTCGTTCTCATATGAATGGTAATTTTTTGTCTAATTAAATAGTGACGCCTCACACCTGAAAACAAATTTTGATTGGCAATTTGTTTATTTTCATTTAAAGGTTGGAATTTTTTTGTCTCGCACTCAAGAATATATTCCCTCTTTTAAGATCTACTTTTCATTTATTTTTCATAGATTAAAGAAGCCACTATAGGGAGACATTTATCTTGCATAGATTAAAGTAGCTGCTATGTTTGTTGCTTTCACCAACACCTATTGGTTTTTTCTCCTCCAAACTCTCCTTTGCTGGTATTGACATTGCACTTCTCCAACTTGGTGCACTACAACCTGAAAACTTCTTTGCTACTCTCCCCAACGCTATTGGTTTTCACCTCTCCAAACTCCTCTTCGATGTTGGCATGCAACTTCCAACTTTTGATGGCTTTTGTTGCTCCTCATATTTTGTCAATTCTCTACAACACCAAGCAAATGTTTCTAGTAATCAATGTGCCACCCTATCTTCTCATCATCTTTGCATTTTTCCAAAACAAGTTGGCATGCTACTTCTAGCTTTTGGCGGCTCTACTACCCCTCATGTTTTGTTGCCTCTCTAAGAACTTTGGCAGCATCAATTGAGTGTCTACAGTAGTCAACTTACAACTCTATGTAATTTTGGTTTTTAGTTTTAGTTTTTAGTTTTTAGTTTTTAGTTTCTAGTTTCTAGTTTTAATCTAGATTGGTTTTGGTTTTAATTTAGATTAGTTTCTTTATTTTAGTTTTAAATTAGATTAGATTTTTATTTTTATTTTTCTAATTTGGATTTTTTTTTTTATTACGTTAGGATTTTTAATTTAGTTTAATTTTAAGATTTAATTAAAGATTTTTCCTTTATTTAGTTTCGATTTAAGTTTAGACTAAGCTTAAGATCTTAGATTTTAAATTTAGATTTTTTTTAATTAGTTAAAATTTAGATTTTTTTTAATTTTTTAAATTTAATTTAGATTTTTTCTGATTTTTAGTTTAGATTCAAATTTTTAATTTAGATTAATCAAATTTTTAGATTAAATTAATTTTGTTTATTAATTAGCTAGATTAATGCTATTTTATTTCTAGTTTAATTTTGACTTCATGGCTAATTTTTGAATTTTTTTTGCAGGTTTGAATGTCCAAGACTTGAAAATTAAAACCTAAACTTTCGTTTGTCAAAGATTGGAGGTTAAAACTACTAATTGTGCTTTGTAGGGCTCTTGCTTTAGTTTGCTTTATCTTAAGCTCATTTTTCACATAGAATGATTAGTGGGTCTAAAAAAACTTGAGTGTTTGATTTGACATCATAAGCGAGGTTAAAATTAATTAGTGCTTGCATTGTCTTGTGGTTTACATCTTGTCTTTAGATGCATATGCTCTTCTCTCGCATCACTTGGTGATGTTGAGAATCAAAATAATTCCTTTGAGATTTTGTACAACCACCCACATATTTGGATTTTGGAAGTAAAATGAACCCCATGCGAGTGTGAGGCAAAGGCATTATGTATGCTCTCTCCTTGTGCTTCGTGTGATCTAGAAGATCAAAACAACATACTTCCTTGCTTTTGTATAACCACCCCGCTTTGAAAGGTGGGAATGACCCAAGCAGTAACAAGATAAATCCAAGCTCTTCTGAATCGCTATATAAGAAAAGTGTTTTTTGACGAAATTCATTAAGCAACAGGTGTGGATGTGTCATGCCGACAAGTTCCACCCTCAGTAGACCCATGAGCTATGTCAAAATCCTTTCCTAGAAAGGGACTGGGAGGCCTCTTGATTGACCATAATCTTGAGCTAATCTTGTTGCATGTATGACCACCTTGAATGGATGCCCTTACTAAGAACCAATTGTTTTAGTGGCCAAAAACCTTTTTATATGCTTGTTGATCAGAGGAGGTCAGACCTTTGAATTCGCCCCACATTTTCACTATTCATGTGTAGAGACAAAAATTCCTCTTTAGGGAATGAGACTTGGTGAGCCCGAGAAGTGAGTGTTGTGGAGTGGAACCAGTGTCACCAAGTCTCTAGTTGTCTATCTTGTTTAAGTGGCTGGAGAAATCCAAGTGTGGATATCAACCAGTGGTTTCCTTGCCAATCCTAAGATTGTGCATGTTGTCTATGAGTGTTTTCATCTTGAAATCAAACTTTTTCACACCAAGGTCAAACTCAATATATTATGTTTTATGTGTGTGTCTTCCAATCAAACCTTACACCTGAAAATTGCAACACTTCACAACTTTAGACCAAACAACATTTTCAAACAAAATAATCAAAATCAAGTCAAACTCTTGCCAAATCAGATTCAAACCTTTGAGATCCATTTTTAGACCAATTTCTTGTTGTGATTCCTATTTAAAACCAAAAAGTTTCTCAATTCACCTTACATATCATCATTCCATTATTAGGTCACCATTTTAGGTACCTTAGCATCCTCATTACTTGCATATCCCAACATCAAATTAGGCTACCTTTTTCAAACTTTTAGGCTTGACACCTTGTGGATTTTAGGATAGAAGAACTATATATACCTTGACACAAATCATTACTTCAATAAAATATTGTCATTTGACCAAGTCACTTTTTAACTTAGACCTTTGTCATTTTGGTAATAATTTCCTACTCACAAGTCTAGTTGGGAAACTCACCTTGTCACTCTTTTCACTTAGCCTAGAAAAAGGCCATTTGGCAATCCTAGTTCAAACATTGGTTTACCCTTGGATAGTTAGTGATCCTATTCTTATATCTTTCAAAAGTGTTTAAGCCCTCAAGTTCACTATAGGTATCCATCACCTCTTATTCATTTGCATCCTTCATACCACAACATTTTAGACCTAAAAGAGAATTTTCATACATTCTAGACTTCATAACATCCAACATTATCATTATCACTTTTAGTCTTGTTGCATACATTATACATCTTTTATCCTCAAAATATAAAAAATACCAAAAAAATAGTTGCATTACATTTAGGCATACCTTATTTCAAAAACACCAAAAACATAGTCTTAGTCTCATACCATCCACCTTCATTTTGAGCAAGTCTTATATGGTTGAAACTAGATTGCAAAAGAAATGTCGAGAAATGGATCTCTTTCATGATGACGATGACCTTTACAATTACATTAGCACCCTCAACTTTGGCAACACCACTAATGACCCTCACAAAAATACCAACCTTGAAAGTCATGACCATTTCAAGTTGGGGCCTACATCTTATAAAAAACCAAAGACAATAAATCATTTCATACAATTCCTTGTTAGAGACAAAGATGGAAATGTGTTCATAGAAGAAGTAGAGGTTGCCGCACAAAATCACAAAGTAGCCTCTCTTGTGGATGAAATTTTTATGTTGGACCCTCAATGATATTTAGCCAAACTATTACATGAAGGAGTTAAACTACCTCAAGGATTTGATGTCAATACCTTACAAGCAGCAACATCACCCAAAAACAACACACAAACAAGCCAAGTACAATCTACACCATAAACTAACACTTCCATATCCATTGGAACAACAACCCAAAGTACCACATCTACCAACACTTCATCCATCTTAACGACACTATGTCATAGCCCATGACACAAACCACATCACAACCATTATTCACAATGCAACCCTTTGGTTCAACATTTACTCCCTTTAGGTCATCATTTATGGCCATAGGGGCATCCACATCTAAGTTTCTAACATCCTTGGTAGACCTAAGGTAAGAAGGGTTCTCATCCAAGGTCCTCAATCAAACACAAACACCATGTCACAAGGACCTCAATAAAACACAAACACCATGTCAGAAGGTCCTCATGCTAATACAAACACCTTGCAAGGACAAAACATGAATGCCCCACATAGTCAAAATATAAACACTTCACATGGTTATAATATTTCTCAACAAGGACAAGGATCAAAAACAACACAACCTCTTAACATATCATATGGATAGACTCACAGATCCTTTTTTGGCAACCAAAATATACACGAACAACACACCCAACAAATGCAACATAGCTCAACCACTTCTCACATCCCAACTTACACATCACACATTCATACTCATAGATGCAACCAAAATCCACCACATACGTACAATGTTCTGAACCAAAACATGGGACCACACAACACAAATATGGGACCTCATAAAAATGTTTCCAATAATCCTGTAATAGACGCATTGACTACCCAGTTGGCTACCCTACAAGAGAAAGTGGAAGGGATGCAAGTGTCGAACAAGAAGACGTACTCATCACATGATTTACATCCTTACCCATATGACACTAGCATATACATGCCTCCTTTCCCTCCTAGATATATCATCCCTATCTTCACTAAGTATAAGGGAAAGAGAAATCCTATCGAGCACATATGAGAATTCACCATTGCTTGTGTGGATGTCACATACACTCACTCTTATCTTTTGAGACTATTCCCTAGAAGTATTATGAGGCCGGCACTTGAATGGTTTGCAATGATACCTAAAGGTTCTATAAATTCATGGGATGACCTCACCAATAAATTCACGGAGAATTATGCTTGTAACATTGAAAATGATGTCATGATTGCTACCTTATGTCACTTGACACAAGATGAAGGAGAATCCTTTATTACTTTCTTCAAAAGATGGTGTAGTATGGCAAGTCGATGTCTTGTTGAGATTATTGAAAAAAAAAAGTGGACATGTTTGAATACAAAACCTCAAGTCAAAGTTGAAACACCCTTTACAAGTACATTATTGTGCTACATTTGCAGACTTAGTTGAGAAAGGCATGAAACTTGAAAAAGTCCTAATCGCCCAAGGTGAACTTACATATGGCAACAAAAACACACACAACCAACAAACCTCTAACGAAAAAAGAAAGTTTGGGTCCCGCAATAAGAATGTAACAAACAACATGAAGTCATAGATGTGAAAGCTGTAAACAAAATAGGACACACATTGACTCTTAAAGCACCCAACATGAATAACAACATAGCCAACGTAGTGCAAAATACACAAGAACGATGAATTCTAAGACAACCAAGGCAATACCCATGAAGACAATACACTCCTTTACTGGAACCAATTGAATCTTAAAGCACCCAACATGAATAACAACATAGCCAACGTAGTGCAAAATACACAAGAACGATGAATTCTAAGACAACCAAGGCAATACCCATGAAGACAATACACTCCTTTACCGGAACCAATTGAATCTGCCCTAAAGAAGCTAGTATAATCAAATATTATAGAACTCCAAGATCCTAAACCATAAGACCTAGGATAATTCAAACCCTCTTGGTGGGATGACAATAAATTTTGTGACTACCACCACATCAAAGGGCATAAGACCTCATCATGTCATCAATTAAAGAACATGATTCAATACCTAATTGAAAATGATACCATAGAGGTCGAAGGACAACAATAAACTTCCAATCAAGAGCATACAATCTTCAAGAATCCACTACAAGACCATGGTTCAGGAAAGTCCTCCACCTCAAGTTGAAAGATAGACAATCAAACCAATTATACTAGGACAAAATTTGATTACTCAAAGATAATTGATCGCCTTCGTGTTGTTGATGACTATGTCAAAACAATCACCATTAAAAAGGTTCCTGAATTCACCATCAATACCCATAGGGCTAAGGTTACTTTATCCGATCCTTCTTCAAAGTAGCCACAATCCAAAGACCAATATAATCTTGTTGAAAAGCGCACAGATTTCTATCCTTGAGTTGTTATGCCTATCACTTAAACACAAAGCTATCCTCAATAAGGCTTTGAAGGAAACTTTTGTTCCTATTGACTTGGACATCAAATAATTTGAATCCATGGTTGGATACTTCGCCAATTCACTCCATGTCTCCTTTTCTAAAAAATAATGCTATACACAAAATTCTAACCATAACAACCCATTGCACCTTGAAGTATTTTTCCATCAACACAAGGTTAGATGAGTCCTGGTAAATAGCAGAGCTAGATTGAACATTTGCACCTTAAAATTGGTCAAGGAATTGGGCTATTATGAAGCATGTGTAGACACAACCAAAATTATTATAATCAAGGCCTATGATGATGAAGAATGCTCTTCCAAGGGGGTTATCACACTCCTTATCGCAATTGGACCCGTAGCAATGGACACCACATTCTAGGTCTTGGATCTTGAACTTCCATATAATATTCTCCTCGATAGACCTTGGATTCACACCATGAAATATGTGCCTTCCACTTATCAAAAATGCTTGAAATTTCCATATAATAGCACTGAAGTCATGATTAATAGTGATCCCAATCCCTTCCAATATTGCACTAGTTTAAGGGGAGTTCCTGAATGCCAGGTGCCTATCAATCAAGAAGCTATTGCAGCCACTTCCACATCCACTTCATCTAGTTATGTCAATTCCTCCACCATCATTAAATCATCCACATCCAAAACCCCATCTGCCGACCCCAAAATCAAGATCCAAGAGAAAGTTTGTGGTGATTATAAAATGAATATTGCCTATTGCAACATAAAACTACCTAAGTCTTTCAGGTCTTATGGTAGGCCTTGCTTCAAGATGGAACCCAAAGTTGTCATTAAAGTTCCCCCTACCACCACCTTCACAAGCTGGGGAGAGTTAAACAAAGAAGACATTGAGGATATTTTATCATGGATTTACAAAGATGAGGAAGACTTTCTGCCACTACCAATAGAACAATATGGAAAAGGTTTTGAGCTCATGAAACGAAAAGGTTATGATGGAATCAGTGGACTTGGTATACATAAAATTAGAATGAGGGAACCCTTGATTCCTCGTAAATGACCAAAGAACTTAGGGTTAGGGTCCGTACCAATTAAGATTGGTGCTCCAAGTACTAAGGTGATTTCAAATAAGGATGTGAGTGCTTTAGAAGATGTTTAAACATCTGAGGATCCTACTGACATCTATTATGATGACACCGACTCTAATGAATATGAGTGGGACCCTTGCACCACTAGTGACTATGAGCTTGATCGTGTCTTCCAATAGTTTGACATACGTTGTCCATCCTTTACCAACCTCTAAATATTAATATTCGCATTAACTCCTTTTATGAACCTGACCCAGCAAAGACCAAAAACGAAAGAGCATGGATAGAATCCTTTTGGGACATTGATAATACCTTTGTCTTTACCCTATCAGCTGCTTCCCCATCCTTCACTAACACCAATGATGGTAGCTCCCTTGTTTACCCACAATTGATCGATTGGGACCAACAAGATCCTCCTACCTTGGAAATAATTAAAAATGATGAGGCCATTATTTATGGGACTACGAGAGGCCATACCACATGTAGACCATAAGGTTGGATTCACTATAGATCTTGATGTTGCAGCATATTTCAGTGAGATTGTCCCACCCTCTAGTCACAAAAATGATAAAAAAAATAAATAAAATGAATGGTCTTTAGGTGAAAACCGCATGGTGTCTTCGAACCAAGCAAAAGTAAAAAGAAAGGATGTATCTGAGGGTGAAAACCTCTTTGAGGCACCTAAGGATGGAGGGTTGGAATTTCTACCTATCAATCAAGAGAGATACCTGATGTTGATGGAAGACGTAATAGAATTCAACACTGATATTGCTGATAATCCTAAGACTGTTCTCTTTGTAGAATCCTTGATAGAAGAGTAAATATGAGAATTTTAATCATTTTTCATGGAACATCAAATCAATTTTGCATGGTCTTATGCTGATATAATAGGGTTGGACCCCAAGTTGGTCCTACATCATCTACCATTGCATCCAAACATAAAGCCGATTAAACAAAAGCTTAGAAAAATGCACCCTCAAATAGCTATGCTGGTCAAAGTTGAACTTAAGAAATTATTGGATGTCGGTTTCATAAGACCTATTGAATATGTAGATTGGATCTCAAACCTTGTACCAGTGACCAAACTGAATGGAAAAATCTGTATCTACATAGATTTTTAGGACTTGAACAAACCATGTATGAAGGATGACTTCCCACTCCCGAATATAGACATCATAGTAGACCTAATGAAAGGATACAAGATATTGTACCTAATGGATGACTTCTTAGGATATAATCATATTTGTATTTCCCCTGAAGACCAACACAAGATAGCATTCACTTGCCCATGGGGTATGTACTACTGGAATGTCATGCCCTTCAGACTGAAAAATGCAAGTGCAACTTATCAAAGAGCTATGACCACCATATTTCATGATCTCATGCACACATTGATGGAAGACTATGCTGATGATCTTTTGGAAAAATCCTTGACACGTGCTAATCACTTAAGAGTCTTAGACAAAATTTTCAAACTGTTAGAAGAATATAAGGTTTGCCTAAATCCCAAGAAATGTGTCTTTGGCGTGACATCAAGAAAGCTTTTGGGATAGATTGTTTCCTGTCGAGGCATTGAAGTGGACCCAACAAAATTCAAAGCAATATTAGACATGCATCCACCTAAAGGAATCAGTTAACTTCAAACGCTACAAGGCCAACTCCAGTCTATTAGATGCTTCATTGCACAACTTGTTGATAAATGTCAACCTTTTCAATATTTGTTACACAAGGGAGTTCCTTTTATTTGGACAAATAAGTGTGAGGTAGCTTTTCAACATATTAAAGAGTATCTCTTGACACCTCCCATCGTAATGCCGCCTATTGACAAAAAACCCCTAATTCTATATATTTTAGCCACTAGAACCACGTTGGGGGCATTGCTGGCTCAAAATGACCATGAGGAAATGGAACACACAATCTATTATAAAGCCACACTTTGGTGGTATACGAGCTTAACTACATTTCAATTGAATGTGCTTGTCTTGCAGTGGTTTTCATTGCTTAAAGTTTGAGACACTACATGTTAAACCATCAGACTAAGCTTGTGGAAAAAATAGATCCTCTGAAATATCTACTCAATAAGGCAACATTAATAGGACGATTGGCTAAATGGGTCATGATACTTAGTGAATACAACATTCAGTATGTAGAAGGTAAGGCAATAAAAAGACAAGTAATCGTTGACCAACTAGCAGATGTGCCCATACAAGCCGATCACCCTTTGGTTTCATACTTTCTTGATGAGTCAATATTCACATTGGACACATGAGTAACATGGAAATTATATTTTGGTGGCTCACATACTAATCATGGATCAAGTGTAGGTATATTATTTGTTACCCCTCAAGGTGATACAATCCCTAAATCTTTCAGGATAGTATTCCCATGCATGAATAACATTGCAGAGTATGAAGCCTTGTTGACAGGATTGTGTATGGCAATAAAATGGAAAATCAAGAGTCTACAGGTCTTCAATGATTCACAGTTGGTCATTCGATAGGTCAATGATGACTATGATACTAAGGACAAGAAAATGTTCCCATACAAATGAATGGTTGATAGTCTCAAGCAGTACTTTGTAGACATCTCCTTTTTCCAAGTACTACATGTTCAAAATAAAGCAGTAGATGTCATGACCACTATTGGGTCTCTTTTGGATATTACTAACAATATGTCATAGTACAAGTTCTTAGTGGAACAATTTTTGGTCCCTACCTTTGATGTCCCAAAGTCCGAAATGGTATGTGTACTTGTTGGACCTAATTCCCCCTGGTACCAAGATATCTATGACTATTTACATTCCCAGACCCTACCACCTGACCTCTCCAACAATCAACGCAAGTACTTCCTCCACAAAGCTTCTCGCTATGCCATCATCGGTGATACCTTATATAGACGTAGCTTTGACAACACATTACTTAGATGTCTCAACACTAATGAAGCATAAACTACCTTACATGAAGTATACAAAGGTATATGCGGAGCCCATTCTAGTGGTATGCCCCTAGCTAAAAGGATCATGTGACTATGATACTATTGGCCTATAATGGAGCACGATGTCTATCACTTTGTGTGAAAATGTTGATAATGCCAGATACATAACGACTTCATTCATGCACTTGCACAAGAGTTGAAACCTATCACTTCACCATGGCCCTTCGCCCAATGGGGACTTGACCTCATAGGCAAAATTCATCCCACCTCATCAAATGGCCATAAATTCATCATCACTACCACCAAATACTTCATAAAATGGGTTGAAGTCATCCCTATGACATACATTACTGGTAAAAATATCTCCAAATTCATCCTCAATTACATCATATGCTAGTATCTTGTCGCTCAAACCATCACTGACAATGGTCGTCCTTTCAAAAATTAGGATGTCCATGGGTTATGTGATAAATTCCACATTCAACATTGCTTTTCCATGCCATATTATCTGCAATGCAATGACCAAGTTGAGGCATCCAATAAGACTATAATCAAAATTCTTAAAAATACTGTCAATGATGTTGATCGTGACTGGCACATTCAACTTAACCCTGCCCTATGGGCATATCGCGTGAGCATCTGCACACCCACTGGCACCACTCTATTTTCCTTAGTCTTCGATTTGGAAGCTATGCTTCCTATCAAGGTCGAAGTCCCCTCCCTACAGGTCTCCATGAAAGGGCTTATTGATGATGAGGAATATCGTATATCCCAGTTACATGAGTTAGAATTTATTGACGAACACAAATAGAGGGACTTGACTCATCTACAATCATATAAAAACCACCTTTTTCTTAGTTACAATAAAAGGGTTTTGATTAGACACTTTCACATTGGTGACTTATTGTTGATGGAGAATCCAAAAAATCAAGTAGAATGTGAAAAATCGGAAAATTTGAGCCCAACTAGCTGGGTCCATATGTCATAACAACATATTTTGGTTCCAGTGCTTATCAGTTATCCACACTTGAAGGGGAACTTTTGTTCGAGTCTATCAAGAACCTGCACCTATGCAAGTTCTATACATAGCTTCAGAAAGCCATGCTAAAACCATAAAAATACAAGAAAAATTAAAACTTAATAAAAACTTGTTAGCTTGATGAAAACCTGGCAAACAAACATCTTGATGACAACAATTTTTTTTTAAATTCATGAAAATAGTAAAGAGAAAGAATCCATCCAATAGTGAAAACCACTTCGGAAGCACTTTGGATAAGTACCATGGTGTAAACCTGGAAAACAGGCACCATGTGTAGTCAGCCTCTACTCCATCATCTACTGTCACTTTACTTGGTATTCCACCCTAATCCATAATAATGCCTTTACCTTCCATCACCTCCCATTTGACATCCATCATAAGGCTTGGTCATCTTTATCATGACTTTCAAATGGTTGATGTCTTGTCCATAATAAAACCCTATCCCATCCCATCCCTAATGGTTAGTCCTAAACCTGACTGGGGGCACATTTCCAAACACCTGGTTTCATTCGATTCTACATTGGTCATTAGAAAATCAAATATTCGATAAAAGACAAAAAAATAAAAAATTCCCAAAAAGACAAAAGAATCAAATATTTCCAAAAAGACAAAAACAATCAAATATTTGACAAAAGACAAAAAAATCAAATATTTGACAAAATACAAAAAAAATCAAATATTCGATGAAAGACAAAAAAATCAAATATTCAACAAAAGAAAAAAAAATCAAATATTCGACAAAAGACAAAAAAATCAAATATTCCCCAAAAGACAAAAAAATCATAAAATTTCAAAAATCCAAAAAAATCAAAACATGCAAAAAACACAAAAACATCTAAATAACTTTCAAAACCCCCAAAATAGAGTCAAATTTAGTCAGAGTCAGTTTTTGTCATTGTCAAACTACGTTGCCTCTACGACTAGACATAGTCAAGGCCATCTGTCAATGTGCCCCCAAGGCATTATGTCATTTCTTTAAGCGTTGTCAAATAAAATCATGATTCAGTCCTTTGTCAGTGCAACAAAGTCAAAATTCATGTCGAATTACGAGGTCTCTGAGTGTACGACGTAGGCAAGGCCATCAGTCAATGAGCCCCTGAGGCTACCTGGGTTAGTCCTTTAGGGTTCGTCGTGTTAGTCAGATAAGTGAAACATAGTCAAACTCTGACACAAGACAGTCATCAAAATGTCAATATTCAAATCATGGACCAACAGACAATATAGTCCAATCAGTCATCAAAGTCAACAATCAGTCAAATTGCCAAAACAATGTCAACTTAGTCACTTTATGGTCCCTTTCAAGATGCATCCTTCTTGGAATTGGACCTCGTCAAAATGTCATTTGCCTTTTTAGGATGTGTCTTTCTCGATGACAGGCTCTATCGCATCATCATTGAACTTTTCAGGATGTGTCCTTCTTGACAACAAGCACCGTCAAACTATCAAAACTGTCAAACCGTCAAGCAATCAACCTTCATCAAACAAATATTGGCAAACACATTAAATGGTTGTTGATTTTGCTGGTCTATTTTGTCTTATCTTTTTATTGTTTTGACTCTTGGTCATGTCACTAGCTACCTCAAGGATGTCCCATGAAGGATTTAGAAGTGTGATGATGTCTCATGACATATTTTTCCTTGATTGTTGTCTTTGGTGTGTCTTGACAAAAAGACTAGGGAAACTTAGCCCTTAGTATGAGTTAGGACATTCCTTGTCTGTGACTATTTTTTTTTCGTAAGTGGATGACCTTGCACACCTTGGTCTATGTCATATCATGGTGTTTGTGGTCCATTTGTCACATTTTACTTCCCAATGATGATTATGCAATACCTATTATGTTATTTGGAAAAATATTGAAGTATTCCTTTTTCGTCCTAACATCCATGTCTTTCACGCTAACATTTATTATATTCCTTCATCCTCTAGTCTTCTCATCCATTTCAAGAGAGCACTCTTGTTCTTTGAACCCGCCTGTCCTCTCGAGGGGGCATACCACTACCTCCTCATCATCCTTCCTCTCCCTAATTTCATACTGGGGCATATTGTTGACTTGTTTTCTTTGACACAACGCAATAAACTGCATTATGTCAAAGAGGGGCAAAATGTAGACACATAAAAATGACCTAGGCCTTTGAGCTACATTTTTCTATGTCAAACCACACTTCTTCTTTACATAATTAGAATTATTTAATTATGCACTAATTTCATATTTCACACTATTAATTAAATAATTTCTAATTATTTAATTAATTCATGTTCTATATTCCTCCATGATTGTTTAAATAAATAAATTATATTTCAAATATTTCCCTAATTTTGACCTAATGTTACCCTAACCCTAATGTTGCTCATCACATTGAATTCTAGCCTTTGATCTTATGGTTGTGTCAACTTCTAATCCTGGCCATCCATTTTCAATTTGACATTCTTTAAAAGGTCTCTCTAAAGTCATTTTCAGACATAGAGTCATTTTCAGACATAGAGTCATTTTCAGCAACTTAGACATTCTTCATGCTTGAGAATTTCTGAGTACTTGAGCACAATTCTTCAATATTTTGCTGGTCTTAGGCATAGGCTATAGTTGCCTTCAAATCTGAGGGCAATTATACTAGTTATAGCAAGGTGGAGAAAGGCAATAAAGGTCAATCAATGGTGGCTTAAAGATCAAGTGACATTGTTTCATGTTTTTATGCTTCTTTCTTTCTTTGTTCTCTATTGTTGATTAGGGTTTAGTTTATTATGCTATTTACAGCTAACCTCAAAAAATTTCCCTAGTTATAGAGTAAAATAATTAATAACAGAAGGTATGTCACAAGTATTTATATATACATAGGTGGAGGTCTATCTACATACACATATGTGCCAACTTCAGATAATATATTTGTGCATACATTTTGAAATGAATAACCATTACAACATATTTCTTTCATTCATATTATTGCTTTTGATTGTCATATCAATTGACAGTTATACGGAGTGTAAATTTTCCCTTTTCAAAGAAAGTAGAAGAAAAATTCTGTTTAAAACAGTTACTACAAACTGGTACACTATTTGTATCATAACCATGTTGTTTACAAAAGTTTGCATGTTACCGTGTCAATGTGTCTCATAGACAATTTCAAGTTAACTAGTGTTAAATTTATTCAACCAAAGGTACTATCATTCTGGATATATATAAATATGTATAAAGAAGCTAAACAATACTAGTATCATTTTGTGCAAAGTAAAAGGAATCGAACAAAATGCTTGTCATTTCAAAATAATATTACACATATAAAGTTGGAACAATTTAATTATTGTTCGGGTTATGGAGAAATCCACTTTCATATTTCTAATGGTTATTAAACATATTCAGTCCACTATCGTTCTAAGGAATGAATAATAGTCGAACAACTATTTCTTTTTATTCTTAACAGTAACTATAGTCAAAACCTTTATGAATTTCGATCATCGGCCTTCATTACTTGAACAACAATGTTGGTAAGGCTCACTCATGATAATAATCCTAAGGAATGATTTAATTATCATTCCAGAGAATGATAATGTGCATGCAAGAAAAACTAGAAAACTCTAACATTACAAGAATCGCTCAGGATCGATGATGATGGTAATATTTTTGAAGGACGATTAAATCTTTGTTCTAATGGCAGATTGTTATACGATCTTAGCGATCGTGCCAACATAAATAAAGTGGAACGATGCAATCATTTGATCATTTTTCATTGAGAATGATGTGACATGGTTAAAGAACAACAACAACTATCCATTGTTCTATGAACGATTTATAAGACCCACGCAACCATATAGTGTGGTATTCCTGTTCGATCTTGTTAACACAAGGAAAAAAAAAATATGGAGGTTAACAGTGAAGAAAGTTGTCGCTTCCCGTAGAGGGAACAATGAATGATTTCAAAATATTTACAAATCAAATAATACTTTGGCTATCAGTTTCAACCAAATAGCCATGAAAATGGCTAATGACACACGCATACAAGAGATAAAATGAATAGAGGAGAGATTACATATAACATGCAATCATAAACATAATCGGATATCATGCCGATAGGGAGAGCATGCATAGATCTTGTGCATGCAAGGGATGGTTGATAAGGCCCTTGCAACAAGACAAATAATACAATCAATCTCATTCAATGACTTCTTAGCATCAAAGAAAAATACGCTTGCATATAAACAAACATCTAATGGTTTTAACACCATTTCGAATGGAATCAACAATATGAAAGGAAATGCAAGTTTACAAATAGATTTTATTGGGAAATCAAGCATATACAAAAGTCATCGAGTTACCTCTGATTTGTGGGATTTTTCCTCCTTCCTAGCTAGGTTGATTCTCTTGCCTTATTTTTTCCTCAATCCTCGTCACCTTAGCCAGTCTTCTCCTCGATTCCTTGTGAGAATTTCATACCACCAAAAATGGTAACATGTTCTCCCTTACCTATTCACTCCATTAAGGGGTTGTTTCACTTCATTATTACCATCAATTAGCCACCCACTACTGCATTCAAAAATCTTAGCCTTTAATTCGAATGTAGACCACTCCTCCAAAATATCTTCTTTATGACATTATTAAAGGTTTAATTTTCTTTTCAAATGTTATTTAAAATCAACAATAATATTTGATAAATTTGATCCCATATTCTTTTTATAAGGAATATATATGTTTATATATATGTATATGTATATCACCATTTTATTTTATATAAATATAGTGTTTAATCACCTTTAAATAAAGAATGAGCTTTTATTTTACTCAAATAATAACTTCTAAATGAAATTGTTTTCTTATCCTTTAAGTATGCCTTTTTAAATACATACATATATGTTTAACCATGTTATCGTTTTCTTTTAAATTTGGAAGACACAAGATTAAAATAGACAAATTGAATAAGAAACCACATGTATAACATTCCACAAGCCCATTTTTTTCAATCATTGAATCATTTTGAATTAGGTCAATATAACCTTCTATATGAAAATTTAAATGTAGATATCATGTCATTTAGTGATGTGTGCACCCAAATTCCATCAAACTTACCATTTAATCTGGCTAAATGATCCTACCTCAACCATGTTCCCGTCCTTCAACTTGTTTCTTGAATTTTCACACACTTGCACTTGCATAGTTCATCAGTAATGTTCAATCATGATAAATCATAAGATAGTTGAAAATATCACATAGCCAAAAGACAATAAAATTCTTTCAAATATTTTTAAAATATAAAATATATTATTAAACATATTTAATTTCCTCAATTGTTCAATTTAACATATTATAATTTAAATACAATAAAAATTAGGATATGGCATCCTTCCCCTCTAGCAAGATACATCATCTCGATGTCTAATTAATAAATATTTAGATCATATATATCTCCTTAAACATCATTTCATACTATTTCCAAGCCAAAACATCATAACATGAAATCCAAAATATTTAAACAATAGTATATAGAAAATATCAAGAGTCTCTTTCTAAGAAAGAAAATGTGGGAAGGAGCATTCTATTTCTTCTGCATCCTCCCAAGTAGCACTATCTTTTGAATACTGGGCCCATTGTACCTTAAAATGAGCAATGTCTCTGCTCTGCAACTTAATTTTGCATCTATCCAAGATTCTAATGGGCTCCACTAGCACCCCTCCTAGGTCCTATACCTGCAAAGTTTTCCAATTGAACACATGAGCTACATCGGGAGGATATAATTTAAGCAAGGAAACGTGAAACACATTATGCATTTGAGCTAGAGCAGGTGGTAGAGCAAGTCTATAAGCAACTAGGTTGATCACTTCCAAGACATCAAACATACCCACATATCTTGGGGCTAACTTAGAAGATTTCCCAAAGGCAATGGAACTTTTATGAGGCCCGACTCTTAAGAAGACTTTATCCCTGACCACAAACTATCTAAAATTTCTATTCTTGTCACCATAACTCTTTTGTATGTATGTTGCCTCCTTTAGTCTACCCTTAATAACTATCATTTTTTCTTCCATCTCATTGATCATTTTAGGACCTACTATGATAAGGTCTTCCAATATATCCCAACTGATGGGTGTACAACACTTCTTCCCATAAAAGAGCTTTGAATGGTTCGATACCTAGAGATGTGTGATAGGAGTTATTGTAAGAAAACTCTACTAATGATAAGTATTCTTCCCACTTATACTGTTGTTCCATGCAGTACATTCGGAGGAGGTCTTTGACTACCTCATTTACCCTCTCCGTTTGTTTTTTGGTTTGAGGATGGCAAGCCAGGCTGAAATTCAACTTGATTCCCAATGTGGAATTCAAGGTTGTCCAAAATCTTGAGGTCATTTGGGTGTCCCTATCAGAAATGTTAGTCTCTAGCACTCCATGTAAGCGGAAGATCTTCTAGACAAATTTTTTGGCCAAGGTTAATGATCCATCCTTAAGGTTCCCTAGGATGAAGTGCACCACCTTGGTCAACTTATTGACCACAATCAAGATAACATCATGTCAATTATTTCTCAAAGGTAACCCCTGTACGAAGTCCATACTGATCACCTTGCATTTATACTTAGGTATTTCATGAGGATACAATAGCCCTACTAGATGTGCATGTTCAGTCTTGACTCACTAGAATTTTAAGCATTTGGCTATGTACTCCACTACATCCTTCTTGATTTTAGGCAAAAAGTACATATTTTTTAATTCTACGATCATTTTGGAGACTCTAGGGTGTCCTAAATAAGGTGCATTATGAACTTCTAGAACCAAATTCCTTAGCTCTCTAGAGTTTGGAATGCACATCCTTCTCTAGTATCTCAAAATACCATCGAGTTTGAACTCATACCCATCAAACTGATGATTTGATGGATTCTCTACTAGGGCACTCTTCACTTTTCATAGTGCTCATCCCCTTGCAATTGTTGTGTCACATGTTGTCTCAGATTATACCTTGTCGAGATCATGGCTGCTATATGTCTTCATCTACTAAGCACATCAACCACTCAATTTTGAAGTCATACTTACTATTGAATTCTAACCACTTTCTCTATCGTGCATTAAGGTTTGGCTAAGTAAAAATGTATCTCAATCCCAAGTTGTCTATCTTGAGCTCTTAATGTCTCCACATCTATAAAGCATGAACTATTGTGGCCAACTCTAAGTCATGTGGCACATAATTCACCTTATGTTGTTTGAGATTTCTTGATTCATACGTTGCCACTTGTCCATCCTACATTAGCACTTCTCCCATTCCCTCTCCTGAAGTATTTGTGATTACAGTGAACCATCCATTAGGATTAGGAATGGTCAATGCTAGGGCTATCGTGAGCCTCTCCTTCAGGAGTTGGAATGCTTTTTCACACTTCTTTGTCCATTTAAACTGTGTTCCTTTTCTTTGGAGTGACATGATTGGAGACACGATTTGGGAGAACCCTTGCATGCACTTTCCATAGTATCCTATGAGGCCCATGAAACTAAAAAATTCTATCACATTCTGAGGCATTGGCCATTCCATGATTTCTTTAATCTTCTCAGGGTCTACAAAGACTCCCTCAGTAGAAATAATATGCCCTAGATAGTGCACCCTATCTTGATAAAACGAGTAGTTGGATAAATTTCCAAAGAGTTTCTTTCTTCTTAGATGTTGTAAAACTATACTCAAGTGCATATCATTCTTTTCAATAGACTTTGAGTAATCTAGGATTTCATTTATGAAAATCAAAACAAAATCATCCAAGCAGTCTCTAAACACACTATTCATGAGATTCATGAAAGTTGCGGGTGCGTTGATCAAACTGAAAGGTACCACAGTGAAATTTTAATGTCCATACCAAGTTCGAAAGATAGTCTTTGAAGTTTATTCTTCATTTACTCTCAATTGATGGTATCCCGACTTGAGATCAATTTTGGATAATACTTTCACTCCCTTCATCTGGTGAAACAACTCATCGATCCTTGGGAGTGGATATTGATTCTTTATGGTCATCTTGTTCAACATCTAATAGTCTATACACAGATGCACAGTTCCATCCTTCTTCACAAAGATAGTTGGTTCTCCCCAAGGAGACACACTAGGTCTTATGAGCCCTTTGTTCAACAACTCCATTAACTAGGCCTTCAACTCATAGATTTTGGTAGTGATCATCTGATATGGTGCTTTGAACTGTGGCCCAGCTCCCGACACTAGGTCAATAGAGAAGTCAAATTCCCGTTTCAGAGGTAACTTCATGAGTTTTTAAGAGAATACATCTCAAAAATCCTTAATGATAGGGTAGTCATCTAGACATGACTCCTTGCTGTCAAGGTCACTGCTATGCATAGCATAAATAGCACATCCCTTTTGATTAGCCTTTTTGAGTTGTGTACCTGAGATCTGTCTAAGCTCTAAGGGTCTTTGCATCCCATAGATCTCGACTAGGTTCCCATAATCATCCAGAAAAATATCTTACCCTCACAATTCACTATAGACTTATGATCAGTTAACTAGTTTATCCCCAAATTACATCGTATGAGCCTAAGGGTGCCACATACAGGTTGAACTGGGTCTAGAAGGTTGGAAGCTCTAATTCGCTGCAAAAGAGACATGTATCTACCCTCTTCTCTGCTTGGTTTCCATACTGGACTATCCATGAGTTTTCCATGTATCCAGGTCTAATAGGTATCTTGGATATTACTCTAGGGTCTATGAAACATTCATTAGCTCTGGTATCAATTAAACAGTTCGACCATAGAGCTTACCCATTAGATAGATTGGTGAAGCCTAATAGTTTGCCTACTTGTTATCCACTATAGTGTGGATCTGATGATGCTGAGACTACTGATAGTTTCCTTCCCTTTGTGACTTTGACCACTATAGAAAATAAGAGGCATAATGATCACATCCACAAGTATAAGACCTGTCGTGAGGCCCTTTGTGACCTCTTGACATGTCTTCCTTGAAACCCTTCTGCTTTTGGTCATCATTTCTTTTATTGTTTTTTGCCTTCTTGCTCTTTCCACCACTACCACCTTCACCTTTCTCTTGTGACTCACTTCCCCTCTTGAGATTATGGATCTGGTGGGTCTTGTCTCCTTTCTAAAACTTCTTGTTCCCAAACTGTGCCTTAGGACTTGAGTTGTTGCGGTAATTGGATAACTACTGCAATTTTTTATTTTTTTGGGGTCCTTCTGGAAGAATTTGTTCATGGTGAGAGGATCATGCTTGTACACTTCTACTCCAACGTGTGGTCTAAGTCCCAATATGAAATTTTGGATATAGAAACATTCGTCTCCTTGACACTAAGGCACATACTTCAGTAGTTTGGTGAAATTTTCCCAATATTGGGTCACAATCATACTCCCTTTGGAAATTTGTCATCTTATCGAAAAAGATTTCTGGTAACCATCTCTTCCTAAAATATTGGAGGAAGAGCTCCCAATTGATCTCACCAGGCTGAAGATTCCTTTATCTTTTCATTGTCCCACCAAGTAGCTGCTTCTCCTGAAAGCTGATACATAGCCCACACAACTTTAGTTTCATCAGATAGATTACATAGTCCAAAATATTTCTCAATCTCAATGATCCATGCCTTATCTCCTTCTCTAATGGCTTTACCATCAAACTTAGGTGGTGCTACTCTTTTGAGATCCTTTCCTAGTTCTTCCTCAATTCGACCTCGAGGGCCTTCTCCTAGACCGCCTTCTCCCTGATTGACTTTCACATTCCTATAAATCCGGTCCTCTTGTACCACTTGGACCTCATGTTCTAAGTGGTCCATATGAGCCTCTTGCTTGTCCAAAAGTTCTAGAATCTGATCTAGCCTTTTGTTTGGTCCATTGTCTGACCCATTACCACCTGCTTCTTGTCTGGTGGTCACCATATTGACTCACACCCGACCTGCATCACATTTCATGTCTACCATAACTTAACACAAGGTTCTATGAGTAAAATTTTCTTATTCACATAACACTACCTACACATGTATTTATCACTCATTCATTAAAGATATACACATTCATGCACAATAAAACACATTTTTGAGTTATTCACTTGAACACACCAGAAAAAACATCTTGCTTTATTTATATTAAGTATGGGTCACATGGGCCCTTATTTAAAAAATATTCTTCTTTACTTTAGTTATTTTTCTCATTCTTAGAGGGAGGACACTCCTCTAGGTCCTCATCAGAATTTACATCAATTTTCTTAGAAGAGGAGGGTTGAGCATGTAGGCTCTCCTTTTCCTCCTTGGTTAGTAAGGGTATGTTTGGTCCACACCCTATAGGCCAATATTTGATTGCAGAAAGATTCTCAATCTTAGGAGTTTGCTTTGAATCCTCAATATTCTTTCCCCTCTCCAGATTAAACTGAGTGAAGGCTTGAGCCAAAGTCTCATCATCGAAAATCTTAGGTTGAACCTCAGTTTTAGTGTTCTCTTCAACTATGACTTTCTTGTTCAAGGTCCTAACAGTCTTCCCTTTCTTTCTTCCTAACTTAGACCTTCCCATACCTGCATTCAATCCAGGTTTGGTCAATCTCCAAGATAACTCAAATTTTATCAAATGGTCAACTATCCTCTAGTCATGGTCATTGTGGACTCAAAAGGCCCAGAGTTTAAATTTAAGCTCTGATACCAAATGAAATCCCATTCTAATTATTACTTAAATATTAATTACAAATGGAATTATGAATATTGAATTTTAAAAAGACATAACTTAAGTAGCTATTTTCCTTCATAGCAACACATGTCTAATTAAAATATGAGTCAAAATATGTATTCATTTCCAAATTTCAATTACAATACCAAAGTTGACTTGGCTCACTTGGCCACAAAGTCAATACAAAATAAAAATTACATAAAGGTTACATCCTAATCCTTTGATAACTTGAAAACTTCCAAGGTTTCCTTTCGATGCTCGCCTCACTGGTGGATGAGGACATGGCTCAAGTGCTTTACTACCCAACCATGAAGCCTACGCTTCCTTGGAATCCTTCCTACTTGAATAATACCCGAACCTACATGGAAAGTTTAGTAAGAGAACAATTTGCAAGGTGGAATTTGGTGTGCGCCCAAACGTCAACATGAATATCTATCTATGGTTAGAAAAATGCAAGATCTATGCTAGGAATGGTAGAGAGTGTCATCACATATAATACCATACATTCATAATGGGTTAACTTCTTCGCCAAGCTTAAGAAAAAAAGTTTCAATAACAAAAGGTAGGTTTTGGATAAATCAAAACCTATACCCTTTGTACTCCATTTTGACACTCGTCTTGGAAAGTAACTTTCAACAACACGAGTATATTACTTAGCAACTATCTACCCCCTAGCAGCACCTACCCTAAGGTGCTCTAGTCTACTTAGGTGTTTCTATTCTACTAAACAAAGAGAATATTCTCTAAACACATATCAATGGAAAATTAATTCAGTCTACTTTATTCAACAACTTGAGAAATTCAGAAGGATAAATCAAGTGGTTTTATTCATTTCATTTTCTATTGAGTTCATATATTAACTTGTCACATGCTTACATTCAATGTATTCTACCACTTCATATTTAAAGTAAAGCAATAAAGACTATAGAAGAAAATGAGGAAAATAAGTAACAAGATAAGGTATGTCACAAGCATGTGTATGCACATAGACGAAGGTCTATATGCATACACATATGTGCGAACTTTAGATAATATATTTGTGCCTACATTCTGAAATGAATAACCATTACAAAATATTGATTTCATTCAAATTATTGCTTTAGATTTTCATATCAACTGATAGTTATACAAAGTTTAAATTTTGCTTTCTCAAAGAAAGTAGAAGAACAATTCTGTTTAAAACAATTACTACATACTGGTACACTATTTGTATCATAACCATATTTTTTACAGAAGTTTTCTTGTTACTATTTCAATGTGTCATAAATAGTTTCAAGTTAACTAGTATTACATGTATTCAATCGAAGGTACTATCATTCTGGATATATATAAATATATATAAAGAAGTTAAACAATACTGGTATCATTTTGTGCAAAGTAAAGGAATCAAACGTCATGCTTATCATTTCAAAATAATATTACACATATAAAACTGGAAAATTTTAATTATTGTTCGGGTTATGGAGAAACCGACTTTCATATTTCTGACAGTTATTAAACATACTCATGCCACTGTCATTCTAAGGAACACCTAACATTTGAATGACTGTTTCTTTTTATTCTTAACAGTAACTATAGCCGAAACCTTTATAAATGTCGATCATCAACCTTAATTGCTCGAACGATAATGTTGGTAAGGCTTACTCATGATAATCATTCTAAGGAACAATTTAAGTATCGTTCTAGGGAACGATAACGTGCATGCAAGAAAGACTAGTGAAATCTAACATTACAAGCATTGCTTGGGATCAATGATGATGGTAATCATTTTGAAGAACAATTAAATCTATGTTCAAATGGCATATCATTATACGATCTTAGAGATCGTGCCAACATAAATAAAAGTGGAACGATACATTCGTTCGGCCATTGTTCATCGTGAATTATGTGACATGGTTAAAGAACAACGACAAGCCATGTCCATCGTTCTATGAATGATTTCTAAGACCCACACACCCATATGGTGTAGTATACCTATTTGGTCTTGTCAACACAGAGAAAAACAAAAATATAGAGGTTAATAGTTGAGAAATTTGTTGCTTCCCTTAGAGGGAATGGTGAATGATTTCAAAATCATTAAAAATCAAAGAATACTTTGTCTATTGGTTTCAACCGAATAGCCATGAAAATGGCTAATGAAACACACATGCAAGAGATAAAACGAATAGAGGGGCGATTACATATAACATACAACACATAAACATAATCGACTATCATGCCGATAGGGAGAGCATGCATAGATCTTGTGCACGCAAGGGAAGGTTCATAAGGCCCTTGCAACAAGATAGAGAATACGATCAATCTCATACAATGACTTTCTGGCATCAAAGAAAAATATGCTTGCATATAAACACACATCTAATGGTTGTACACCATTTCGAATGGAATCAACAATATGAAAGGAAATGCAAGTTTGTGAATAGGCTGTATTGGGAAATCAAGAGTATACAAAAGCCATTGATTTACCTTTGACTTGTGGGATTTTTCCTCGGCTTTTTCCTCCTTCCCATCTAGGTCGATTCTCTTGCCTTCTTTTTTCCTCAATCCTTGTCACCTTAGCCAATCTTATCGATTCCTTGCAAGAATTTCATACCACCAAAAATGGTAACATGTTCTCCCTTACCCGTTCACTCCATTAAGGGGTCACTTTGCTTCATTATTACCATCAATTAGCTTCCCACTACTAATTCAAAAATCTTATCCTTCAATTCGAATGTAGACCACTCCTAAAAAATATCTTCTTTATGACATTATTAAAAAAATTAGTTTCTTTTCAAATGTTATTTGAAATGAACAATAATATTTGAGAAAATTGATCCCATATTCTTTTGATAAGGATTATATATGTATGCATATATATATATATATTATACATATCACCATTTTATTTTATAACAATATAGTGTTTGGTCACCTTTAAATAAAAAATAAATTTTTATTTTATTCAAATAATAACTTCTAAATGATATTATTTTCGTATCCTTTAAGTATGCCTTTTTAAATACATACATATATGTTTAACCATGCTATTTTTTTCTTTTAAATTTCAAAGAAACAAGATCAAAATATACAAATTGAATAAGAAATCACATGTATAACATTCCACAAGCCCATTTTTATAAATCATTGAATCATTTCAAATCAGATCAATATAATCTTCTATATGAAATTTTAAATGCATATATCATGCCATTGAGTGGTGTGTGCTCCCAAATTCCATCAAGATTACCGTTCAATCTGGCTAAACAATCCTACCTCAACCGTGTTCTTGTCCTTCAACCCGTTTCCTGCATTTGCACACACTTGCACTTGCACAGTTCATCAGTAATGTTCAATCATGATAAAGCATAAGATAGTTCAAAAGATCACATAGTCAAAAGAAAATCAACTTCTTTCAAACATTTTTAAAATATCAAATTTATCAATGAACATATTGAATTTCCTCAATTGTTCAATTTAACATATTATAATTAAAATGCAATAAAAATTGGGATATGACAAGAAAAGGATATAGATGAAGTTAAAAATATATATAGAAACATTATGAAGAAGAAAGATATTTAATATCAATTTTTTAAATTATTGATTATATATTTTTTGAGTTGTGATGCAGAGTCATCTCATTCTACTGAGGGAAACAACCAATATACAAGGGGAGAAATGTTATGTGACTTTTTCTCTAAAAGAAAAGTTATGAAATAACCCTTTAGAATTAAAAGGGAGATAGAAAAATAAAAGATATTATGATCTTTTATGGTTAAAAGAGAGATTAATAAAGAATATGTGAAAGCTCTTTAAAATGGGGAAGAATAATTATTTATGTAAATAATTATTAAAAGGAAACTTTTGTGAAAGGGTGTGATGGTTTGGAAACCATCCCTTAAGGCTTATATAAGCATTTATGTGAGACTTGTAAAAGCATGGAAAAACTTTCAAGGAAGAAGAACATTCAAAGAAGAAGAAAGTGGTTGGTGAGCAATGGAAATTAAGTGAAGGGGGCATACAAAATGTGTCCAACTTGGGGTACAAAAGTGCACTCAGGACCATCCTGGCTAAGGCTTGGCTATTTTCACTTGTGTAGAGCATTGTTTTTCAGGAACCAACACTTGTGTAGAGCATTGCAGTACACTTTGTTCCTCCTAGATTGTTCCATAGAAAGAGTCAATACCACTGGCATCTTCCTAGGATGAAAGTGGTTTTTTCAAGTGTTGTTATTCAAATAAGTATTGAAAACCATTGACTCTAAAATATATTGAATTTTTTTTTTGAGAAAAAAGACATAAAACTATACATATTATATTATATTAAATAGGATAATTGCATAAGTTTTCCAACCATCAACAAAACTTGGCTACTATGATGAAACAAATAGTTGATCTAACATGCTTGTAGCTGATCAAAATTAGTGAGCACCAATCTAAACCACCCTTTTACATAGAGCATATTTACATGTATACAACTGTGAAAACTTGAGAAGAGCTAAGCAAAGATAACCCACAAAAATTAGTCCAAAATATAGAAAGCACTAGTAAGGTTCCTGACTCTTCCATGTGATAGAAGTTGATGGAATTTTCACCTTATTTCTCTTGATCTTCAACTTCCTACTAAAACACTAGAGAAGCATGAGAGTTTTTTGATAGGTTTATATTTTGAACTGAGGGGAGCCTATGTAGCAGAGTCTCCATCGAAGACTGGAGAGAAACCACAGGTATGGAACTAGGGAGGAAATCATGAGTTAATAGGAAAGAAACTCCAATGAAATTTCTCTTTGAAACTTGCTACCAAATCCTTCCCAATTTCCTAAGCATTACGGTTGAAAGCCCTATTCAAGAAACTGGAGTTATTCAATTCGAAGGAATATTTCATTGCATCATAAACATAAACAAAAGGCATTTTGTTAAGAAGAAAATGCCTCAGAAATAGCCCACCAACATACCCTTGGCCTTTCCAAAAATCGTAGGCCTGTACACTCCTTAACAATGCATTATTCTCTAATAAAACTCCTTTCACCACCTGTATTGCATTTTTTTGCACTGAATGAAAGCATTGAAGCAAGTCCAACAGATTTGATGTAAAAATTGAAACAAGATTGGAAGGAAAATCAACCTTTGTGTCTGTAGATGGAGAATTTCCATATCAATTACGCATTTTATGCTTTTGTAAGCACTGGGGCATTGCACTTTAAACACCTGCTGAAGTTGTTCTTGACCAAGACAACCTAAAAAAGGCCTTTACTAGGGGAGAATAGGGAAAGGAGCCTAGTAATTTTGTGCAAAATATTCCATATTGCGCCACTCCTGTTGAATATGCTAAATTGGAGAACCACCACTCATCAGAACTGCTGAGCATAGAACCTTGGATAACCATCACTTGTTGATAAATTTCTAAAACACTTTGAGAAAATATCCTTTGCTTTCCCTATTTAATCAACTTTTCCATGCTTGGAAGAAAATCAGTGAATGAGGAATTCCATGCATTTATGAACCTTGTCATTTCAATCACTAAAAGATTGGAGTTGGCACAGAACTTAGCATAGCATGATGCATTAGCTTAATCACCAAAATGATTACAAAATAATCATGGTACAAAGAAATAATATCAACCTACAACAAGCAAAATTAAGTTATATTTTTTAATACATTTATGTCCTTTGCACACGTTGCTTTGCTAAGCCATTACCTAGAAATTGGCCCCTCCTGCATGAGCTTTAGATTTCATTATGAAAATTGAGATTTTCCCTCAGATGATAAAATAGCTTGAGAAAAATGAAATAATGTGTTGTGAACATGAGAAATATGATGCCTCTACTTGTCCACCATCCCTAATTTTATTATTCTACCAGCTCACCATCCTTGTAATCATGAAAAGTAATTACTTGATTATGAACATACCTTGGATTGCCTAACTAGCTAAATTACCACTTACCTTAACAGATCTGAATAGCACCCTCACAACCAAGTATCACTACCAAATTTTCATGGAGATTGTTATTTTTGCTATGATAGACTATTTCAGACTCTTATCGTTCACACCCAATATTTGCTAGGCTATCTACAAACTTGTTCCCCTCCCTATAAGTATGACTAATTTGATAATTTTCTAATTTGTTCATTAGAGCCAAGACTTGTTTTAAGATATAATCTAGCTTCTAGTTTTGAATTCACCTTTCTTTACATACATTGATTCACATAAGTGAATCACCTTCTATCTACAGTTTTGAATGTTTGAGTTTTACCACCAACTTTCACCCATGTAGTAGTGCTTGGGCTTTTGTTGTATTGTTTGTGCTAGGAGGAAGATGCAAAAATTTGGCAACAAAGAGTACACCCTTACAATCCCTAATAGCTACCCCTACATCTGATATCCTAGGGTTACCTCTAGAAGCCCCATCAAAATTTAATTTGAAATACCTTAGCAGGGGTGGTAACCAAGCTATCTTACTCTTGCCAATTTTTTGTTATGCATCTTGGTGTAAAATTACTTTGAAAGGAAGAGAAAGATAACACCACTACTTGATTAAATTTTCATCCCAATTTGTGAATATGGACCCTACATTTTTGGTATTTTATACATAAGCATTTGTTACTTCAGAAATAGATCTTTTTATATTTACCAATATCTGCTCTATGCTTGTGTTTTCTTTCCTAAAGATATGTCTATTTCTCTCCTAACATATTCTCCAAATAACCACTGTTGGTATCACTTTCCAAATTCTTGCAAAATAGGAAGACTTATAAAATATTGGCCAACATGAAAACAACTCCCAAAGGTTACTTGGTAGAGGATAAAACCAACTTAATTTACCTTTAACAAATATCCAACAAGCATGAGCAAAAGGACAATGAATAAAAAGATGATTTGCATTCTCAGTAGCTTCATCACACAAAACACATTTAAAAGGATCTAAAATCCTATTTTGTAAGTATGTCACTTGTTAAGATCTTATTCTTTATTGCTAACCACACAAAGTAGCCTACTTTGGGCAGAACCATTGCATTCCAACAGAAAGAGAATGCCCTTTGAGATTCTATTTGTTCACCACTACTAATAATTGCCTAGTAACCCTACTTGATTGTATAAACTCCTATTTTTGAGAATATTAATTATATGCTTCAATGTAAAGTAAATGAATTATGTGGATGTGTATTCAATTATCTATAGTATTCTTATCAATTTGTCACATTTTTATAGTTTAAATTGATTATTCACATTTATGCTGATAACATTACATAACTCAAATTATCTTAATTCTATATTCATTATATTAAATCCATTACTATTACTTCAATAACTATTGGAGAAAAGTAGCATTACAATATTATACTTACCTCCCAAATTAATACCATGTCAAATAATTATAATTTCTTTCAATAGAAACCAACAAAGCTATAATGACAATAATCTTATTACCTATATAAATCTATTCACAAATAGCCAAATGATCTTTAGTATTCTTAATTAATACCATATTTATATATAGATAACTAAGACTAATTTATTTAAACTACAATTTAATGCAAACCATTTTGTACAACATCATAACCTTATGTATACAACTCAATGATCTCTCACAATATTATTATAAAAACCAATGACATGCATAATGACCCATAACTAACCTTCAACCTAAATAATGATGTAGATAAATTTTAATAAATCAAAACTCAACTATGCTAAAATTCAAATGACCATACATAAAGAGCAATCATTAAATATTTTCATTGCATCATAAACAATAGGTAAGGATTTTATGACATCCCTTTAAAAAATGGGGTATCTTCACAAGGATATCAATAGAATCACATGCTACTAGAGTCTTCAAAGGAGAACATGAATTCTCCACCAAAAATTGATATACCAAACCAACAAGACATAGTATATAGAATACAAACTAGAATGGAAGCCCCCCTTCCCTCTTCCTTTTCCCATAGATGTATCACTTTCTCCTAAAGAATTGTGTAAAAATAAAATAAGATATAAACTTGTAAGGATCAAGTCCTAATTAAATCTCACAAAATGATCAATAACTCAATATCTTATGAGTACAAAATTAAAAATGATATAACATCATTAAGTAAATAAATTACATAACATAACCTCATGTAAGTAGTGCATAATCCAGGTAAAAGCACCTTGAAGAACTTCTACAACAATGATACAACAATAGTGTGAGGACATAAATCACAGTCTCTGACCGCCACTGACCCTCACAATCATCCACAATTCAAAAGATGACAAAATGGCTAAGGCATTTTTCCACCCAACCATGAAGCTTACGCTTCCTTGAGAGTTCTTCCTAAAATGAAGAACCACCGACCCTACACGGAGTACCTAGCAACCTAGAAACAAAAAGCAAGAGGGAATCCCTGTGCAAGCCTGATGTATATACATGCATCTCTAACATGAACATGCAATGTCCCACAAACATGATATGGCATCAAAATATAATAATTTTTCTAGGTAAAGTTCATCCATTTCAATGAACACAAGGCTTTAGCCAAAGCATAAAAAGTATCAACTAGATCCTAAAAAGAGGATCGATCTTCTGTGTCAACCCATATTCGGCACCCTATCTTGGAAGGTAAACCCAATACGCACATAGAAGGTAATAACATGCACGATAATTGTAAATTAATTAAATGTTGTTTCCTTTCATGCAAATGTTCAAATTTACCTCTTTCATTTTTTCCAACTCTACATGTATAGTAATTGTAAGATAACACAATACATTTTCTATTACATGCAGCAAGTTAAATTAATCTTCATATTTATCATCAATACTTATTTAATCCATGCAATTGATTTTATGTGTCTTTCCCTATTTCCTATATATACAACCTTAATTATATCAAAAAGAAGATCCGCCATAGGAGATTTAATAATAGAAAAATAATAGATCTCAATATGGTTTTAATCATCATTCAATGGTATAACTTAAAAATCAATTAAATAATTCTTCCATCATTTCATACTTTAATGCACTACCCAACACTATACACAACCACACCTATACATAGTTTGTTCATTTTCAAAAATAAAAATAAACACAACACTATACACAGTTTAATTTTCAGAAATAAAAATAAACACAATAGTATACATAGCCACCTATACTCAATTTATTTATTTTTAGAATTAAAAATATACTTATAGGAATACCTCTAACTGGTACAAGCTTGCAAAAGAAGAATACCCAATCTAAAATATCACTACCAATCTTCCCAAATCGTCATTGCTGTTTTGCTGCAATTTTTTTCTTCTCCAAAATCATGATACTTTAACAAAAGCTACTGCGTGTCTCCAAAGCCTCCGCCCATGCATTTATAATATTTCTCTTCCCTATTTCTTTACTATTTTTGATGTCCTTTTTCTCTATAGTTTAAGCTATTTTATTTTGTTATGTTTTTTTAGCACTGCCTTACATGGTGTGATATTTAAAGTTGTAGAAAAAACATATTTTTCTTATTTAGGGGAAATGTGTCAATTGCCGCCCATGATCCAATTGTTGTTTACTCCATGCTTACTTGACCCCCCAATAACCGTTTATATTTTAGTCATTACATTGTTTTAATTATGCCAATAAAAATTTACAAATTACACCAATATATGTTCACTACTAAATGTGTAACTAACCAAAAACAAATAAAAAATCTATTATTACATATATGTTTTCAACAAAGACAAGTTGCAAAAAATAAAGTCATTTTTGTATTAATTAAAGTACATTTATGTTTACAATTACCACTCTATGCAAGTGGCTTGAAGCTTCAAATACATTGTATTTACATGTATTGTTGAATAGTTAATGGTGCACAATGTCACATAATATAAAACATTATGAATAGTTAATGGTGCACATTGTGACATTATACAAAACATTGATCAACTTTATGAGCTATCAATTTCACATTCATCCACACTTCCTATCAAATATTCATGCATTAACTCCATCTACTTATGGTACCTACACACACAGTTAATGGTGTAAGGCTCCCCAATAAACCAAAAAACATATGATAATTCATATATATGACTGAATTTATGCAATCCACCTATTTTGTGAGTTAAATCAAATATAAAATTGATTTCCTAAAAGCCACGACAGAACTTAGGCATAAATGGCCACTGCAAAATGAAATGATAGATTGTTTCCCACAAAAAAATCAAATTTGAAATTCAACCACTACAATTCAATGCATTCAATTTACACATTCAAATGATTTTATAAGAGGGAATTTCTAGGGTCATCTTCATTACGAATTCTCCTTTACTTTCACTAAATATCCTTTGCAAAATTCAGAGCTTACTAAGGCAACCTCTACACATTCCTCTTAAAAGGGAGTTTATTCAAGTCGGTACACCCAAAAATAACTAAATTCATGTTTTCATTTATCAGTATACTGTTTTATATTTATGTTCTCTGTTTCATTATTCAATATACTATTTTATATTTATGGAGGTCAGTGTTTACATTATTTTCAGGCATAGAAATTATTCTATTTTCAGTTAGCTATTCAAATTAGCATTATCCATTATTTAATCATATCACAGTTACATTTTTATCACCTCCATTCATCATACATCAAAGATAATAACAACAACATTATCCTTAGTAAAGCTTACCCATTTTTTAATCATATCACAGTTATATTCTAAATCCCTTGTTAATAATCATGAAATTTAATGGGTATACCGTTTTTGTTCCAATTTATTAAACGGTTTTAGGATTACACATCATGGAAACTCTCCTAGTTTTAGGAAACCTCTACCCATTCTTTCCCCTTATATTTTGCGCACAATGATATGGGTTAATCTATTTTCTTCCACTTATTTGGGTAGAGCCTTTTTTTTTCCAGTAATTACAATTTGCAAGCAATGATATATTCTTATCGAATTATATATATATAGTCATGTTGTGTAGGGTTTCGTCATATCAAGCAGGATAGGGTGTTGAGGGTATAGGGTTTTATCAGATTATATATGTATATATATATATACATATATATACATATATGTATACATATGCATATATATGTATACATATACATATATATACATTTATATATGTGTATATATATATATATATATATATAATCTTATATAGATATATATCTATATTAGATTTTTAGATTAAATATATGAACAAAATGTAGAAATATGTGTATATCAAATTATATATATTTCCATTTTGTATGTTCAATAATGTGTTTCAGTTGGCATCGAGGGTCATTTTGCATTTTGTTGTGTTTTACAATCATTTCTCTGTATGACATCGAGGGGCATTCTGCATTTTGGTATGTTTTACAATCTTTTCTTTGTATGACATCGAGGGTTTCACTGTAATCATTTTCTTTAAGGTATACTATGAAATCATTACATAGAATGTGAATGAAATAGAACATTGTCAGCTTTATTTCATAATACATAGATTGTGAATGAAATAGATATATATGTGTGTGTGTATATATATATACAAACACAAACACATATGTATACATATTATTACATACACACATGCATACATACATATATAGTTGTTTATGTACATGCACATATATACATACACACATATAGATTTTAAAGCACATACCATGCACTATTTGATTTAAACAAGTAAAACCCAGATCACATGAATTTGTTCGTAGATATACATACACAACCTGAATGTAAGCGTGCAATCCTAAAGCCTTCTATGATCATGCTTGTTTTTATTTTTTAATTTTTATACTCATATTTATGCTTCACTAACAAGTTATGCTATATTTACTATCCATGTAGGTAAAGTAGAAAATCATGACACTGACTAGAAGACCGAGAAGGGTTGTAGGAAGAGGACCATGCGTGATTAGTGTCACTTGTGGGGTGCACTTCATTGAACCAGAGTCTGTTGAGGAAGTGCATGCAATTCCCAGCCAACAAGATGTTCCTGAATTTGTGGATGAAGCCACCAACACATTTGAAGTCGAACTAGATGTTCAACCTACTATGAAACTTCCCTAACCTATACCCATTAGGCAGTGGAAATATGTTGATATGGAAGGAGCAGTTAAAAGTGTCGAAGAACACAACATGTCAATCGGGGCAACAACAATCAAGTGGGGTATGCCACCTAGCAGTTTGAGGGTGTGGCTGTTAGGATTTACCACCATAAAGAGGAGGGGTCCACATACCATTTTATCTAAGGAGGAGGAGACTAAAGTTGTCCAATGGTGCAAGGACATGGCAGAATTGGGCCAAATACTACAGGTAAATCAGCTACAAGCTATAGTTTCCCAAATAACTAGAAGTCGGCCCAATCCATTCACAAATGGGATCCCCAGGTGGTCATGGTGGGTAGGATTTCAAAGAAGGAACCTAAATTTGACAATCAGAACAACTAAAGGAGTGGACAATGATAGAGCGATTATGGTTCGTCCTTTTGTCATGCAAGCATTCTATGACAACCTCAAGAATATGATCAACCTTAACCACTATGGAGCAAGCCAAATTTGGAACTGTGATGAGATTGGTATTCAGGCTGGTAGGAATTGTGGCATGGGAGTTATTTCCAAATTGGGTGCAAAATGTGTACCACATTTGGTATCAAAAGTAGAGAGTGGATCACAGTGTTGGCTTGTGTAAGTGTGTTTGGGTTAAGTATTCTTGGGTTCTGCTTGTTTAAATCAAAGAGGCACATGCAAAACTATATCATAAATTATGAGATAGGGGCATTGATGACAGTCCAAGAACATGCTTGGATGAAAAAGGAAATATTTGTCAAATGGTTAGACCATTTTGCAAGTAATATCCTGTTATCACGGAAACTAGCAGCTCTCGTTCCACGGATAACCCCCTATGAAACTTGTCTATTTCATAGGTTTGTGATGTTCAAGCACACAAAAAAAATTGATTTTTGATCCACCTCAAAATGCATTCCGAAGTCTCAGATAGCCCGTTTGAGCATCCCTCTGCGTTCATCTTGTGAAGACCTTTGAAACAAGTATCTTCATGAACACTTGTTGTTCATACTTCACAAAATTGTGAAAAGTGCAAATGTTCTAGAAAACAATGCTCTAAATTTTTGAAGAAAATTTTCTAAGTGTTGAAAGTGCAAGGGTGCTAAAAATTAGTGCCTTTGCACTTAAGTAAAAAGATAGTTTGGTGCAAGGGCGCTTATTTTTAGCACCCTTACACCAAGTCTCCATACTTAGTCATTTTTAGACCCTAGGTGGTGTTTTTTGACCCGACTACACTTTTTCCAATTTTCCCCACCTTTTATGCCTTAATTATTTGCACGACTTCAGTTCGCCATGTATCACTTATGAATCACTCAAAAGTGATTTTAGGTCGACCCTTTCTCATTCTTGTCATTTGTTTTTCACTTCTACTTGTTGGGTGACTTGCCCAACTTACACTCAAAGTGCAAGGGTGCTGATTTTCAACGCCATTGCACCTAAGAACATTCTCCTAAGTGCAAGGGCGCTGATTTTCAATGCCCTAACACTTTTTACTGAAACTTGCATGTTGGGTGCAAGGGCGCTAAAAATCAGTGCCATTACACCCAAAGTCATCCTTCTAAGTGCAAGGGTGCTTATTTTTAGCGCCCTTACACTTTTGGTAGTTTTTTCTTGAAACTCTCCATACTTGCTCGTTCTTTGCTCCAAACTTCGTTTCTTCGCTCTAAACCTTGTTTCTTCACTCCCACATCATTTTCCGTTCCTCATCACTCTTATCACGCTTTCTCTATATTGTTTTCTTGCTTCACGCTTCCTAATGCTACTTTTTCTGCTAGCGTCTGTTGATTCACCATCCTTGCAGTTTCTCGCCATAATCAAGTGATCCTAAAGGTGACATTTTCCAATCCAGTGAACTATCCCAGATCTACAAAGAAGCCACCATGCAATAGGTGCAAGAAAATCCATTCATCCGCCAGAAGGCTGATCACAAGAATTCATGCCATTGTGGATTACACCGTTGGTCCGGATGAAAAGTTCATGCAGGAGACCAGGAAGAAATATGAAGACTCCGCGCCCAAGCATGGAATCATGAAGATTCCTGATCTCCCAGTGTTGAAAATTTTGATGCTTCCCTTTATGCATCTTGTAAATAGTTTTTGACATCTTAAATGTCTTTTTGTAAAGTGTAATTACACCAATAATATGAAATGTAATTCCACGAAAAATAATTTACACTTTGACTTAGTCACCTTTATGGTTTCCTATTTTTACTCAACTGTTTCCCTAAATTAGCTCTTCCCTCTTTTCTATAAATAAGAGGGATTTCTATTGTAATGGTTACCTTTTGATATTTTGCAACGAAGTGCTGATCCTTTGAAACAAAAATTGAAGTTTTGTATTCAATTTTGCAAATCTAGATCTAATTAATAAAGAAGAGGATTGCATACCAGACTTTGTGTTGGGATCAATTATCTTATGGTTTGATTATATCGGTGGTCATTAGTGTATGAGATCTAAAGGGCTTCAAGTAGTTTATGTAAACTTTGTGTTACATATATTATTTGGATTTGATTTTATGTGTGAATGTTTTGGTTGAAAGATCTACAAGACTTTGTGCTTGTAATCGTTCATTCGGTTCGGAGAATTGCTATATCTATGAAGAATTTGTGCTTCAAATATGACAAATGATACTTCTACAGATTCAACATCGAAAAAGCTACGAAATGATTTTGTGCCTTCGTGAGCTTTCCCTTTTCCTTTCCTTTTGTTATTATTATAAATCATATTTGGTATCTCTACGCTTTGCTTTGACAAGATAGAGATATCGACATTAATGATGTTTGTTAAGTTTCATTTATCAAATCTAGGACTTTTCAAATCGTGAAGCATTGTAAACGTCTTCTCTGAAAAAAGAGAAGTATGAATGTAACACACCCCCCCCATTTCATAAGTGTAGTGTACATTTTGTAAGTATTTTGTTAGTTTTACTATAGCTTCTATTAGCAGTAAGAAGGGTGCCTCCCCTTTTTGAGAGGAGAGATTATATCTCACATAGCCGTGGCTGAAATCTAGATAGCGTAATCTATTGAAAAGTTGATTACATTATTTTCACCCAACATAGCCGTAGTGTGGTTTCATCGATAAGTAGGGCCCTTCTAATTTTTGATGGTCATGGAGGCCATGTGACTTTCAAGACCATAGAAGAATCAAGAAAATTAGGAATAGAACTGCTAATGCTTCCTACTCATACCAGTCACAAGTTGCAGCCATTGGATGTCAGCATTTTTGCTCTATTCAAGACTTATTTCAAAGAGCAAAGAACCATATGGTAAGAAAAAAATCCACATATTGATATTGGATTTGAAGAGTTGGCAACTCTTGCAAGCCAATCTTTCAAAAAAGCATTGAAACCAAGCAACATTGTTAGTGGATTCCGTAGAACATGAATTTAGCCAATTAATTCATTAGCCCTTGATAGGGACATGGGGCCAAGTTAGGGCTATGTTGCTGAAGAGGATGTAGAAACTCCTAGAACAAAAGATGGTGTAGTCACAATGGAAGATGATCAACATTTTATTGCAGTAAAGGCTTGCTTGCATCTATTTGGTTACAATGAGGATCAAACAGATGGTTTTGTGTGAGAATACGATGCAAGGAATGTGGTAAGTGATGTTGTAGTAGAATGAAATGAGGGTGATGAAACTATAGGACACAGTCATAGTTTTCCAACACAAATCCAACCAGTTTTTGTAGAATTCCAACTAGAAATCCAAACAGTTCTTGCAACACGCGATGAAGTTATAACAACTACATTAGTAGGCCTGAGTTTTCGAACTCAAGTAAGCCAATCAGAATGGATGCATGAGGCAGCCATAAAATTTGGAGTGCAATTAAATTTGACTGAGTAAGAATTCAACCTTTCTATGCCATCCCCACCACACATTGATCTAGTTGAAGTAATCAATTACTTCACTATTGCAAGGAATTGGGAAGAGCATACTGATGCTCAAAGTGAAGATGACAATGCAATTAGTGAGGAAGAAGCTAAGTTTGTGCCATGCACCCCACATGATGGACAAAATAAAATAAGACCAAACAATAGATTCTTGAGACTTCCAATGTAGAGGGTGCAAGGAACATCATGGGGAGGTCATTCGGGAGTGCTTTTCCTTAATAGAAAGTCCCAAGTAATAACATTTGAAACCTTCATTGAAATATACAACAAACAAGAGGCACAAAAGAAAGGGCATGAGGAGTTGGAACAATGTAAGAATGAGAAGATGATGCAAAGAAAGGTAGAACATGAATTGAAAGCAATTGAAAGGGAAGCAATGAGCGCTGAGAAGCAAGCAAGGAAATTGATAGGAGATGAGGAGAAGATTATTAGAATGTGGGAGAAAGCAATTAGATAGGAGCAAGCGAAGGATGAATGACTACAAAAGATAGTTGAAAAGAAAGCTAAACAAGTAGAGAGGATAAAACATAAGTCTATAGTGGGGAATCCTATACCCCCCCAACACCCTATCTTGCTTGATATGATGAACATATTGTCACCATCCTTTATAGCTATCAACAATATGCAAGTTGGGAGTGCCTACCAACAAATGGGACTAACTGCAGATGCAAGCCAAACATTGCTTGCTCAAATAACAACATGCCTTCAAACCTCTATTAACCAGGTATCACCTCCTACAAGTGGACCAAACTCAGCTATTGGTAGATATCTCACTCCACCTCCTTTTCCTAGCAATATGGAGAATTGATAATGTTTGTATTGATTTTTTTTTTGATCGATGTAGCAGTATATTTGGTGATATGCTTTGTATAGAAGATCTATTTATCTGCTTCAAGTTATAACTATGATATGATTATAAGATGTGATAATGCTGTTGTTATTATGTTTGGAACCTCACATATGTTTAAGGTGAGAAGAAGTTGAATAGAAGGTTTCAGTAATATGTTGATATGTTTCAAGTATGTTTCAGCCATGTTTTTCTGTGGTACCACCCAATCAATGATTGCAGTTTGATAAAAAATATAACTATGATATGATTATAAAATGTCATAATGCTGCTGTTGTTATTTATTGGATCCTAAAATTTGTATCTCTTATATGTTTGATGAGGGTTTGAGCCTTTTATTTTTAGTGGTATCACTAATTACACTATGTTTTGGTGTTTGTCAATAAAAAAAAAAAAACTTTGATTGTAAACACAATTTGCAAAAAATGATATATTCTTTGTAGGAAATAAAATGTTCTTATTAGATTATATATATGCAAAAAATGATATATTCTTATGAGATTGTATGTATATATGTATACATACAATCTGATAAGAATATATCATTGTCTACAAATTGTAATTATTATATTTGCAAAAAATGATATATTCTTATGAGATTGTATGTATATATGTATACATACAATCTGATAAGAATATATCATTGTCTGCAAATTGTAATTATTATATTTGCAGACAATGGTATATTCTTATCAAATTGTATATATATATACAATCTGATTAATTATCACTATCAAAATTTAATAAAACTATAGATTAATTATACAAACACACACACACACACACATATATAGCTATATATGTACATACATATATGCAATGCAATGAAGAATATATTGGCCACTTGTTGTTACACTGCCCGTTTGTTGTTGATGTGTGGGGAATGGCTATTGAAAGATTGGGCATACAATGGACCATGTGTAAGGATATTAAATCCTTTATATTGAGCTAGATTGGACCATACATTCACCCCTTATGTGGGGAAATTTGGAACCAGGTTCCTCCCATTATATGTTGGTGCTTATGGAAAGAGAGAAACAACAAGATCTTCAGGAATACTGAGAGGTGTCTGTTGAAGGTCTTTGGTATAGGTTCTCGGCTCATTGAGGAAAACATTTCTGTTCAAAGGGAGAACTTTGAATAAGGGACCAAATGAGAGAGAAATTTTAATGGCCAAGGCTTGGCATCAAAACTTGGATGCAAGATCCTATGACAACTCCAGATCCCTGGCTAGGAGTAACACTATTTGGAATCCTACAGATAGGGGTTGATTTAAACTTAATTTTGATGGGGCTACCAAAGGAAACCCGAGGAGAGATAGTATAGGAGGTGTTATCAGAGCTTCCATAGGAAATTTTGTGGCTGGTTATGCTGGGGGAATAGGTTTCTAGTCTTCTATGATTGCAGAAGCTCGTGCGCTGCTCAAGGGCTTACAAATTATTGTTTCTATGGGGATTGAGAACATTCACATGAAAGGTGACTCTAAGTCCATTATTGATGCTGTTATCTTTGGCAGATTACTGGGATGGAGCACTAAGGATATATTATTAGACATAAGGCTTTTTGTCTCTAAGTTAATGTTGTCAAATAAAGTTTGCACCCCTACTAAGCTATGAACTGTAGCAACCTATTGACAAATGGGAACACTTCCTGGTTATGGGTGACCAAGGAATGAAGTGGACCTCTAGATTATGGGCTGGTTCCCTTTGAATTTTCTTGAAAATAATGAAATACGATGAGGAAAAGAGTAGAAAGATATGCTTGAATCTAAAAATCTATCGCTAACATGTGGTACACCAAAGGTAAATTTTTTGACAAAAAGTTGAAACTCACAAAAAACTCAATAGAGCTAAACAATCTCACAACACAAAAATATATGTCTGCAAAAATGATTCTATGTAAGGCTCTGACTATTTTAATGCTTAAAGACAAGGAAAACAATGATGTTTTCACAAATATAGAAGCATAAAATGAGATCACTAACATAGACCTACACTATGACATAAAACTTTTTGCATCCAACATGGAAGGAATCTGATAAAATAAAGGATAACACAAGATTTTATCTTGCAATTTACAACCAATACTAAACAACAAAGAAAAATATGTGAAGGAAAATGACTTCTATTGAGAATAAAAAATGAGGATCTGTGTTACATTTGCCAAAATATTATGAGTTACAAAGTGAGAAGCATATGCCTCAGCAATCTCCAGACCAAGAACTAAACCCTACACTGAAAGAAAAGAAAGACTTATAAAAAGGTCCTACAAAATTCAAAATTGAATTTTGGCTCCAAAATCACATGTGTTGTCAATCTTTTCCTCCAAATAAGGCATGCAATGCCAACCAACTCCAACAAGAGTTGTCCAACTTTCACCAACTTGGTGAGCCGTATGCAAATAAAAACCCCAACAAATCAGGTTCAAAACTGAAAGTATCAAGCTACCATGTGCCTCAAATCACTCCTTGACTCAAATCAAGTCAAAAGGAAATCAAAAGTGAATGCAAACTCCTGATTCAGTGCTCCAAACTCCCTAAAATTGCTCCAATATGTTGGCACTGATTTCCTAACCTTCCATGATTCAAGCAATTTTTCAAGTCTCCTTTTGACTAAGTCTTTTTTGAAATTTTTAATAGCACCACTACCTTAAGCATTTCAAATATCTTTATTTAAAATGATTTATAATTATCATTTTAATAAAGATTTACAATCTCAAGTCAAATGCAAAAATAAATTTTATGACTAAGTCAAATATAGAACATTCAAGACTAAGTCTTGCATTTTCCAATTTTGCATTTAAAAGATATCCTTATTTAAAGATGATTTATAAATCAACATTTTTAAATAAAGCTTACAGGTTTAATATAAATGCAAAAAATAAACTTTAGACTATGTCAAAAACAAAATATTGTAAGGCCAAGTCTTAAGTTTGTTACTTTATATGAAAGCTATGAAAATAAAATAAATGGCTAAGAAGCCATGACTTATGAAAATTTTTAAAAAAAGGAAAACGCTAAAGGCAAAAGTCTTTCCCACCGCACCCTCTAGGGTATTAACCCTAAAATGAAAGCAAAAAGCCTCATTTTATTTCTTACACTACTGGAGAAGAAGAGAGGCTGCCATGCCCAAACCCTAGCCGCCATCTGGAAGTCTTTGTGTCTTGGATGCCATTACCTGTAGATCTTTGGAAGATTTGAAGTTGTAATCTGAAGGTAAGTAGATTTGAAAGCTCTGAATATCATTTTTATGTGCTTTAAAAGCTTTTACAGGCCACAGCCTCACATATTACTAACATTCTTCATTTTTTTTCCTACTCTGTGATTAACTCCTCATGCCGCCATTAAAACCTCTGGCTTGAGCTTGCTGGAGTTATTTCATAAGCCATTTTCTGAAGGATTTAGAAAATGAAATGTAGAGCTATATGGTAAGTCTCCATTCTGGAAAATTTGATGAATTTCTTTCATTTCCTGAGGCTTTCTGAGAGTTCCAGACCGCAGCCATGATGCATTTTCTGATGCTTTTTCTGTGAAATTTCTATATTCTGTCGGTGTTTTCCATGGATAAACTTTATTTCGAGCTTTTTGAAGTTTTTCTAAGGAGAAACTCGTGGGCTTATGACTGAACCTTCTACTCTGAAACTTAGGTAAGTTTCTTGCATTTTGAGCTCGATTTGATAATGATTTCTTTAGTTTTTGTGTAGAATATTCCTAGTCGCCATTGAAGAAAGGTTGTTCTTCACTATTGAATGCATTTTTCTTCAAAAACCTCTGTGAATTTCCAGAGAGAGATCACAGCCTTGAGTATTTCTTGAATATTTCAGTTTCTACCTTATGTTCAACAAACATCTGATGTAATTCCTACAACTTTCCTTATATCAAAATGTTGAAAGAAATCATTATGTATCTTCTATTGAATTTGCAATTACCTTGGTATTCTGAATCCTAATAGAGCATGCAAACACACTGTATTCAATCTTGATATCAAACTTTATTTCACTAGTAACCTGGGCCGTCTCACAGTCATAAAGTCATGGTGCTCCCTCTTTTTGATATGAATGATTGTCCTCTTTATTCATGCATAGTGGAAAAATTCTAGATCTTTCACATTTGGCACTGATTTTACTTCATATGAAACTCATTATTAGCTATAACAAGAACTTTACTCTCAGACTGAAACATCTTTATATTTAAATGAAATTCCATGCTCTATGTAGATTGTAATGATTGTTTCATCCAATATAAGCAATATACATTGAATTTTATTTGATGATTCTCTTGTAGGTTCATTCAAATAACAAAAATCTTATCCACAATCTGATAAAATAAAGAGAAACTTTTATTTTGTTACTTTCTTGAACCAATAATATCTCACTTTACATGACTGAGCATTGTAAACTCCATTGAAATGAGCTTGTTCATTGGTTCACTGAAGTAGATGATTTGTTCTCTTTTTGGTATGAAGAAATATTTTGGAAGTTTTGCAAAAATAATATTGATTTCATGATGTTCACATTGCACAAAACATTTAATGATCTAGGCTCTACCCTTGTGGGAGACACATTTAACCCTAATCATATCCGAAACTTGACAATCAACAACAAATGTCTCCTGTATCTACACATGACACAAACAATGTTAGAAAGAAAAATGCATACCTTAGATGCATTAGATGGTTTGGTAGCTTTTCTGGTATATCTAAGGCATGCATGATTGATTTTATGCATCTCAAAGAACAATTTATACATGTATAAGATGAATGTGCATATGATGATTGTAATCAACCATTTCTTATAGCATTGCTCTAACCTATTTTCTCATTTCTTGCAGGGAACAAGAGCAAAAGACAAAGAAGAATCAAGACAACCTACAACAAACTAGAACATACTGGTCATTCAGGCAATGACTAATTACCCTTTTCCTATGTTCCTTCATTTATTTCCATTACTTATTCATATATATGCTTTATTTCAAATTGCATTGAATAAGAAAAAGTTAATCTCACGGTTTGTGTGAGAAAATGGATATTTTTACATTCAATAAAGACTACTTTTCTCTGTTATATGCACTTGTATAAATGCAATAATCTGTTACAACCTTTGAAATCTTTTTCTGATTTTTCTACTTATACAATTGAATGTATGAAGAAAACTTTTAAAATGTACCACATTCACATGAAATCCATATGCAATTCTACCTGTTTGAGCTTATGAGTGAAAAATTGGTAACATTTTTGGCAACCTCTGCTGAGTGTTTGCCTGCTAAACAAATAGGCCAATTTCCTTGCATATCCATTGGGTATGGAGTCCATTTATGCCTTTTTATTGACTCAGAAAACCTTGTACATACCTCCTTTTTTCAATTGTAACTGCTTGTAACTCTGCTATTACTAGTTATAGTCCCATGGGGTATATATTTGTTGTCGATGATATTGAAGCTCTATTCAATGTTATGAATAAGAGGTGTCTATTTCATTTAAGTATAACTAGTAACAATAGAGCTTTTCCTTATTTTCCGCCCAACACAACTTAAAGGAAAACTACTGACTAACTGTGCAAAACAACACTTAGGGAAAACACAAGATTGAATGGAAACCTACTCTATCCTATCCTAACCAAGAAAGAACTGATTTGGAAAGGTACTTGGTGGCTAAACCTCTTGGTGAAGTACAAATTCTTCCAATAAAGGAGGAGAAATTGATTGTGCTGCTAACTTTGCAAGCTTATGTTCATATTTTTCCTTTTGTGCAATTGACTCCTTTGCAAAAAAACTCGCAAGCTGCCCTCCTTATACCTCCAATTCGTGCCTATGAAATTAGGCTTGTAGATCCAATTGTTCTTGCTCAAGGAGATAGGCTTGATAAGCCCACTCATCTTGTTGTTGATCCATCTGCTTAGTATAATCCTGTAATAGGCCTTCTATCTGGGTGGGTGGGTGGTAAGCATGATGTGCGTGCTGGTTACTTGCTATAACATGGCTATTTGGATTAAAACCAGCATCATGGTAGCTTAAATAAGGCTGATAAGGTGCAGGAGCATCATTCTCATGATATGAAGGGTGAAAGCTTGACATTTCTATTATTCGAAAAGCTAAAAATCAGAATTAATAAAGTCATTTAAAACATACCAACACCTAAACTATTGAAACCAGTCATTTTGAGCTTGGAGTCACCAGATGTATGTAAATCTTACCTCCAAAATCTGAAATACTACTACTCACACCAAAGCAGCAGTGTGATAATTCTGGTTTACGACTGAAAAACAGTTCTTAGACCCACCAGGCGTGCCAAAAACTGTTGTCAAATAAGGCTTGCACCCCTGCCAAGTTATGAACTGTAGCAACTTATTGACACATGGGAACACTTCGTGGTTGTGGGTGACCAAGGAATGAAGTGGACCTCCAAATTATGGGCTGGAAAAATCTTTTGTCAAATAAGGTTTGCACCCCTGCTAAGCTATGAACTGTAGCAACCTATTGACACATGGGAACACTTTGTGGTTGTGGCTAACCAGGGAATGAAGTGGCCCTCCAGATTATGGGTTGGTTCCCTTTGAATTTTCTTAAAAATAATGAAATACGATGAGGAAAAGAGTAGAAAGATATGCTTGAAACTCAAAATCTATCACTAACAGGTGGTACACCAAAGGTAAATTTTTTGACAAAAATCTATTGAAACTCACAAAAAACTCAATAGAACTAAACAATCTCACAACACAGAAATATATGTTTGCAAAAATGATTCTATGTAAGGCTCTGACTTTTATAATGCTTAAAGACAAGGAAAACCATGATGTTTTCACAAATATAGAAGCATAAAATGAGATCACTAACATAGACCTGCATTATGACATAAAACTTTTTGCATCCAACATGGAAGGAATCTGATAAAATAAAGGATAACACATGATTTTATCTTGCAATTCACAACCAATACTAAACAACAAAGAAAAATATGTGAAGGAAAATGATTTATATTGAGAAAAAAAAATGAGGATCTGTGTTATATCTGCCAAAATATTATGAGTTACAAAGTGAGAAGCATACGCCTCAGCAATCTCCAAACCAAGAACTCTTCCCTACACTGAAAGAAAAGAAAGACTTATAGAAAGGTCCTCCAAAATGAAAAAAATGAATTTTGGCTCCAAAATCACACGTGTTGTCAATCTTTTCCTCCAAATAAGGCATGCAATGCCAACCAACTCCAACAAGAGTTGTCCAACTTTCACCAACTTGGTGAGTTGTATGCAAACAAAAACCCCTACAAATCAGGTTCAAAACTGAAAGTATCAAGCTGCCATGTGCCTCAAATCACTCCTTGACTCAAATCAAGTCAAAAGGAAATCAAAAGTGAATGCAAACTCCTGATTCGGTGCTCCAAACTCCCTAAAATCGCTCCAACATGTTGGCACTGATTTCTTAACCTTCTATGATTCAAGCAATTTTTCAAGTCTCCTTTTGACGAAGTATTTAAAAAAAAATTTAATAGCACCATTACCTTATGCATTTCAAATATCTTTATTTAAAATGATTTATAATTATCATTTTAATAAAGATTTACAATCTTGAGTTAAATGCAAAAATAAATTTTATGACTAAGTCAAATATAGAACATTCAAGACTAAGTCTTGCATTTTCCAATTTTGCATTTAAAAGATATCCTTATTTAAAGATGATTTATAAATCATCATTTTTAGATAAAGCTTACAAGTTTAATATAAATGCAAAAAATAAACTTTAGACTATGTCAAAAAAAAAATATTGTAAGGCCAAGTCTTAGTTTTGTTACTTTATATGAAAGGTATGAAAATAAAATAAATGGCTAAGAAGCCACGACTTATGAAGATTTAAAAAAAAAGAAAAAAGCCAAAGGCAAAAGTCTTTCCCACCGCACCCTCTAGGGTATTAACCCTAAAATGAAAGCAAAAAGCCTCATTTCATTTCTTACACTGCTAGAGAAGAAGAGAGGCTGGCATGCCCAAACCCTAGCTGCCATCTGGAAGTCTTTGTGTCTTGGATGCCATTATCTGTAGATCTTTGGAAGATTTGAAGTTGTAATATGAAGGTAAGTAGATTTGAAAGCTCTGAATATCATTTTTATGGGCTTTAAAAGCTTTTACAGGCCACAGCTTCACATATTACTAACATTCTTCATTTTTTTTCCTGCTCTGTGATTAACTCCTCATGTCGCCATTAAAACCTCTGGCTCAAGCTTGCTGGAGTTATTTCATATGTCATTTTCTGGAAGGCTTTAGAATATAAAATGCAGAGCTATATGGTAATTCTTCATTCTTGAAAATTTGATGAATTTCTTTCATTTTGTGAAGCTTTCTAAGAGCTTCCAGACCGTAGCCATGATGCATTTTTTGATGCTTTTTCTGTGAAATTTTTGTATTCTATCGGTGGTTTCCATGGATAAACTTTATTTCGAGCTTTTTGAAGTTTTTCTAATGAGAAAATCGTGGGTTTATGATTGAACCTTCTACTCTGAAACTTAGGTAAGTTTCTTGCATTTTGAGCTCGATTTGATAATGATTTCATTAGTTTTTGTGTAGAATATTCCTAGTCACCATTGATGAAAGGTTATTCTTCACTATTGAATGCATTTTTCTTCAAAAACCTCTGTGATATCTAGATAGAGATCACGGCCTTGAGTATTTCTTGAATATTTTAGTTTTTGCCTTCTGTTCAACAAACATCTGATGTAATTCCTACAACTTTCCTTATATCAAAATGTTGAAAGAAATCATTATGTATCTTCTATTGAATTTGCAATTACCTTGGTATTCTGAATCCTAATAGAGCATGCAAACACTTTGTATTCATATTTGATATCAAACTTTATTTCACTGGTAACTTGGGCTGTCTCACAGTCACAAAGTCATGGTGCTCCCTCTTTTTGATATGAATGATTGTCCTCTTTATTCATGCATAGTGGACTGCTTCTAGATCTTTCACATTTGGCACTGATTTTACTTCATATGAAACTCATTATTATCTATAACAAGAACTTTACTCTCAGACTAAAACATCTTTATATTTAAATGAAATTCCATGCTCTGTGTAGATTGTAATGATTGTTTCATCCAATATAAGCAATATACATTGAATTTTATTTGATGATTCTCCTATAGCTTCATTGAAATAACAAAAATCTTATCCACATTCTAATAAAAGAAAGAGAAACTTTTATTTTGTTGCTTTCTTGAACCAACAATATCTCACTTTAAATGACTGAGCATTGTAAACTCCATTGAAATGAGCTTGTTCATTGGTTCACTGAAGTAGATGATTTGTTCTCTTTTTGGCATGAAGAAATATTTTGGAAGTTCTGCAAAAATAATATTGATTTCATGATGTTCACATTGCACAAAACATTTAATGAGCTAGGATCTACCCTTGTGGGAGACACATTTAACCCCACTCATATCGTAAACTTGACAATCAACAACAAACATCTCTTGTATCTGCACATGACACAAACAATGTTAGAAACAAAAATGCATACCCTAGATGCATTAGATGGTTTGGTAGCTTTTTTCGTATATCTAAGGCATGCATGACTGATTTTATGCATCTCAAAGAACATTTTATACATGTATAAGATGAATGTGCATATGATGAGTGTAATCAACCATTGCTTAGAGCATTTCTCTAACTTATTTTCTCATTTGTTGTAGGGAACTGGAGCAAAATACAAAGAAGAATCGGGACAACCTACAACAAACCAGAACAGACCAGTCATTCAAGCAATGATTGGTTACCCTTATCCTATGTTCCTTCATTTATTTCCATTACTTATTCATGTATATGCTTTATTTGAAATTGCATTGAATAAGCAAAAGTTAATCTCACGGCTTGTGTGAGACAATGGATATTTTTACATTCAATAAAGACTACTTTTCTCTGTTATATGCACTTGTATAAATACAATAATCTGTTACAACTTTTGTAATCTTTTTCTGATTTTCTTGCTTATACAATTGAATGTATGAAGAAAACTTTTAAAATGTACCACATTCACATGAAATCCATAAGCAATTCTACCTGTTTGAGCCTATGAGTGAAAAATTGGTAACAGTTAAATTTAAAGAATATTACCCACATTTATTGGGAGGTTAATCAAGTGGATGATTCCTTAGCCAACTTTGGCACTCTTTGTAATTGGTCTAAGTGCTGGCGCAATTTGGGGAACTTACCGCTAAGTATTCAAGGTCTAGTCTTGAAAGAACAAAGCCCTTACTTAATATGATGATAAGTAAACATGAGATTTTTGGGGTCTTATGGGGGGTCCACATGCTCGTCTTTTGGGCCATGTGGATGGGTGTTAAGGCTAAGGTGGCCTACAAGTGGTAGAATTTGAAAAATGAGATTAATTCCATTTTTGAAAAAAAGAGCATCATGAGGAAGTATGGCAGGTACTTTGTGATCAAGGCCTGGCAGGGCCATACCTTACACTATCTCCTTCTGGGGATTGCACTAAGCTATCATATTTTCATTAAGTACTTTGATTTAAATAATGACGTGACTACTCATTATGAGGAAAATCTCCTTTTTGGCTCTATCCTTTCCACTATTTTATCTCCTCTTCTAAAACTTGGGCTCCTTGTTATTACTAAATTTGGCCCACGGCCATCCTGCCTAGCTTTTTGTGTAAGGACAACGTGGTTGGAAAACCTTGCTTTCCCATCATGTCCTGCTTACCTAGCCACAATCTCTTGAAGATTCCCATTAATGATACCACCAAGATTGCGTTAAGAGATTTACCTCCTCATGCGTTTGTCCTGCACATTGCTTTGATTAACAAACACTGCTCTGTTTGGCTAAAAATACTTTGTGTGTGAGTGAACCTTCTCCTAACCATTTTATCTAACCTTTTACTCTCACAGATTCTATGGGTTTTTCTTGTGAAGAGAGGCATTATGGGTGGTGATCGTGTGCGAACAAAGCCCGACAATTGTGGTGAATTCCACAAAAATCCGTTGGTTTGGCATATATGTGTTGAAGGAGGTTTGGCTCCCTTGATGGAGAGTCTAGTGGGTCACAACCCTAATTTATCTACACAATTTTCCAACTCTTGGAAGGACTGAAGAGTGACTCTGGGCAGGATTTCTTTTGAATTGAATGAAGATGTGATCGTACAGGCGACGAGGCTATAGAGTAATGGTAAGAAGTATATGAAGCATACCAAGACCCAAGATAATGATAGCATGAATGTGTTATGTTTGGGGAATGAGAAGCCAGTTCGTAACCAGTCAGGTTTCAAGAGAGAGGCCCTTCCGCAACCATGGGACCAAGTCTTCCTGGCCCTTATGAAGTACCTGACTCTTGAAGGTAGATACAAAAACTTCTTCTTCTACCATTTCCCTCTTTTAAATCACCTTAGGTATAAAGTTTTGTTAAGATTTCCTTTCTTCTTGCTTAAGGATTTAGAGAGCCCTGTGGAAAATGAATTGAAGCCACTGGTGTTAACCCTGATGATATCCTTCCCTTGCCGTTGCACCAAGGTCTCATTATGAGACTCTACCATTTATATCTTGCGTTATGCCCACCCAAACCCATATCTATTGTCCGTGTGGAGGAAATCAAACCTCTTGCCGTGATAAATATTTCCCCAATTGAGTCCAAAGGTCCCATTCAAAAAACCCCTTCGGTTGTTGCTGATACTCACAAGCCTAAGCCTGCTGCTAAAAAGGTTAAGGGGAATGTGGGAAATGGCTAGACTAGTGTTGTGGCTAGTCTCTATGACCTCAAGTTGACCCCTGCCAAGATTGCTAGCAAACCCACCCTGAAGTAGAAAGGAAAAGATTATGCGAAGGGTTTGATGAAGCCTCCAACGAAGGACAACAGAGGTAAAAATATGGCGGGTAAGGATTCTAAGGGTGACACGGTGGTTGAGGCGACGGTTGTGACTGGTGGAGAGACCATCATCAAAAGGTATGGTAGATTGGCTAAGAACAACACAAAAAGATAGGTGGATTTGGACTCGGAGGAGGAACGGTCTAACAACAAAGATTACAAGGGTGAAGAGGTATCTAGGGATGAGGAGGAGGAGTATGCTGGAGGAACCTACACCATTCAGGATGATAGTAAAGTGTAGAAAGAGAACTCGGCTTCCTAGTCCTCGCACCCATTGGACATGGAGTGTGCTGATATTGTGAAGGTTGTTGATGATGGGGAGGAGCGCCGTGTGATGCAGGATAGAATGGATAAGTTGGAAAAGAGATTTTGTGGCTTGACCCATTTTACTGTTAAGTTGGTCCACTTTGTTACCAACACTCTATCTCCAGTTATAAAAGATGAATTGGATGGGAAGAATGTTGATAATGAACAAGAATGGGTTGGGGATGATGTTGTTGATCTCCTGTCAAAGAACTGGGATAATTCCAGTTAGATGTTGTTATGTATGTGTTTTAACTATCTATTGTTGATCCGCGGTCTATGGTTGTTTTCGCTTAGTTTCTATGTTTTTTGGACTTAAAGTTTTTGACCCTTGTGGCTCTAGGTGTTAAGGGTACAACACCCTATAAATGTTGCTTACCTTATAAAAAACAATATATACATGTATGTACATATATACCTATATATATGTATATATGTATATACATACATATATATAATTAATCTAATACTAACTAATCTCATAATTAATCTATACTATTACTCAATTCATCTATTTTTCATCCATATATAAAAACACATATTTTTTAGTATTACTAGGTCATTGCCAAAGTAAAGTCAAAGACTTTAGCTGTGATTAACGCTTGATGTCTTATGTTGATTGTGAAGAAGTCCTTGCATGCCTACCATTAAGAGTCCAATTTACTTAAATATATTCATCCAATCAAATAAGCATTTGTAAGAACAAAATATTTATGAACACAATTTAATAGAAAAAATAAACATATCATAAAGCATTTAGAGAAACATGTCCCTATATAGTTTAATGTGTTAAAAATCAAAGCTTCGTTGATATGTTGATAATCCACATACTTGGTTCAACTTTCAACGCTCTCATTTTCCTGCAAAATAATTGTAATAAATGGGGGTAGTACTAGTAACATTCCCACATCAAATCATCCTTACAATATTGCATGAACAACAATAAGAGTTTTGATTGGAGCATTATATGCAGCTCAAAATCTTTAATAAGGATAATGTTGTTGTTATTATCTTTGATGTATGATGTATGCAAGTGATAAAAATGTAATTGTGATATGATTAAATAATGGACAATGCTAATTTGAACAACTGAATAATTTGTATGCCTCAAAATAATGTAAACACTGAGTCCATAAATATAAAATAGCATATTGAATAATGAAACAAAGAACATAAATATAAAAAAGTATACTGATAAATAAAAACACGAATCTAGTTATTCTGGGTGTACCGACCCGAATAAGCTCCCTTTTAAGAGGAATGTGCATAGCTTGCCTTAATAAGATCTGAATTTTGCAGAGGATATTCAGTGAAGTAGAGGAGAATTCATAATGAAAATGACCCTGGAAATTCCCTCTTATAAAATAATTCGAATGTGTAAATTGAATTTTCATGGGAAACAATCTGTCATTTCATTTTGTATTGGCTATTTATGCTTGATTTCTGCAGTGGATTTTAGGAAATCAATTTTATATTTGGTTTAATTGACAAAATAGGTGGTTTGCATTAATTCAATCATATATGAATTATAATATGTTTTTTGTTTTATTATATGTACTGAACTAAATTTTGTAGAGGATATTCAGTGAAAGCATAGAAAAATTCATAATGAAAATGGCACAAGAAATTCCCTCTTATAAAATCATTCGCATGTGTAAATTGAATGCATTGAATTGTGGTGATTGGTTTTTAAATTTGAATTTTCTTGGGAAACAATTGGTCATTTCATATTGCAATTTCCATTTATGTCTAATTTCAATGTGCCTTGAATGAAAAATAGCCTATTTCCAATTATCAATATATTTATTTCAACTTGCGTTTGTATGTGGGCCCACTCATTTTTACACATGGGTCTGCTAGGAGGTGGGTGCTTAAATTTCAACCCGACCACATTAACATGTTCACCACATGCCACATATGCATTCAAAAAACCAAGTATATGGGTTTACTTAACCATGAGTTGTTGAGCATCTTTTAGCCCTAAAGTAATTATCTCTCATTGTTTTCTTCCTCATTTTCACCTCTATTATCCTTCATCCCGCTTAATATATATATGGTCATATATATTGCAAATATATATAATTTGATATACATATATATCTATATAAGATTATATATATACATATACATTTATATATAATATTATATAGATATATATCTATAATTATAAGATTATATATACATATATATCTAATCTTGTATATATAGATATCTATATTAGATTAAATATATAAATATGTATATGCGAACTTGTTATTGAAGCATAAATATGAGTTTGAAAATATGAAACATAAACAAGCATGATAACAGAAGGCTTAAGAGTGCACCCTTACACTCAATTGAATGTTGGAAGCATTGGAGACTTGGAACTGATTTTGTGGATGTACCAAAAATGGTGAAGTACCAGATGAACTTCAAGAGGCTCTCTTTAACTAATATTAAAATTGACAACCCTAAGATAACAAAAATGAAAGTGTTGATTGAGGCTATAGAGAAAGTAGGTAGAAAATTTTAAGCAAAGTATATGGAGGTTGCCATAGATGTTAGCAACTACATAGTGACTATCTATTGTTATTATTTAACATAGATTCAAAAGCGATGGGAGAATAGTTCATGGGGAAGGAAACTAATTATGCAAAATTGAAGAGTTGCATTAAATGAATTTGATCAGTTTAAAGTCATGCTTGCCAAGATTAAGGTTTTTTTTATTCTTCAAAAAGTTGGTTTTTGAATTTTTTACTTGTTGCTGACATTTCTTTCCACAAATCATTAAGTTGTTTAGAGTTGTGTATGAAATGATTACCTAGATAGTAAAATTAATTGATCTCTCCAGAATTGTTTTTGACTATTTGATGAATCTCTAGAACGACCCTTCTCATTGAAATAATGTACTTTATGCAGAGAGGATCATTAATTAGGTGCAAACTTTCCAAGTTGAAAAAAGAAAACTCTGCTTGAACCATCACTGGTTTTACGTTTTTGTAGTTGGATGATATTTTTAGCATCTGTGGGTCTCCATGAGGATATGAAAAAATGTGAAGTAACTACTTGATTTTGAGTTTTTAGGGGCTAGCTAATCCAAGTTAGCTGTTATATTCCTTCCAGCGTTATTTGGGCATGCATATTAAACTGATAATGCCAATGTGTTTATTAAAGATAACTGAGTTATAGGGATATATGACAAGAAACTTGGGCATTATTAAATGGAAAAAATTGATAGAGGCTCATGCTAATGTCAAGACAACTGATAACTACATGTTGAGCATGTTTTGCATTGCATTTCCGAAGAGAATTTGTAATCAGGTCAAGCGGTCATGCTATGCCCAATCAAGTCAAAAAAGATAGGTAAAAATGACACATTAAATGGATTGCTTGGTAGATAAATGCTTGTTTGAAGATTCGTAAAAGATGATAGAAAATATGGTTCACGAAGGTCCATGTGATGAAACCATATATGACTTGATATGATGAAACCCATATATATATAAATATATATACAATCTGATAAGAATATATCATTGTATTTGTAGACAATGAACCTTTATATGTGTATATATCTACAATCTGATAAGAATATATCATTGTCTACAAATTATGTGTGTGTATATATACATATATATACATATATATATACAATCTGATAAGAATATATCATTGCTTGTGAAGCTTCATGTGATGAAACCCTACATGACATGACTGCATATATATGTGAACCCCAATCCTACACCTACACAAACATGACAAACAAACACATTATTACATCAATATGCAAGTGAAAACAAGGATTCCCCATGAAATCCATCTACAATGCTCAATAATAGGAAAAATGAAGAACAAAACATAAAATATAAATGAAATCCTAATTAAGCAATGCAAACACTTGATCCCATGGGGGAGTTGGTGCCAATTATGTGATTCAGTTCATTCATCACATTTATTCTAGAAGGTTCCTAGCTACAAATTACAATGATACACCTTTCATATAGAATTAAGTTTTGTGGTACCTTGTATATCATGTAGATAAAATCAAAGACTAAGGATCACTATATATAAGAATCACTATTGATTATTTTTAATACTAGTTAGCTTTAGTTATAACTCTAGAAATATTATTGGGCTATTAAAATATAGAAGTTTGATAGCATATTGAAAAATATGTAATATCATTTGAGGATTTTACAGTCCAAACATATATCAATATTTCAAAGGATGAAACCTCATGTTGGATATCAATTGAAGTAGATTGTAATTTATTTCATGATTGTGAACCGAGAAAAAAAATTCTATTATTTACTATTTCATTATATTCTACTATGTGTTTATATGTTTGTCTCAAATGGTTGGCTAATCATTAATTGGATCCTCTAGCAAATAATGCATCAATTTTGATAATATTTCTATAAATATCTTTAGTATAATATCTCAATTGATGATTGTTGGTGTAAATAATTTTTTGTACCTAGTTAATTCATTACTGGGGGACTTAGGGGACTTATTTACATGTTAAGTTTACTTGGGTCATAGGAATATTTCTAGAAGGTGTTAGTTGTCATTGGTTGTTATCTTATCTTTTGACTTGTAACACTTGTGACCTAGGTAGAGTAATAAGTTGTCACATATCATAAGATTAAGAAACTTGTCATAATTTTATGTTATCTTATGTCTCACCTGGGCTATATAACCAAAGGGTCTCTCATACATTGTAGACACAACATTGAATCATATTTGCATAATTGATAAGAATATAGTTTATTCTTGTCATATTGTTCTTCTCTCTCTTGTGCTTTCCATTTGGCCTCTAGATCTTAGGTGGCTATCTCCATAGCCAATTCTATCATGGTATCAGAGTGGGTTGGGTGACTTTGGTTAGCCATTTTTTGAGAGATCTTGGTAAATCTTAAAAATGTTGAGTATGCTATTCTCTTACATCATATGATGATTTGGAGAAAAAAAAAACTTGATAGAAATACCAGATTTGGAGGGTTTCCTCTTTGTGGATATTTATTGCAAGTTCAAATCGAAGCTTGTTGGTGCAAATCTAATCTCACCATTGACTTTAGAGGGTTTGAGAAAGTTAGTTTTCCCTTTTGTTTCATCCAAATCAGACATATGAGACCAAATCTATGAGGGTTTGAAGTTGAAGAGTGGTTGCTAGATCTAGAAGGTACCTACATTTTTGGAGCATTTTGGGTTAAATTCGATCCTATCATCGTGTCCAGAAGGGCCAAAAACCATAATATCAACTATCAAATTATCCAAATAAGAGTTGTCTGCCAAGGCAAAAAAATTTTCCCAAGGAGCTATACGGCCCCCTAGATCATCATAATTGTGACAAACCTCCTTTCTGCGAGCAATTGTTTTTATTTGGAGTAGAATTTCATGCTCTTTGTAGTGCTGCAATTAGATTTTGGTTTTGGTGTCTATATTTTCTAGAAATTGTAGATTTTCACAGGTGTTGCTGCTTCGTCCTCATTTTGGGAATTTTAGGAGCTCATATCTTGTTCCTACGATAATATTTTTGGGTGATTTTTTTTTGAAAGTGCATAAGTTTTCGTGTAATTTTTAGTGATATGATCAAATTGATCTCATTTTTGTACAAATTTTTTTAATTTATTCTAATGCCAAATTTGGCATTTTCATGTACCAAGATCAAGACCAATTTGCTATTTTTGGCAAGTGGCACCTATAATCACACTAAGTATAAAGTGCCACAAATAAGATATTGCTTGATGGGTTTCCTTATTGAGTAATTTGGGGAGGGGTCTCTTGGTGCATTCTTTTGATCTATTTGCTTGTGCTCTATCATTTTCATGGATCATTCTAAGGTTCACACCATATAATTATTCAACATGGCATCAAAATGCATGGAGTATTCTAATGACCAAAGGTCACTCTCTATATGTTGAAAATAAGGTACCTGAACCTATAGATGTAGATAAAAAGATAAAATAGATGATTGAACATACCAAATCTCTTAGATGTCTTCATAGACGAGTTTCTCAAGATTTGATGTTTCAAATTGAACCATGTAAAAATTCTCATAAAGCTTGGGACAAATTGAAAACATTGTATGGTACTATAGATGAAGTAAGAGTCTATCAAATTGATAATGAACTGATGAGCCTTGATCCTAAGAAAATTGACAACATCCAAGACTACATCACTAAGTTTAATGATCTAAGAGAGCAATGTAAAGCATATGGAATTGATAAGAAGGAAATTTAGTTGGTCTACAATATAATGAAAAAATTGGTCCTAATTATGCTTCTTTTTTTTCTATCTTTCATACTCATAGCTTGACTATGGGGTCTGCATATACTACACCTTCATTTGCATCATTTTATGAGATGTTGATACATGAGAAAAAAAAGCTTATCTTAATGGGTCTCATCAAGATTTTTAAATCTAAGGCATTGTTGGTTAGCTAGGTGAAAGAATCAATTCTAGATAAGAAACAAAATAAAGCAAAGAATAATCAACATTCAGATCAAGCAAACAAAAAATCCTCTTCCAAAGAGAATTCATTTAAGAAGGAAAGACCTACTTGTGCATATTGCAAGAGGGATGGACATGAATAACACTATTGTTATAAGATGAATATTGATGAGATAAAACATCTTCTAAAAAAAATCACATTGATTTTCCTTCTACAATATCTGAATCACCTCCTCTTCCTTCTTCAAAACAGTCTAAAAAGGACAAAGGTTAAGCTTCTACATTAGGAAATAAAGGACATACTCTTTGTGCCTTTTCAATTCATGGATAAGGGAGATGGCTTCTAGATTCAATAGCATATTATCATATGGAATCTTTGTACTCTATATTATCTTCTTTTGAGCCTTGTACTATGCCTTCTATCTTGATGGGAAATAATACATACACGAGTGTAATTAATAAGGGGTCTATTAGTTTTGGGGACAACACTTTCTAGGATGTTTTGTGTGTTACTCATTTGAAAAACAATATTATTTTCATATATTAGATTACAAATGGTGGAGATAGGAGGACTATGGAATTCACTCTTAATTCAGTCATCATTCAAGACTTCGAGAGTAGAGAAATCATATCTATTGGGATGGTTGATCATTCATCTTGGTTGTATACCTTTACAAATTTTGCTTCTGATGGTGACATTGTTCCTTTGGCTGTTAATCACACTTCAAGTATGAACCATGATTCAAAGGAGACATTTGGCTTCTTGAACTTAGGAGTTCTCACATCAGATCTAGTTCTTGAGTCATGCATTTCATCTCCTACATCTACTATTGTAGTTGATGATGCTTGTGTTGCTATAGATACGACTTCTTGTGATTCAGTGCAACAAGATCTTCATCATCATTCAGATTTGACTACTTTGGATGACTTCTTAACAAGTATTACAAACTCATTTGTGGAGTCTCATATTGTAGATTTGGGAGACATCATTGATGACATTCATCTTCTCTTTGATGGAGAAGATCCTTCTTCAATTGTTATGAGGGAACACCTTGACCCTCTTGTTCAATCTCTACATGACCATTCTTTTTAGTTTGACGTGACTGTGTATACTTTTGGAAAGAATTTGGAGGATACTTCTTTGTCTTTAGAGGGGATATCCTTATCTTTGGATTGTGTTCTACATTCATCTCTACTAGATTCTAGATTGTCCTCTTCAACAGTGTGGCCTATAACACATGTTTGGAGTGTGTCAACTTTCGACATCTTCATGGAGACACTTGAGCATGCTTCATAAACATCATCCATCATCTATCTTCATTCATCTTCCTTTCAAAAATGAGAATAAATCTTGCATACATTCTTGGTTTTGTTTCTTCCTAAGTGGAGGAACCTTTGTTCAGCGAGATTGGATCATCTTCAACATTCAATGTTGAGCTTCTACCACCATTGCAGGAGACAAAATTGAGGGGGGGATGCATTATCTCTCTTCTTCTTCTCTCCTATGGGGGGGGTCTTTTTCCTCACATGGGGTTTTGGCCTGCTTGTTCTTCATTGAGAGCATTTTATTTTTTGTATTTCATCTCTCTTTTGGGGAGGAGTTTTGTCCCACTAGGTTTTCTCTTTTTCTCCATTTGTGAGAGATTTCTTTTCTATTTGTACATGGGTACCTAACATGACTAGTAGTCGGGACCCATCCTTGCATCTTTGTGTCATTTGCATATTAATCTGCTACTCCCTGAGTTGCAATTAAGGGGGGGTGTTGGTATAAATAAAGTCTTGTACCTAGTTAATTCATTACTAGAGGAATTAGGGGACTTATTTACATGTTAAGTTTACTTAGGTCCTAGGAATCTTTCTAGAAGGTGTTAGTTGTCATTAGTTGTTATCTTATCTTTTGACTTGTGACTTAGGTAGTAGTGATAAGTTGTCACATATCATAAGATTAAGACACTTGTCATAATCTTAAGTTATCTTATGTCTCACCTTGGCTATATAACCAAGGGGTATCTCATACATTGTACACACAACATTGAATCGTATTTGCATAATTGATAAGAATACAATTTATTCTTATCATATTGTTCTTCTCTCTCTTGTGCTTTCCATTTGGCCTTTAGATCTTGGGTGGCTCTTTCCATAGCCAATTCTAACAATGACATCCTAATTTGAGGTTAGTCTTGGTGAGCTATTATTTACCTCAAAGATAGTTGAACAAGCCGTTAATGTACAATAAAGTGTGTTTTTTATATAGTTTTCTTGAGTGCATAGTAGTTAATACATAGGTGAAATAAGTATTAGGATCCTACATGGTGAAGAGATATGATTAAATTTACATTTATCAATTATCTCTTAGATTTTGAACTATACTTCATCATTCTTCCAAAAAAACCTATGATATAGCGAGCTATTTACCAAAGGGCATATAAGAGTTAATAAATATTGGCGTTGTGCTATGTATTGTGTTAGAAGAACTTTGTTCTATAAAAAGACATGTTCATACCACTATAATATATTTTTAATAATATTTTATTATGATAAAGTGGGTGTGAGTGCAAACTAATAGCATTCACAAGATTTTCTAAACAATTACTTCTAAGTGGACCATGAGGAGAATGAATTTGTTAATGTGACTAATGATATTTTGGTACTATTTAATAGAGAATAAATATATATTTTTCCTTCAATTTAGACTTGTGGAGGTTGAAATAACATCTACTATATGTACTATCATAGAGTGTAAATTAGATACCACCAAAAACTTATATGTATGGTATGAACCATGTAGTATATCATAGACTTCCAAAGACATGTTATCACTATTGATAGTGTTCTATGTAGGTTGGGATACATACTAAAAGGGTAATATACTTACCTAAATTTCCTTTTTTAGTTACAATCAAACCAAATAATAGGGGCTTAGGTGCATGGTGATAGAGATGCTTAGGGATCGGATCATATTATACATAATCTTGACTTCCACTTTCAATGATGATGTTCATAGGTTGTCTATTGATGCATACTTTATTTGGAATAAATATTAATATTCCTTCAAATAATCATTTGTCATGATATTGGTATTTAGAACTACACCTATTAATTTGGATTTGATGTGGTTTGCACATAGTGATTGTTGCATGTGTAAATCATCACCAATGTGAGATCTAGTGCAATGACTATGACACTATATCGTGTCACCTTATTGAAAATTATTATCTTTACTATAACTTTATGAATTTAAGAGGATATGTCATAGGACATTATGTCTTTTATTTGGATTATTATGATTATTTTTACATGAATGGCTTATGGCTTGTCTCTTGCATGGACTTTTTCTTGTTTAGGGAGAAGTTTTTCTTAAAAAATTTATAATCTCAATCTAGAACATATCATAGAATGAATTTACCAATAGGTATGAGGTTAAGAAATCCATTTTATCATGAATAGAAGGTGATATTCCATTCATGTATTTGAGAACACTATGTTGGTTATAAGCATTCTCAATAAAGCATGTAGAGATTCCATGGTACTCATTGATGTATTCTTCCAATGATTAATCTATTTATTTCTCTAGTTACTTAAAATTCATGTATTTATTTTCAAAATTCTTGAGGGAGTGAAATTATTCTTACAAAGTTCTAACAAAGGATTTTCATGCTAGAATTGGTTGGTCACCCCTATTGTATTATGCATTGATTGTCTACCAAGTGTTAGTTTGACACAAAAATGGACATATTCAATGTTGCAAAGGAAATATTCTTGTTGTGAAGTTGTTGATGGAGAAGTAAGATTTAATATTTCAATCTAGATATCTACTACTAAGCATTGGTTTTTTATTTAAACATTGAAATATAAAGGGATTTTAGTGCTACACAAGCTATGCAAGGTTTTACAATGATGGTCCAAGGTGGTTTATGAGGCCATAATTTTGTGGAAGATTTATTATTACTATGTTTCCAAAGTATAATTAAACACTCATTTAATTTATGTTGAGACATTTGGTCTATATTTGTTAGTTATTTTCTTTGATACCCATTTAAAATTTTAGAACTAAACTAGGTGTGTTGATTTCCTTTAGCTATTGCACAAGTTTGCATTGGAATGAAAATACATCTAGTTCTAATACCAATTATTTGATCCCTAAGGTGAATTATGAAATTTTCTTGTAGATTAGCTAGTAATATAAAAATAATTATATAATACATAAAAGAAATAAATATATAAATATGCCTTTTATATTCATATTAAAAAATAAAATATATAGAGAGGTAAGATGAGAATCTATTATGCCTCTTCTAATTTATAGAATGTAAAAAGTAGTTATTTAAACAAGTAGGCTATCAACTAGGGTCAACATATATGTTAAGAATTTTCAATGCATATGATGTGTTGCTTATTTGGACATGATGACAATAGATGCAAGATTTATATGGTGCTAGTTGGATTGTTATGATTTGTGGTAAAAACAATAGTATGCATTAAATAAGTATGGTGCTATATGTATGATAATATTATGTCGCTTAGAGACTGTTAGGTGACATTCACATATGGAAACATACTATATGGTTGTTGATGTTCCGTATGCCACATACATATGGTCTTACTGAACACTGGTTGTGAATCCATGTGCAAGGCTACAACATGTGCATAAATTGTGTTATAGAGTTATGTGAAAGAACCATACATGAAGACGTGATGAAAGTGGTGTATGTATTAAGTGAAATTAAGTGCATATATCAAGCTATTGAAGAGGATACATGAATCTATGCTCAAACCAATGTACATGTAAAACTTATGCATTTGAAATAATATATAATTTTTGAACTTGTATATGCTAAAATGAGACTTGGAAGTCTATTATATAAGTATTGAAATGTGAAACTCCCTTGATATTGAGCTAGAACTCTATCTTTTTCACAAGATAAAAATGCATCCAATGCAATATGTCTAACATATAATATCTCTTTAACATCCAATGCAATGCACTCAACCAATTCCAACCAACCAGCAATGTGATTGCAGATTCTACTTGCGGACACTGAAAAATGAATGCATGACACAACTTTTCTCTGGTGAAAAGGGAAATTGTCTCTTATTTCCCAATAACGATAAGGCAAAAAGACCACGTATCCATAGTTTTTTTTAAGAATGCGAAGTGAGGTCGAAAGATGGACACAATAGGCTCTTTATAGAGAAGAAATAAATGAAAGTTAACCTGCAGATCATTATTATGAAACAGTTTGCATAAAGAGATCACATCTCATCAAAGATTTCACACAAAGCATATCTCTGCAAAAAATTATCCAAGTAATAAACAAAGGAATCAGTGCCAAGCATAATTTTGCACCAATAGTCAACTGTTCCTACACATGGGAACAAACAAGAGTGAAATAAAAACGTTGATCACTGTCACATCAGTATGAGAAGCTAACGAAGGTTGGCCACTCCGAGTAACTTCAACGGTATGTGAAATCAAGAACTTAGGCCCTACAGTGAAAGTACACCTGAATACCAATACATGAATTTGCCACATCACCCAATAAGACCATCAGACCAAAACCATTACCTGAATTGGCTTGAGGCATGGCCTTATAGTGAAAAGATCAGGCACCAGTACAATCAATGTAGAAAAACACTGCCACAACTGAAACCAAATTTGTCATAATAAAAATTATTATTAAATAGCTGATCGAGGAGGAACACCCATTAACCATAAGACATGCACAATAGATAATCAAAAAAATTCATGCTAGATTTACCAATTCTTGCCCAAAAAATTTTGTGCATGGCAAACCATCATCTATTACCTTGTTTGCAAGTGCATTGGAATAGCCATTTGCTTCTCTGTAACAATGTTTGATTTTGAAAAATGTAAAGTTTTGTAGAAGGGTTTTTATATGCCTCAACATGTACTTCAATTTTCAATTGAAAGAAATGTTATTGGTCAAGAAAATTATTACCACTATTGAATCATCCTCAATCTGAAGATGAAAAATTCTATTCCTCAAAGCCAATTCCAACCACAATAAAAGAGCATTAAACTTTGCTATATTATTGGATCCTTCCTTAAGCATTTTGCAAATTGCTTTTAATATTTTACCATTATGATCCCTTAGAAACATCCCCACACCAAACTTCCCAAGATTTCCATGAGACACCCCATCAAAATTTAATTTAATCATTCCTTAGGAGGGGGATCCACTCAATATCCTTTCTATTTTCTTTTTGTTTGTATGACTAGTTTGAACCTTGCAGAGGAGGATTAAGGAAACTCCATTTCTTTTGAAGAAAATAGTCCCACAAAGAGAAGACTCTCTTTGTATTGTTATTTTTAATGATACTACTCATAATGACATTTGAAATAGAATGTTTAGCCCTTTGAATTGTTTGATGAACATCAATTTTCTTCCTTAAGTTTTTGTTATTTCTTTCTACCTAGATCTACCAGATTCCAATTGAGGGACTTAAATCCTAGGTGCAAGCATACATCAAGGTTTTGAAAAGAGATGGATAGCTTTGAAAATGCTTGAGAAGAGAACCCTGCAATGGATCGAACCATCCTAACATACTTTATAACCATTCCCAACATTGCTGAGAAAAATCACACAATAATAAGTGATAAGAACTTTTATATGACCTACCACACACAACAAAAGTAAAAAGAGGTATATTTCCCAACATGTCCATCCTCGTACTCATTAAAATTATATCCTTCAGAGCTAGCCATGTGAAAACCCCAATTTTCGGCAAACATGGTAAACCCCAACATAGTTTATATGGAAATTTTTCTTCTTTATCAGATGTAATTAAAGATCTATACCCATATTTTACATTATATCACCTTGTTTTTTACTTTAACCAAATGATTTCATCTTCCTTATTTTATATGAAAAGTTGTCTTTTGATTAATTCTACTTGAAGTGATATTTTCATGCTTAAGGGAACATGTAGGTGAACCGCAAATTTTATGTTTTTGGGTTAAAGGATGGGTCCCCCAAGGATTTCTAGGGTTTTCACCTCAGAGGAAAGGGGTTTCCCTTGTGAACATAAAACTTGGGATTCATTCAACATTAGGGTTGGATATGATTGAAATGCCTATATGAAGTATTCTAAATGCTATGATATGATAAATGAAACTAACTATTGAACAATAAACTGATGACATATACATTGTTTGAAAAAACATAATGCTATGCAAGAAGGATGAAATAAAGACTATACAAGGCAAGATAACATAATAGATCAAAAAAGTGCACCTGGAAACTAATGAGGACTGAAGTAGAGATTGCAGAAGCCTTTGGAAATCATAAAAATCTGACTTTTATGCCCACTTGGACACTTATGCCAAGGCTAGGCGACCTAGTCCCAATTTTGGTAAATTGCTTCGGGCTCCATTCTAGCCAACTGGATACTCAAATCCACCAAAATTTCTAGTAGAATCCTGCAGTGGGACTAGGTCGCCACTATTGGCGACCTAGTCCCTTTCTACTTTTTGGGAAATCTTAAAGTGGAGTCAGAGGTGTTAGAGTAATAAGTTATTATACTTAATTAATTTAATCATATTGGTTAATTAATTAAGTCACTTATTCCTTTAGGTTGCTTAAGCTAAACTTAGACACATTAATAATTATTTATTAATTATTAAGTGTGCACACTAGGGTTTCCTAATTTTAGGTTTTCTTGATCTCCTCATAAGGATTGATCACATTGTAATTATCAAATCATTCAATAATTATTTTTGGTTTATGCTTGCACATACTTTTTCTCTGAGGGTTTACAGAATATCCATTATTGTTTGTTCTGAATATCTGTTGCATGAAATAGGTGATTGCTTGCAGGTGATTCTTGGGGACTGTGAGGTTGAGTTTTATCAATTTCTACATGGTATTAGAGCTTCAGACCTACGGCTGCCTATTTGTGATTTGAAGATAGTCTCTCACAATGTTCTTTTCTGTGCAAGGGTTTCAAGTTAGGCTGATTTTTTGTGCATCTGGGGGTAGGCAATTTTTTTGTGCATTTCTGGGCCAAACGGACGTTGCCATCGCATTCAGAGCGCCCAAAAACCCCTAAATCGACTGTCAAATCGTCGAAATCGGACACAGTGACTCCGAGAGGCAATTTTTTTCCATTTCTGGGTCATACAGCCTAGTATGGCACACAATCTGAGAAAAAATAAAATAAAAATCACAGAGTTATTGGGCGCCGCCGTCAGTTAACTGCTAGCGGTTAGCCTAACTGCCAGACTTAATCCTCAAACCTTTTTGGAGCAGTTTTGGTATTTTCGCCATAACTTTTGCATACAGACTCCTTTTTTCGAAAACGAAATATCATCGGAAAACTGATTCGACGCTCTTTGCAGTGGTGGAGGTTAGAATTTTTTATTTTGCTGTTTTGGTGACTTTTTCGCCTGTCAAAGCCAAAAGTTTTTATTTTCACTCCGAGAGGCATAACTTTTGCGTCTAGACTCCGTTTTGCGAAAACAAATAGGCGTTGGAAAGCTGATTCAGTGCTCTACATAGATCTCAAACCTGCTTTTTCAGAATTTTTTACTAGGTATCTGATATTACTGTTTGATATCAGCCTTTAGTTTTTCAATTATTTTCTTGGGAAGTGTGCAATAAGGCTATTTTTTGAGATCAGCGAGTATTGTTTTTTATTTGAGAATATATATTTATGTTTTCTGTCATGCATACACATAATATTGCACCCCTTACTCCATTCAACTATTTTGGTTGGAAAAAACAAATGGAGATTCACTTGAAACACAAAGGGTTGTACAGGGTAACCATGGGTACAAAAATTGAACCTACAGGTGCTGCTGAAAAGAGAAAGTGGTTTAATAGATGTGATGAAGCTTATGGTACTTTTTGTCTGTCTCTTTCTTCTGACCTTGTTTTTCATATTGAGTCTTGCACTACACCCCATGAGGTCTGGACTACTTTGCAGTCTTTGTTTGGGAAGTCGGATACTATGAAAGGGTTTCAGTTAGAGAATGAGCTCATTGGCTTAAATCCTAGAGATTTTGACAACATCTAGGATTTTTTCACCAAACTCAAGTCTCTTAGATTGCAGTTCTCATAGTGTGGTGTTTAGAAGGAAGACTCTCAGTTGATATTGTCCATTCTTTCTAAGCTTGGACTAGATTATTCAGTTTTTGTTTCTACATTTTATGCTACTAGGGATGCACTTGGTACTAGATTTACTATGCCTTCTTTTGATGATTTTGCATCTTCTCTCACTCGAGAGCAGGCCAAGTTGGCCAATATGGACAAATTGAAGCCCTCTTCATCACAGGAACTTATTGCATCATAGGAGCCCAGAGATCAGAAGGCTTCTACAGGAAAAGGAAAGAAACAGAAACAAAAGGATTCCAAATCTTATGAGCAGCAGAAGTAGTCCTTAGATTCATCATCCTCTTCTAAGGGGAAATCATTTAAGAAGGAGAAGGGCCCATGTGCATATTGCAAGAGAGAAGGACATGCAGAACATAATTGCTACAAGAAGGACATTGATGAGCTGAAGAATCTTCTTCAAAAACATTAGATTGATTTACCTTCTAGGATGTCTGCATCATCTCCTTCCCCTCCTCCTTCTTCTTCTTCTTCTTCTTCTTCTTCTTCTTCTTCTTCTTCTTCTTCTTCTTCTTCTTCTTCTTCTTCTTCTTCTTCTTCTTCTTCTTCAGTGCAGCATGACAAGGGCACAACTAGTTTACATACTTCATCAGATATGAAGGGGCATGATCTCTGTGCTTCTTCAAGTCCTGGATCAGGGAGATGGCTTCTAGATTCAGGAGCATCTCATCATATGGCTTCTACACAGACTATGTTCACTTCCTTTGAGTCTCACACTATGTCTCCTATTTTAATGGGAAACAATACATACATGAGTGTTACAGGGAAGGGGTCTATTAGTTTTGGGGATAACACTTTTTAGGATGTCTTGTGTGTTCCTCATTTAACGAACAACCTTCTTTCTATATATCAGATCACACATGGAGGCAATGGGTGGTCCGTGGAGTTCACACCTGATTTAGTTATCATCAGAGACTTGGAGAGTAGAGCAGTTATTGCTACTGGGGAGGTGGATCACTCATCTTGGTTGTATTCCTTTGCAGATTTTTCTACTGATGGTGCTTCTATTCCTACAACTGTTCATCACACTTCTAGTGTGAATCGTCATTCAAAGGAGAAATTTGGCTTCTTGAACATTGGAGTTCTCACTTCAAATCCTACTCTTGATCCATCCATTCCATCTCCTTCACCTACTGTTGCAGTTGCTGATACTTCTATGACTCCAGATGCGTGTTCTTCTATTTCAGTGCAACATGATCCAGTTGATCATCCATCTTTGGAGGTTCCTATTCAGTCTTCACCCACTTTGACTTCTTCATTTGTTGAGGTCACACCTGCTTCTGTGGAGACATCATGGGCTACACCTACTTCACCTTCAGATATTGCTTTCATTTGGTCTCTTCCCTCTTACTTCTTTCAGGAGATGCAGTTTCTTCAGTTCTTTTGGGGCTACTTCATTCTGGGGGGGATCTGTGGTCTCTTTCTTCCTATCTTCTGGGGGGGTTCTTTCATGTATCTTTATGATGGATGGTGTCCTTGGGGGGTCTTATGGAGTCCTCTATCTTTCATCACTAAGTTGCTCTTTGCATGCTATTTTGGGGAGGAGTTTTGTTCCCACTGGGTTTTCTCCTTTGCCCTGTTTAGTTTAGTTTGCATTGCATTTGTACTTGGGTACTTGATCAGGCCTTTGTTTCCAGGACCCATCTTTGCTTTCATGCATATTTTTTCTAGTGTTTTAGCTACTCCCTAAGTTCATCTTAAGGGGGGGTGTTAGAGTAATAAGTTATTATACTTAATTAATTTAATCATATTGGTTAATTAATTAAGTCACTTATTCCTTTAGGTTCCTTAAGCTAAACTTAGGCACATTAATAATTATTTATTAATTTTTAAGTGTGCACACTATGGTTTCCTAATTTTAGGTTTTCTTGATCTCCTCATAAGGATTGATCACATTGTAATTATTAGATCATTCAATAATTATTTTTGGTTTATGCTTGCACATACTTTTGCTCTGAGGGTTTACAAAACATCAATTATTGTTTGTTTTGAATATCTATTGCATGAAATAGGTGATTGCTTGCAAGTGATTCTTGGGGACTGTGAGGTTGAGTTTTATCAACTTCTACAAGAGGTCTATAGTCTGCACTCTGCTTCTTCACTGAAATTTGGGTCCAGATTCGCAAAATCACCTACAAAACAAAGTATATTTTGGTTTCTAAATGGGGTTTTCCTTGGCCAAACCCCTAGTTTGTATTTAAACTTTGAAAGAGACAAGAAATCTGCATAAACCCTAGCCCTAAGTGTGTCCAGAACTAGGAAAAACTGAAGTAAGACAAAACCCTATTCTAATATGCCAGAATAAGATGCATGCAAGAGATTTGAATGATGTAAGACTTCAATCCAAGAAACCCTACAAAATTACAAATGAATGTAAGTGAAAATGCAAATTAGATGCAAACCTTAAACATGAAGATAGAGAGAAAATGGAAGATGGAATCACTTTGAAAACAAGTTTTTAGGTGTGATTTGGTGGAAGTTGCACCTCCAAAACCTAGATTTCTCCATGATTCTCCATAGGCATCCATGATCAACCCTTTGCAATGTGATAGCTTGAGTGTGAAGTGAGCTTGAAGACTTGCAAAAGCCCTAGTTTTCTGCCCTATGCTTCAACTTTTTTGTAAAAAGAGAGATTAATCTTCTTGTGGAAGATTTTTAATACTTGATTCTTGAGATTATTTGTAAAAATGACTAAAGGACCAAGAGAGAGTGGAAAGAGAGTGAAAAATGACCTAGAAACAAGTATTTATAAGCAACAATGCCTAATTTTTGGTTATTTTGACCTAAGAGGCCAACACCCATCGAGAATTTTTAGCAAGTCAGACATTTTCCCGCTCAAAAATGCAAATAACCCTAAAAATGACTAGGTCACCACCTTGGGCGATCTAGTCGCACCAAGGGTTTTTGAGATGGGATCTATGAATTTTGAGTGATTTTGGTGTTGTTTGTCGGAACTTGTATGATTCCTTAGGTAAAATAGGCCTCAAAGTAAAAATAAGGAGTCTTAGGGGCCTATATTTGTTGTTTTAGGAGGGTGATTGATGCAAGGGTATCTAAAGTAGGACCAAATTAGGCACAAAATTGTCCTTTTCTTCAAAGGTATACAATTTTTGGTGACATATTTAGCCCCCACTTTAGTGCCCATATGAATCTATGTGCATATGTAAGCTAAAGGACTCTAAACAATGCATTTTCTTTTCATAAAAGGATACTCATTAAAAGATGGGAGAATGAAGCCCCTAGTGTAGTTATCTACAAAACCACAATGTTAGGAACCGCATCCTGCAACACAAATTCATCAGTAGTCCAAAAATCCTCTTATCTAATTCCTAGAAATCAAATTCGAGGGTAGATGTATGCCCCTCCTTGATTCTGCTTGCTTTATGGAGGTGGAATCAAGGTAGCAATCTAGCCACATTGAATGAGGACACACATATCAGAGGGAATTTAAAAGTACTGTGCCACATAATGATAGGTGAGTGATGAGGTAAGGCGTGGAAACATGATTCTAACGCAACAAACAACATAAAAATTCACTAGCACCCGGTATTGTGTTTTGACTAAAAAAACATACCAAAATGTCCAAGATAGTAAAAGTACAAACATGCTTACATGAAAAATGAGATAGAGTCAAAGGAATGAAAATGGTGTAAATTTTCACTTACTTTTTCATTTGCCTTAGTGTAGCTTGATAGTGACGAGGAGATAGTGAAAGATGTCGAGCACATGTGATTTCACACCTACGAGATTGGATGCGTTGCGAGACCATGTGGCCAGCGACAAGCAACACCACGAGGTGAGTCAATTATGCGACCTTTGCTTTGTGGTTTTTCAATTATGGGATGATTTATATGCTTATTTAGGTTAATTTAGGATCTTGGAAAAAAAGTTGTCAAAGTGTCCCTTTTTTTCACAAAGTGTCCCTTTTGTTCGCAAAGTGTCCCTTTTGTTCGCAAAGTGTCCAGTTTCTTCACAAAGTGTCCCAAAAGGGTTCTAAAGTATCTAAGGCCTTAGAGAAAGCACACTAGAACAACATTAGCATACTTGCATGATGAATTAGAGTAAAATTGAAGATATTAGATGATCTAGAGAGCAAATTTTGATTTTTTTGATAGGTACCCATTCGATCTCATCAGCATTTGGGTGGGAGACAACTGAGCTTCCTGAGAGACCTAGCCTTGCTTTTTTCAGTAGATGAATAGAGCACCTTCAGGAGGTAGGTATTTATTGGGCATACGTCATGCCCCTATGAGGTATCATGATGCTATGTTGATGGTATTATGCAAATGATGGAATGCAAATACATGCATATTTCACCTTCCTACTGGAGAGATCACCATCAAACTAGAGGACGTACACCAGATACTCTAAGTTACTATTCAAGGGAGTGGGTGCACCTCTAGAGGGGTCAAGAATTTCATAAGCAGTGGGCGAACATGCAGTATTGCCTTGATGGACCAGTTCATGATGATAGGGTGGCAGGACAGATTGACCTGACACTGTTACTTTATTCACGAGCGCCAGTGGTCAGACGGATTATGATGCATACCTTCACATTGGTACTCCTCCTAGATGGACGAGCGTCACAACTTGAGGGTAGGCTAGTGCATCTGATATGGGGGATGGCGAAGCACAAGAAAGTGTATGCCCGGGGATGTTGCATCAGTGCACACTTATATTATGATTTGGGGAGGTTTGTATTTCGAGAGCTAGACAACATGGTGCACTGTACACTTCTGCAGGTTTGGTGCCTATAGTATATCATGTGCACTAGGCCTATTGGCTTCCTATGTCCTACATTAGTGGGGTATCCTTGGGTGTTCAGCTATCCTCTCGACGATTATGGTAGTATGGAGATTTACACTTTTGGAGAGTTAGGTTCGACCGACTGGAGGAGGATGAGATCTTGTGCAGACCTTATCAACTTGTACTATAGTGTCCGGACCATATGAGACAAATGAGGAGACTATAGTTGGATAGATTTTTGGTTGGTCGAAATGATCACATAGTGCGTCCCTTCTACTATGACTGAGTCATAAGGAAAATTGGATAGATTTAGAGACTGCCCAAGGCACGACCATCTTTCAAGAGGTCAGCGTGGAGTGCCCAAAGACTTGGTAATACAACATGGTTCACGTTAGATGATGTCATCTAGAGTGACTCCAATTATTCTGATCACGATCAGCCACCGATCTCTAATGCAGATGATGCCAGTACCACATAGGATCATGAGGAGTGGTGGATAGCATCATGACCAACTTCGGTGTTTCCAATTGATGAGCCTGTAGTGGATGCAAGACTAGTGCCATATGAGGGGGATGAGAGAGAGGATAGAGTCAAGGAGACACACTACAGGGATACAAACATATTTATTGACATTATTGATGAGGATTATGATGAGGAAGTGGATCCAAATTATGATGGGCAGGTGGGAGAGGAGGAGGATAAGGAGGAGGATGAGGATGAGGAGCCACCCTTGAGTGAGAGTGATGAGGCAAAAATTGAGGACCGACATGAGTGGGGAGAGACCTCACCCTTTCATATGACTAGATCTCGAGCAACAACAACAGACACCAGTACTCATAGCCAAGGAGAGGCTAGCACAACATCGATGCCCCCTACACAAGATGAGGTTGATATCACTCATCCCACCAAAGATATATGTGATGATATTTAATTTTGATGCACATAATTTTTGCTTTGATGTATTACTTTATGCATAGATATATATCATGATGTGTACTGATTATATTTTGTTTCCATCTTGTAGGCCCCATAGAGGATTGGCAGGATCTCTACCGTTAAGCCACTGCGGAGATAGTGCCAGTGTCTTTCGATAAGGAGGAGATGGAATCGGATTATGTACCCCCACCTATTGTGGATTGAGATCCAGAGTCACTGAGACTCTTGGCGAGACCGTGGGCAGCATACGATGGCTTGAGGAGATAGGTCCACCAAGCTACGACTGCATCACAGGCACAGTCATCGTGGGCTCCGATAGAGGTTGAGAGACTAGAGAGAGAGGTGGCATGGCTATAGGTAGAGAGGGATCAGATAGAAGAAGAGAATTAGGTGGAACTTACAAGGATGGAGGGGATGGAGTTCACGATCATATTCAATGGATCATGATCATGATCATGCACAACCGTCTCCCAAAGTTTGACTATTGATGTAGTGCGGGTACCAGATCTTGAGGGATTTGGTAATCACAGTCCTCAGTGATATTGTATATTTGGATGACATGTACATAAAACTTTTGATATATATATATATATATATACATGCATTTTGATGTTATATGTTGTGGTTTAATGTGTGAATGTTAAATGGCAATGTGATTAATTAAATAGCCTTTATAAGATTACTTAATTAATGTCTACATGATTAAACTAAATTTATGTGATCTAATCATTCTCTTAGATACAACATAATGATTAAGTATGTTATGCACTTATTTTTAGTAACTGTTACCTATGCTTTAGCTACAAATCAAAACAGGTAGAGCTGAATTGCATTCATCATTGAAAGGTACACAAATAATCTCAAATTTCTTGCTAAGTGTTCATTGATCATGGAAAAAGATTACTTTTGGATTCAGTATTATTATGCAGTAATTGTAACAAAAGAACTTATGCAATTGCATATAAATGTTGTTTTATTCATATTGTAAAAATCAAAGTCCCACACAAGCCGTGGGAGTAGCCTATTTTTCTTTCTATAATCAAATGATATATATAATAAGGAACTAAAAACTATACAACTGAAGATAAGATAAGCATAAGAAAGGAAGTGATTTGTCACTGCCTGTAATGACAAATCGTTAAAATATTGTTGTCTTCTAGTTGTCATATCTCCAGGTTCCCCGACTCCAGTCTCCTTGAGTTGTCTTGCAAGATGAATGAAAATGATGTTAGAGATTGACTCTAAGCAACGATGAATCAAGATCAATCTTATGCCTACATTACTAGTAGAAATATAATCATCATTCATTCAAATTATACATCAAATGATTAAGTTATCAAAGAGCACAAAGAAAGAGGAATATTTCAGCTTGAGTTATTTTGCTAACATGTTTGTTCACTATGCAGGAGCAGGTTCATTATGTTTGTGATCATTTTCATCAGATATGTGGAGCAAAATGGGCTCCCATGAGGGTTGAGCCCAAAATATCAAGAAGGGCCTCTCTCATTCAATATTCATACATGAGAGAATCATATAGGAACCAACCTAGAATCTAGAGGTTTATCTTCACCATAAGAATACCCACAACTTGAAGATAGTTCCCATGTTTCAACAGATTGCTGAATTTAGCCATTCAAGCGTTTAGGTGCAATTTGTGTGATAACAGTTTTTGGCATGCCCGGTGGGACTCTGAATCACCATTAAGAGTAAGAATTTAATAGTTTCAAGCTGTTGTTTTAGTATATACAATATTTCTTCAGCCTTTCAGAGGTTAAAGTTTCATATACCTGGTGACTCCATTCTCAAATTTTGAGCAGATCAAGTGCAATTAGCTTATGAGAAAAGTTCAGACGAGAAGTTCTTCTCCATTTGAATACTTACAACTATCTTCACCAAAAAGAAGAGGAAGGACAACCAAGAGAGAACCTGGTAGGCCTTCAATAGATCAATCAGTTTCTCCAGTTTTCAGAACATAACCATTAGTATACACATCAAGAAGGAGAGGTAGATCGTCAACAAGGAAGCAAGGTTCACATTCAACCTCGCCCAGTTTCAGAATATCGGTTTCACCTTCAAGAGGTTCACTGAGTTTTGTTACAAGATCAGTTCCAATGTTTCCAATACATCCTATACCAATTTTACAAGCTGTGAATCTCAGAATACCAGCAACTCTGATGGCCAGAGCACATGCGTTTGTACCATTTAATGGCGACAACCCATTAAATTTGGCTCATCACAATGATATACTAGTTGCTGCACTTAAACACCTCCCCTTTTTTACTGGTGAAGATCAGACTATGCCAATTGAACATATTAGGGACATAGATTCACTGTGTGGAGTTCATCACATGACTCAAGAGAATGTGGCGTTGAGGCTATTATCAACATCATTCAAGGGAAAATCACTTCAGTGGTTCCGTGGCTTACACATTAATACTGTTGTGACATGGGATGATTTAGGAGACAAGCTAAGCAAATTTTTTTTGACAAATCCCATCATCTATCTCTAGTCGAGCATATGATGACTATAAAGAGAGCATCATATCAATAACAGCCATCAAAAATTACTGCAATCATCTATTCATGAAAGATGAAGTTAAAATAGAATCAAATACAAAGGTGCATGAATTAAAGAATTCATAGTCAAAGCCAACACGGAGTATATGCTACCAGTATGACAGTCCTATTGAAGGCAAGAAAAGGTCTTCATAAGCATAATCATGGTAGTAAATTCAATGCAATAAAGGACATCACAAGGGGTTTCAAACACTGCACAAGGACAAAATATAATGAAAAGTCATAGTATTGTCATGAACAACAGACATAGTCATGAAATCAGATCATATTGCATAATGACTATCACATTGAATCAATATGGATAGTCAAACACAAGAGGACTTTTGACTAAATATTTCAAATAATGTGATCTCAAAAGCATGTTGATAGTACACACCGTACCATAGTAAGAGGAAAAGAATTTCAAGTGACTATGGTTATAGGGCTCAAGGAGATATTACTGTGCTATGATGAAGGACAGTCACTATCATTGTAATACCATGAACATATGCAACAAGTGATATCATCATAAAAAATAGCAGTCCAAGAATTTGATCATACACTTTGTTGCTACACACCTGATGGTTACAAGCACAAGAATACATATTTCAAAGGTTCAAGGGTGAGAAGGTACATTAAGGTATGATACATAACCGAAGTTTTCTAATCATGCGCATGGAGAGGTGGAGTTTTCTAGGCACAAAGTGCAGTTTGCTTTAGTTTTGGGCTATTTTTATCAGGGTTTCCTCTTTTGCTCGGATTTCACATTGGAGATGTAGTTTTTCACTTCAGTTCTCATTCAGTTCCATTTTTGGCTGCTTTGTGCATGCCTATTTTGTATATATTGGAAAAAGTTAGTCTTTTTCCTTTGGTTCTTATTTTCTGACTTTGCCTTCAACAAAGAGACTTCATGTAACTCAACTTTTCAGAATTTAATAAATTTTAGCAGGTTTTATAGTTTATGTTATAGTGTCATTTACAGAGTGTTCTTTCTATTGTCATTGCAAGTTCAACATTATCCCTCTTAGATTTAGGTGTTTTGTTTTACGAATGTTTTGGATGCAAGTTTAATGTGTTTGACGTCAGAACCTTTAAATTTTTGTCACATTCGTGAATTCATGTACACAAAAAATGATCCTAGTTGTAGGTCATAAATTGTGCTTATAATATATTCATATCTTTAAGTTGAGTAAATAAAATTTTCCTTCATAAAGAATGAATTATCAGGCCTCTCTGTGAATCATTGATGCAGTTAAATTGTTCAATATGATTTGTGAAAATAGGCTTGTAAGGAATCAGTTGTGAATTAATTTGTTTTCTTTAAATCAAATAGGTGCATCACCATAGTTCAGTTTTTCCAGTTTTGCATTAGATTAAGTCCTTTCTCCTTTTCCCATCAAAATTTTAAGTCCATAATCAGAGAATCATATAGGAACTAGCCTAGAATTTGGTGGTCTATCTTCACCATAGGAATACCCACAGCCTGAAGATAGTTCCCATGTTTCAACAGATTGTTGAATTTAGCCATTCAAGCGTTCAGGTGCAATCTGTGTGATAACAATAACATAGCACACAAGAGGAATTTTGAATTGTATGAAACCTAAAGTAACTATAAAATGAATTAAATAACCACTTTAGTGTTTAGGACACATACATAATGATTGGTCAAGAATGAAACAATGAGAAAGCATAGAGAATATAATCCAATAGCTCTAACAACACAACTTTATAACTCATACCATTCAAAAGGGGATTAGACATAATACTGACACAGATGCGAGACATTAATGGGGTATTTAAGAGGTGTTCCATCACACTCAGTTAAGTTCTAATCACCAGATCCATAATTCATATTGACCACATAGGGGCCTAACCAATTAGGACTGAACTTGCCTTTTTTAGTGTAGTCAGTAGTGGTGTTTCGTTGATTTTCATATAAAACCAAATCACCTTTGTTAAATGTCCGAGGAATGACACAAGTATCATGTTTGCATTGTAATTATTTAGGGAAAGCTTGAAGATGCTCAAAAGCGTTAATGCGTTGTTCATCAAGAATTTCAAGCTGGTGCAATCATTGTTACACATAGGTGTCATTATCGACAAGACCTTGGAGAATAATCCACAATGTGGGGGATTTCTAACTCTAAATGTATGATAACCTCGGTACCATAGACAAGGTTGAAAGGTGTATTTCCCATAGAAGAGTGAACACTTGTGTGGTAGGCCCACAACACATATTGCAATTGCATATGCCAGTCTTTTTGGTTTAGATTACAAATTTTCTTAAGGATTTGTTCGAGGATTTTATTAGTGCTTTCGGCTTGGCCATTAGACTATGGGTAGTAATTTGTTGAAAAGAAATGTTGAATATGAAAGGTCTTGAAGAATTTATTCACATCATTATTTTTAAATGGCGTGTCATTGTCTAAAACTAATGTGGAAGGAAGTCCAAAGCAAGCGATGATGTGTTCCAATAAGAAACAACATATCACATCAGGGGTTGTAGACCGGATAGGAATAGTTTCTACCCATTTGGTGAAATAATCAGTGGTAGTAATGATAAATGTATGTCCATCGGAAGAAGGTGGTGAAATTTTTCCAATTAGATCCAATACCCACACAAAGAACGACCAAATAGGGATTTAGACATGAAGCTCAGAAGCAGGAGCATGGATCAAATTTATATGTTTATGGAATTTATGACATCGCTTAACATACACATAACAATAATTTTCCATGTTTTTCCAGTAATAACCCATGTGAAGGAGTTTTTGCACTAAGGTTTTTCCTCCAAAATGACCTCCACAAGTGCTAGAATGGGCTTGTTTGAGGGCAATATGAGTTTCAAAATCCTTGATACATCAAAAGAGAATTTCATCAAAGGATCTTCTATACAATGTATCAGCAAGGATTATGTACTTAGTGGCTAACATTTTCAGGCGAATGTAGGTGTTTTTGGTCATAGGCTCAGGAATAGTACCATCATTTAAATAGTTATATATGGTATCATACCATTCACATTAATTATTTGGGAATATTGGGAGGACATCATCAGTTTTATCGCTGATGAAAGGTTTCATGATGGGTGGATGGTAAACATGACTTTTTTAGAAGGATTAGTAGGAGAGATAAGAGAATTCGTACTAGCCATTGCATCCGCATGTCGATTATCTTTTTGAGGGATGTTATCAATGGTGAATGATTCAAACTTCTCTAACAAAGTCAGAACGTGATCCTTATATTGTGATAGTTTATCATGTTTAGTTTAATAAAGGCCATTGATTTGTTTAATCACTAATTCTGAATCACCATAGATCTTGATGTCTTTAATTCCCATGACTAAGGCAACACGCAATCTAACAATTAAAGCTTCATAATCAGCTGTGTTATTGATACATAGGAAATTGAGATGATATGACAAGGGAATAGGCTTATCAATGGGTGAAATTGATATAACCCTAGCACCAAAGCCTATTCAACTCTTGGATCCATCAAAGTACAATTCCTATGTAGGAAGCTCTATGGTAAACACACTATCATTGAGAAAAGAATCATTGGTAGGTAACGCTAAAGGAGAAGGTGCATAGGTTAAATGGTCGGTTAAGGCTTGGCCTTTGATTGATTTTTGGGAAACAAACTTAAGGTCAAACTCAGTCAACAACATTACTAATTTAGCAAGATGTCTTGAAAGGTCTATTTTATTGAAAAGATATTTTAGAGGATCAAACTTTGTCATCACTTGTATTTAGGCATGTAGTAAATAATGTTGCAACTTACTAGTAGCAAATACAAGATCCAAACATTGTTTTTCGATTGTTGAGTAGTGAGTTTCATAATCGATGAAATTTCTACTAATGTAATAGATAGGATGCTCTTTTCCATTGTCATCTTGTTGAGCCAACAATGCAACAAGAGCGTGGGGAAAAACGATGATGTAAAGGATGAAGGATTTGTTTGGGATGGCAGGTTGTAAAATAGGTGGAGTTGCAAGATATTATTTCAAACTCTCGAAGGCCTATTTACAATCATCATTCCAATCAAAATTTACATCCTTTTTGAGGAGGTGTGTAGAAGGCAACATACGATTAGCTAGGGATGTGACAAAACGATGGATGGGCTTGAATCCTTTCTTGTAATGTACACAATTGGGAGATGTTGTGAGGAGGTGGCATGTTAATTATAGTGTCAATTTTAGTTGTGTCCACCTCAATGCCTCTATGAGATATGATAAACCCTAAATTTTTACCACTATCTACTCCAAAGACACACTTTCGGATTTAAGCGCATGTTATACTTATGCATGCACTCAAAGATTTTTCGAAGAACATTCACATTATCTTGTCAAGTTAAGGATTTAGCTAGAATATCATCAACATAATCTTCTAAGATTTTATGTATGTAATCATGAAAGATTAAGGTCATTGCTCGTTGATAAGTAGCGCCTGCATTCTTTAATCCAAAAGGCATCATAACCCAACAAAATGTTCCCCAAGAAGATGTAAAGGCTGTCTTGTATTAATCTTGGGGGTTTATGAAGATTTGATTATACCCAGAAAATCCATCCATAAAGGATAACAAAGCATGTCCAACAGTTGAGTCCATGATCATGTCGATGTTACAAAGAGGAAAGTTGTCTTTTAAAGAGGCTTTGTTCAAGTCTCAAAAATCCGTACATATCCTAACATGATTATCAGGTTTAGCAACTACGAAGATGCTTGATATCCAAGGGGAATAATCGATAGGGCGAATGAAACCTACATCAAGTAGTTTTTCAAGTTCTCCTTTAACATGCAAGGCTATCTTAGGGTTTATCTTTCATATATTTTGGTGAACGGGCTTAGCATTTTTAGCAAGAACAATGTTATGGGTGACTATCTGTAGATCTATTTTGGGCATATCGAAATATTTCCAAGAAAATAGTTCAGGAAAAGCGTGAAGAAAGGTTGCAAGATCCGCTTGTTCTTCACACTTACCAATTTTAATGACTTTTTCTTTATCATCTATTTCCATTGGTATGTCAAGGGTATCACCTAAAGGGAGTGCATTTGACTTAGGAATTTCTGGATCATATGGTTCCATGCTTGTGGGAGGTTCGTTAATGTCAGTAATGGTGAGCTCAAAACTTATCATGGCACAAGAGGCATTTCTCTTGGAGATAGGAGTCTTATTCGAAGCACCTAACATATGTTTCAAAGCTTCATCGTCATTAACATAGGTGAATGGTGGGCAATCCATATCAAGGAATTCAAGATGTTTGAGCATGAGATTGATTCTTGGTGTGCATGTGATAGTGTTTGTTGGACTCAAGGGAACAATGGGGGGGGTGAATCAGTGTTATGAAAATATGAACTTTATCAATCTGACAATTAAACCATTTTAACATTAAACCAAAGAAAGATGCAAACACATAAAGTAATCATCCACAACACCATAATACAAGGATTTTTACATGGAAACCCTATTAGGGAAAAAGCCGCGGTGGAGGTTAATCCACAATTTGAGTACTCAAATATATTTTTTTACAAAAGGGAATGCACTTGCATTCAGGCACATTGCTTAGAGCTCACTGCTCAATATAAAGGATCACTTCCTTACAAAAGTTCAGATTAAAACCATTTGAAGGGTTGAACTGAAGTAGTAGCATCTACTTATGCCAAGTTATAGTTTCGATTAGGCTCATGGATCATATTCTAGATCCTTAGTCTGATTCTGATCTTCGCTCTACTCTGCTTTTCTCTTCTCTACAATTCACAACAAAAATCCATGCACAAATGAATTCACACCACTATCCTTTTGATTTTTGCATAACACACTCATATAATTTTCATGTTACTTCTTCACTTATCAAAAATGATACTACTGATCTCAAATATATATCTGCTACCAAGGATTTTATCATTCATATGTTGGCTTACATAAAACATAAAATTCTTTTCAACTATCGGCTAAATCCAGTACTAATTATTTATGCGTATTCTCCAAATTCAATTAAGACATAGAGATTATCCAAATAAACATATTCGAGCACAAAAAAATTTAACCAATTACTTCTTAAACATCCACAACAACTAATTTCGCTAGGTCGGCCTTCTTAGCATAAATAATTAGAAAATTAGTGCACCGGATCCCCTAGATCGTACACCAGTGTATGCACATCAATATAATTGTTGGATAAGGTAATAAAAACATCAAAAAGCCTTCATCTGAGATCCACAACTCAAAATAATAGTCTGGTGAGGTATTCAGATCGACATCTTTGCCTTTAACCGAATGCCCTGTTCTTCATTATGTTCTACCAGTATGAGCCAATACTACACTATAGATCGGTTGAGTGACTTTAGGTTTCCATCAATGACAACACTAGAATCCATATGCCAAAAATCTCCCCCTTTGGCATTGATGGCAACACTTAGTGAAAAATGACTAAGTGTCAAAATCAATATGAGTACGCTGCCAAAGTTCAAAATTCCAAAACATAGCTCCCCCTTAGATTGATGAGGAATTTTTCACTGCTCTCTCTTCCCCTTTGACATTAATGATAAATCTATGCCAACAATTGACAAAACATGAGTTTATTTTTCTCCTCCTTTTTCAAATATAACCAAAACTTCAAAATTTTGAAAATGAACAACTGTAACTTAGAAAATTATCTTGTGATTCTCCTTCATCTTTGGAAGGAATTTCTTCCAAGCATCTATAGAAATTCCAATGATTATGATCGTAATATTATTCTTAGATTTCCTATTGACAATCTCCATGAGGGATTCTAGAATTCTGATCACATCTTCTAACTTTTCACCTTTCCTCAATATCTCAACCATCTGTTCCAATCTACATTCGGTTAGGTCCTTCACTTTCCAAAAAGTGTCCACAAGTGTATTTTTAGTGAACTGAACTTTTGTGTGCTCAGACTGTAGTTCTTGAATTCTCTTCTTGATTTTTCCATCTTGGTCCTGAAACATATCAAAGCTTTTTCCAATCCCATTCAATTCTGTTTCAATTTTCTCCAACTTCTCTTTGTATTTCCCAATTGCATGAGGCCAACATATGCAATAGTTGTAGATACTATTTGTTCCATTTATGCATTGGCTCAACTCATTCATTTTATTTTTCAACTTGGTTAGAGATAGCCTGAACTGTCCCTTCAAATGTGAGATAACTTCACCTTCTTCTTTGTCTTGAGATTCAGAGTTCATTATTTCTTTTATGCATTCAATCATTTCTTCAGGTAATATAATCTGCAAATTCTCCAATTTGATCTAATTGTGTACAATATGAGCACTCAGAACACTTAGAATCATTCTTGATCATATGAAGGTTTGATGGACCATAATTTGGCAATTTTCTGCATTCCTCCTTCCTTGTGAATAAGCTACTGAAGCTTCTCCTTTGTCGGGTCATCTTCTTCCTCACTTGCTTCTAAAATTTCCTTTTCTAGTTCTGATTCAGTTGAATCCTTCTCTTTTCCTTGTATGTCCTCAGTTTCTTCATCGGATTCCTCATATGGTATGTCCACAATTTCCTATTCCTTTCCTTTATCTTCAATTTTCAGAATCTTGCATTCCGGAGGAGTACAAATATCAATTTCTTTTTCTCTTTTCTTCCTTTTCTCCATGCCATGGGAAGAGGAACCAACTTCAAGAGTCCTTACTAGAAGAGAAATACTAGCTGAGCTTAACTTTCCTAGAAAATTCTTAAAGAAAATTTCAAATTCTTGATCATAATTAGCCAAATTCTTAGAGTGTGTGTATATCTTTTTGTACACCGGTTCATTTAATTTCCACACCACATTGTTATCCATCAGTAAACAATTCAGAAAATACATTACCAAAAATATGACTAAGGTACCAAACTTGAAAGGGTAGCCTGTCTCTTTTGTTAATTGTACATTCTCCATCAATTGATCCTTTAACAGTCCACATAGGTCGAAGTCTTGACTTTCCATTATCATTTTGTGTGAGATGTAGATTGCACCAGCCAAAGTTGCTCCTTCTTTGTTTCTGAAAAAGACTTTATATGATATTTTGTGTGTAATGTTCTTTGTAATAGGGTTCTTGATTGTCGAGATTATCAGTGCCCTTTGATCTCCAATTATTCTAGTTAGGTTTTACACTTCTTTATTTTAGATGGATTTCTTTCTTGGTATGTCCCCGACTTTACATAATCCATTCAAATTTCTAATTAATTCATTTGAAATGATGTAGGGTTTGTCCAGAATCAAGGTGTCATCATTTAATCTGCTCGAAGTATGAAAACTCATTCTAAATATCCAAATTCTTGTGTTTGGCTTCTCTTAACCACTTCAATTCATTAGGTAACAACAAATTTCTCATGGACCTAATATTTTCACTATTGTATTCATCCAAATTGATTGAACCTTTGATTTTTTCCATTCTTCCTTTCGTATTTTACGTTTATCAACCACACACCAAATTATATGGAAAATTTGAAAGCAACTAAAATACTTGATGTTTTTCGAGATTTGCCACCAAATTAATTTTACTGCTTCAAAATTATGCTACCGAGTGCTCTCCTTTCCTCCTTCGATGCAAAGTGACAAATGAGAGTTCCAACTTGTCTTTTATAGTTCACACACTTGTAATAAATGCCTTTGCCCTAGGTTTCCCAGATACTCTGTTTGCTTAGACAACGAGAGAAAAATTCTTTCGCAAACTTATGATTTCTTGAAATTTATTGTGAATGTTTTCCAAAACCTCTGCATATCATTGATACACCTTTTTGATCATCCTTGATTTTCTGGTACCATCTTATGAACAGGGGAAAATGATTTTCTTTAAAAACTCCCCCTTGGCCAATGGCATGAGATCAATTTTTGGAAGAATTATCGAAAGCAGGTTCTCGTGCAAAGCCATTTCTAGCATCAGATTCGTTCTTCCTTACCCATGTCTTCTTCATCTGATCTCTTATTTCATCCACACTCATTTTTCCTTTTTCTTTATCATTTTTCTATGTATTTCTATCTTTGTAAACCAGACCTTTTTTATTCACATTTTTGTTTTTGTAGAATCTTGCAATGTGCCCATGTTTATTGCAATTGTAGCACACACTATTTCCTTGTCCAAAACAATCATTCCACTGATTTCTTCTTGATATGCATTGATTAGCAATATGCCCAAATCTTCCACAGGTATAATATTCAACATTCCTTCTAGAGTAGTTTGACATAGTTCTACATTCAATTGATTTCTGAACAAACTTTTGGCAATTAAAACATAGACCAGAGAATGATGGATTACTTTATTTCATTTTACTTCTACACTAATTTATTTCATTTTAATTCTACACTAAGTGTCCATATGGCCAAATTTATTGCAAGAAAAAAAATATACATTAAAATTTTGAGCATTAGGTTGTCTTGCTAGATACCTTCCACTATTGTTCATTTGATTTCCTTGCCTGAAATTTCTTTGTCCAGATCCAAAACTTTCTCCTTTCTCATATCCAAGACCTCTCCTTTCTTCAACATTATTTTTTCCTTGAGTCAGCTCATCAAGCTTAATATAACTAATATTAAAATTCTCCTTGTATTCATTTGCAGTAGCAAGTTCATCCCTGAGAATAATAAGTTGTTTTTCAAGCTCTTCTTCGTTGTTTCTAGATTATTGCAATTCACTTTCTAATTCAATGAATTCTCCATTCACTCTTCTGCATTCATCAGGTCTTTATTTTAAGGACTGGGCAAGACTCTCCTCATTCTTCTTCCTCTCTCCAATCTCCTTAGTTAGCTTAATCACCATAGATTCCATCTCATGCTTTAGGGTAGCATTGTCTCTAGAAAGCTTTTCACATTCTTCAATTATTTCCTTCAAGGTTTGATTTAGGTGAGCATCATCCATGTTTTCACTTTCTTTTTGCTTAATCTGATCACAAAGATCTTTACTTTTTGCCTAGATTTAACAATCTGATCTTTCAATGTCTGAATGAATTTCTCAGCATCCCTAAGATTTGCTTTCAATTCTCAGACTTCTTCTTTAGACCGATCAAGGTCATCAAGTGCCACCACAAGCTGCTACTGAAGACTACCAAACTCCATTACATTCCAAGATCCTCCTCAAGCTACTAAACTTCTTTCGAGGAACCAGATGCTCTAATAGTGTTTGTTGGACTCAAGGGAACACTGAGGGGTGAATCAGTGTTCTGCAAATATAAACTTTATCAATTTGATAATTAAACCATTTCAACATTAAACCAAAGAAATATGAAAACACACAAAGTAATCATCCACATCACCATAACACAAGTAATTTTACGTGGAAAACATGTTAGGGGAAAAACCACGGTGGAGGTGAATCCACAATTTGAGTACTCAAATATAAGTTTTTACAAAAGGGAATGCACTTGCATTCAAGCACATTGCCTAGAGCTCACTACTCAATATAAAGGCTCATTGCCTTACAAAAGTTCAGATTAAAACCATATGAAGGGTTGAACTGAATTAGTAGCATCTACTTATGCCAATTTATAGTTCCGGTTAGGCTCATGGATTAGATTCTGGATCCTCAGTCTGATTCTGATCTTCACTCTACTTTGCTCTACTCTTCTCTACAATTCGCAACACAAAGCCATGCATAGATGAATTTTCACCATTGTCCTTTTGATTTTTGAGCACAAAAACATTTAACTAATTACTTCATAAACATCCACAATGACTAATTTTCCCAGGTCGGCCTTCTTAGCATAGATAATTAGAAAATTAGTCCACTGGATCCCCTAGATCGTACACCAATGTATGTACATCAAAATACTTCTCAGATAAGGTAATACAAACATCAACAAGCCTTCCTCTGAGATAACTCAAAATAATAGTCCAGTGAGATATTCAGATCGACATCTTTTCCTTTAATCGGATGCCCTGTTCTTCATTTTGTTCTGCTGGTATGAGCCAATACTAGACTGTAGATCAGATGAGTGACTTTAGGTTGCCATCAATGGCAACACTATAAGCCATATGCCAACAATGTTGATGTTGAGAGATGGTCGTTGAGTTTCTTTTGTATTTCTAGAAAATGAAAACCCTAGATTGGTCTTAGTTTCCTGTATATTAGGTTCAATGGGAACACGAATGCCTTTCTCATGCTTTCTACATCCTTGACCATTGTATCCTAATTGTTTCACAAGATCATAACCTCGTCCATAAATTCTTTCTGTTTCTTGTGGGTTAGGTGTTTTTTGATAATCTATCTCATCATTTTTTTTTGTGTATGTTGCATGTTCTTCCAAAGGAGATGAGGCAGATTGGTGGGAAGGTGTGGTCATTCTGGGTAGAGAGAATTTCTAATTGTTCTTATTTGTCATCCTATTTTCATGTAACAATATACTCACAGATAAATGAAGGTGTGAATTATAATGATCCTCAATCATCACCAAGTAAGTTAAATTTCTATTCTTCTTCTTAGCGATTCTTCTCAGAAGGGGTGCTATTGGAGGTAGGAACTAATGTGTTGAGAGGACTTGATGTTCCCTTTTCAATTTGTAAGCAACTCTTAGGCTTAGGTCTATGTCAATTTGATAGACTTTGTTATTATAGACATATTTCATTTTGTGATGAAGGGTCGAGGGTACCACGTGCATCTCATGAATCCATGGTCTTCCCAAGAGGAGATTATAAGAAAGGCCATAGGGCATGACATGAATATAAGTTTGCAACATAACCATTTCAATGGTAATAGGTAGAGTGATGACACCTAGGAGCTGCTTTGTAACATTGTCAAATACTCTAATGGATAAAGAATCAGATTTGATTTGTGATCTATCCACACGTAACCTATCAAGAAGCTTCACACTGCATAAATTTAGGGAAGATCCATTGCCAATGAGGGTCCATTTGATGCCTATCCTATCATATTAGGCTATTATAATAAAGGATTCATTTTTTTCTTAACTCTAATGGAGGGAGCTCATGATGGTAGAAGGTAATGTCTACATTGACTATATTCATTTCTTGTATTAGAGATGCCACATCATTAGCATTCATACCAGGAGTGACCACTATTTGTTGCAATCCAGTTTGAAGCATAGAATGATAGTTAGGGGAATTCTGGAGAAGATCCCAAAGGGATATCTTGGCAGGAGTATTCTTAAGTTGTTCAATGAGATTGTACTCCCTAAGTTGTGAATTAAGATGAGGGGCCACATGTAAGATGGGGTTGGGTATTGGTAAGGGTGTTGATGTGGCTTGTTGGGGATGTGGGTTATTTCGAGTATAATGAGTATGACCAACATCATCATGCTTGGGTGGGTAAAGGGTAAATGCAGGTTTGGAAGGGGTTGAAGGTTTATGGCAAGGTGGGTAGAGAACAAGTTGAGGTAGGATTATGTTAACATATTTTTTTTGGGGTTGCTCATAACAAACCTTAGTGGATGAGTTAGGTGAGATGAAATCTTGAAGAGATTCATCTAACATATCCATATCATCACAACTAAAAGGTTTGGGAGATAGGGTATCATTGGTTGGTTGAGGTTTGTCATCACAAACCTTAGTGGATGAACTTAGTGAGAAGAAGTCCTGTAAAGCTTCATCTAACTTATCCAAGTCATCACTACTAAAAGGTTTTGATGATCTATGATTTTCCTATAGTGAAGAAGTGTGTGCATTGTTTCATGTGATGTTTCAATGGTTTTGTTTTCATGTTCCAATGAATTTTCTTTAAAATAACTAGGAACTAATGTTGAAAATGAAACTTGTAAAGATCTAATGCTATTCATAAATGCCATGAAAGTAAAAGAGTTTTATGCTAAGGAGAACCATATAGCATAAAGTAATTGAATGTAAACAAAGAATCAAATGAAACAAATAGAAACTTCAAAAAGCAACAAGGAAATGCAGAAACCACTAAAGCAAAATGAGCATTGGGACTAGGTCGCCCAAGGTGGCGACTTAGTCCCAGTAGGGGTATTTTAAAACTTTTTTTGGTTTTTTCTGATGAAAAATGTTGTATTATGGACTATAAGGTGTAGATCTAAATGGTATATGAAAAAATTCTCTATTATGTAAGGAAATAAGATGCAAAAATGAACCTTTCACTAATGCAAAGTATGAAACACTAGGATGCAAGTTTAAACACTACAACATGCAATGCAAGGTTAATAGAGGAGGTTCCTAGGATGCAAATGCAGACTAAATAAAAAGTAAGATATTTCTAAATGTAGGTTCACCAAAATCAACCACAAATTTTATGTTTTTGGGTTAAAGGATGGGTCCCCCAAGGCTTTCTAGGGTTTTCACCTAGAAGGAAAGGGGTTCCTTTGTAAACATAAAACTTGGGATTCATTCAACATCATGGTTGGATATGATTGAAATTCCTATATGAAGTATTCTAAATACTATGATTTGATAAATGAAACTAACTATTGAACAATAAACTAATGACATCTACATTGTTTAAAAACACATAATGTTATGCAAGAAGGATGAAATAAAGACTATACAAGGAAGGATAACATAACAAAGAAAACAAGTGCACTTGGAAATTGATGAGGACCGAAGTAGAGATTGCAAAAGCCTCTGGAAATTTGAAAAAATTGACTTTTATGCCCACTAAGACACTTATGCCAAGTTGGGCGACGTAGTCCTAGTTTTGGTAAATTGCTTTGGGATTTGTTCCAGCCAACTGGGTACTCAAATCCACCAAAATTTCTCATAGAATCCTGTAGTGGGACTAGTTCACCACTATTGGCGACCTAGTCCCTTTCAGCTTTTTGGGAAATCTGAAAGTGGAGTCAGAGGTCTACAGTCTGCACTCTGCTTCTTCACTAAAATCCGGGTCTAGATCCACAAAATCACTTGTAAAATAGAGTATATTTTGGTTTCTAATGTGGGGTTTTCCTTAGTCAAACCCCTAGTTTTTATTTAAACTTTGAAAGAGACAAGAAATCTGCATAAACCCTAGCCCTAATTGTGTCTAGAACTAGAGGAATCTGAAGTAAGACAAAACCTTATTCTAATGTTCTAGAATAAGATGCATGCAAGAGATTTGAATGATGCAATAATTCAATACGAGAAACCCTACAACATTACAAATGAATGCAAGCGAAAATTCAAATGATATGCAAACCTTAAATATGAAGATAGAGAGAAAATGGAAGATGGAATCACTTTGAAAACAAGTCTTTAGTGTGATTTGGTGGCTAGTTGCACCTCCTCAACCTAGATTTCTCCATGATTCTACATAGGAATCCATGATCAACCCTGTGCAATGTGAGAGATTGAGTGTGAAGTGAGCTTGAAGACCTGCAAAAGCCCTAGTTTGCTGCCCTAAGCTTCAACTTTGCTATAAAAAGAGAGATGAATCTTCTTGTTGAAGATGCTCAATACTTGATTCTTGAGATTGTTTGTGAAAATGACTAAAGGACCAAGAGAGTGTGGAAAGAGAGTGAAAATGACCTAGAAAAAAGTATTTATAAGCAACAATACCTAATTGTCAGTTATTTTGACCTAAGAGGTCGACACCCATCGAGAATTTTTAGCAAGTCAAACATTTTCCTGCTCAAAAATGCAAACAACCCTAAAAAGGACTAGGTCGCCACCTTGGGTGACCTTGTCCCACCAAGGGTTTTTGAGGTGGGATCTGTGAATTTTGAGTGATTTTGGTGTATTTTGTCAGTACTTGTATAATTCCTTAGGTAAAATAGGCCTCAAAGTATCTAAAGTAGGAGGGTGATTGATGCAAGGGCATCTAAAGTAGGATTAAATTAGGCAAAAAATTATCCTTTTCTTCAAAGGTGTATAATTTTTGGCGACATAGTAGGAAATCAAAAGATTTTCATTTCACAAAAGGAGGAGGTCTAGTAGAATCACTGATAATATAATATTTTAGTTTTCAGCCCCATAAATGTTTTAAAATTGTTTCAATATGATTCTAGTTACCTAATACCCTAAGATTTAATTTGTGATAAAAATATTTGTATGAATTATGATGGATTTGGGTGGTTGGGGCTGAAATTAACAATGGTTGATGGATTTTATTAGTTTATGTGAAAAAATAAGTTAAATTGAGTACTAGGATAAAATATCTTAAAACAAGACCAATGTGAATGTAAAATTAAAATACAAGAGAGTGAAGTATTCCATTTTATAATCTAAAATAATACATTCATGAGTCATGTATAACTATATAAGACTAACATGAACACTTATCTAATTATTTAGTAATTAAAGTGAATTACTACAACATAAAATTATTTACCTAACTAATTTTATAATAGTTGAAATAATAGCCTTTATTTGTTTACCTAGATATGCAAATGTATTTATATGGTTTTAGCTTCTCTTAGTTTTTTGAGAGGATAAATATTTTAAATTTATTCATAGATATTAAGTATAGAAATAATTAACTAAGGGGTATACAATCGATAAAATTTATTTAAAATATTTTCTTGACATTATTTCATTATAAAAAATGGAATTATATACTTAGTAATAATTGGTTCCTAATAAAATCCCTTTATCACCTTAAGAAAGTGGTAACATGGATCAGTTTTTTAGTGCTAAGGATAGAGATATTCTCTTGCTCTTTGTATCCTCAATAACTTGAGAAATAAGTGACTTGTAGATTTTAGAGACTTATAGGAAGGATTTGGTTTTGGATTAAACTACACCCTCTCTCATCTTCCCCTATAAAACAAGGTAAAGGAAAAGGCTACCAAAAATATGAAGAATACAAAAAGTCAATGTTGGCGTTGATTAAAACATGAGGAGGCCTTATCTTAGAGAAATGAAATCTAAGGAATTGGCATGGAAATCTACGAATGAAAAATAACAGATGCCCACCTCTACGAAATCTAGAAAATGAAGATTATTTCTTGGAATATTAGGGGGATAAAACTCCTTCATAAAAAAAAATTCTTAGGATTTTTTTGAAAGATAATAGTACATATATTTCTTTTACTTTAGAGAACTAAAATTTGTGTAAGTTATTTTGTGAATATCAATAGAAAGTGTGGGTTTTTTCCAAATTTCCAAGTCATGCAAAAATATGGAGCTTTAGAGGGAATCATCACTATGTGGAATTATTCATTGGTTGAAGATGTTCTTTCATCGATGAAAATAAATTATACATGGTGTAGTCACAATAGGAGTGTTCCAAAAGGAACAGTTCGAACTGTGTAGCAATGAGTCAACACAACAAAAATAACATAACAAATTGATATGCAAACATGAAACTTCATTGAATTGATAATATCACATGTAATACATACCTCATGGGTGAATATTTAGGGCTCATAGGCTTGCCACAAGGTCTTCCAATAATACAATTGGCAAACTGGCCTTATTACATGCCCCCGAAGGGTTTGCACGAAAGTGTACTGATCCTAAAAAATATAACTTAGAACTAATGATATGCAATGAATTAAAATGCTTATAAATATGCTTCTCAAGCTCCAATATAGGTTTGTGTCAACCACAAGGGTTAATAACCCGATGAGTGATCAAATATGAATGTCGGCCTCAAAACATGAAGAGATAACTCCACATGAAAAGATATGACTTGCGAATATCTAAGATAGGTCCCAATGAACCCACAATGCTTGTAAGGTGACCCATTAAGCTCCAAATGATTTGGAATAGGTCTGCACTAAGAAATTGGACCGACCCGGCCCTAAATGCTCTAACTGGTAAACATAGTAAAATTTTGAGAGCAATAAATTTTGATAGACAACTGCAAATAATGTGAAATCTAGATATGTGATAGATGTCGATGTGTAGATGATATATCTTTCTCCATGAGTTGAGAAACAATGATGCAACAAAATGCGAAATTAACTACCGAAACTACTACTAAATGCAATGTAAGGAAAAAACTATTTTTGGTTGATACAGAATTGCTTTACAACCAGGGATGCTCCTGCATCAGACACCTGAGGTTGGAAGAAAATTGAGTCCCTCACTTTCCAGCCCAAGAGGAAAACTAAGACAGTCCACCTCAAAATGAGAAATCCATGATGAATCATCCACTGGTCTGCCTTTCCACTTCATAAGATATTGTTTGTACTGCTTGTTCTTAGTGCTCCTTCTAATTTTGGTATCCAAAATTTGCTCAATCTCCTCCAATTTTTGAGTTGGTAACTGCTCCTTCAAATCCAATTCACTACTACCACCACCTAATTGTCCTTCATGAAACTCAGATATGTCTACAATATTGAAAATAAGTGATATACCCAATGTCCCTAGTAACTCCACTTCATATGCATTTCCAGAATCAAACTTCCTAAGTATTTTACATGGTACAAAATTCCTCATCTTCAACTCATTGCATGTACCAAATATAAATCTCTCCTTCCTCAAATATACCATCACTTCATCTCCAGCAACAAATTCCCTATGTCTTTGGTGCTCATCTACCTTCTCCTTATACTTATCGTTCATATCTTCTAAATGCTTTTGGACCTAATTATGCAATGTCTCCATGAAATTTGGAAAATCTTCTACTTATGCACTCCTTTTATTCTCCATATGGATGTCCCTTAACTATGCAACTCCTTTAGGATTTACTCTGGTAACAATCTAAAATGGTATCTTCCCTGTACTTCAGTTCATTGAATTGTTGTATGCAAACTCTGCCTATGGTGAAAGTATATCCCAAATTCATGCTTTATCTCCAACCAAACATCTCAACAAGTTACCCAAACTTATATTTACTACCTTTGTTTGTCCATATATTGTGGGTGATATGCCGAACTAAACTTCAAATCTATCTTCATCTTCTACAATGCCCTCCAAAAATATACATTGAATTTGGTGTCTCTGTTTGAAATAATACTCTTAGGTAATCCATACAATCTCACAATCTCCTTGGAAAATAATTTAGCAACATGCACATCATTAGTTTTCTTACAAGGAATGAAATGTGCCATTTTAGAAAATTTGTTCACTACTACCATAATAGAATCACAACCTCTCTATGTTCTTGGTAATCCTAATATAAAATCCATACTCAAATCTTCCCAAGGCCTTTTTGGTACTGTCAAAGGCTTGTATAATCCAATATTTTGACTACTCCCTTTTGCAACTTGACAAATTCTGCAACTCTGAATGTACTTCCTTACATCCTTATATATCTGTGGCCAAAAATAATGTTCACTCACTAAAGCTACTACCTTATCCACTCCAAAATGTCTTTCTAAACCTCCACTATGCTTTTCCTTGATCAAATTTTCCCTCATTGAACTCCTTGGAATAAACAACTAATTTCCTTTGAATAACATACCTTCTTGAATGAAATAATTCAACTATTAGCTTTGGTATATCATTACTAGTTCATTACATGCTCCCCATGCTTCACCAAAATCTACACCATCTTCATACTTATGCTTCAATTCTTCATATCCCAATACTTCCACTCTCATTTTTCTCAATAAATTCCTTCTTGTGCTCAATGCATCTGCAACTTTGTTTGACTTTCCACTCCTATGATTCAACACAAATGTATAACTCTGCAAGAACTCAACCTATCTCATATGTATCTAATTCATCTTTCCTTGACTATTTAGATACTGTAAAGCTTGATGATCTGTATAAAACACAAACTCCTTAGGCAACAAATAATATCTCCAATTATTCAAGGCTTGAATTATGGCATAAAATTATTGATCATAAAATAAGTATCTTCTTCTGGCATCATTCAAATTTTCACTGAAATAAGCTATAGGTCTTCCTCTTTGACTCAAAAATACTCCAATTGCATTTCCACTTACATCACAGTCCACTTGAAATACTTTGTCAAAATCCAGTAATGCTAACATTGGCTGTTTTGTCACCTTTTGCTTCAACAATTAAAAACTTATTTAAGATCCGAATGCCCACTTAAAATAATTCTTGTCTCCTCTCATTGTCTTAGTCATAGGGCTACAAAAACTACTAAAAATTCTGATAAACTTTTGGTAGAAACTAGATAATCCACATCTCTAATCTTCGGGAATGGAATTTCATATGGCATAGCAAGTACTTACGAAGTATTGCTTCTTTTAAAGAATTCCTAAATTCTTCTTCCCTCCCTCTCGAATCTTCTTTGTGGAATAATGTTATTAAGGCCAGGGATCTTGCTGGGAAAGGTGCGATGTGGAAGCTTGGAGATGGTAAAAAAGTTTTGTTCTGGGAAGACAAGTGGGTTGGGAATGAACCTTTTGGTGATATACCAAATTTCAGGATCCACATGGAGGAGTGCAAAGCCATATTTGGTATTTTTGTAGGGGACTATTGGAGGTCGGACTAGTGGGTTTGTTTTTCTTTAATCAACATGGATCTTTCACCCATGCATACTATCCTTAATTCTATTGTGTTGAACCTGAGGGGTAAGGGGGATCTTATGATTTGGAAATTTTCTCCTTCTGGGATTTTTTTTATCTCCTCGACCTTTGCTTCTTGCTACTTTACTTCATCCCATCCTATTTGGGTGAAGGCCTGGGTGCATAACCTTACCCCCAAAATCAATATATTTATGTGGATCCTACTCCAGAATAAAATCTTAACTAATGATAATCTTTGTAAGCGTGGTTTTTCCTTTCCTAACAGATGTTATCTTTGTTGTGTGGATGCTAAAAGTGCTTCACATCTATTTCTTCATTGTCCCTTTGTTTATAACATCTTGGGCAGGATATTGCAGATGTGAAATCTTAATTGGGTTTTTCTTGGATCTATTAGGGATTTCTACTGTCAGTGGAAGGTGTCTTCAAAAAATGAAGTATTGGACCTACTCTGGAAATATATCTTTCCACACATTGTGTGGGGAGTTTGGAAGGAGCGCAAAAATATAATTTTTAGGGACTCTGCCCTCTCGGAGGAGGTGGTCTTTGAGAAAATATCAGAGCACTGAGAGAGAATTTCAACTTGTTAAATTGTAATGTAAAGGTTAAAGGGAAGAATATATGTCAAGACTATGATCTCAAAGTTTCTGAGGCATGGATGATTAAGGCTGATGTGTCTCATGTTCTCAAACCTATTAAGGGGCCTAGGGAAGGAATCTACTAGAGACTCCCTCCCCCTGGATGGGTAAAAATCAACTTTGACAGGGTGGCCAAGGGTAATCCTAGGCCTACCGGGTGTGGAGTGATTAGGGATGATAATGACAAATTCATTTCAGCAGTGGTGCTCCCCTTGGGCACCCAGACCAACCACCTTGCTGAAGGCATAGGGGCCTACCTAGTCCTTAACCTTTCTAGGCAGTTGAAGTTAGAAAATGTGTTGATTGAAGGGGATTCTAATAATATTATCCAATTAATAAAGGGGTCTCAAAAGCATTCCTGGACCATAGAGAATTGGATTAGTTTATCCAAGGAAATCATTAATTCCTTTGAGAACCACTTTGTCACCGATGTCTATAGGGAGATCAATACAGAGGTGGATTACTTCACAAATATATGGGTTAAGGCTATTAATAAAGTTACGTGGCAGAGGAGTGATGGCTTAGAGGCTGACATCATGACCTTAATTAAGTATGATCAAATCCATGGGAAGGTTCAATTTCCCTCTCTGAATAATGATTAAGGTGAAGGCATGTTTTTCTAAGAAGTCTTGGAATTGTTGTTTCATCATTTTTCATCAAGGGATGGAGTACCATAGAATTAATTCCCTAATTAAACTCTGGTACTTCACATGCTTTCTGGGCATTTTTGCGCTTAGTTGTAGAAGAATTTTGGAGTCTTCGAAGAAAGGTTCCATTATAGACATAATGGGTGGTGATTGCTATAGGTTGGAACCGAAAGAATGCAAAGAGTTGAAGACCAATGAAAAATTGTGGAGGGTGTTGGAGAAGGGTGGCATTATGGGCTATATGGAGAAGCTCCATGGTAGGAATCGGGAGGTTACAAGGGCCTTTGCAAAGGATTGGAATAATGGCATGATTAAAATTTTTGGGAGGAAAGTGATGATCGATGAACAACTAATATCTGATGTTACTGGGATTGCTATGGATGGACTCAAGTTCTACATAGATAGGAAGCTCTTCGACTAGGCAGTTAAGAATTTACTTCGAACTAACAAGGAAAGGGTGGATTTGTTGAGAACGACCAAGAGTAGCTATGATACCACTAAAATTAAGCTACTTTGGAGGGAGGTTTTGAGGATGATAATGGAATACATCACATTGGATGAGAGATACACCAAATTTTTCGGGTATCACTTTGTGCTCTTGAACCACTTCAGGCACCAGGTTAGGGTTTCCCTTCCTTACTATCTCTCAACTTCTTTAAATTTGAATTGTCAGGACCATGTGTCTAATTTGGTGAGATATCCCATTATCCATGAGGGTTTACTCATTCTCATCTATGAACACTTTAAAGAAATGTCAGCCATCTCCCATAAAATCCCTTCTCCACACTTTGTTTTTGATAAGTAGGAGCTGGGTGATAGTTATATGAATAAAGATGAATGGGATACCGAAATGGAGGGGGAGGAAGAGCACCTTGTGAGAGATAAGAAGAAGGGTAAATCCAAAAGAAAGCCTAAAGCATGTGCCATCCCTAAACCTAGTACGATGACCTCAACTAGCAGGGAAAAAATTATTTATCTGAGGTTTGATGTTACTAAATTGAAACCAAAAGGGACTCCCATTGTTTCTCCTCAGGGGAAGGGTAAAATAAAAATTGAGGAGGACCCCTTCTATCACACTAACCAAGAGGATTCCCAGCACACCAATTCATCTAAGAACTCCAACTACCAAGCCACAGATAGGGAGGATAGGCCTCAGTTCCTTGATGACCTAAAGGAAGATGACCACTACTTCAAAGTTGAGCATGAGTACCCTACCGATATCATTTTAATTTCCCGCAACGATTTTGTTGATACTTTTTGTCTATTTAGGTGGGCCTTCTTTGAGATAAAGGAGATATAGCTTAATCAAAGGGCTTATAACAATAGGCTGGAAAAGGTGGAGGTGGTAGATAATACGACCAAGGATAAATATAGAGCTAAGGACCTGTGGATGGAAGATGAAAAGAAATATATGGTTGAGTGCCTGAAGAAAACAGTGGAGGATTTGGAGCATTTCAAGAACAACCACGATGGAAAGATTTATGATATGGAGGGGAGGCTAAAGAATGTTAGAGATTCATTTCAGAAGGTACTATAATGAGCCACAAAATCCTTAAATCCACTGCTAGTACCATGAATATGATGGTCGAGAATTTGGAAAGGGTTCATCGGGTGAAATATATGGTGGAAGTGGAGGAAGACAAAGAACAAAGCCAGGCTAAAGGGGTTGGGCCAAGTAAACGTACTAGAGCCAACTTGAAAAGGAAGTTGGACAAGACCCCTATGGAAATTGAAGAGATGAAGAAAGAAACTATAAACATGGACAATCTAGAAAAGGAAGTCGCTGATATTATGAGAAATCTGGCTTAGTGGCTGGTTTCATGTTGGTTTTTTGCCAATTTTTTCACTGTGTTGTCTATGTGCTAGTCTTTGGTTTTTCTTTGTTGGCAACTTTTCATCTTTTGTTGAAATTTTAATACTTTATATTTACTTTATCTACTGTTAAAGGGTTTTGGGGTCCCTTCAAAACCTATTTTTACCTTAATAAAAAACTAGATAATCCATGGAATGATCTTACTTCTCCAATGTTTATAGGTGTAGGCCAATTCAAAATTGATTTGGTCCATCTTCAATCCTTCAACAAAAATAACAAATCCAAGATATACCAACTCTTTCTTCATGAAACTACTCTTCTTGACACTAATCAACAACTTCTCTTCCCTCAATATCTATAATACTTTTTGGATGTGCAAAAAATGTTCTTCTCTAGTCTTATTGAAAATCAGAATATCATCCAAGTAAACAATGAAAAACTTACCCAAGAGTTTCTTCAGTACCTCATTCATCAATCTCATAAAGTTCTTAGTGCATTGGTCAATCCAAAAGGCATTACTAACCACTCATATAATCCTTCATTAGTCTTAAATGCAATCTTCCATTCATCTCCTTCCTTGATTATGATCTGATGATATCCACTCTTGAGATCAATCTTTGTAAACTAATTTGCTCCACTCAAACAATCCATAATGTCATCCATCCTTGGCAATGGGAATCTATACTTGACAGTGATCCTATTGATTTCTCTTGAGCCTATACACATTCTCCACTCTCCATCTTTCTTTGGCACAAGTACAATAGGTATTGCACATGGGACCAAACATTCTCTCATCAATCCTTTTCTCAACAACTCTTGAATCTATTGGTTCAATTTTGTATTCTCTACCAATGTCATTCTATGTGCTACTTTATTTGGAAAACTTGCTCCTGGTATAAGATCTATATGATGACTAACACTTTGGATTGGAGGGAGTCCCTTTGGTACATTCTCTGACATGATATATTCATACTTTGTCAATAATTTAGATACTTTTTTTTTTGTGGTGAAATTTTCCACCCTCGTATTAACGCCAATGCTTGGAATCAATACAAAAAATGTGTTCTCATGCCTCAACCCATCAAAAAAATTCCTCCCATCTACCAAACATAGTCTGGTAGTGCCAAAAAATTTAGTCTTCTCCTCTTCCTCCAAAGGTATCAACTTGATTCTCCTTCCATTTGATTTCATAGTATACATATTTATTCTTCCATAATGAATTTCTCTCTTATCATATTTCCATGGTCTTCCTAACAGTAAATGACATGCATCCATAGGCATAATATCACACAATACTTCATCACTATATGATCTAATATGAAATTTCACCAAAAATTGCTCATTCACCAATATCTTATGCTCATCTTGTATCCATGCTATCCTATAATGGTTCAAATGCTTCAATATTTACAATTTCAACTTGGTTACCATTTCCTCTATGGTGGTTCCTCAGTAAAATTTCCATGCATAAAAGCTCTCCTCATCACCAATGATTCACCCTTCTCAGGTTTCCCTACTGAATTAGGGGATCCAACAGGTTCTTCATCCACATATGTTGTTCTTTCGGTATGCTCAAGTTTCTTTTCAGTACTTCCTTGATGAAACAAAAATGCTCTATGTCCTTCACCTCCACACTTGAAACAAGTTCCTCCAAATGGTCTTCTCTCAGATCTTCCTCCATCTCTTTGGTATCCATCATTATGGTAAGAATTATAACCTCCTCTCTCACTATGGTAGAAATTTCTATCCTCTCTTCCTATGTGGTATGAATTGGTATCCTTTTCCTCACTCCAGTAGGGTTTCATATCTTTGTTCTATTATGTATAAGGCCTTCTTTCTCTGGACTGGGGTCCACTCCTCTGAAATATTCCTCTTGCACTTCGTTGTCTTTGTTCAAATTTCTTTTTTAGCTTCTCTTCTACTTTTAATGCAAATTGATAGGATTCCTTGATAAATGTCATCTTTACTAGGCTCAATTCTTCTTGAATTTTTGTTCTCAGTCCATTGATGTATCTTGTAACCTTTTCCTTGCTTGCTTCACTATGACATGTCCAGATTATCATATTGTAGAATTATTCAGTACACTCCTTCATAGATCTCTCCTTTTGTCCCAGGTTCTACAATCTCTTCAACAATTACAATTCATAATCTACTGGTATGAATTGATTCTTCAATTTTGTCACCATTCTATCTCATTCGTTGATTCTTTCTTTACCTCTTCTATTTTGGTCCAATTGAACTTATTTCCACCATAATGTAGTATTTCCTTTCAAATTTATTTTTTGCAAATCTAACTCTCTTCATATCTCCAATTTCTTCATATTTGAAGTTTTATTTCATCTCATTGATCCAATCAACCAATTCTTCAGAGTTCAAATTTCCCGTGTAATAAAAAAATGAATTTGAACTATAGGTCACTTGCCAATCTTTGAGATTGCTTTCAAGATCTCTACTTGATCTAATTCATCTTCTTCTTTGCTTAGGGTTTCTACAAATTAATTTGCATGTTCTACATCATAATCAATTTCATCATTCTTCCTAGGGTTTAGGCCTCACCTTCGGTCTTCTTCAACATTATCTAACCTAACTCACATCTCACGCATCATTTCTAACATCTCATCCATTCTTCCAACAACATTCACCATAGCAGGCACTCTCCTTGGCGGCATATCTCCCCTCAAATTTAGTGCAACTGCCTCAATTTGGTGATCTAGCCTCAAGGGTTTCAACTGCCTCATAATTGACAATCGATTGAAAAAATGCAATCTACCTCAATTCAGTGACCTTTTCACCTCAAGGAATACCTTCAGGAATTGAAAACGTGCTCTGATACCACTTGGTATAGTCATGGTAGGAGGGTTCTAGAAGGAACAATCCAAACCGTGTAGCAATGAGTCAACACAATATAAATAACACAACAAATTGATATGCAAACATGAAACTTCATTGAATTGATAATCTCACATGCAATACATGCCTCATGGGTGAATATCTAGGGCTCACAGGCTTTCCACAAGGGGTACCAAGAATACAACTAGACAACTCACCTTATTACATGCCCCTGAGTGGTTTGTGAAATAATGTAATGATCCTAAAATATATAACTTAGAACTAATGATCTAAAATGAATTACAATGCTTATAAATATTCTTCTCAAGCTCCAATATAGGTTTGCGTCAGCCATAAGGGTTAATAACCCAATGAATTTGATAAAATATGAATGTCGGCCTCAAAACATGAAGAGATAACTCCATGCGAAAATATATGACTTTTGAATCTCTAAGATAGGTCCCAATGAACCCATGATGCTTGTAAGGTGTCCCATTAATATCTACATGATCTTTAATAGGTCCACACTAAGAAATTGGACTAGGTCATCCCTAAATTCTCTAACTGGTAAACACAGTGAAATTCTGAGAGTGATAAATTTTGATAGACAATTGCAAATAATGTGAAATATTGATATGTGATAGATGTAGATGTGTAGATGCTATATCCTACTTTGCGAGGTGAGAAACAATGATGTAGTAACATGCAAAATGAACTACTAAAACTGCTACTAAATGCAATGTAAGGAAAGAACTATTTTTGGTTGATACATGATTGCTTTACAACTAGGGATTCTCTTGCATCAATACATATGCATTTTCATGATTTTTTTATTTTGACTGATGTTTATGCTTCAAAATTTTAGGCCCTTAGAAAATATCTATAGGAAGACTTAATAATTTTCAAGAAATATTATATGTCTTAGATGGATGGTGTTGGGGGATTTAAAATCTCCCTATATCCTTCTAAAATAATGGAGGTGCCTAAATTATTAGATTGTATGGGTAATTTGGTTGACTTCCTTTCATAAGGGGTCTCATAGATATCAAGTTGAGTGGTTCATCCTACACTTGATAAATTAAAATAGTTGACTAAAACCTCATTTAGGTTAAATTAGATAGGTTGATCGTTTCTTACAATTGGCCTCTCTTAATAAGTTGTGGTCTTTTATCTATTACAAGAGTAGGATTTATCCAATCTCCTCTTTTGTTAACTTGGGAAATGGGTACCAAGAAAGATAATTAAACTTTTAGGTTTGAAATTATGTAGAACCTTCACCCAAAAATAAAAATATATTAAAAAATGGTGACATATTAAGGTTGAAGGAACAATAATAAATAAGTTGGCCAACAAGCTTAAAAATGTTAAGATGAATATCGAATATTGTAACAATCCTTCCTTTAGTAAAATATTTGAATAAAAATTGGAGGCCAAGAAAAAACTCCAAGTTATTTAGAAAGAATAATAAACTAAAAAAAAGTCCTTTACAATCTACATAATATCACAAGAAAATATGGCATTTTTAAAGAAAAAATCTAGAGTCTAATGGATGAAAATAGGGGATAGGAACACTAGAATTTTCTCCAATCAATCCTAATTTTTTTGAGAAACAATAGAATATCTAATTTGATTAAATAACATGAGGTTAATATCTCTAAGGTAAGGAAAATACAACAAGAAGGGATAAGGTTTTTTACTCTCTTCTTAATTATACCCCTAACAAAAACCAATCCAAAGAAGATAATCTCTCGGTTGCCATGCCGTAAACTAATTTACCTAATGATATTATGGAGATGGAATGTGTACTATTATAGGAGATGGTTAGAGGTATTTTTTTTAACCTTACAAATTTCTTGGTTTAGGTGGTTTCCTCCTAGCCTTGTTTCAAATTTTTTGGGAGATCATTAATAATGATACAAGAAAATCTACTCGAGTTTTTTTGGTGATATCATGAAGGGAATTAATAACACATTCTTATTCCTCATTTACAAGAATATAAGTACTAATAAGCTCAAAATAATTTATCCCAAAAATAAGTTTAATACAATTTATAAAATCCTATCCAAGTTGTTAGTATTGATAATTTAGCCTTTCTTGGATAAAATTTATACACACCAATAAAAATAGTTTCATCTTAAGAAGGAATATTTTAGAGTTTTTTATTTCTATTCACTAGGTTTTTCATTACATAGATAAGAGTACAAGAAGGAGATAATAAACGTCAAGTTGGATATCTCTAAAGAATATGAAAAAGTCTTTTGGAACATCTTGTTAAAAGTTTTATAGAAATTTTAGTTTTTAAGGAATTAAAAATCTCATCAACCATTATTTCACAACTTTGATGTTTTATTTATTTATTAATAGATCTCTAAATAAACACTTCAATACTAAAAGAGGCCTTAGATAGGGAGAACCTCTTCCTTTGTACTTATTTATTCTTCTTGTTGAAGTTCTTAGAATAAATATTTGTCAAAATATCATTAATGGTAGAATTCAAGGATTCAAATCCACACCCTCTTTAACTCTAAGATCCCACTAACAATTCATGGATGACACTATTTTACTTGGGTCTACTAATCTTACAAAATATATGGGTTTCAAAGAGATTTTGTACCATTATGTTTCTATTTTTGGATAATATATTAACTTAGATAGAAGTGGTCAATTCCTTTTTGAATACCAATCAAGCTCTTAGAAGTTAGATTCTAGTAACCATGGGTTGCAAAATAAATTCATTAAATACTATGTATCTAGGAATTCCTATAACATATAGTAGGATACTTAATAGTATCTAGAATAAAATTTTATAATTGATATAGAGGAAGCTTACAACTTGTAGGGGTTACTTCTTAAGCTAGGACAAAAAATACCAACTTGTAAAAATTTCTCTCTAGAGCACTCTTGTGTATTTACCATCTCTCTTAAAAATCCTCATGTTTATGTATAAAAATGGAAAAAAATCAAATATATTTTATATGGAAAAAAATCAAATATATTTTATATGGTTAGATATGAATGGTAAACAAAGGTTTTGTCTTATTTCTCGGGACTATATTTATCTACCTAAGAGCCATGGGGATGTAATTGGAAAAAATAAGGATATGAAAAAGGTTCTTGTTTCTAAAATTGAATGAAAATTGATGATAAAAACAATTAGTAAATTAATATTATATAATATAAATATTTGAAAAACCAAAATGACCTTTCTTTAATATCCTCATCTAGTCTTTCTACTAGTTTAATAATTTGGAATAACATAATAAATCTCAACATCTTTTGAGAAAAAATGTATAAGGTGGAAAGTAGGAAATGGAGAGATTATCCATTTTTGGGAGAATCAATGACTTACTAATGTGCTCATTGATTCCTCTTATCCTTGTTCATTCATTAAAAATGAGTTATGTGAAAGATTTGGCTACTATATTATGGATTACTAGAATAAAGCCATGGAAGGTAACTCTTGGAAGGTTTGAATTTTTTTTTTTTAGGTATCGTGGATATGGTTTCCTTGGAAGATCTAGTTACCAAATTTAAATCATTTAGATTCAATACTTTCCCTAGACGAGATGAGATGGTTTATTCAATGGATTTGAATGGGATTTATTCCATCAAATATAGTTTACATTTTTCTAATGAAAATACAAATCCTAGATTTCATCTAAAACTTCATCTAGAACTACAACCTTATTCGCAAGTTAATATTTATTTGGTGGGCCACTTGTCATGGTAATATTTTAACTATTGACAATCTTAAGAATATGGGTTTTGCTCTTATTAATATGTGTATTTTTAAAAAACTGCTATTAATCCATTTACCATGTGTTTATTATTTTCCAATTTTCCTATAATATTAGGAAGTCTATCTTAAATAGGATAAAAACTCAATTGATCCTCTTTTTGGACAATTATAGGGAGATTTGAATGCAATATATCCCTACCTCTTTTGGGGTATTTGGAAACAAAGGAATAATATGATAATTAGAAAAACTAGAACTTAGAATGTGGTGGTATAAAAAATCTACCATTCCATCCATGAGAATTTAGGATCCTCCCAAATCAAAAGTCCTAAAGTATTACCTATGAATGCTGCAAGGTAAATAGCTAAGAATTGGAATTTTAACCCTCTCTAAATAACATTGACACTATTAAAATTAACAACATATAAATAGTATTCAAAAACCCATATAGACTAATTGGATGGAACTCAAATTTAATGGATATTCTAAGGGACATATTGGCGTATGGCCATGTCGTGTTGAGACGCGATGCGGGATGGGGTTGAGGTGCACATCCCATGCGGGCAGCCAAGGAGTGTGTGGGCCACTTGGCAAGTCCATGCCACGTGATGATGCGATGCGAGGTGTAGTCGAGGAGTACACCTCATGCCATGTGGTTGGCGTGCTCACTCCGCACCACATGAGGGGCTATTGCGATAGTCAGACGTTGTTCCCTCCTTCCTTGTTTGGTGGCTAGTAATTAGTCATGTAGTATTGTACAGTGTAATTTCAAAGATTGTGGACCTTCTTTATGGTTATTGATGATATTCTATTGATTGTGAGGGCCGACACTTTGTTTATATTTGATTGTGATAGTTTAGCCACACCTTGTGATCTTCATATGCATGTAACCCTCATGGTTACATTTGATTTAGTGTTGAAATTGTGCTCATTTCTTGCTTTATTGTTGAAATTGAATCTTTATTTGATATTTATTTATGAATTTGGTGGCTAAACTAGTTTATCCTTATTGTTTTCGATGTCGGTCATGTGTCGTATTGTGATTCCTCTCCAAGGACATATGAGGTGGACTTGGTGAGTGTATACGAGGAAGTAGACGTAGGGAACCTTGAGGATGGGGGTATGTGAGGCTGTTATACAGCTAGGACCCACAACCCACCTATGTGGGATGACTATCTCTTGGAGGCTAACCACCTTATACAACAAGGGATAGGTCATTGTAGTTTTGTTTGGATGACCTCACCATGTGTATGTGGCCTAACACCATCAAGCCACTGAGTATGAGGTATGGATTATGTGAGATGGATATTGGCTCTTGACTCATGGATTAGTATGCTGCTTACCGCTGTCTAGATGGACCTTTGTGTAGCCTTGTGATGTGATTCCTAGTGATGTAAGTATGTATATATGTATAAATGCATGTTTCATATTGAATATGGTTTCATATGAAAAGTTTAAAAGTTGCCTTATTGTGCTTTAGAAAGTGTAAATTGTTAAATTTTGTTGAAAGTGATGTCAAATATGTTCTAATGTGTGAGATTGGAAGCATGTGAGAAGCAAATATTGTTACAAACAATGGTGTTTTGGAAAGAATTGAGTGCTTATGCATCTTCTTTACCCTATAGGCTTAGTAGAGATTAATGTGTATTTTAACCTATCTTTGAATGAATGTGGATGTTAAAATAAATTCTTATTTTGAGAATTGTGCTACATGTGATGTTAGCAAGATTAAACATGTTATTTTGTTTCATGTTGAGACCTTATGAGTAAGGTATATATATGTCAATTTATTGATAATGATGCTTAGAAAGGTGAATGTTAAATGGTTTTCCTTTCTATTTCATTCAATGATGAATTACGTATATTATATTTCTCATCTTTGGGATGAAGTATAACCTTTTAATGTTGATTTTTAAATTTTGAGTACTAATGTGTGACATGGCTGCATATTGAGCTTACATGACTTCTAGGAGTAAGTCAAATATTAGGGGGGGAGGATGTAACACCTCTCTAACTCCAAACAAGGTAAGATGGTATTTTAATTTTGATTTAGCATTATAAATGTTATCATAATGAGATTAGACATTGATGATTATCATGATTAGTTATTACGCTGGATTACATGCTTAGTTATCATTACTTTTGTATGATTATGGATAGGAAAGGGACGATATCGTAACACTCATATCTGAGAGGCTTACGATATCATGACCCTCTGCCTGAGGATTGATGTTTCAACTATATGATATATGTTATATGCACATGTACCTTGATGTGTGATTGGAGTGATGAAGGTACTAAGTATCGACTCCGTCTGGATTCACAAGCTTGAGTGTACTCTTATTCCCCAATGGTGGTAATTGGAGGTAGTCATACAAGCCAAGCGTCCCCTACCCTAGCCCACTGTATCTTATTAGTGCAGTGTTTCTGAGTTGATGTCTTACCATCCAGTTACCTAACGGTAATGTCCAGAGCATCTTTCAGCCGTATGTCCGGTGTACCTTTCAGTTGTATGTGGTTTACCTGTATGTCTCATTGAGGTATTTTGTCTTGGTTTTCGTGAATATGTTATGTGGCTATATATTTTGGTTGTTAGTGTTATGATGTGTTTTCATTGACATCTTTTCATGGTTCATATATGGTATTTCATTGTGTTTAAGTGATTTGAGATTTGGAATGGTTTTATTCATGAGATTTTAAATATGTTGTTTTTAAATGATTTTTATTGATCATTCAAGAGAATGATATATTTCATTTGGAAATTTTTAAATGGTTTTATCAATCCTTTTCATGAGCTCTTATAGTCTTATTTAAATCTTTTGGGGGGCTTGTGTATTTTAATGTTGAATTTAAATTATTATTTTCATGGGTATTTGGGAATGTTGTATATTTTAGTGATTTAATTAATTAATTGGAGAGTTTTAATGGTTTATTTAATTAAATGATTTATTTCATTTTATTATTTTGAGAGTATATAATTTAAGAAGGAAGATTTATTTAAAAATAAATAAAAATGGGCAGCTTGGTCTTTGATATTTATACTTTGTTTTGAGCTTTTTAGGGGGGATTATTATTTGGGGAGAAGAAGAAATTTCACTATTTTTGGGGGAAAGAGGAAAAGACCCCAAGATTTGGGCAGCAAATTTGTGGGCAGTTGTTTGTTGTTTTCAACATGCCATTTCCTCCTTGCTAACCGATGTTGGAAGCTAGTCATGCCTTGCAAGCTGAGCATTCCTCTATCTCAAATTTGGGCAAAAATTAGAGGTATTTTTCTATGTATATTTCTTGAAGTTCTAAATTAGAAATGTATGTGTGTGTAATTAAATTTGTTGGGAGTCTTGGCTACTCCGGGTGTTGTCATGGTATTTATTTTGGGGAAAGTTTGAGACTTTTCTAAATCTGTATAAATCTCTTAGTTTAAACTCAAATCCAAATGTGAGATTCACCAAAAAATGTCCAAATCCCAATTGGGTTGAAGTCCAAAACAAATTTTGAATGCATTCTTTTGACCCAAAATTTATGTTGCCTGGTAAAAACACTTTTTAAACAACACCTTATTCTTAGTCATAAATTTATAAAATAATTATGTAGTCCATGTAGAAACACCCATATCTCAACTGGGTCAAAGTCAAAATTTTATTCTGGACACTTTCATTTTTGGCCAAATTGTGCTTACTTGATAAATGACGTTTTTTCTTTGCTACTCTTAAACCACTTGTTTTAAACAAAAAATAAAGGTGGTTTCCATTTAGAAACGTCCATATCTCAACTGGGTCTTCATCCAATTTTTAATCCGGGCACTCTTGTTTTTCATGTTCTTGCCCAACCATGCTTAAAATGACGTTTTTCCAAACAACACCTTATCTCAGATCATAAAATTGAAAATTAAAGATGGAATCTGTCTAGAAACATAGAAATATAAATTGGGTTGTTGCCCGATTTTAGATCTGGACAATTTTATCTTTTATGGAATTTCCATGCCTCTTTCTCATGCATTTGAACAATAGCTGAAACTGTGTTTTGTGTTATTGCCACTTGATAGATTTGTATGATTTAATAGTTATTTTGTGGTAAGATTTAATGAGGTTATTATTGATTATATTATTGGTTTATTTTATGAAGTTAATGGTGAATGTTTGAATATTTTTTATTTGCTTGTGGGTGTATGAGATCAGTTGTTTGAATGATTTCACATCAATGTTTGCTTGCCTATGTTAAATGGTTTCAATGATGGTTTTAATGGTTTTTTTCATTGTCTCATATTTTCTTTGGGATTCCTCGTTTGGTTAAACGAGGTGGAATGAAACAATTATAAGATAATGACTCCTCGTGCATAGCCTTGAACACTTGAAAAGGCTAAGGATGCACTCGAGAAGGCCTATCCACCTATAGGGCGTTGAGTTATCCATTTACGAGGCGTTGATTTGGGCATGGTTGAGTCTCTCCATCCATTTTGTTCTCTTGATATTGTATTTTGTAGTCATGAGTAGTTCCCAAAAGTATGGTATGAGCATCTCCATGTTGTGACATTGGTCTTATGCATTGTACCTTGTTTTTGCTTTGTGTCTGGTGTGTGTGTTGGCCACATGTCACCCTTGCCTTGTTGTTTCTATTTGGGCCTTGTGACTACCTCCGAGCATGGTGGGGTTGTCTCTCTAGAGTCCACATGGTAGGGAGATGCTACCATCGCCATTGGGGACCAACGTACAGGTTTTTGGAGCACCGATTGGAGTTGATCTCTCTCATGTATTTGTTTCATCATATTGTACTCATGTACATTCCTTTGTGTATATTGTACTCTCTTGAGATAACGTGAAATCATATAAATTAATGAGAAGAAATGTGATGTTTATTTTGGTTTATGGGTTCTGGTGTTGGTATCAGACTCGCTTGTTGTATGATAATCCTTATGGCATTTCTTTCAATTAATCCTCATGTTTAGATCATATCCATGGCTGTGTGTTTCCTCATTATGACAGGCTGCAAAGGTTTTGGAGCACTGACACCTTCTATTGCTGTCTTGTGTGTTGCAACAAAGGTTCCAGAGCACTGATGCCTTTTGTTTGCTGACCTATGTGTAGCAACAAGGTTCTAGAGCAGTGAGCTCCAGAACAGTAGGTTCCAGAGCAATGAGCTCCAAAACATCAGGTTCTAGAGCAGTAGGTTCTTTTGTGTTGCTGTAAGGTTCCGAAGCATAGCAACAAGTTCCAGAGAAAATTTCTGGAGTTGTCTGGTTTTCTCCTATTCAGATTTTCTCTGGAGGGTGGATTATTCCTCTCCTTTGGGATGCCCTTTAGGTCATATTTGGCCATGTTTGTTGTCATTTTATCAAATCGGTAATTACTTCATGTGTATGTTATTCTTCTTGTTCAATTTTTTTTTATCTTGTCCTCTTTTTTCTCTTAACCTTTAGGGCTGCGTAGCGGGATGTTACATTTCCCAAAATTTAGGGAGAAGTTGTGGTCTCGTTGATGATATATTTCACCCTAGATTTTTATCATTTTCCAATTCTAAGTCACCTAAAAATTAAAATCAAAATGATTTTATGTTCTTCTTATTGGGTTCCTTGATGCAATATGTATTGGTCAATGTTTTATTTTGAAAGAATAATATACCATTACGCTAAGGTTTAATTTACTACCGATATAGGTTCAAGCTTGCTAACTCCCTAGGGTTGGGGGACCTAGCTCGATTAGCTAAAGCATGTTGTTGTAGGAAAGAGGTCATGAGGTCTAGTCTCCCCCCGTCCCCATTGTACCGAAGGGCGTGTTGTGCCAATTTCACTAATCAAATGAAAAAAAATTACTAGATGCACTATAGTTTATAAGGGGGCTACCCGATTCATGCAAGCTAAAAAAAGCTTGCTAACTCCCCTTCCCAATATTTTCAATTTTGCTAATGGTTACTCTTCCCAATTTATCTCTAGAACCCCCTATTAAATTCTTTGAAACCCCTTCTACTCATCCCTCTCCTACTTTCCTGGCTATGGTTCAAGCTACTTCTAGTGGTAATATTCCTCTTGATTCTTTCAAAATCATGGTTCTTGACAATGTAAAGAGTGCAAAGCAACCCCAAGTTCAAAGGAAAAAATATGGCTTGAAAGTGTTAAAAATTATAGCTCCTCAATACCCTCTAAGAACGCGAAAACTCTTCCTACTAATACCATTTCCTTATTTGTGTCAAATATAGGTGAAAAAATTATCTTAGAAGGGCCCTCTTCAATGTCTCTTGTACAAATTTTTGTGCCTATGGATAATCATGGTTCCAAAAATATTGAAGGTGCCTTTGTTAAGAATAATTTTATTGATATTTCTCCCAGTCGTAGCTATAAACCTAGCACATATCCTCCTTTCCAAAATTGTGCTAGCCTAAAGGCTAGAGTCCAAGGTATGGAAGAAAGTTTCAACCTCAAGAATAATATTCTAAAGTGCTTTTATGATAGTACCAAATCTCTAAGCTAGATTATAGAATATTGAAATTGTTACTCACAAGGAGGATGATGGAGATGATAATAATAATATTACCTTTGATGAATATCGTTGGGAGGTAGTCAATAAGCTCTCCACTATGTTACACAATTGAAAAAATATGGATAAGTGATTGGCCATGGTCTAGAAAAAACAGAATGGGTTGAAAGAAAATATACTAAATCAGTCAAATTCAATAACACAACTATTAAGAAACTGGCCACTAGTCTCTTTATCCTTCAATCTGAATCATAAGAAAAAATGAAGGCTATTGCCACTAGAACTAGAGTTAAGTCTTTTTTCCACCAACATGACATCATGGATTTTGATGGCAAGACTTAAGAGAGTTTTTTCGAGAAGTAGCTTAATTTCATGGTTAAGGAGTGACAATCTCTCCAAGTCTGTAAAAATTAGTAGGCTCCAACTAAGGGACTTCGCTCCACTTATTTCCCCACTCTTTACTGACTTGTTTTTATTTGTTGTGTTGTTCTTTTACTTTTCTTTTATGTCTATTAACTCTTTAATTTTCTTTGTTGTCCCACCCCTCTTAAGACTCATTTCTCTTACCATTTGACTATATTGTTGTTAAAAATATTTAAAACATTCTAAAAATTTACTTTTATCTAATATAAAAAATATATATTTAAAAATAAATAAATATAAAAACATAAAAAAATATAAAAAATATACATAATAAATTAAACTTTTACAAATCCATCCAAACATACTCTTACTTTACCCAAATTGTAAATTTTATCATTTTTGTTTAAATATGGCATTACTTATTTTAATATACACTAATATAGCCCTGCAATCATACCAATATGAAAAGTTTCCTTTTATGTGTTGTGAAGAAAATATAAATACACTTAAATAGATCCCATAAATGGGTAAAGTAGTAATATCCCAATTCTAATAATTCTTTAGGTTTGACATGACATTACTCTTCTCAAACACCATTCGACCACTATCCAATGTTATAATATTATACTAGTAAACCCAATTCTTTATAGTCAAACATTGTCCTATCCAATGTTATAATATTATAGTAGTAAACCCAATTCTTTATAGTCAAACATTGTCCAATAAGGATAAGGAAGTATTATCAAACCATCATTATGTCCCTTAGTTAAAAGGATGCATTTATTTTTTTATTTAATTGACATCCAATTTTGAGATAATTGAGATACTTTCACTTTAATCGGTAGTATTATCAAATTTGGAGAAAGAAAAAGGAGAAAAAAAAGTAAACTTCCCCATAATTGCATGGAAGCCAAAGAAAATGCACTCAATGCCATTTATCAAATTTAATTGGGTCAACTTGCATAGTAACACAAATATGTGCACAAGTGTTACGAATCTTCTATTTTTACCACAAAATTCTTATTTTCTAAAGCCTAACTTGGATTTGGTTTATTGTCTCAAACTTATCTTTTATATATTTTTTTCAAAAATTAGTTTGGTATAATTTTATTCTAAAATATCAATAATATATGTCTATTAATTTTTATTTATTAATATTGTAAATTTAAATTAAAAAAAAAAAAATCAATTTTATAAATATAGATTTTTTAAATATTTAAAATGATATATTTTAAAAATTGTAATACTTTGATAAGGTATATATGAATGTTTAATATCATATATAATATAGATAATAATATTTATATGTAATTATTAAAAAAAAAAATCAAAAATTTGTTGCATTAAATAAATATGTATATACACTAATTTAATGATGTTTCTTTTTTCCAGTGTAACAATTTTTAGTTTTTCAAATAAATTTTACTATTTTTAAGTGAATGAAATTAGTTCTTTTTTGAGACCAATGACCCAATTTTCATGAAAATTTTAAAATTAAAATAATTAATTAAATATAATAAGAATTATATTTTCAAAATTTTCTTATTGAGAATTATAAAAACATATTTTAAATTTCTCAGAAAAAAACATGAGTACAAACGCGTGGAAAGATGAAGAAGTCAAGTTGGGAAAACTCTGTTTTATTGTGGATGCTAAGCTAATTGCAAATGCTATGGGTCTTGATTATGAAGGAAAGAATATTGCCAAGGTGAGCACGAGCAACTATCATACTTATATTGATAAAAAAATTGAAGCTAATGAGAAGGACCAAAGGTTTCAGAATTACACTTCTAGGTTGTTGCTCCCACCCCCTTACCATAATGATTGTTATTTTGTCATAAAATACTTTACATTAGAGGGTCATTTTTAGTTGGTTCATTGGTATCATTTTCCCATCCTTAACCATATTAGGCACCTAGAGAAAATCAACTTACCTTTCTTCCTCCTCTCTTCTCTGAAATAGAGCCTAACTATTGGTGCTAATCCTCCCTTGCATTAGGGGTTGATTAGAGCCATCTACAAGTATGTTCTCGACACCACCTCGCAAAGGAAGGCCTTCCATAACCTGATTGTGAACCCCACCCCTAAAAGTTCTATCAAAATTGAACTTCTTGAAAGTCGACCCCACTCTCCTGCAAAGAAACATTGAACCCTTCCCCTAAAGTTGTAAATCCCTCATGGTCGACGCTCCTCAAAATTACCCTTGAAAATTGTTGTGTTGCCCCCTTCTCTTTTGTTGCCATTGAGAAAATAAAATTGCTGATAAGAGAACTGGGCTTAGACTCTCACACTATAACAATCTCAGATGATCACGATATTAGCCTTGAATGTGGGTCTACTACCCTTGTGGGTCGAAGGTCTACTCGTCTGGCTCTGGCAGCATCCAGGGGGTCGAATAATAGAAAAAAGTCTAAAAGTTCTAATGATAAGAACATGGAGGAACCTTTGGAAAATAAAAAAAGGGAAGAAGGTTGACATAGAGGAAAAGGCTTCCTCCTTTGAAGAGTGTGTTCCTGACAGTTTGGAAGAAGTTTGGCTTTTTGAGGAAGAGGTGTCAGGAACTGAGGATGTTGAAGATTCGAGTCAAAAGGAGGAAGAAGGAATTAATCAATAGGAGAAAGAGCATGATGTGGAGGAGGATATTTGAATGGTCGAATAAAAAGGAAAGGCTACTGAAACCCTATTGACCTAGAGGTTATGGATATTAATATGGATACCCCTGGTAATGAAGACTGCTTGAAAGATAAGCAAATGGAAGTGGAGAAAACAAGAATGGAAATGTTGGAAGAAAGGATGGAGATTCTTGAGAAAATGATGCAGAAAGAAGACAACTCTAACAGGTTCCAGGTTATTGAGGATGCTATGATGAATGTTTGCAGGGTTATGGACAAGTTGATGAAAAGAGTGGTGATGGCTACTATCTTGGGATAGGGTAGAATTAAAAAACAACAAAAGAAGAAAGGGAACAAGGAAGAAGTTGATTGGTCCAAGAAGATGGAGATCAAGGACAACCTCAAGGATATGGTGGAGGACCTGAAGAAGGCTTGGAGCCTTATTGAGGATGCTTAATCCTTGGTTCTTGTTAGGATTTATGTCTAATGTTTGATGTTAACAGGTTTTTTGGCTCTTTAGTTAGGTTTTGTTGTTATAAAGGTGTGATAAGCCTGATCTTTATGTATTTAAGCTTTATTTCTGATCTAAACATCAAGAATTTGCTGGGTAATTTTAATAGGTTATACCTATATAACCTTATTTTTTGGATCGATGATAATATGGTCTGGTTAAAAATCTATTGGATTATAGATAGGTTTATATCTTTTGATTCGGTTGGTGTAGGTTGATGTTTGTTTTTTAGTTGGTTGGGTGAGGGGAAGTGGTTTTGTTTTGCTTTCTCCTTTGTTCTACTGGTCTGTTTGGTTGCTATTTTTTTGGACTATTTTGTTGCTTCTATTAGGGATTAGGTCCCTTTTCTTGCTTAATCAATACGTTGGAACCTTCAAATTCTGGAAAAATTTGGAGTTCCAATGATGAGAAAATTGGTTGCAACACTAAAAAATACACCTATAAAATTTTCCCCAGTAGCCTACTTTGGAGGATCAACCCAATGATAAACTACAAAAGATATCAAAGTACATGACAAAATAAGAACATGCTAGGATACTAGGCACTCGAGCTTTGCAGATAAAAATGAATGCACTTGTCATGGTTAAGCTTGAGAGAGAAGATGATTCACTAAAGATTACAATGAAAGAATTACATGAGTGTAAGATTCCTTTCATAGTCCAACATTATGTGCCTGATGGAAACTATGAATATTAGGGTGTTGATGAGCTTATTGTTGAAGATTCATGGAAATGACAAGTTGGTGGGGACTAAAATGTATTTTGGATCTGGAAACATAGTTAATGTGAAGTTCTAGACAATTATTTGAGAAACTTTAGTCAATTCATATTGAGTACAACAATTTATATTCAAATGGAAAGATCGAAGTGATATTTGCATATCAAAGTGAATAATATTTCAAGTCCCTTTGATATATTGAAAACAAGAAGGGAAGATCATACATCATTGAAGAGACTACATCATCATAGAAAGAGTTATTTCATGGTCCCTTCAATAATCAGAACAAGGCATCATCGAAGACACAATAGAATGTTGGGAGGAAATATTTTAAAGTCCCTTCAATAGAAATATTTGTACGAGACAGTGTGAACATCGTTGGAGAGACTGTGATATATCAAGAGGAAAGACATAGATCAATGAGTGATAATTAAGAGTCCCTTCGATATCCCAAAAGAAAAAAAAGTGTATGATGGATTTAAGGGGTATATCAGAGGGAGAAGTAAAAATTGGCAGGAACAAAGTGTTAGTCCCTTCGATGTTTTGAAACACAAGAATGGCACATGATTGGAGTCTATTAGGGAGAGAAGTGAATATCAACAAGAAAAAAATTGTAGTCTCTTCTATATAGTGAAGATAGCGTTATGGGTTCACATGAGGAACACATGAATGATAGGGGTCATGGTGCAAAGCATCAATCAGACGATGGTAAATCCCATGTTGACAGGAGAAAGAGTTGATTATGACCACAAAAGAGGGAAAGACCAAGTAGAAAAGTGGAATGGTGGATGCTGGTAGGGACATGGGAATGAATAGAGATGAAAAAAAATCTTGTACAAGGGGTCAAGAAACTAAAAAAATATTGCACAATGTCATACCAAAGGATGGGAATACGAAAAGTCAATTTTTAGAATGTGAATGGTATGAAGCTTATTTCCTCCTTCATTCCTATAAGAAGGAAACCAAGACCATGGGGAACCTCTCTTGGGGGGGTGGGGGAACTGGATTTTGGAAAAGGACATTGTAAAGGCCTATTTTCTAAAAGCATATCAATCAAATGCTACTTTCTTATGGTGTTTGAATTCGGGTTGTCAAATTACTTGTTGAATATCATTGATTAAAGTTTACTTGGTTGTCTCCATTTTGTTTTCTCCTTATTATTTAAATTAGCATATCAAGTATATGTCTAGTTTTTCAAAACATAATTTATGTTTTGTGTGATATGTTTAGTAGGGTTTCTTCAAGAAAGAATTAAATTCCTTTGAATAGGTCACAATAATCTAGAGGATTCAATTGGATAAACAAGTAGAGGTTGGTAACATATAATTTTGCATGTTTATGCAAGTCATAAGCAACACCATGCCAAGTAATTTGAGTTATACCTAGAAGGAAGACACATATCATTTTGAATTCTGAATCTTTACCCTGAAAAAGGCACCAATCAATTCATTTTCCAAAACCATCCCTTGTATTACATTCTATAATCCAGTTTATATTTTTTTGTTGTAGGAGTAGGAGTATAAGTTAGTTTTAGATTATCTATTTTAAACCCTCATGCCAGTGTGAAATAGATTATGAGTGGAAGAGTGAACTGATGAAGATTGGAATTAAATAAACCCTCTAAACTTGTGTGAGGTCATAATCTGCTTTGTTGTTACCACTTTTATCTTTGAAATTTTTCATTTAGTGGTGAACACAAGGTGCACCCACTTAGGAAAAGAAGAGCTTGAAGAGCATGGAATCCCAACCATCTTGGTTGATTCCATTTGCTGGCCAAATCCTTGTTAAACTTGAAGATAAAGCTTGGCATACTTTTAGAGTTTAGCAATTTATAAATTTGAGAACCAACACAATAAAAAAAATTCAATTTCTTTGAATATATATATATATATATATATATATATATATATATATATATATTTGTAATTTCTACTAAGTAATACCACATGCATCTAGTGGACACTTATAATTAGGTTTTTTTGTCCAAAACTATTTTGGCTAGAAAAAATCTAGCTACAAAACATTTTTCCTTAACCATAATATTTATATTTCTACATGTAGGTATTTCTTCTCCCCACTATGATAATCCTTTGTTTTTTGAGACTTCTTGTTCCTTGACCATGACAATCAAATAATATTCATGATTTTCTATTGATTGATTTTAGTGAGTTTGTCACATCACCAAAAAAATATTTCTTTTATGTTGGTTTATCTTTCACAATTTTCTTTAGTCATCAAAAGTATCTTATTCTTATTGTATAATTTAAATCTTCCCATGATAGTTGTCATTTTGAGCATAAGTAGTTACAAAATAAATTTTAGCTAAGTGGTATTGTATTTTCATCATAGGGCCTTCAATTTAATACAAGAGATTAAAAAAATTGTATTCTATAATGTCAGATCTTTTATATGTGTTTATTATGGAATAATGTAATGTTAATTGTAATGTATACCTAAGAAATGCTTAATTGAGTTGTGTGTCATACATTTGAAATTTGTGCAAACTAATAGTGAAAACTATTAGATTATTCATCCCAAGGAGTTTCATGGTTCATCATTGAGTTTCAACATGTACATATTGCCACATTAATCAAATAATTGGTCATCTGCATGCTTCCTTAACTAAGTGTCAAGTTCAAGGAGAAATATTATGATAACTCATTTAATATTGGACCCATGATCCATATTATATGTGCATAAATAAATTTACTATGTTTCTAGTGAGCACCAAGATACTACATCATTTGGTATATAAAAGAATAGAGGGAGATTCAAATGGAGAAGGCAACAAAGAAGTTTCAAGATATTATAGAGATTTAAATAAAATCTTAGATCAAAGAATAGTATTTTGAAGAACCACATTCTAATTTTACTACCTAGAGGTAAAAGATGTTAATGCAATTTTAAAATGTGTATCGATAAATTAGGGTTCCATTTATTTAGTGCTAAGGTTGTGATGTGAGTATTTAAATTTTATTGCAAATTCTTGTGTGATGCTTGTGTTAGTTTGCATGGTCGAATAGATTTTAATTAAACCCTTCATCCATGATTATATAAATTGATGTCAGAGAAAATTTTTAGTCCTATAAAAGAGTAAAGAAGAGTGGTATAAAAAAATTAAGATACCTTCCAATTATATGTGTTGGATATAAGGTGTATGCACGCAAAAATGGTCTGAGCATCGCACTAATTAAATACTGACTATTTGATTAATATTCTTAATTCCTCTACTATTATAAATAAATTGTAAAATTTATTTATATGGTTCCTCTTCTAATTCTTCTTTTCCAAATTCACCTTCTTTCTAAAATTAATTAAAAGGAAAAATTAATCAATTTGTTATTTAATTGATTTTACCTTTTCCTTTTAAAATTTGGATTTTTAAATTCAAATTGGCATATTCTTCTGAAATTGGTTAAAATTCACAAAGGAATTTATTTGTCATTTTACTAATTTACCCTCTCCTATCAAATTGAATTAAGCACATTCCTACCACTTTATTCTAACCACCTCCAACTCACCTGCCACCTCATCATGTGTCTCACAAATGAATTTTTATAAATTGGAAAATATGAAATATCTCCAACAAATTTGCAACCATTTTTGAACAAACTAAGACACATGGCTCCCCCTTCTTTGTGATTCCTTTTAACACTTGGAAATTTGTCTTGTGGAAGGGAACCATCTCCCTGATTCCCTCTAGCCTCATGATGCTCTATTGTTGATGCTGCAAGATCACAATCCTAACCGTCTATTGTTTCCACATCACCTTGAGGCTTAGAAAATGTATAAATAGGGCCCTTTGCTACAACATTTCATATAGGAAGATTTAGACAAGTTTATGTTGCTGAATTTTAGTGCATTTGTGAGAGAATTTGGAGAGCATTTTAGATTAGTTTTGAATTTTTAGCTCATTTTAGTGTTATAATGACTTTAATTTTAATAGTTTAGTTATTTCCATCTTCCATTTAGTATTTACATTTGATCATCATCATCATTTCAGCACTTAGATTTTAGCATCATTCCATCCTAGGATCATTTAATTTCTATGCATCGAATATTGGAAAATCCAAAAACATATGCATGTAGATTTTATTGTAGCATCTCATATCTTGAGTTGTCAATATTTGTAGGTTAATGTGCAACAATAATAAGATCTGAGAGAATAATTTGTAGGATTCCTTGGGATTAGAGAACGATGGGATGAGCTAGAAGGATAAGCTGTAGTTTCATTTATTCTATTTTTGATTTCCTTTTAAGTAATGCATTCCATGAAGGTGTGTTATACTAACATTGCAAGACATACTTTATACCACACATAAATAGGCACCCACCATGGGGCCTAGCCCCATGATTTAATCAATTTTTTTGTTGAGTTTCATTTTGCAGGTTTTGTTAAAATATTCAGAACGACGCACACATATTTTTTGGCAGCGCATCTGGCTCCTGTTTTGGCACATTCAGTTACCTATTTCAGTGCATCTGTTTGTTCTTTCAGTGCATCTGGCTCCTATTCCAACACGTCTAGTGTTTTCTACAATGCATTCAAACTCTATTTTGACGCGTCAGGGAGTTTAAAATTTAAATTTTGTGATTTTTAGTTTCAGCACATTTGGTTCATATTTTAGCGCATTTGGTTGTTCTTGTAGCGCATTCAGTAGTTTAGCGAGTTCGGTCCGAGTTTTAGTGCATTCGGGTTTTACTATTAGTTTTCTAGATTCCCAAAACTAATTAAATTTTTTCTGTGTTGCAGGAATTCGATACGTAGTTAGAGACTTTGCAGAAACATTTAAAAGAATGTTATCAAAGATAAACATTGAAACTACTAACGGTTGGCTGCAGGATTAAATCTAGTTATTACTTCTCCTTTGTTTAAGATAGGAATCTAGTATAACTAGGAAGGTTAAATTTACACCATGCTTGCTATGTTTGGAATGGTAGGTGAGTATGCTCTCCCCTTAACTGGGTGATCAAAAAGCTAGACCCGCTGATTTCATTTGCATTTTTAACCTTAGAGGGCCTACCTCCCCACTTCGAAAGGAGGGAATGACCCAACTGGTAACACACTCTAAGCTGAGTGACTTCCAACCGAGATATAAATGCGGGTGCTCAAGGAAAGTTTGAGTATCATGATCACCATTTTGACAAGATGGTCAAAAATGGTCTCTTGCTGAATGGATGGTGCTCCATGAATGTAAATTCCTTACTAAAACCCTCTTGTTGTAGTTTTCCCAATTTACCCTATCTATTCTTTGGTGCAACAATGGTCGTAGAGAAGGCACCCACATTTTCACATTTTTTAGTAGAAATGATCAACTTGCCATGGGAGATTCATGGGAGTTGGAAGCTTGGTTGGCCTAAGAAGTGAGTGCACTGTAAGGGGGAGCTCGTGCAACCAAGCTTCTTGATTCATCCGCTAAGAATATACGGTTGGAGTAAAATCCATGTGGGATCCAAAAGAATACAGTCTTACACAGTGTAGGAAATGTGATTGTCTGATGTGGTTACCAATGTGTTTTTGAACCAAAATTTAAACAAACAGTATACCAAAACATTCAACAATTGATTCAGAAGAAAATTCAACTTGAACAGTCCAGATTTCACTGTCGAAAATCAAGAAAAATATGTCAAACTATCAAAAACCAAAAAGTACTTTCCAGTTCGGTGCATCTGGTGCCTGTTTCAATGTGTTCATACCATTCTCCAACGCATCCATACCCTATTTCAGCATATCCCGCTTATACATTCCCAACATATTCTCTTGCAATGCATCCATACCCTATTTCAGCGCATTCAAACCATTCCTCATCACATAAATATCCTGTTCTGGCACATCTAGAACTTTATGTAGTGCATCTGAACCATTCTGCAGTGCATCTGAGTTTTAGCACATCCATACCCTATTTCAGGCATCTGGCGACTTTTCAAGCAGAAACCCAAATTTGACCTCTTTTTTGTCAATCAATTGTCAGTTCTGATTTTCCTCCTTAAACACCATCTTTTCATCATCCTAAAGTTTATGTTGAGGGATTGGAAATCAACCAAATTTGTCAAGAAATCCATTTCCAAGAGGATCAAGAAACCAAAGAAACACCTTAGCTTTAAGAAAATTTTGAAAAAGAGATGTTTCTTGTACCAAAGTAGGGAAGTCTTGCTCGATTATCAAACCTTCATCCATTGATATCATGACTTTGATAGAGGGTATACTGAAGATTTTTCTTTAGAGCCTTTATCTTCACAATATTATTATCAACGAAGAGCTCTTTCACAAAGACATAATCATAGTCAACCAGTTCACCATTCTTTCATTCCTCAACTGACAATTCAATATTCCAATCATCCCAACCAATTTTTGCAATAGATCCTAATCTTGTTGAAATTAGTATTCTCAAGTGAAAATATCTCATCTAAATTTTGATCAAACATCTCAAAGTGCCTTCCTTATCACATCAAATTTATGATTCAGCAGCTGCATTTCACAATCAAGATTTATCATCCTTCATCCCGAAATAAAGCTTGCTTAACCAGATTTTTAAATCAACCCCTTTGGCACTCTCAAAACCTTGGTCAAATATTTAGAGAATCATCATCACTTGTGTTCCCATTGAAACAAGATCTCAAAAGAAGAAACTTCAAGAAAAAGGAATTGAAACCCAAGATAACATGGTTGAACCCAAAGTAAATCCCTTTCACAAACACCATCAAAATGAAACTGATGAGCTAAATGAAGAAGATGTCCAACATGCCCAACAAGACCCAAACTTCCATAAATTCTTAGAAATTTTTTTTGAAAAGGGTGGAGAAAGATACCTTTTGATGTTGGCAAACAAAGGATTCAAGTTACCCGATGATTTTGATATTAAGAAATTGAAAATAAATCCAAAGAAAGCAAAAACCGAAACCCAAACTGAATCAAGAAATGAAGTGAAAGCCAATGATCAATCCCATGGACATTTTGAAATGACAAATCCAAACTCTTCAACAACAAATGCAGAAAATGCAAAGCGGGACTACAAAGAGATATTGTATACAAGATATATGTCCCTATCCATTCAATCAAAGCATTAACATGATACCATTCCGTAAACATTGTGAATTTCCTAAATATGACAAGTACAATGGGAAAACTGATCTGATAGATCATGTAAGGGAATTCTGAACGATGAGTGTTGAGTTTTCCCATGAGGATACATATTTAATGAGATTATTCCCATGTAGTTTGGGAGGCAAATGCATGCAAGTGGTTCTCACAATATTCTTCGAGAATTAGGTCTTTTGAGGAATTAGTAAAAAAATTCATTACGCAATATTCATATAACATTCAACACAAGATCACAATGAAAAACCTTTGCAACGTAAAACAAAAGAAAGGAGAATGATTCCTTATAATCTTACAAAGATGGAGAAGGTTATTCGCAAGATATCCCCAACCCATACCAAAAAAGGAAAAGATAGAGGTATTCATTGATAACCTAAATTCTGACATGAGTTATAGACTTGAATTACAATGCCCTCCAACCTTTGAGAAATTGATTGAAAATGGAATCAATATTGAGGAGGCTTTGGTAAAAAATAATTCATCTAATTCCTCCAACAATGATAAAACCAAGTTTTTGCAAAAGTACAAAAATAATGACAATGATGCCTCTACTAAAATGAATAATGCCAAACCAGTTTTCAATTTGCCAGGAAGTTCTTCAAATATATATCAAAAGACCACCCAAGCTGCCAATCAAACCAACAGTAAAAATGCTAACCAGGGGAATAATCAAAATAATCAAACATCATCATCCAAGAATCTGCCTTATCAAACATCAAACAATTGAAGGAAGTTTATGCCCCTAGGTCAATCACATGAATCTGCCTTGAGGGAGATGAAAAATCTCATTACTTTACCTGATACTCAAGGCTTTGAACCTATGGTAAAATTGTCCTGGTGGAATGACACTCATTATTGTGAGTTTCATTGATGTAAAGTTCACCTCACCAATAGTTGCAGGCAACTGAAACATAAGATACATGACTTGATCGACAATAAAGTCATAAGAATCGAGTAACCTCAAACCAACACTGACCATGGTGTATTCAAAAACCCTCTGCCAAATTATGACAAAGGAGAATCTTCTAACAACAATGGCAAAGGAAAAAATGTGAACTATGTTCATGATGCCACCATTCATCATATCTCGGCCATTGAAAATCCCACAAATGACATCAATAATACACCCAATCCTATTGCAACTAGTCATCCAATCAAGAATACCAACATCCTTTCTAATAAAGTCCTTGATATCCCGCAAGATGTGGTTGTAATAGATAATCAAGTTAATGTCATCAAAATCAATAGAAGACAAGAAAGTGTGCTCATAAACGTGACCACCAGGGCTCAAAATAAATATGTTTTAAAGGACAGTGCTTCTAAATAGCCTGCTACTACATCTAATCAATACAACATTGTCGATTAGCTCCAAAAAATTCCTGCACAAATATCAATATTGGAGCTCTTAAAAATTTCTCCTTCTCACAAAGAGATTCTAGAAAAATCCCTAGTCGATACGACAGTGCCGAATGATCTGGAAGTTTGTGCTTTCCAAGCCATGGTGGGACACCTAGTTGCACCTCATTGCTTGTCCTTTTCAGAAAATGATGATGTATCACTTACCCATCTTCATAAAGCGACCCTTCATATCAATGTTTTAATCCATAAAAGCCATGTCAAGCGCGTCCTTATAGATGAATGAGTAGGACTTAATATCTGTACTTTAAAAATTGTCCGAGCACTAGGGTTCTTTGAAAATGCAATAGATCCAAGAAACAAGATCACAATCAAAGCATATGATGATGAAGAGAGAGCGTCAAAAGGTTTGATTATATTTCCCATTTAGGTGGGGCCAATCCTGAAAAAACATGGTCTATCAAGTTTTTGATAAGGATTTAACATATAACATAATATTAGGTCATCCATGGATCCATGAAATGCAGGCTATACCCTCAACATACCATCAATTCTTGAAGTTTCCCTGTAATGGCCAAGAAATCACTATTCATGCTAATTCAAATAGTCCTCAACAATGCAATGCCCTCAAGGCTGTCCAGGATGTATTTGTGCCTCATAACTGTGAAGCTCCTAATTCCACTCCTAATGTCTCCCACAATTCCAGTCAAGCTAATCCTTTATCCACATCCTCCTCTGAAGGAATTCAATCCAGTTCACCATCCAAATAGTTAGAGAAAAAGGAAGAGTCTAGCCTTTTTGCATCCACCAATTCTGAAGCCCAGCTAAATACCCTAGCCAAAAAATTTGAAGAGAAAGTCCAAATCAAAGACAAAGGTGTCGGTGAATATTCCATTGCACAATCCCTTTGCCTCTTGCATTCAATGTCACCAAAATCCTATGGTCAACCATCAACCTCATCTCAAACATCCTCCCAACCAGTAACCCTTTTTGATGGTCGGTTCGTAAAAGCAGGCACCCAAGAAGAGTAATCAGATGACAAAGATATTTTGAACAGGCTCTACAAAGATGAAATTGATTCTCAAGCCGCAACAACAAATGTTCAAACCACTCAATATGGAAAAGGATTCTCGATCCTTGAGAAGATGGGATACGACAGATAGGGATGTATTGCAAAAAGAAAAGAGGGTATAAAAAAACCTATTCAACCTGTTATAACCAATCCCAAAGACAAAATAGGGTTAGGATACAAAGAACATTAGAAGGAAGAAGAAAAAAAAGAGGATATAAAGAAGAAGGCTATTGAATGGATTCTACAGCTCCAAGCTAGTGACCACTATGAAACAAATTCAAATATATATGAGTGTGATTCATTGTCAAAAGAATCATGTCATGAAAATAATGTTGATGTAATCCATAAGTATACTCCCACGCTCGAGGAGGGGCAAGGTTCAGGAATTAGACCACTTGAATTAGAATCGCACAATATCGATGGCTTGAGTGAGGATGACTAGACTCATAGTGATATGGACCCCTTGGAAGAGAGTGACATTATGGACCTTGACTTGGCCCTAGTCTTGTTCAATGACAACATTTCTATTAGGACACTTACAACATCTAACTTGAACTCATCCGATGACACCCTACCATTACTATATCCTGAGCTAATAGATTGGGACCAAATTGAACCTATCAATATCCCCACCTTTTTGAATGATGAGGCCATCATAAAATTCCTGTGTGCTATAAATCCCAAAATAGTCTCCACCATTGAACATCATAGCAAAACTTCACAGCAAGAGAGTGTCAATTTTACCAATTGCAAAATAAATGAAACAAAAGAAAGATCTGATGGTGAAAACCATTGCATTGCAGTATCAGATCCAAAAATAGTAAAAATAAAGAGTGCATCTGATGGTGAAAACCTCTTTGACGCGCCAAAGGATGGGAATTTTTACACTCTCCCTGAAAACTTCCAGGAGATATTGAAAGTTCTGATTGAACCAAGACAGTCTATCAATGTTTGTAGTACAAAATAAGTAAGAACTCTTCATTTGGCAGAGTCATTGAGAAAAATAGAAAAGCCCAACTTCATCAAGTTCTTCAAAGAGAGACAAATCAACTTCACCTGGTCATATGTGGATATGCCAGGGATAGATCCAGAACTCATAATGCATCATTTGTCCCTCCCTTTAGGAATCAAACTACTCAAACAAAAGTTGAGAAAAATGCATCCTCACATTGCCCTATTGCTGAAAGTTGAACTAAAGACGTTGTTGGATGTCGGATTCATTAGGCCCATTGACTATGCAGAGTGGATATTAAATATTGTACCTATCTTGAAACCTAATAATCGCATAAGGATTTGCACTGACTTCAAAGATCTCAAAAAGCTTTCCTAAAAGATGATTTCCCCTTACCTAACATAGACATCATTATGGACTTGATAGTGGGACACGACATGTTCTCACTGATGGATTATTTTTCTAGATATAATCAAATCAAGGTAGCTCCTGAGGATCAAGATACAACCACTTTCACTTGCCCATGGGGAAATTTCTATTGGAACGTCATACCGTTTGGGTTGAAAAATGCATGGGACACATACCAAAGAGCTATGACAACCATCTTCCATGACATAATGCATACCTTCATGGAGGATTATGTAGATGACCTGCTGGAAAAATCCCACACTAGAGAAGGATATCTAGATATATTAGACAAACTATTCACTCGACTGGAGAAGTTTAATGTTCGCCTGAACCCAAGGAAATGTGTATTTGGGGTAATGTCAGCAAAGCTACTGGGGTATATAGTGTCAGAAAAAGGTATTGAAGTGGACCCCACAAAATTAAAAGATATAATGGAGATGTCTCTCCCTAAAAACATCAATCAGCTAAGATCTCTCTAGGGTATATTCCAATCAATTAGAAGATTTATCTCACAACTAGCTAATAGGACTCATCCTTTCACTCATCTCCTACACAAGAATGTTTCTTTCCGATGGGATGAGAAGTGTGAAGCAACCTTCAATCAACTAAAACAATACCTGATGAGTCCATTGGTTCTAGCACCTCCAGTAGAAGGGAAGCCTCTTTTATTGTACATTACTACTACTGACTAATCATTAGGAGCCTTGTTGGCACAAGAAGATTCAACAAGGAAAGAAAGAGAAATTTATTATATCAGTAGAACCTTGAATGGATATGAGATCAATTACACTTCCATTGAGAAATCTTGTCTAGTTGCAGTGTTTGCTACCAACAATTGCGACACTATATGTTGACTCACACAGTTAAGCTCATAGCCAAGATTGATACACTAAAATATCTCCTAAGCAAAGAAAATATGATAGGAAGACTGGCCAAGTGGGTAATGGTACTCAGTGAATTTGAAATCCAATATGTCGATAGAAAAGATATCAAAGTGCAAGCCATTGCTGATCAACTAGATGAGGAACCTCTTCATTATGATCATCCACTCCATATTGAATTTCTAGATGTAGATATCCTGACAGTAACAACACAACAATGGGTTTTATATTTTGATGGTTCCTTCACTCAGGATGGATCAGGAGTAGGAATCCTATTCATCACTCCCATAGGGAATACCATTCCAAAATCCTATCGCTTGATGTTTCCTTGCACCAACAATACAACTGAATATGAAGCACTCATTATTGGGATCAAGATAGCAGCAGAATGGAAAATTACAGAGCTCTAGGTTTATGGGGATTCATAACTAGTCATCAATCAGGTCAACAATGATTATCAAACTAAAGATGACAAGCTAATGCCTTATACAAGAATAATTGATGACTTCAAGAAATATTTTGTCGACATCAAATTTGGTCAAATTCCAAGAAGTGATAACAAAGTTGTCGATGCTATGGCTACTATTGCTTCTTTTATGTAGATTCCAGAAAAAATGTGGTCGCTATGAGTTCATGGTGGAGGAAGTGTTTACCCCCACCTACGATGACTCTGAGTCCCAACTTATTTTCCACTTAGACAATGCCAATACCTCCCTCTACAGAAAGATCTACGCTTACCTAAAAGATGATATTCTTCCTCCCAATCTTTCCTGCAACCAGAAATGAAATTTCATCCACCAATCTGTCCATCATACCATAATAGTAGATGTCCTTTAATGTCAAGGGCTTGATGGAACTCTTTTTTGATGTCTAGAAAATGATGAGTCTGAAATAACTTTACGTGATGTCCATGAAGGTATTTGCAGAACTCATTCAAGTGGTTTAACCCTCACCAAGAAACTCCTTCGTTTGGGATATTACTGGCCGACTATGGAGAGAGAAGCCTTTCAATTTATCAAGACATGTCAAAAATGCCAGATCCACGGTAATATCATCCATGCACTAGCACAAGAATTGCAGCCCTTTGCATCAACATGACCATTTTGTTAATGGGGGTTGGAACTTGTGGGTAAAATTCACTCACCTTCATCCAATGGACAGAAGTTCATTATCACAACCACAAAATACTTCACAAAGTGGTTTGAAGTCGTGCCTTTGATCACCATCACAAGGAAGCAAATTTACTCATTCATCCTAAACTACATCATTTGCAGATATGGTATCCCTCAATCCATCGTCAGTGACAATGGGAGACCTTTCAAGAATCAGGACGTACAAGAACTCTCAGAAAAGTTTCACATCCAACATCGGTTTTCTACACCCTAATACCCTCAAGGGAATGGCCAAGCTGAGGCCTCAAACAAAACAATCTTGAAAATCCTAAAGAAAACCGTCAACGATGTTGGACTTGACTGACATGTTCAATTAAACCCTACTTTTTGGGCCTATTGTACAAGCATACGAACACCCATAGGAGCCACACCCTATGCACTTGTCTATGGATTTCAAGCAGTATTGCCAATCGAAGTTGAGATACCCTCACTCAGGGTATCCCTGAAAGGTCTCATTATGGATGAGGATTACCGTGTGTCTAGATTGCAGGAGCTCGAGTTGTTGGATGAATATCATCAACTAGCAGCGAATCACCTGAAATTCTATCAACAAAGAATATCCCAAAGCTACAATCACAAGGTCAAACCTAGGACATTCCAAGTCGGTGATCTGGTACTCAAAGAAAATCCCCGTAATCAACAAGACTAGGAAAATAAAGGAAAATTTGAACCTAATTGGTTAGGTCCTTTTGTTGTGGTTTTAGTCTTTGGATCGAGGACATATCAGTTATCTACACCCGAGGGGGATCTATTTGAAGAACCACTGAATAACCTTCACCTGAAGAATTTCTATACTTGATGCATCCAGTGCATGTTAAAAGTCCTGAATTTAAAAAAAAAAGGAAGAAAAAGTCTTGGAAAAATCCTAAAAAGCATGAAAAATTCTTGAAAAAATCCTTAAAAGCATGAAAACGTCCTTAAAATATCATAAAAAAGCATGAAAACGTCCTTAAAATATCATAAAAAAGCATGAAAAATTCCTGAAAAAATCATAAAAAGCATGAAAACGTTTTGAAAAAATCATAAAAAGAATGAAAAAGTCCTAAAAAAAATGGTTGCCTTGATGAAAACCTAGCAAATAGGCGTCTTGGTAACAACCATTTTTAAAATTAAAATATAAAAAATGCAATAAAAAAAAATGGTGAAAATCTAGTAATTTGTGATAAGTCGGCTTCTCCATCTTTTTGAGCATGTGTTGACCATCCGCTTCTGCCATCCTTGCGCATTCATGCATATCTTACAACAAGCTTCATGTCCATATTTGGCTAATGCAATCATCCCACTCTGGCTTGGTTCTCATTGTACATATCCATAATAATTTTGGTTTGTTCTCACTGGGGGAAAATCACTGTTGAGCATAAATCAACCGGCAAACAATCAACAAACAGTAACATCAAAACAACAATTGCAGCAACCATTTCAAGACCTAAACATGAAAAATCATTTGAATCCAATAAATCAATCAAATCAAACACTAGCATCAAACCGGATCATCTCATAACTGAAGGATCATCTTCTGAATCACGGTTGGATCACCTTAACAAAAATGTTTAAATGATGTATTATGATTGTTGTTATCATTTATCGGGAGTACCTCGATGATATTACTAACTAGAGGCATTGTGATCAAGAATGATATTTTCTTTGTCTACTACTTGTGAGTTAATTATTACTATTGTGCAAATTATTGCGAGACATGCTCTACAAGGTATCATTGGTGATTCTGAATTTGCATAGGATTATGATTAACTCTTGTTTGTTTACACAAGTGATACTCAGGTCATCTCGGTCTAATTATACCTAGATGCTTGTGTTATCTTGCATTATCAAATCTCAACAAAAGTTTTATGGAAGTTGTACTCAAGTCATCATGGTCTATTTTATGCCATCAATGTTTGTACTAACTTTAAAAATAATAAAATTCTCAATGATGATAATATTGACAACGAATAAAATTGACAACATTGCATAGGGGTATGTGCAGGATCATCATGGAAAAAACAGGCCCTTAAGTGGCAATAAAAATCAGAAAAATCAGAGTTAGGCAACTTGACGTAAAAATTTGAATAAGTTATCTATATTATTTCAAAAATATGTAAGAATAGAATCTGTAGAAAATTGAATGTAGTTTCTAAACTACTAGGTTTATTTAAAAAATTAAAAAAATTATTTGGTGAAAATTTGAAATTTCAATGTAGTAGTACTTAAATTTCAAGGAAAAAATAAGAAGTAAGTGTCTGACTAACCACCCTAACCATGATAAAATGATAATATTTTAGATATAAGTAGAGGAATCATGTCCCGATGTGATGCATATTTTTTTGTAATTTTTTTCCAAGTAAATAATTAATTATCAATTTTTTATTAGAAATTTTAAAAAATATAAAAAACTCGTATGTCTAACCAACTTAACTTGGTCAAAAATTCATGAAATTCAATTTTTTTTTTAATAATTATATTGTATGTGAAGCATAGAATGTGATGCATATTTTGGATTCAAAAAATGTGATACCATTTGAAAGCTATAGATGTTTTTCAATCAGCCTATCTATAAGGACTTTAGTCATAATTCAAATAGAAAATGAATAATAATTATTTATTAAATTCAAAGTAAAGAATTATTTATATTGGTCGAGAGCTAAGAATCTCCTTTAAAAACCCTTTTCGTTTCATCAATTTTGGGTAAAAAAAAGTCATCAGCCACATGGGTCATCTTATCACTTACATATCGCCACTTTTTGGCCCATCATGATGCTGCACATACCCATAGATAGAATTTCATTTCATATTAATCTACATCTACACTATAGATTTTCTAAGTTGGTCATCCTCAAGGTTGATGTTATTTCTTTCTATAGGATTTGAGTATACTTGACATAACAAAAAAATCATTCATTTGCATTTGCATTTGAAAATTTCCAAAAATAAAGCATAATACCATCACATCATAATAAATACATCTCTTTCATTCATTCATAATCCATTTCACACATTTTCATAATAACATAATCATAATCCATTTCACATATTTGCATTCATTCATAATCATAATCCATTTCACATATTTGCATTCATTCATAATCATAATCCATTTCATATTTGCATAGAAAATACCCAAAACATGGAAAATTACATCACATATCTGCATCATAATATTCATCTCATAATATCATAGCATAAAAATCATACAACCATACGTCTACCTTGCATTATATTTGCATCCATAAACCATCCGTAATCATCCATTTGCAATTCATAATAAAACCATTTGCATCTATACATCAATATACATATGATAAAATTAAAAAAATCACATGTCATTTGCATTCATATCATTCATCTCATAAATCCATCCATCCATAATAAAAGAATCATTATCCATACATGTATCCATAACATAATCATATCAAAACATAGCATAATCATATAGAACATAAATTAAATGTGTCCATCCATAATAGAGCATCAACACATAAAATCATCAAACATCATTGCATATCATATAACCTCATGAAAATATGTCAAGTATACAATGATAAATCTGAGAAAGTGATACATCAAAAATGTGGCACAAAGGCCGAGTCTATAAATCACAATATAAAATCAAGTTTGTCTAGGAGATCCTGTGGTGCTATCACCTAATGTGGCCGGTCTTTTTCCTGTCCCTGAAGGCCCTACCCTTGATGGTCCTATCCCTGGTGATGGAGGTCCGCCTGGAAGAAGTGGCTGAACCACCCCTCTGCTAGTGGTATGGGAATGTGAGCATCCGGACTTGGACCTGGCGTAGCTTAACCGCTGTTCCGGTGGTACAACTTCATGGTATCTACCTCTATAATATTCCACCTCCTTGGTGGACTCTCTAAGCTCTTTGACTAGATCTGTAGTACCTATACCCTATGCAACCATCTGTATCCTGTCAGCTATGACCATGGCCTATACCTCTTGGCTCCTTGTGACATCCCTCTCGACTATTAGTGTAGCTACCTAGGCTTGTAGCTGTACACCTATCCCTACATCTAGACCTGAGCTAGAACCTATGCCTAAACCTATGCCTAGGCCTGGGAAAGTTGGCTCATAAGTGCCTAAACCTGTGCCTGTAAAGTCTGTACCTACCCCTATAACCCAATAATTTGTGCCTGTTGTCTCTGTGAAGGCATTCGTACTATCAACGATTGCTGCCCAACTGGTCCCGACCGCCGCCTCTTGGTGATACCCCAAAGACTAGTGCACCCACTCCTCCTCCACCATCACCATCATCCCCTCCACCTCCTCCATCATCCCCTCCTTCATCACCTCCACCTCCCCCTCCCCCTCGATCTCCTCCCCTGGTCTATACAACTGATCTTGCTCTCCTCCCTGCATCCAAAATTGGCGCTGGCTCATCAAGACTAGATATCCACAGAAATGGATGAGTATAGAAGTACTCCATATAATCTTCTGTCATCTAAACATCTACGATCTCATGGTGGTACTACCAAAAAATGCATTCTAGGCCATAGTAGTCGGTGTAGGATACATCATAATCAATAGTCGAACCCCACTCTAGTATGTCTTTCCACCATTGTGCATAATGCGCTACCCCTTGTGGCATCCCCTGGATGCGACCATACTACCTGTGGACCCTGCCAAACATAAATCTCTCCAAAATATAGGGTGTCCTCCCTATGAAATATCTGCTGCAAAACATAAATGGAAGCTCTGCACCATCCGAGGGCCATGGCTTACAATCTAAATAGGGTCGCCATATCACAGTATCCAGGTCATCCAAGACCTGCCTCCAATACTCTAACTTTCCCAGCTTATGCTGGACAAGTGGCCCTGAATATCCAAAAATGTACGATTGCCCTGCTGCTTGCACCCTGTTCCCAATTGGTCGTGTGATCGCTATATGCTCCTAGGCCCAGAGCTGTAGAAGTGTGCATCCTGCTGATAAACTGCCTGCTCAAAGATATACTACCTAATGCAGATCATGATATAGGCGTGATAGCATGCACGAACCCCAAGCATATACTGTCCCATGAGAAATCATGCTCTCTAGCAATCATCCCCAGCCAACTAAAAGGCCCTTTGACCTACAGTCGGGGCAGAGAAATCCTCCAATGAAGCCTACTAGGACACAAGGTAGTGGATTTTGAGTCGCAATCAACTCTTGCCAAGATAACTCATAACCAATAAGCCCATCATCATGAAACATATTCCATAGGGCATTTGTCCCTCCCTACTCCTCCACATCATACATAACCAAGGTCCCAACAACCGATATCCTCAAAATTTGATACACATCCTCTGGGGTCACTGTCATCTCTCCCATCGGCAAGTGAAATGTGTTGTGATCGCTATTCCACCTCTCCGCAAGTGTTGTTAGTAGCCCTCAGTTAATCCGGTACTAGGGCATGTCAATCAAGGAGCTCAAGCCACACTGGTCTATAATAGAAAGATCTACTAGATTCAGCTATGGGATCATGTCCCACATCCTTAGAAAGCACTCACAAACTTGAAGGTTCCCTAAGCCACCCTCCTAGAATCAAATCAAAACATCAAGTCAGTAAATCATTCAATCAACCTATCAATCAAGCACATCATCTAATCAAACCAGCTCATGTGAGATTTTGATCAAATATCAAGGAGCACCTAACCTATCATTCGATACTCATTTGTCATGAGATTGATCAATCAACCTATCCTATATTTTCATCATTCCTTTCCTATCATGAGGATGATCATCAATCGATAAATCAACATCAATCTATCTTGTTATCATTCCTCGCCTATCATGAGGACGATTATCAATCAATCGATCAATCAACGTATGCTAATTTGTCATTCCTCACCTATCATGAGGATGATCATCAACCTATCAATCAACATCATTCTATCATCAGCTGGCATGATCAAAAATCATCAAAATCTAGGAGGAATTAATCAAAAACATCAATTTTGGCTGGATGCGCTTAAACAAGGTTTCTATGCGTTGATTTACCAGATGCGTTGAAAGATCTGCTGGATGCACTGAAATAATTTCCTAATTCGCTATTTCATCGATGTGATAGAATATGAAACCTATGTGGAACAGAGTCCTGATGCGTTGTTTCCTGGATGCGTTGCTTAAACAACCCTATGCGTGACTCTATCACATGTATGTGCTATTTACCAGATGCGCTAATGTTTTGACCTGATGTGTTGAAATAGAAGTTGTATGTGCTAAACTAATTTGGGGGTCCTAGCCTAACGAGATGCACTACTACATGCTCCCTATGCACTATTTTTCCTACCCTATGCGCTAAAACATGAGAAAAATTCAAATTTTTAAAAATAAATTAAGGCGCAAAAATCAAGATTTGAAATTCAAAAAGGTGGTTTTCAGGGTATGTACCGTAGGTCCATATGTGGCGAGATGCTGGTGACGGAAAACTCGCTCGAATTAGTGTGTATGGCATGGAATTCTGTCCATCTTTTCTCTTCAGCCTCTCACTTTTAAAAATGCTAAGGTTACAAATGAACTTAACTTTTACCCATTTACCCCTTTTAAAGGTTAATTAAGGGGTAATAAGGGTGACATTTTATTTATTTTTTCAAAGGGGTCTTTTAACAATTAATCAGCAGTGTGGAGAATCTCTTCTAATTTTTGGGAGATAAATCAGGTCCTCCTTATCAAATCTATCGATCATCAACACATCATCAAAAAATCATTTAAACTATCAATTTTTTTCTAAAATCATCAAAAAATCAAAAAATCAAAAATCCCTGATTTACCTCCCGAGGGGGCATCCTTTCATCATAGTTGTAGAATCAGAGTCCAGGGCATGTCAAAATTTTTATCATCACGGTCAAAAATTTATCCTTTGAAGCAATGCAGCTACACACATCACTTCAAAGAGGGGAAAAATATATGCATGCGAAAATGGTCTGAGCATCACATTAATTAAATACTGGCTATTTGATTAATATTCTTAATTCTTCTACTATTATAAATAAATTGTAAAATTTATTTATATGGTTCATATTCTAATTATTCTTTTCCAAATTCACCTTCTTTCTAAAATTATTTAAAAGGACAAATTAATCAATTTGTTATTAAATTGATTTTCCCTCTTCCTTTTAAAATTTGAATTTTCAAATTCAAATTGGCAAATTCTTCTAAAATTGGTTAAAATGCACAAAGGAATTTATTTGTCATTTTACTAATTTACCCTCTCCTATTAAATTGAATTAAGCACATTCCTACCACTTTATTCTAACCACCTCCAACTCACCTGCCACCTCATCATGTGTCTCACAAATGAATTTTTATAAATTGGAAAATATTAAATATCTCCAACAAATTTGCAACCAATTTTGAACAAACTGAGACACATGGCTCCTCCTTCTCTATGATTCTTTTTAACACTTGGAAATTTGTCTTGTGGAAGGGAACCATCTCCTTGATTCCCTCTAACCTCGTGATGCTCTGCCATTGATGCCACAGGATCACAATTCTAACCATCCATTGTTGCCACATCACCTTGAGGTTTAGAAAATCTATAAATAGAGCCCTTTGCTACAACATTTCATATAGGAAGATTTAGACAAGTTTATTCTGCTGAATTTTAGTGCATTTGTGAGAGAATTTGGAGAGCCTTTTAGATTAGTTTTGCATTTTTAGCTCATTTTAGTGTTATAATGACATTTTCATTTTAATAGTTTAGTTCTTTCCATCTTCCATTTAGCATTTACATTTGATCATCATTATCATTTCAGCACTTATATTTTAGCATCATTCCATCCTAGGATCATTTAATTTATATGCATCGAATATTGGAAAATCCAAAAGCATAGGCATGTAGATTTTATTGTATCATCTCGTATCTTGAGTTGTCAATCTTTGCAGGTTAATGTGCAGAAATAATAAGATCTGAGAGCATAATTTGCAAGATTCCTTGGGATTAGAGAACCATGGGATGAGTTATAAGGATACGCTATAGTTTCATTTATGCATTTTTTGGTTTCCTTTTAAGTAATGCATTCCATGAAGGTGTGTTATACTAACATTGTTGGACATACTTTATACCACACATAAGGTATTGATGAATATAGTTGTGAATAAATATGATAAGGTGGAAAAGTGAAACCCGATGAATGAATTTAGGATTTCAAAGATCTTTTTCAACTTTTTGCTTATCATTAGAATTCAAGACTAGCTTGGATATGGGATTGAATTGCAACCTGAAAGGTGAGTCAATCAACCCTAGGATATGAATTGAGGGGTTTTGGAATGGATTTTTGTATGGAATTTAATGATGCAAATAACTAACAATGAAAATTCACTACTCTGATGTAAAAATAGAAAATTTAGAAAGTCACAAATAAATTATGTGTTTAGAAGTAGATTGAGCACAATTATGTGCACCTGTCATATAAATTTAGAGTTGAATTTGTAAGACCAAGTCACCTAGGGTGCCTATGTTTGAGTAACTAAATTTAAAATATTTCTTCACAATCCTTAGGTGTCTGATGAAAGGATTCTTCCTTATGAATTCCACTATTGAATCTTTGTCAGATGTTGAGATAATAGAGTTTTTGTATCTTGTCAAGTTGTAGGGTTTGAATGTAATAATGGATAAATTATCTCCAATCTTCCTCCAATATCCTTTAGATCTATAACCTACACATTCAAAGAGAGAGGAATGGTTGTGCCACGTAGGGGCTTGCCTCAGTCAAACCCTATGTTGGTGTTTCCACCTTCATAATGCAAAAAATGATGATAAAGAGCTTATCCTTTTGAGGGATAGAGGCTAAATGAAAAATGAATGATGAATCAACAATAGATTGTATCTCACCATTCAAATATGATTTCCTTGAAGTATTGAAGTCATGCACATCCCCTCAAGACTTGATTGTAATTTGTCTTGGATTACTTTGAAGACCTACAAGTGTTAGTCCTCATAAATAAAATGTATGTATAAACATGAACAAACTCACATAAAACTTGACATAATGCTTTAATGTTGAAATGTTGCAATAAATTTTCTCTTGACTGCTCTTGACTTGATAATAATTGCTTGACAATTCTCTTGATTTCTAATTCTTTCTAGATGATTTCACTTATTTTTTAGATGATGAAATGACTAGGTATTTATATGCAATCAATGTAATTTCCCAAAAAATAAATCTCGATAGCCGATATTTGACATTTTAAATCCAAATAATAAAATGCCCAATCTAACATATTTAAAATTTGAGGCAAAATAGGGGGACTAAGTCACCCAAGGCGCCATTGTCCCAACCCTATTTTGTAGGGTGTAAAGTTAGGAGTAAAACATTAAATGTTTACCTTGGATTTATACATTTGATTTCTTGATAAATATCCAAATGGACCAAAGAATGCATAATTTGGGACATTATATGTACAATTAGGTCCATGTACATAGGAGGGAGCAAAATCTAGCATGAAATTGTCAAGGGTGATAGTTTACAACAATACAAAATCAATAAACTAAGATGTGCTTTATCTTAGAGATGAGGTCATAATTCCTTGAAAAAGAGTGGTTAGAGGTTAAAGTTTTTGGGACATTGTAGGAAGAATAAAATAATTATTTGTATTGATGAGAAATATCCACACCTAGTTGTTGAACACTCAGAATACTGGGGGGGTGAATCAGTATTCTCTGAAACTACTTAAACATTTAAACATTCATTCCACATAGCATATTTAATTTATAGTAAGAAAGGAAAGCATGAAATCAACCATCAAAATCACATAACACATGAAAATTAGATTTTTAAGTGGAAAACCTAGAAAGGGAAAAACCACGATGAGGGTTAGCTCACAATATATTATAAATAGTTATAAGATATTACATAGCGCTCATTGAAAGTAGACTCATTGCCCATAGAAATAAGAAAAGATAGAAGAGAGGGGTGGCACACAACCAACACTAACTATTATAGATGCATCTACAATATGGTGGAATACAATTCCACTAAAGCTCAATATACAAAGTCAACACACTTCATATCTCTTCGTTCTAACATTCTACTCTACTTTGCATTCACATCAATTTTGCACAATTCACATCAAAAATACTTATCATCACATACATCTATTCAAAACACCAAAATTGAACTCACATATATATCTATCACATTCACAAACACTTATAACATCAATTAGGTCAGCCTAATTAGATGCAAGAAGAAAAATATAACTTGTTGGCTCAACATACACACCTCATTCCTTAATAAAAACATGTAACAAATAAGATAGGTCAAGGTGGACCTATAATAACACCTTTATAATGGATCAACACTTACATAACCTCCACAATACTCATATCATATTAGGTCGACACTGGTAGTGACCTAACATTAAAATTCACTAACTGATCAACCATAAACTACACATAGACCTCCAAAATTCATACCACTTGGAGAATAGAATATACTAACACCTGTAAACACTCCCACAAATCAGAAAGACAATATACCATTTTGCGGTGAAGTGTGGAATCATGAAAACATACACCCTAGGTATTGGAAATCATGTCACTTGTAGACCCGATATTTTGTCATTCATAACTTCTTCACCAGAGGACAAGCAATGTGAAAACTTGGGTTTAGAATCCTCTAACATCCAAAAAAAATTCCTTAGAACCATAGAGGAAGATTCTTCAAGGTGGACCAATGTAGACCAAAATACTGGATGTCCTACACACTAAAAACATTGTTCAGCCACAGCCAATTTTCACTTCAACTGTCTGCACCGGATCAAACCTTCTTAAAAATATACGTTCGATTAACATCTATATACCCACTCATGCTTCACCAAGATGGTATACACATCAATTTCCATACCAAATCACAATGTTGACATCAATGACAATATTGTATCTATATGTTGTACATTCATGCTCATGTTGCCAACAAGTATGTAAATGAAAAAATCCACAAACTTCCAACAATCTTCCCCTTTTTCATTGATGGAAACATGCAAATATTTCTCTCCAAAGCTACTCTCCCCCTTGACATCAAGGGAAATAGGTGCATACATAATTTCTTCTCTTTGTTCCCTCTTTGACATCACTCACAAAAACTTTACTAGATTACATACATACACCTTATGATTGATATATACATGTATAAATGAGAGTAACCAAATTGTAAAGCTTAACTAACTTCCCCAAAAAATGCTATCCATCCAACCAAGTCAAAATTGTATTGAAAACTATCTGAACCATCTGAATTTATACAGTGAAGTCTAACAAAGAAATTAAAATTCATAACAAAAAAGAGACAAACATCATTAACTAGAATAATTATTTGACACCTACAACTTCTCGAGATGTTCTTTCCAGTCTTTCTTTCCTTCTAACAAACCTTCCTTGGCTAGGCCAAGCATATAGCTATGAGTCTCAAACTCTATAAGAAGTTCTTCACCATCATCCAAAGTTTTAGGTACCATATTTAACTTTGTTTCTTTGTCTACACTCATCAAGGAAATGGATATATGTGTGATTTTGGCATTCACTAGATGCTTGAGATTACCAAAATCTAGAATTATCTTCTCCTTTTGTACTTGCAGTTCGAAAAACTACTTATGAAAATTCTCAATCACAATCCTAATGCTCATGTCAATTTCTTATATTGGATTATTGGCACTGTATGCCTTATCAATTTGGGACTTAATGGAGTCCATCTCATCCTTTATGCTTTTGGTGGATCTAGGCTATTTCATGCAAAATTGGAATAAATTTTTTGCTTCCGTCATGTAATCATGTTCATATTTGAGATTATTTTGAAATTTATTATGTGTGGTGGCACACTTTTATGTTATGTCCAATAATATCTTATCATTCACTTTCATGTCTATTTATTTCTCCAATTTTTCTTTCAAACCATTGGAATAATCTTTAAATGAATGAAGAAAAAACTTTTAATTCTCCATACCAAATAAAGAATTGTCAGTGCTCACATTGGGTATGCTCTCCTGTAGAATCTTCACTACTTCATCAATAATTTTTACACTCTTCTAACACATTTACAATATTTCCTTTCGAGAAGAGGCATGAAACATATTGCCTAGTTGAAGCTTGTGCAATAAAGAGATCTTATCCATGTCCACCTGCCCCTGTTGTATTGGAAGCTAAAGTAGCTAAAAAATACTACCATTTGAAATTGAATTTGCATACTTTACAAATTCTTCAATGAATCTCCAAAGGTACTAGAATATTCTCCAACTATCTTTGCATCATCTTTTTTAACCTTCTTCTTCAAAACATTTTTTATCACCAATGGATTCTACATTTTCATATTTCCTCTCACCATTGACCAATGTCTCCTCATCCTTATTCTCTTTAGTATCAAATGCATTCACATCCTTTTTATCATCATCCAAAAATTTATTAGAGCTACCCACATGCATATTAATCTCTAGGTTCCCTTGTGCATCCTCTGCATTTACCTCTGGTTCTAGAGGAGGGGATTTGTGTTTTGTAGGGGTATCCTCCTTTTCTGCTTATGTAGAATTTACTTATGTAGTGGTATTTTCTCCTACTAGAGGAACACCACGTGTAGTATCTTCTCCTAAAGTGTTCTCTTCATTGGTAAAACCTTATGTAGCATTTATTGCACATTCTCTTCACAACATGATCATGTTGAGAATCATCATGTTGTGCTTCTTCTAGAGGTGACACATCATCATGCATTTCCTCTACACCATTCAGAGTTAGACCTAATATTTGTTCCAAATCTACAACCTTTTCAATTGTTTCATTGTGGAGCCTATCCAGATCATTTTGATCTCTTCTCATAAGGGTGGTTACCCTTTGCTTATTTCATAAATCTTTTTTGTATAATTGAGACAATGTGGCTTTATTCTCTTTTGAGAGAGGTGCACTAATATTCTCCAAGTAAAAAGACCTCAAATTTTCTTCTTCATTGATTGCCTCTTGTCTTCTTTCATATAGTATGTTAGAACCCAAAATTTCCACCAAAAATCCTAAGCGGTTTTCCCATTTTAAACCCATCATTTTCCTATCTTTTCATGAAAATTTTCATTTTATTTCTCATCCAAGGTACTAAATTTTTTTATTTTTCATACCGCTACCTTATACCCTTTGAAATTTCTATCTTTTGTTTCCTACTGCTTTATTGCTGATAGCCATTAGACTGACTGCGGTGGTGCGATAATCGTGAGAAAAGGCGGATAGTGGTCAGTGAAGCAAGTAGTGGGTGGCAGTTAAGGGGAAAGCGTAAAGCGCTTACCGCACCACCGCACGTGGTCTAAACATAGACCATGGTATTGTAGTGAGCGGTAAGCCACCAACATGCGAACAGTTAGCAGATAGTCACCATGACACTGTGGAGGGCTCTAGAGAAGACTGTGGTGACTGGGGTAGCGGTTAGCAGACAGTGAAAGGAGACAGACAGTGATATGGTAGTTAATGAATCGATACCACAATACTACAAATGGTGGAGACATAGCTAGCAATTGGGTAGTAAACAGGAGATAACAGTTGGCGGCCAGTGAAAGGCCATTGTGATACCGCACGGTCAAACCACAAACCACGGTGGTGCGGTGGGTAGTCAATAGATGGTGGAGGTAGCGGTCAATATGGTTACCGCTATACCACAGATAGGCAGAATGAAGATCGTGGTAGGGCAGTGAAGGAGATAGAACAGTTAGTCACCGCATAACTACAGGTGGAAAAGTCAAACCCGCGGTAGAGTGGTAAAAGAAATGAAAGCCACGGGGAAATAAAGGTAAAGGCGGGAGAACGTATTAAAGTGGGAAATTTTAAAAGCTTGCCTATAGTTAGAAATATTTAATTTTCCTAAAGGAAACTTAATTAAATATTTTAAATTCTAGCTAACAAATTTCAAACGGCTGTAACAAAAACTGAAGGGTCACGGCCTTTGAAGTATGTATTGTATAAATATTTTAAAAATCAGTTTGAGAAGGGGTTAGAGTAGGAGTCACATTTTTCTGACTAGGAATGTAAAAATATACAGATCTTTCTTGAAACAAAGCAATGGAGATTAATGTTTTTAATTGGTGAAAACCTTCCTATTTTAGTTATTGTGTTGCAATAATTTACATTCTTTTATCTGGTTCTCTCCAACTTGAGATCCTTTAATTTTTTAAATCAGCATATCAAGTATAATCTCTGATTCATCAGAATGAATTCCCATTTTGTGTGATTTTTATTTGTTGGTGTCTGTAAGTCAAAATTAAATCCCTTCAAGTAATTCACTGCAATTTTAGGATTTATTTTGGGTGGTTAAAGAAGAACTAGGTTAAGAAACTTTCCAACACTATTTATGTAAGACATAAATAAATGAAGTTGTATGCCAGTAATTGGAATTTCATTTTCAGAGTGCCTAACAACTAGAATTAAACCAGAGAAGGAAAACATGTATCATTTTCTATTTTTTGACTCCATTGCCCATGTGGATAGAAGGCACTGATCTGCCACAACCCAGAGATCTAATTTCATATCAAACAACTTATTCAAAATCCTTTCTTTTGTGCGTTAGGAGTAGGATTAGTTGTAGTGGTTTTCATCTATTCACTTCCATTTTCCATTGTGGATAGATTGCTCAACCAAGAAATATATTTCAATCTGCATCATTCACATAGGTTCACCCACCTTGGTCTAGCAAAACCTAAAGAGAAGAAGGTTCAATTGCATCAATTGGCCTTATACATTGGCCAAAATCATTGTGAGAGCTTGGTAACCTCTCATGGTTCAAACCTGCATTTTTGAGACCCAACATAGTATATTCATTAATTCTTCAGGCATCTGATTCTCTATGCTTTTCATGTTGACCTCAATGCAACTATATACTTGACAATTTCTTCTTCTATTGTTGTCTTTTCAACATCATCCATAGTAGTATACAATTTTGTAGTCTCTTCTAACATTTAATTCTCCACAATCCCATTAAACAAAGCATCTAAATTCATAGGGCTATGCTTACTTACCAAAATATTCTTCTTTTTTTCAGACTCTATTTTCTTTTCTCTCATATGAATCATAAAGGCTTGTTTTTCCTTTTCTACTTAAGCCTCATCGTTTGTATCCACAATGTTTGCTCTTAATTTCTTTGCACTTGATTCTCCTTGTGAAGTTTTAGATTTCCTTTTTTAGACCAATTGTGGTCCTTCTTCTTCTTCATCATCATCAAAATTCACTCCCAAGTATGTATCTCTTGTTGATTTTATTTTTACCCTTCTTACAGGGCATGTTTTCTATGTTGCTGGAGTGGCCTTTTCTTTTACAGGCATCTTTTATTGCTTTGTCGGAGTAGACTTCTCCTTCATTGAAGTACTTACAGACTCTTTCCTTTTCTCTCCAATGACATATTTCATCCCAAAGGACTTTGGGGCAACCATAGGAGTGGTAGCTATTCTACCAAATCTCCTAATACTTGACGATCCTCTCAGTGATCTAGACATGGCTTTAGACTTCTCTACTTGTTCTTTTGTCAGGCTCGTTGCCTCTACAACTTTCAACTATTTTTAATATATATTTTTTCTTTGGTCCATGTGCACTTTCATGGGATTCTCATCATAGGTGCTATACCTCTCTTTAGAGGTGTATTTTGGTTTTCTCAACATAAAGTCTATTGAGCTAGTGATTTATTTCTCTGTAATCTCACATCCCATCTCTGGGATCTAAACAATCTCAGGCTCAACAGCCTGCATAATGCAACAATATTTTGTCACCAAGAAGGTGATATCATTATTGTATTTATCCATTATGCTCTAAGGAATCCTTTCTTTGGTTTGCATGTTCTTTTAGAAGGTCTTGAAAAATCCCCATAATTTTGCTTCTTTTGTCTCCACATCACCTAACCTCCTTAGGTGGTCTTTGATTTTATGTTCTATTAGTATTTCCTTCAACCATACTATATTATTTATTCTAGGAACCTCATTCAAGAAGTAAAGAAATAAACAAATGATCAATGTGCCAAACTTGAAAGGATATTTTGAATCATTTTTCTTCTACAAGTTCTCAATTAATTGTGCTATCAATAACTCATATAAATCATAATCTGCAACCTTCACAACCATTTCATATGCAATATTAATTACAATTGTTGATACAAAATTCTCTCTATTAGTGAAGCATAGTTTATAATCTATCACCATTGATGAATACTTAACTATCGGATCTCTAATATTCTTGATTGTCAAATCTCTCTTGTCATACGTCACTTCTATTAAATCTATCACTACCTCATTATTCATAGACTTTAGTGTTAGAATTGGTCTGGTTGAACACAAAATTGTAACAACCTAATCACCTCTTTCTTGATAAAGTGAGGTATATCAAGCCAGATAAATTTATCATGGATTCTTCTCAGGGAGAATCTTACCCACAAATCATCATATCTAACATTAGGAAAATAGTGCCACACATTGAGCTTCTTCTCTACCAAGCTCTCAAATTCTATTTTCAGTTCAAAGTTGTCTCTAATGAGTTCATTAACCCACACATCACCCAATTTACCATGATCATATTATTACAACTTCATTTGAATGTATACCCTTACATCTTGTGTGTGTATAATACCATATGGGATGTACAAAAATGCACCATCTAGATCATCCACCAGGGATTTATCAAGATGCCATTTGAATTTGGGTCGGCGATGATCCACTACCTCTACAACTTATGGTGTATAAATTGTGCAAAAAATTAAAATAACTTTAGAAACTTAGGGTGAATAGAATCTGTAAATACCTCTTAATCACCTTCCAATTAGGGTTCCATTCTCAAGAAATTCTAATATCCTCCAACCACTTCACTTCCTGTTTTCTCTTCTCCCCTCTAATGATCATTTGCAAATGAATTTTTGGTTAAGTGAAATCACTTATAAATCCATTTTAGAAATTAACATAATTGGTATTTAATACACATTTTGAAAAGATGGAAAAAACCCTAACTCTATACATAGTCAGCTTCAAATGCTCCACAAAGTTTCACATCTCAACATTTTTTACCGGTTCTTTCACTAATAGGTTAAATATGTTAACCTACACCTTATATCCATGTGTTGAAGAAACAACACCATTCTTTGGTAGGGGATAAAACATCTTCTGTTAATGCTCCCCCTAAGCCAAAGTTTTCTTCTTAGTTTCTAGAGGAAACATGTGCACCAAATGCTGGTACAGGCTTAGACTTAGTCTCATTTTCTTCCTTCTTTCTCTAAACCTTGTCCATCTCTTTCTTTATTTCTACTAGATCAACCTTTTTCACTGTATCATTCTTGTTTACCAGATTGTTCTTCTTCACATTCTTGCTTCTACAAAACTTGGAAATGTGTCCTGGTCTATTGCAATTGTAACATATGACAACATTTTGAACAAGCTTACGTCCATTCATTCTGGATCTGCATTAATTAGCTTTATGCCCAAATCCATTGCATGTATAAAAATAGCCATTAAAATATTGTTACATCATACCATCATTATAGCCATTCATCATTTGGTTTTTGCATTCACCGGCCTTATGACCAAATCTTTTACATATAAAATATTGATCAAAAAAGGATGGAATATTTTGATTCATTCTGCTTATACACTCTACAACCTTATGTCCAAATCTATTGCAGGAATAATAGAAACCACTAAAATATGGGTACCTTTGAGCATTTGGTTATCTAATTGGTGGTCTTTTGAAGTCTTTCATTTGATTCTAGACCTTCTTGCCATTATTCTTCTTGTCCTCAATCTTCTTTTTAGCCTGATTTGGAGTTTGATCTATCTTTAAGCTTGCACCTTTCTCAAACCCTAATCCTTCTTTGTCTTTAGACTACTTTTGATTTGCAATAATTTCATAAAGCTTTGTAGAACTCATCTTGAATTTCTCTTCATGACTTTTATTTTTCCAAATTTGATCTCAAGGTCATAACTTCTTCTTCAAGTTTTGAGCATTCTTCAGATTTTCTTTTCATCTTGGCTTTCAAAAATTCTTCAATTCTTTTTCCTTCTCCAACTTGGAATTTTAGACTTGTAATTATTTCATTGGATTACTTCAACTTCTCATTATTCTCCTTATGTCTTTCTTTGAATTTATTGATTTTCTCTCTCAAATTTTTGATGCATTCATCTGCTTCTTTGATATTTTCCTTTAGATTTTTGTTCTCACTTTCAGTCCTTCTAGATCTTCAAGGGATATTCTAATTTCTCCTTCATGTCAACCATACAATATTATTCTATAAATCCAATAGCAGGAATTTAATTCAGAGTAGGATACCTTCTAAGAGCCATGTGTTCAACCTCCAAAATCTTCCTCAAGCGGTTAAGATTCTTCCAAGGAACCAAGCTTTGATACCAATTGTTGAATGCTACACTCTTAATATTGGTGTACATAGGGTTATAAATAGTCAACTTGTGGCTATCTTAACTCTTAATTAAGTCATGCTATCATTATTATATTGTTATTTAGCTATTTAGGTTAGCCTTAGGCTTATATAGGGCTATCTAAGTCGGCCTGGGAGATATCCTAGGCATAAATAGGTATATATAGGAGGTAGTGAGTCTTATTTCATCATCATATTGTGAATTATGTTCTCATTGGAGATATTTGGAGGTTTTCCCCCTCAAAGTGGCTTGTTATTCTTAATTATTATCAAGTATTTGCATCATATTTCATATCACATTCTTCTATTGTGTAGGTTATTTCATTACAAGTGGTATCAGAGCATGATCTTGGCACTGTAGAGGAAAGGCATCTTCTAAATATTGGAGGTCATTTTGGAAGGCACATATTTTCAAGATTTTGACAAAAAAAATTAATTTTTAAAGGGTTTTTGAAGACCATATTAAAGAAGCTACAATTTAGATTTCAGAGGAATTGGATTAAAATTGAGTGAATTATTGTAGAATTAGGGTTTCTACACAATTTATTTAGAAGCTACATATCTCTCACATCCTAGTGAATTGGAGCCTAACTTTTATTGGGTTGTTGAAGACATAATAGAGGATCCTACAAGAAATTTTTTAGAGAAATTTTAGTATAAATAAGCGAGTTATTACAAAATTAGGGTTTCCAATAAATGCACTCTCAAGGTTGCAAATCTACTAAATTCTTGGTGATTTTTTGGGTAAGTGGTATCATGGCCCTAGTAAGTTATAGTAAAAATTTCATAGAACTTAATTTCATTTGTTTGATTTATTTCAAAATTATCAGTTTCCATCATGATGGGTCCTGAAACAAGGGGTAAAAAGAATGTTGTCACACCAAGAAAATCCCTTGATAAGGATGGGGTAACAATAGAGGATATTAATCCCAATGAGGAAATAATTAAGGTCAAGGAAGACATTTCCTTATTGAAGATGGAGATGTGTGGCCTAAGAGGAGATATATCAAACATACAAATTATGCTAAGTACCTATATGAATGAACCAAGAAAGGAGGTCTTAAGCAACCAAGGTGAGTCTTCTAGGTCTGCTACTCTTGACCAAAATGTTAATACTCCTATGGGATCTATGAATTTTTTACCAAAGGTGGGTGTGTGAAATTTTGATGGAAAGGATCCTCTAACATGGATAAACCAAATGGATAATTTTTTTGAAGTCCATCAAGTCCCAAATGGATAAAAGGTCATGATGGCTTCCCTATATCTAGAACTAGATCAATTCATTTGGTATTGCTAGATTTGTACTCATCAAAAGAAAAAGGATCTCATTGTCTCATGGCTAGTTTTTATTATGAAACTCCAAGAACAATATAGCAATAGTGTGACATACAAGTTATTCAACCAACTAGGTAAACGTCAACAAATAGGATCAATTAAGGATTATATTCAGCAATTCTAAAATCTTTCCTTAAGAGTTGATACAATTACAGAGGATAATTTGAATTATTTTTTCTTGGGTGGTCTCAAGGATCACATTCAACATGAGGTACACATGTTTAGTCCTAGCTCTATCTCCAAGTCTTTTGTCTTACCAAGGAGGGTAGAGGAAAATTATTTGATTCCTAAAAAGAAAGGGGATAATTTGATTAGAGACAAAGGATATTCAACACCTTCGCTTCCTCAACCTACTAGGTTGACCCCAAAATAGATTGAAGAGAAGATATCAAAAGGGTTATGTTTCAATTATGATGGAAAATATAGCTAGGGACATAAATCTAATAAAAAGAAATTGTTCTATATTAAAGGTCTGAGTGAGGAAGATGAGGAGGAACCGATATTAGAAGGTGAAAGGGAGTCAGATGAGGAATCACATGATTCCTAACCAATCATTTCTTGTCATACACTTTTAGGTTTTAGTTCTCAAACTATCAAGGTAGTTGGTTAATTAAATAAGTAGAAAGTAATAGTGTTGATGGATTTGGGTAGTACTCATAATTTCATCAACAAAATATTAGCTACTCATTTAATTTTTTTAATATATCTAGCTCTTGAGTTTTAGGTCTTGATTGTAGATGGTAGTACTATTAGTTGCTCTAGAAAATTCTATATCATTAAGTTAGCAATGGAAGATTATCACCTTGATAGCCCAATGTATGATATATCCATGGGTGCATTAGTTATTGTTTTGGGATTACAATGGCTTACTGCATTGGGAACAATTGAGATGAACTTCTAGGAACTATTCATGAAATTTCAATCAGAAGGAAAGGTAGTAGAGCTAAGGAGATTGAAGGAAAATTCCCCATAAATGGTAAGCTCTCATCAAATGAAAAAAATTCTTATGAAAGGATTTGTGGATTTGTGCCCCAATTATGTTCATTAGAAGTCTCTCAAACTAATACTCCCACTCATCCAAATTTACAATCAATAATTGGTCGTCAGTTAGTGGTCTTTGGAGATATGCCTAAAATACTTCCTCCTAAGAGGGATCATGATCATGCCATACAACTAGTTCCAGGGAGCCATCCACCTAGCATTAGGCCTTATAGGTACCCATATATACAAAAAAGTGAGATAGAATTTTTTTTTGAGGAGATGCTAGAGACAGGAATTATTAGGCATAGCCAAAGTGCTTTCTCCTCACCTGTGGTGATGGTATGTAATGTTGCAAGAATGGAAATATTTAAGTTGTCATTGATGTCAACTGGTCAATTGGTTATCAACTAATTGTTCTTTTCATTAGTGTCATGGATGAAGGTTATTGGTTGTATATATTGAGGATATTGAGAAAATTGTAATGATGATAGGATTGCAAGTGTTTAGTGGTGTGAGAGAGGGGGACCACCCACTGCAAGGCCCCAAGTCACAAAATTCCAAGAGTGGAAAGGCTACCCTAACTCACCTCAACTAAAAGGTAGTTAGGATAAAGAGGATGAGAATGATGAGGACTATGCGTCCTTCGATCACTCTACAATCCCGAATGTTAGAAGGGGACCAGATGAGTCAGCCTTTAGATTCAGATTCGTATCTTAGGAAACTCTCTATGTGAGGATGGAAGCGTAGTTCTAGGACAACAACACGTCACGCTGGCATCTCAAAGGTGCATTGGCGTCTGTATGACCAGAGAACTGAAAAGATAAGATTCTAGTTTGAAAAGGTAGACTACTAGCCTAGTCTAAGAACGTTTAAAGCAATAGAATGGGATTAAGATGAATGAAATACAAGTACAAATATGATAAAATAAACCTATTACCACCAAGGTGATGAAGACAATTTCGTAGAATGCTCTCCTCGCTAGCTTGCTCTGAGCTCTCTTTACCTGCACACACGGAAGGGAGAATTTGTTGGAGGCTATATAGGGGCCTACCTCAGTTAGACCCCCGTCTTGGTGTTTGCACCTCCATGGACAACCAAGTATGGTATGATAGAGATAAATGATAAAGGAAGGACTACAAGCTATGTGTGCAAGAAACACCACAAAACATTAAGTGCTTACCCAATCAAAAGAAAAAGGAGAGAAGGGAGGAACTTTACCACCTCCGTCCAAAGTTCTCAAGGCTTGTGGAGGAGTGAATGAGAGGGAATCAAGCCTTTGTTGCAATGGTGTATTTCTTGTACTCGCCCTCTTGGAGTGATAGAGTGTTGATTTTCTACAATGGAGTGAAGGATGTTGCTACAAAGCTTGGAAGTGAATGCTCAAAGAGTGCCCACACTTTCCAAAACTTCTGTTGAACCCCCAAATGGATGGGAGAGTGAAGATTATGAAGAGAAGGGTAAAAAATGGCCATATTTGGGTCGACTAGCCAAAGAGGGGTGTTACTCTTCGACTTCCAGTCGAAAGTGTAACGCCTCTATAGTATCAGCCGCAAGAATCTGCCAGGGACGTAAGTGTGCCACACAGATGTTCGCACGTCGTGCTAGCATCTTTGACCAAAATTATCCCACCGACACACAAACAAGGCACCAAGTGGAGAGCAAGCAGTGGGCTTAAGTGGAATTAAACCTCCGCTTTTTATTTTCTAAGGTCTTAAAGGGAAAAAAGGGGATTTGCAGTAGGGGTGAAAATTTATGTTAATATATTTTTCCCCCACATTAGCAAGCACAAGTACTGATGAGTGCTTTGGTAAAGTAGAATAGTAAGGAAGTAGTAGAGTAAGAGATGTATACCTGAACTGACAAGGAAGCAGAACATGGTTTGGAAAACTCGAGAGTGCAGGAGAGGGCTTCATAGTTTCACGAAACCATAAAGCTAAATTACAAAAGTACCTTACAGACCTCTAGACCTACAAGGGGGGTTATCCTTCAAGAACTCTCACATGAAGGAAATGAAGAACATCACCTTACAAACCCATAGACCTGCAAGGAAGGTATGCCCGAAGAACTCTCACATGAGGGAGATTGAGTAGGAGGGGGCTTCGTAGAGTTAGGGGTGGTGACATGATTACCCACAGATAGAACACATCAGGAAGCGACCGTGTAGGCTAGTGAATGGATAGTCAGGCAGACCATCGCTAAGTTTTAAGAATTTCAAAGGGATCCCTCAGGAACCCTTCAAAAGGAAGGAGGGTCCACTCAAGGGACAAGCTGTGTGAAAGGTAAAGTCTAGTTGGGCTGCCCCTAGGCTAGATGTGAATATGTGAAACCGGTCTAGTTGGGCTGCCCTCAGACTAGACGTGAAGAAATTGTTTGAGACTTGTTGAAGGGGTCCCTTGGGGACCCAACATGAAGAGGAGGGGTCCACTCAAGGGGCACATTGTTCCAAAGTTAATGTCTTCCATCTTGAATTAATTCGTCATCAAACAATCCTTTCAAAAGATGTTCACTTCATCAAGGAATTCGAAAGGAAGGAGATGTGCTCATGCGAGGGGAAGACTAAGACCGTTCCCGCTTTGGAGGAGGATTTCATGTCCTTTGTTTATGAACCCATGATGAAGGAAACACATTCCATTAGGGTTTCAAGCTGAGAGTGCAACTTCAACAAAGAAGTGTGTTGAAGGTTTTTGAGGAAAGATTCATTTGGCAACAAATGCATTTCCTAAGAACCATAAAGTGTAGAAGTAACATTGTCACACATGAAAGGGACAACTCAAGAAAAGAAGAGAGAAAGATAATGGAAAAGAGCCAAAGGAAAAGAGAACACACACAAAGGGCACAGGGGTAGCCTAATATTTTAGGGTCAGAACTGCTCATAAATATATGTAAGTATTATAATAGTATATAAATGAACTGTCATCAACCCCCTACTATATCAGGCCATGTGAGGAATGTACGAGAAGAAAAAGTAAAATAAAAAATTGAGTCAACATGGAAGGAGGTCTAAATGCTCCCAACACTTTGCATCATCCCCAATTTATCAAAAGTCAATCACAAACATGGAAGAATAGAGATACATATAGAGGAAGTTTTACAACACAAATGCCATGCCTATATCCATGCACCAATAGGGGTGACGAGGGTCATCTAGGCACATAGAACATGATTACGAGGGAAAACATGTCACAACACTCACACATGTCTAATCTAGAGATTAAGAAGAGGGTCTCCCCCTAACACTAAGCAACCAAGAGGTCATCAGCTTCCCACTCTAGATCATCGTAGGAAGGGTGATGAGCCGATAATGGTGTAATGTTAAGAGGAGGAGCTTTCGATCCTCCTGCAATAAGGCCTAAGGTGAAGGGACCTGTAAGGTCTTCGCCACTTAGCTCCTGTGGGTCCAGGGTCAACGACCTAGCAAAAATCATTGATAGGGTCAAAAATTTGTCCACCAAGCTAAACATGTACTTGACAAGAGTGCCATGTTTTACCTTAGTGCACGGAGGAGTCTGCACCTGAGGTTCATTGCTAGGCTCACCGAGAGACTCGAGAGTAGTGAAAAACTTGAGGGAGGCTAGAACTGGTTCTGTGACTACGACAGAACAAGCCAATTTGGGGCCACCTTTAGGGAAGGTGGGATCTTGTTACGTCCTCCATTACTGGAGGGGCCACGCTCTACCTTCTTTCTCGAAGGAGGTGAAATCCTCATAGATGAAGCAAGGACCAAGGGAGAAGAGGGAAGAACTGCAATGGACACAACCAAAGTGTTCACCATGTCCATGGGCTTTCAGAAAGGTAGGACATTCGAAACATAAGCCAACAAGGGCGGCTCCGTAGAAGGAGCAATAAAAACATGCACCCTTCTAGGTGTAGGTGTGCTCATAGCGGGATTCGAAAGAGGTACGTAACTAGGTTGAATAGGGACAGAAGGGGGGAGAGAGGAAGACATTGCAGGAGGTGCAGTCTTATTCTCCTCCTTCTGTAAGGATACTTGCTTAGCTAGGAGATCCTTTCACTGATGCTTACGCTCACACACAAGGCAATTTCTAGGGCTCTTCGAACTAGAAGCCAAAACCATGGAAGGGACAAAAGGATCCTACTCAGCCATGGTAGTGTCCTCCACGACTGTCTCTAGTAGAAGAGAAGACTCTTGAATGGGAGAAGAAGAGGTAGGTTTGGAAATGGTGGGAGGAGTTGAATCTACCACCTTAGAGGTGGGCCCTTTTCTATTTGATTGAATAGGAATAGGTTGAGGGGTGAACTCTATCCATGAGCCTTTCTTTCTACCGTACAAGTAATACCAGGGCCCTGGGGGCCCATTAGGGAGGTCTGATATCCAAATATTGGGCTTCTACAAAGGAGGCATCATCAGACTTAGTGGGTAGAGCCTGGGCTTGTTCATCTAGTACTCCTCCCAAGAGAGGGGAATGGACGAGTTAGCCTAAGAAGGAAGGAGCTTCTAATTCCCCTTTTAGGAGGAGGAGGAGGAAGGCTGCTCAGTCGCAAGAAGAGTCAACTTTGGCTATCCCTTACCCTCAATCTTGTACTTCACATAGTTCTTGTAAATTAGGTCTGTCCTCCATGGGAGTGGATTGACAAGAGTGGGCGAAAAGTGATCTAATGAATATCCTCCATGGGATACCACAGGCTAATATCCAGTGGCATGCACTACATGCACAAAAAATTCATGGGAAAACTTAAGATACTTATGAACCACGTATGCGATCCCATTCATGGAAGCTAGCCAAGGTATGCCTAGCTTCACTCTAAATAGGTCTGACTTGGGAATGGCATCGAAGACCGTGTCTATAGTCCTAGGTCCAACTAGGATGGACAAAGTTATCAATCCATAAGGTTTAAGAGAAATTCCATCATGTGTAGGATGATGGACTTGGTTTTTCCATATTCTTCCCTTTGTAGGGAATTCAAGAGTAACGTCTCCTCTGTTATGACATTCAGTCTACTCGTGTGGTTGAAAAGGACCCCTATCACAATGTTGCCATTGAGGTGAGCAAGAATATATAATAGAGAAGTTTTTCTATTTACTGGAACGTCTTGAAAGGTAAATGTAACATTCGGCAAGCCAGTCGCAAGACGAGGAGAGGGAGTAATAGTAACTACGTTAACATACACCTCTAGGTGAGAAGTAGAATAAGTGGGATTGATAATCATCTTAGTAGAATGTGACGGAAATGGATCTGTGTATATCTAAAAATAAATTTTATCTTTCACCACTAATTTGTTTGTATTGTGTTTACTTCCATCAAGACGGATAGTACCATCCTCGATGCGGTCTTGTATCTCATGCAGCGTTTGGTATTGTGTCCATTAACTTGATGGTACGAAAATACATGTTTTCTTCATACCAGCTAGGGTATGGTTCTCTAACTGGTTTAGGAGGTGGAAGGGTAAGGATCTTATCCTTCACGAACTTTTGCAAAATGGAAGAATAAGATTTTGATAGTTTTGTGAGCTTTCGGTCGCGTCTGAGGCCATTGTTATCTACAATGGGTACTACATTTGCAACAACTTTACCTTTTCCAGAGATCGATCTAATAGATCTCCCTTTAGGATGGGAGCATGAGGAGGAACCCCTGAACTGAACCACCATCTGTTGATATTCTCGTAGAGCCGCACATAGATGTGCGAAAGAGGGATACTTCATGAGGGAAAATTTCTCTTGCCAATGTCTCTGTAAATTCCCTATGAAGACCTTTTGCAAATCTGAGTCGGGTAACAGATACAAGATCTATGAGAAGAGCACTTGATATCACACTATGAAGTCTATAACATTTTCATTGTCCCCTTGTTTGCATCGAACAAGGTCTAAGAAGGTCATCTTCGATCCGATATTGGCTTGGAACTATTGCAAGAACTGGTTCACAAGTTGATCGAATGTGAAGATAGAATTATTGGGTAAAGAATAGTACCAATCCAATGTTGTGTCTTTGAGGGATCAGGGAAATAGTTTAGCCATCAATGCATCATGATGGAAGAAATATGTGCACAGGGCATTAAAGGAAGAGATGTGCATTTGTGGGTCCCCTTTACCACCGTATTTCTCAAATTTGGGAATCCCCATCCCTAGCGGGAATGTAGTGTTTAGAATAGTAATCAACAACAGGCTATGTCAGGAGAAAGGTTGAAAGATAGGTTGAACTGAGGCCTAGGATAGGTTTTCAAATTGATTCTACATCTTCCCCATATTCTAAAGAAGAGTATTCAAGATAGGGTCATTAGAAGATAGAGGGCCACCAGAACCACTGCCAGAGCCACCGTCGAAACCACCACCAATACCACCGCCATTGGTGTGGCCTCCACCAGTGCCACCACCGTGGCCATCACCAAAGCCACCATTGATGCCGCCACCACTAGTGTGACTTCCACCGAAGCCACCTCCAGAGCCAAAGCCACCACCATGACTTCCACTAGAACCACCTCTGCCAATGCCACCTCCACTATCAAAGGTGATAGAAGGGGTGAAGTGGAAACCAAAAGGGTTCTTGTTTACTTTGACAGTGTCCAGACTTTCAGAAGTAGAGGGCATATTGACCGAAGGGACCGTGTCAGCCATATACATAGATGTAGGAGGCATCGACATCTCTAGCTGCCTCTCGCATTCCTTGAAGAGGCCACCTTGTATTGTGTGACCAAGACTCGAGGGGGCACATGATTCAGCTAGACCGATGAGACTAGCCAAGAGTTCTATTCCTATCTGGTCCAGGTGATCACCTTAGCAGCCCAAGCTAACTTTGGGTTGCCTTCCAGGTGATTTTATAATGTACCTAACCCCTTGCCGAGACTAACGATGTACTCAGAAGGGATACAGATGACCTCATGCTTGTCTATGGATGAAGAGGTTGGTGACTCAGGAGGAGTAGGGACACGATCAGTTTTGTCAAGAAACCTAAGTTCGCCTCATGATACTTTCTCTTGCGTGGACAACCCAACCGTAAAACCAGAGAAAAGGCCAGTAGTGAAGCTAGAGGAGACCTTCATCTTTTCCATTAGAAGGTGTCACAAACTTCTTCTAACAATATGTCTAGAGGTCGTGGATTGGGTCATGAATCTCATAAAATTTGACGACTCACAAGGGTACGACGACCAAGGGATATAAGAGAAAAAGTTTGGAACAACGACAAAGGGATAGACATTGGTTCACATCAGGTTCACCAAAAATGTGAGAGAGGGGGACCACCCATTGCAAGGCCTTAGGTCATGAAAGGCCAAGAGTGGAAAGGCTGCCCTAACTCACCTCAACTAAAAGGGTAGTTAGGATGAAGAGGATGAGAGTGATGAGAACTATGCATCCTTCAATCACTCTGCAATCCTGAATGTTAGAAGGGGACTAGATGAGTCAACATTTAAAGTCAGATTCATATCTTAGGCAACTCTCTATCTGAGGATGGAAGTGCAGTTCTAGGACAACAGTGCAACACGCTGGCATCTCACAGGTGCACTGGCATCTATACGACCAAAGAATCAGAAAGACAAGATTCTGACTCGAAAAGGTAGACTACTAGCCTAGTCTAAGAATGTTTAAAGTGATAGAATGAGATTAAGATGAATGAAATACAAGTACAAATATGATAAAAGAAATGTATTACCACTAAGGTGATGAAGATAATCTTGTAGAATGCTCTCCTCGCCAGCCTACTCTGAGCTCTCTTTACCTACACACACATAAGGGAGTAGTTGTTGGGGGCTTTATAGGGGCCTGCCTCAGTCAGACCCCTGTCTTGGTGTTTCCACCTCCATGGATAGCCAAGTATGATATGATAGAGATAAATGATAAAGGAAGGACTACAAGCTACATGTGCAAGAAACAACACAAAATAGTAAGTGATTACCTAATCAAAAGAAAAAGGAGAGAAGGGAGGAGCTTTACTGCCTCCTTCCAAAGCGCTCAAGGCTTGTGGAGGAGTGAACGAGACGGAATCAAGCCTCTATTTCCATGGTGTATGTCCTATACTCATCCTATTGGAGTGATGGAGTGTTGAGTTTTTGAAATGGAGTGAAGGATGCTACTACAAAGCTTGGAAGTGAATTCTCCAAGAGTGCCCACACTTTCCAAAACTTCTATTGAACCTCCAAATAGATGGGAGAGTGAAGATTTTGAAGAGAAGGGTGAAAAATGACCATATTCGAGTTGGCCAACCAAAGAGGGGTGTTACTCTTTGACTTCCAATTGAAAGTGTAACACCTCTGCAACCTCATCCGTAGGAATTTGCCAGTGACGTAAGTGCGTCGTGTGGATGTCTGTGTGCCACGTAGTCATCTCTGTGCCATGCTAGCGTCTCTGATAGAAATGTCCCCACTGACACACAAACAAGGCACCAAGTGGAGTGTAGGAAACATGATTAAGTGGAATTAAACCTTTGCTTTTAATTTTCTAAGGTGTTAAAGGGAGAAAAGGGGATTTGCACTAGGGGTGCAAATTCACATTAATACAAGTGGTTCCTTCGGGTTTTGCTGCAGATTTTCTCCTATATTTGTGTGGTTCAGATATGTTTATCATGGTTGTTGGAAGCTGCTATATCAAGATTTTTGTCTATTGATTCATATTACAGTCCGAGTTGTGTTCACCAATTGTGAACTGTGGTTTTCTATGTTTCTAATTGAGGTTCGGGAGAAATATTGTTGGTCTAGATTTCTCTTTGATGAAGTCTTATGACTTACAGTTCTAGAGTTGAGTTTTTTTTATTGTATTGAAGATAATTTTGGCATCTGGAAAGTTTATGCTTAATTGTTCTATGTGTTTTACACTAGTTTGGCTGACCTTGTGTGGAATACTACTTTCAGAGTTAGTGAAGCGTGTTGGATCTATTTGGGTCCTTATGAAGTGTGTATTTGGGTCACCCTCATTCTAATTCCACCCTAGGATGTTTTGGCATTGATGTAATTGAATTTGAATTTAGATGGATGAATTTGGATATGTTTCAAAGTTGAAGGTGGTATAAATGCAGAATGAGTTAGGGAAGAAGAAGCAAGAGGAAAGATCAAAGGAAATAGAGACAAGAGCACAAAGAGAGTAGAGATAAGTGCAAATTAGTCTATGTATGATGTGAGTATAGTAGATCAATGCAAAGCCTCAATGTTGAGTTCTAGAAGAAGTGAGCTAAAGGTGCACTCTATCTTTCATGCATGTCGACAAGTGGATTGTGTGAACTATGTTGGAATCTTTTTGTTGCATTGAGGTTGTCTTCTCTCTATAAAAATTCTTCTTTATATTCTTTGTATCTATGTGGTAGTGAGCCCTCCAGGTTGTTAGCCCTATTGGAAAGTGAGTCCTTGTTCAGATAGTGAGTCCTTGTTTCTCCAAAAGTGAGCCTTTGTAATTAGTTTTGATATTCTCTATAGTGTGATTTAATCCTCACCATGGTTTTTCCATTATTGGGTTCTCCACGTAAATTTGGTGTTATTGTGTTTATGTGATAGTTTTTAGTTTCTCCACTAGTATTTAATGTTTAATCTCATAAGCAGTGTTAAGGGTTGGTTCTAGTGTCTGAATTAAGGTTTAAATTTGTGACAACTAATTCACCCCCCTCTCAATTGTCTTTCTCAACAATTGGTATTAGAGCTCGGTTCCTTGTGAAGAGCTTAACTTCCTTAGGAAGGTTTAGGATGGTTGGAAAGATGACTTATGATTATCCGAGGTTCGATGGAACTAATTATGCTATCTTGAAAATATTGATGGAAGAATATCTAGAGTATTGTGGATATGATGTGGATAAATCTTACAAGAATCCTTATACCCCTCCTATAAATGGTCCAAGTATGGTTGATGAGATCAAAGCACATGAAGAAAACAATGAGGTGAAGTACATTTTGAAGAATAGTCTAGTACACTCTGAGTTGATTAAGGTTAAAAATTTGAAGATTGCTAAGGAAGTTTGGGATGCTTTGGAAAGGGCACATGAAGGTGATGAAAGAGTTAAAGAGGCAAAATTACAAAATCTGGAGACACATTTTGAGCTTCTACACATGTCTGAAGATGAGAGTGTTAAAACTTATGTACAAAGATTGGATGAGATAGTGGTCGAAATGCGAGAAATTGGTGCAACTATAGATGAAATCAAAATTGTAAAAAAGATTCTTAGAACCCTCCCTGATGCTTATAGTGAGAAGGTGTGTGCTATTGAACAAAATATAGATTATAAGATTTGCACTAAAGATCTGTTGTTGGGATTTTTGACATCTTATGAGATGAGAAAGTCGAGTTTGAGGAATGGATGCAAATCAAAAACTTCTTTTAAGGCTACAAAAGTTGAAGATTCAAATGAAGAAAATTTTGATGAAACAAAAGAAAAACTTGTGAGAAGGATGAGGAAAGTCTCAAGTAAGTATGAAGGTAAGTTACCCTTTAAATTCTTTAGTTGTGGAGAAATAGGTCATTATGCTGCAAAGTGTCTAGAAAGAGCTAAGAGGAATAAACAAAGATATGAGAAAGAAAAGAAAGGAAAGAAGATTAATGAAGCATATTATGTGAATGAGAATGCTAGTATATATGATGAATATTATGAGTATGAAGATCCTAATGATGATGAATGCTTGTTCTTGGCTATAAAGGATGAACCTACTGCTAATGTTAAAAAATAAGTTAAGGAAAGCCCTCTGGAAAAAGGAGAAAAATGAAGGTATTTTTATCTCTACCCTACATGCTAAAAATGAAAAGAACTATTGGGTTGTTCATAGTGGTTGTTCACATCACATGACTGGTGATAAAATTAAGGTTTTTAAAATTGAAAAATATGATGGAGGCTTGATTATGTTTGGAGATGATACTAGTGCTAAAATTTATGGGATAGGTTCAGTAAGTTTTGATGGCAATCATAATATTGATGATGTCTACTATGTTAAGGTTTAAGGCATAATATTTTGAGTTTTGATTAGATGTGTAGTTAAGGATATGATATTGTGTTTAAGTATGAAAGATGTGAGATCTAGAAAGGATCTGAAATATTGGTTGCTACAGGAAAGAAATTTTAAGGAAATATCTATAAACTTAAGGGTGTTGATGGATGATGCTTTATGACTTAGATTAATGACAATTGGTTATGGAATAAAATAATGTGTCACATGAATTTTGATAACTTGACAAGGATTAGTGCAATCCAGGCCATGAGATATTTAGCGAGAATTAAAAATATTGTTATTGCAATCTACAAGAATTTTCAGTTCGGACAGAAAGCTCCTAGAGCTTGGTATGCGAGATTGGACAGGTATTTGATTCAACAAGGTTTTAACAAAGATACGACAATAGTAATTTTCATTTTAAGATTGAAAATGAAAAAATATTAATTGTAGTTGTATATATTGATGACATTATCTCTGGAGGAAATAAAAATATGTGCAAGATGTTTGTGGAAGAGATGCAAAAAGAATTTGAAATATTTATGTTTGGAGAGATGAATTTCTTTCTTGGGCTATAGATCAATCAAATAGAGAAAGGAATTTTTATTTCATAGAATAAGTATGTAAATAATATGTTGAAGAAGTTTGGGATGGACAGTTCCAAACTGATATTTACTCCTATGGTGACTGGTTGCAAACTGGGTAAAGATGGCGATTCACCTAAGGATGATCAGAGCAAGTATAGATCTATGATTGGTGGACTATTATATTTGACTGCTAGTAGACCAGATTTTATGCATGAAGTTTGTCTTGTGGCTAGATTTCAAGAAGATCATAAGGAAACACATATTACTCATGTTAAAAGAATATTCATATATTTGAATGGCACTTCAGATTATGGATTGTGGTATCCTAGAGATACTGAATTTCCTCAAGTGCTTTTACATATAAAAATTGGGCTGGATGTGTAGATGAAAAAAAGAGTACAAGTGGTGGTGCATTCTTTCTTGGCTGTAGATTGGTGGCTTGGTTGAGTAAAAAGCAAGATTTGGTCTCCTTGTCTACTGTTGAAGCTGAGTATATTGTTGTTACATCTTGTTGTACACAATTTCTATGGATGAAATAGGCATTGAAAGATATCACAGTGGTGTATGATGATCCCTTTTTTTATCTTTTGTGATAATACAAGTGCAATTAACATTTCAAAGAATCCTGTGTTGCACTTGAGGATGAAGCATATATCTATTAGGTATCATTTCTCGAGAGAGAAGGTCATGGAGAATGAAGTAAAGCTTGAATATGTTCCGATGAAGGATCAGGTAGTTGATATATTTATGAAGGCTCTTCCTAAAGATAATTTTGAGTATCTTCGGGAGAAGTTAGGGGTTATTTCCCCTCCTTTTTGGAACTAGATGCATATGGAGATGCATAAATCCCCTAGATCTATGGATCTATCATTATTTTGGATTGATGTTTTGGTGGCTACCTCTCAGGGGGCGTAGGTAGTATCAGGTCTTGTCATGATGAGTTTTCTATTTTCTATGTCAAAGAGGAAATCAATGTAAAATATATTTTTCCTTTTCCATTGATGTCAAAGGGGGAGAGGAAGGATGTGAAAAAAAGATTAAAAAAATGTGAAAAAAATATAAAAAAAGGAGAGGAAGCATGTAAAGAAAAGAGGAAGAATATATAAAAGACTATCTACTAACATAAAGAAGTGTATTCAGAGCTAGTATGTTATCTTTGATGGTTTTTTTCACATCATATGTTGCCATCAATGACAAAGGGGGAGATTGTTGTAAGAATGGAAAGATTAAAGATGTTGTCATTGATGTCAACTAATCAATTGGTTATCAATTGATTATTGTTGTCATTAGTGTCATGGATGAACGTTATTGGTTGTATATGTCGAGGATATTGAGAAAATTTTAATTATGATATGATTGCAAGTGTTTAGTGGTCCCTTCGGGTTTTGCTCCAGATTTTCTCTTATGATCATGGTTGTTGGAAGCTGCTATATCCAAATTTTTGGCTATTGATTCATGGTACAGTGTGAGTTGTGTTCACTAGTTGTGAACTATGGTTTTTTATGTTTTTGGTTGAGGTCTGAGAGAAATATTGTTGGTCCATATTTCTCTTTGATGAAGTATTATGACTTGCAATTCTAGAGTTGAGTTGTTTTGATTGTATTGAAGATAATTTTGTATCTGGAAAGTTCATGCTTAATTGTTCTATGTATTTTACACTGGTTTGGTTGACCTTGTGTGGAATACTAATTTTGGAGTTAGTGAAGCATGCTGGATATATTTGGGTCCTTATGAAGCATGTGTTTGGGTCACCCTCATTCTAATTCCACCCTAGGATTTTTTGGTGCTAACATAATTTGAATTTAAATTTAGATGGCTGACTTTGGATATGTTTCAAGCTTGAAGATGGTATAGATGAAAAATGAGTTATGGAAGAAGAAGTGAGAGGAGAGATCTAAGGAAATAGAGACAATAGCACAAAGAGAATATAGATAAGTTTGAATCAATGTGTGTGTATGATGCGAGTATGGTAGATCAATGCGAAGCCTAAATGTTGAGTTTCAGAAGTAGTGAGCTGAAGGTGCACTCTATCTTTCATGCATGTTTTCAAGTGGATTGTATGAACTCTAGTGGAATATTTTTGTTTCATTGAGGTTGTATTCTCTTTGTAACAAGTCTTTTTTTATCTTCTTTATATCTCTATGGTAGTGAGCCCTCTAGGTTGTTAGCCCTATTGGACAGTGAGTTCTTTTTTGGATAGTGAGTCCTTGTTTCTCTGGCAATGAGCCTCTTGTAATTGGTTTTGATATTCTCTATAGTGTGAGTTAATCCTCATTGTGGGCTTTCACTTATTAGGTTTTCCACGTAAATCTGGTGTTATTATGTTTATGTGATGGTTTTTAGTTTTTGCACTAGTATTTAATGTTTAATCTGATTAAAAGTGTTAAGTGTTGGTTCCAGTATATGAATTAAGGTTTAAATTTGTGATAATTGATTCACCCCCCTCTTAGTTATCTTTCTCAGCACGTAAAAAGGATGAAACTTAGCACATGTGTTTAGACTATAGAGTGCTCAACTTGCACACCATTAAAGATTAGTTTCCTATTCTAGTCATTGATGATTTTCTAGATGAATTGAATGGAGCTATGCATTTTACCAAGTTATATCTTAGATTTGGTTATCATCAAATTCAGATTAAGGAAGAAGATATTTTTCAGACAACATTTCAGTCTCATGAGGGTCATTCTAAATTTTTGGTGATGTCATTCGGTCTGAACAATGCACCATCTACATTCCAAAGTTTGATTAATTCCATTTTTTAAGAAATCCTTGAGGAAGTTTGTATTAGTGTTCTTTGATGATATATTAATTTATGGAAAGACATGGGAAGAACACTTGCAACATGTAGATCAAGCATTACAAATACTCAAAGATCATCAACTCTATGCTAAGCCATCCAAGTGTGCTTTTGGTCTTAATGAGGTGGAGTATTTGGGACACATAGTTTCACATGAAGGAGTAAAGGTGGACCATAACAAAATTAAGGCTATCATGGAATGGCCTATTCCAAAAACCATTAATAAATTGAGGGGTTTTTTGTGATTAAAGGGATACTATAGAAGATTTGTGAAGAATTATGGCCGCATAACAACTTCTCTCACAACTTTATTGAAGAAGGATTATTTTCATTGGAATGAGTCCACTACTGCAACATTTGAGCAATTGAAGGAGGCTATGTGTACAACTCCAGTGCTTGGAACTCTAGACTTCACCAAGGACTTTATTGTGGAATGTGATGCTTCAAGAAATGGTATAGGAGTAGTACTCATGTAGGAGGATCAACCAATTGTTTTAGAGAGTCATCAATTAAAGGGTAAGAATCAAATTAAACCTATTTATGAGAAGGAAATGCTAGTGATTTTTCACGCAATTAAAGAAAGGGTAGAAATTTCAATGTTAAGATAGATCATGATAGCCTAAAATATTTTTTGAAACAAAGATTATCTTCTGAAGAGAAATAAAAATGGGTCACTAAGATGTTGGGATATGAATTTGAGATTGTATATAAAAAAGGGAATGAAAATATTATGGTAGATACACTTTCTACGAAGGATGAGAAAGATGAAGCCTTATTGTGTGCCCTTTCAATATTACACACAAATTGGGTGGAAGAAGCCAATGCTAAGTGGTAGAATGATGTTGCGACAAGTAATCTCATCTGATAATTAAAGAGTGATCCTAGTAGTTTAGATACTTTTTGTTGGAAGGGAGATACTCTTTGGTAAAAAGAGTGTTTTTATCTCTGAAAAAATTCCAATCTTAAACAAAAGATTCTCATAGAACTGCATGAGTCTCTAGTTGGTGTTCGTTTAAGATTTTTGAAGAAATATCATTGGGTCAAGCAATATTTTTTTGGGGAAGGGCTAAAAGGTGATGTTGAAAATTTGTTGCTGGATGTTTAGTTTGTGAAAGGAATAGAGGGGAGACAATTAAGACACCAGGTCTCTTGCAGCCTTTATCTATTCCTAGACAACATTGGGAAGAGGTATCCATGGACTTCATCATAGGGCTTCCCAAATATAAATTTCATAATGTCATCATGGTAGTAGTTGATTGCCTCACTAAATATGCATATTTAATTGCATTATCACACCCTTTTACAACAAGTGTAGTGGGAAAATATTTTTTGGAGAATATACAAAAGCTACATATACCTAAGGTTATTGTTAGTGAATGCGATCCTATCTTTACTAATCAATTTTGGAAAAAATTATTCTCATGTTTGGGTACTCAATTGGCTCATAGCTCTTCATACCACCCTCAATTAGATGGGAAAACTAAGGTTGTTAATAAGTGTTTGGAACGATATCTACATTGTTTCAATTCAAATAAATAGTTGCAATGGGTAGATTGGATACCACTAGCAGAATGGTGATATAACACTTATTTTCATAGCTCATAAAAATGTCTCCATTTTTGGCACTCTATGGATATCATCCTCCTTCCATCACATCATTATTAAAGGTGTCACCAAGAGTTCAAGTAGTAGAGGACCACTTGGTTCATCAATAATATGTAATTTCAAGACTCAAGGAGAATTTAGCCATGACACAAACTCGAATGTAACAAAAGGAAGACCAACATCATAGCGAAAAAAGTTTTGAAGTTGGGGATTGGATCTTCTTGAGATTGCAGCCTTATAAGAAAATATCACTGAAGCAACAAAAAAATAATAATAAGTTGTCTCCAAGGTATTATGGCCCATACCAAATCACGCAAAATATTGGTAGTGTTTTCTACAAGCTAGAGTTGCCACCAACAACAAAGATACATCGAATATTTCATGTTTCTTGTTTGAAGAAGGTAATTGGGCATAATATTGCAACTCAAATAATACTAGCAAAGCTCGATGAAGAAGGAAGAATCATTTTGGAACCAAAGTTATTTCATCAAACACATAGGGATAAGCTGAGGAATAGAAATCTCATTGAGTATCTCATCCAATGGAAGAATTTACCAGTTGAAGATATCACATGGGAGGATGAGGAGTTCATTCAGAACAATCCACACTCGATTAGTATTGAGGAAAATGCTTCTTTGAAGAGGGGGCATGCTATGCCCTTAATATTGGTGTACATAGGGTTATGAATAGTCATCGTGTGGCTATCTTAACTCTTGATTAAATAAAATTATTATTATATTATTTCTATTTAGTTATTTAGGTCGACCTTAGGCTTATATAGGGCTATCTAAGTCGACTTGGGTGATATCCTAGGCATAAATAGGTATATATAGGGTGAGTCTTATTTCATCATCAAATTGTGAATTGTGTTCTCATTAGAGATATTTGGAGGTTTTCTCCCTTGAAGTGGCTTGTTATTCTTAGTTATTATCAAGTATTTACATCATATTTCATATCATCTTCTTCTATTGTCCAAGCTATTTCATTACATTGAACACCTAGAATACTAAGAAGGGGGGTGAATCAATATTCTCTAAAACCACTTAAACATTTAAACATTAATTCCACATAGCATATTTAATTTAAAATAAGAAATGAAAGCATCAAATCAACCATCAACATCACATAGCACATGAACACCATATTTTTACATGAAAAACCTAAAAAGGGAAAAAACACAGTGAGGGTTAGCTCACAATATATTATAACTGTAACATAGATAAAATGGATTGCTGCACAAAAGGATAGTTAAATATAATCCAACAAGTATTAATCTAAATCAAACAACAAAGAATGAATCAATGAACTAAAGCAATAAATAAACAATAATGAAACAATCTCACTGAATATCTGTCCACCTCTTCGAATTATCTTGATTGTCCTTCTCCATTTTGCTGTATCGGTATTCTTGCCCTCAGATTTTCTGTATGTATGCAAGCATAGCCTGGATGTATTGTCTAAGAAAAATATCGAATATTATAATTTATTCTCAAAAGTATTAATTTCGGGAGGAGGAATAATGACAATGACAGGTCAATTTATAAAAATTGGGTTTTCGAACGATCGACTCAAATTCGAAAGAGAGATCAACGATCAAGATTGATGAATGGCATGCAATGTGAGTTTTGTGTTAGTTAGAATGTGAGTTGGGAAATTCTGTAGGATAAAGATTAAATTAAAATTATAATATAATCTGGTGTTAAGACTGTTCGAAAATAGAAAGAACACAAGTTCAAGATTAAATAAATGATTTAATCTTCAGTTGAAAGTCTTTGAAAATAGAAGAATTAGACTTTGAATGAAAATGATAAAGTTAGAACTAAAAGAATAATCTGTTCGAATGCACACATGAATTAATTAATTAAATAAATATATTTAATTAATAAATATGTTCATGCATATGAGTTAGAGCTAGTTAACTGACTAGTTGTGATAGAGAGTCCTTTTGTAGAGACGATCAGATATCGAATCCGAAGATAACTGATGGATTTAAATAGATCTCAAGTCAGATGGTGAGTGAATAATTAGATAACTAGATGAGAGAAGAATGTGACAGAAACAATTAATTATGAATCAAATGTTAATTTAATGCAACATTCGAAATTGAAAGATTTAATTAAATAAATAATGATAATTTATTTAATTGACTGTTGAAAAGGTTTAATTACATAATTAAATAATGAATATTTAATTATTAGTTCAAATATGACAAAGGGGTTAATTAAATAATAAATTATTTAATTAAGAAAGAGAATTAATTAGTTAGCGATATAATTAAATAAATATGATTTATTTAGTTAATCAAAGTTGAATAAGGGTCATAATGAATTAATTAACTAATTAAAAGGTTATTTAATTAATAGAGGAAAGATGGGGTTGGGGCCCTAGCTCGGTTGGCTAAATCTATCCTGTTGCAGGAGGTTGGTCACGAGGTCTAGTCTCCCCCACCCTCGTGGTACCAGAGGGCATGTCGCGCCAATGCCACCAGTCACATTAAAATTTTTACCAGGCACACTGCAGTTTATAGGGGGTCGTGCTACCCAATTCCTGTAGTCTAATAAAAAAAAAAAAAAATTAATAGAGGAAATATGTGTTTAGAAAGTAATTAAATAATAAACATGATTTAATGATGACCATGGACATTAGAAAATTATGTCAAAAGTGGTACTCACAGGCCTAAACCAATTTTCGGTGTCTACAATTTGCCCCTCTTTGATACAATGTCATTTTAGCGTTGTTTCAAAATAAAATCAGTCAAAATATGCCCCAGTGAAAGGGAGAATGATGAGGAGGTAGTGGTATGCCCCCTCGAGAGGATAGGTGGGTTTGAAGAACATGAGTGTGCTCTTGAAATGGATAGATAATGGTGTTGAAGATGCAGAAAAGAAGAAATGTTAGTGTGGATTAATCAAAATGTTAGTAAGAAATAAGAAAGGTTGTTTGAAGGACATATAATCTTTGATATTTTTCCATATATATACTAAGCTTTTCATTTTATCATCATTGGGTGGGACTGACACAAATGGATAGTACACACCATGATATGAGATAGACCATAGTGTACAAAGTTATCCATCTGCAAAAAATAGATAGTCGTAGACAAGGAGTGTCTTAACTCATACTAAGGACAAAATTGCCCCAGTCATTTTGTCTAGACAAACCACAAACAACAAACAAATAAAAGATAGGTCATGAGATGTCATTTCTCCTCTAAATCCTTGATAGAAGATCCTTGAGGAAACTAGTAACATAACTCAAAATCCAAAGTTTAAAAGATAGTTGACAGACAACAGTCAAAGAAAAAGAGTCCCAAGACATCCTTGCTTATCTAAATCCTTTAAGGGACATCTTTGAGAAAGCTAGTAACTGGACTTATGCATAAATCGATAAAAATATAAGACAAAATAAGATATAAAGTCAAAAATCCAAATAAAATTATTTGCCAAAACTTGATCTTGTGAGAGTATTTGATGTTTGGCATAGCTTGATGCGAGGGATAACACATACCGCATAAGACGTTGAGTCTGGTTTCGACTTGGTGACTATCTATGTAAGGCATGGAAAATCTTGGTTTCAAAAAGACACGTGCCATATAAGACATTGGAGCCTGATGACGTTGATGTGACAAGCTACGTGAGGCTATGACAATTTGATGATGTTTGTTAACAAGAAAGACATATCTTGCTTAAGAAATAAGTTGATCACTCTGACAATGTGTTTGATTTTGACTTGATGACAGTTTTGAGATGTTTTCCTTGTTGATGCATGACTTGTTTTGATTCCTTGACTATTATAAGTGTGTGTGTGTGTTGACAATGTATGACTTGAGATGATATACCCTAAAGGACTGAACTAATGTGGCCTCGGGGGCTCATCGATTGATTAGCCTTGCCTACGTTGTACACGCAGAGACCTCGTAGTTTGACACAACTTTAACTGACATAATTGATTGAAGATATGTACTTAATTTTGTGATATGCAATGTGTGTGATAGTGAATGTGATAAACCCTATTGGACTGACCTAGTGCTATCTCGAGGGCTCATCGATTGATTAGCCTTGCCTACGTTGTACATAGAGAGACCTCGTAGTTCAACACGACCAATGTCATTGAATGTAAAAAGAGTCATGATTTTAATGTGTGCGAGATGTGAGAAACCTAGAAAAACAGACCTAATTCCTCGAGGGACTATCAACTGATGGCCTTGCCTACGTACAGTTGCAGAGGCAATGTAGTTCGACTATGTCTATGATTGACTTAACACAACTGACTCCAACTTTGTTTTTTGGTATTTTTGACATGTTTTTGATTTTATTTGATTTTTGTATTTTTGAAGTTTGTTGATGTTTTTGGATTTATGAGGATCATGAAAAATGCATGTAAATGATGCCTACACACAAGAATCCAAGGACAACCATGATCTTGCTCCTAGTCAAGCTGAAAACCAATTACCAGGTGATGATGATGATGATGACATTGTTTGACATGGGAAGGAAACATCTCAAAACAACGCGAGGATGACGATAATGTGACTTAAGGATCAAGGTTTGCAACAAGGCGAGAAATAGATCCAAGGAATGTTTTGGATGATGCGTTAAAATGCCTAGCAAGATTGTATGGATTGGGTTTGTTGCATTTGGAATGAATTGGATAGGACTAGCTTGGATGATGGAAGGATGTTGGATTAAAATCCTTAGATGATTGACAAGGGAAAACCAAGACATGTGATAGGTATAAAAGGATAATGGATTGATTTTTGGTAAAACATAGGAGACATGGGGATTATTGGCTAGGAGAATTATCATTTGGTCTCCAAGGACAATGTCGCATAGGGATAATGAAGCTATGATGGTAATGGCATGATGTTTCATGGATAGTGTATGACCAAAGGATAGTCATGTCAAGGGTTTTCCAAAAGCATGATTTAGTTTGTACCCTAGTTCTTATCAAGATCAAGGTGGGTGGAAAAATGAATGGAAATCATATGGTTAAAATGGATATATGGAAATGTCATTCGAATGGTATGGGAGATGAGATAACCTACCCCCAAGTGTTATGGTCCACATAGATAATTTATTTTACGCATGACGCCTATTTGCCAGGTTTTCATCATGGTACTTATCCAAAGCGCCATAAAAATGGTTTTCACTATTGGACAAAATTTTTCTCTTTACCATTTTTCTTCTTTTTTAAAATTTTTTTCTTTTGGTGTCACCAAGACGACTTTTTTTCCAGGTTTTCATTAGGGTAATAATATTTTTGTTATTGCAATTTTTTTTTGAATTTTCTGGATGGCCTCGATACTTTAGATGATCACTGACTGTGTTGAATCCATTGATGGTTCTGATATAGAGACTGGTGCCATGATATGCCAACAATGACTTTTATGAAGTAGTTGTCTTGTTAGGATCATAGCACTTGCATATAATTGATTGATGTCATTGTGAACCTTGTTGATACTAGAGTTGGCCTTATCAAAATACACACATTGTAATAGAGTGCCATTAGAGTCCTTACAATAAAGAGTTGTTGCCAAGATGCGATGGATTTGTGACATGGGATTTTTGGACTTTAGACGAGATGTTGGATTATGATGGATGATGGTAGATGTGGGGGGATTGTTCAGAAGTTTAGATGAATCAATTTTTATTTTCAAAACTTGGGATGTTGGATGATGGAGTTTGGAATTTTGATTGGGATAGCATTTGGAACCAACACTTTTATATGTCTTGTTTGATGACCATTTTAAAGGAGGTGGACATTTATTATATGTGGGAGACCTATTTTATTGTGGCTCCACATTTTGATTGAATTTTAGATTTGAAATATTTTCTTTGCTTGATCCATTTTTCTTTGGGATCCATTTTAACTTCATTTGTCCACTCAAATTTTTGAATGATTTGATGGACTTTGACATTTGATTTTGAACTTTGGATTTGTAATAAATTTATTTTTGTTGGTTCCAAATTGAAGGTTTATTCATGTTGGAATGATGGTTTATGGTGTGGATGGAAGGAGTGTTGGCAGAAACCTTATGATAAGAACTACCCATGGCCCCCATTTTGATGTTTGTATCGGATAAAGTTTCCCCCAATATCGAGGAGGTACCACTAACATCATTAGATTTTCTAACTGATGAATAGCCAAGGCCTTGATGTTTATAATTTTCTTGAAACTATACTGGTTCTAGAATTCCTTGCTCGTGTAGGCCTAGTCCTTTTCCTTGATACTGCATGTTATGACAAATTATGTTTGCGATGGGGTATTTTTTGTTTTAAAAACAAGATGCAAAGCCATCATTGTGTATGTGGACACTGTTACTTGGAATCTTCTCTTCTACAAGAAATCCTACTCTAAAAAATATAGATGATCCTAGCTGATAAGATGTCATAGCTTCATTAGCATGTGGGATAGATTTTTGATTAACATCTTTAGTCTGATTTTGTGAAACATTAGATTCTGATGGTTCTTCAAAAGATATCGGTGTTTCCATGTCGATGTAGAAACCTTACTTAGGGTCCTTATCATGGAGTCTAGTGAATTCAATTATAGCTTGATCATTTGCAAATATTTCTAGAGTAGGAGACTCTTATTCTAGAGTGTGATCATCTATGTGTCCCATAGAGGCAAGTGTCTCATTTTGGGAAATGATGGTGTTGGGAGTTTGGGTAGGATTGACTTCACATGTTTGATCATTAATGGCATAAAGGTCAATGAGTGAATCATTTTGGATTTCTTGATCAATGGTATTGTCTTGATCAAATACAGGTTTGTCTTGAATGATATGGTTGGGAAAGGAATCTAGATCAAGGATAGGTGTATTTTGGATGCCTTGATTATCTAGGACTTCTTGGATAGACTTAAAGATAGGGTCATGGGATGGACTAATTTGATCTTGACATGAAGGTGAAGCCATGATGTCATGCTTTGGATTTTCCATTTGACATGTATCCTCAAGTTTAGTAGATGGGAGTTGACTTTGGATACCATGACTAAATGCATTTTCATGACTAAATGTAGGTTGGGACAGAGTGAGTAGGAATAGATTAGTGGATGATGGACTAGGATGGGATGTGGAGGCTTGGAATGGGTTGAGGGATGATCGACTAGGATAGGATGTGGAGGCTTGGAATAGACTAGTGGGAGGTTGGTTTCCTTGTCAAGGTTAAGGTAAGGGTGATTAATGGATGTTTATTGTGGATTAATGGCATGGATTGTGCTAAGAGACTCTTGATAATGAGGGTAGATGGATGGAAGACTAGATTTTATGGGTTGTTGATAAGAGGGATATGTGGGTAGTTGACCATGGGTTGAGGTTGATTGGGATTTGGATTGGATAAATTTTCTTTTGAATTCTATGGCTTGTTGGTATTGACCCATGCGAAGTAATTGGTATTCAACTTGACTAGCAAGCATATCAAGGTGAACAAAAGACATGGTGGTGGATAGTAATGCAAATGATATGGAATTATGTCTATAAATCATATGATTTTTAGTCTATATTTTTTGGATTTTTTGGATATAAAAAAATGAATGCTAATGCAATTTTTTTTTTTTTGGGTATTTTTTTGGCAAATAAGGAATGTCTAAAATGATTTATATGCTAGGAGGACATATGCTAGGATGGACAATATGCAAAAATTTGAGTAGAATATGACGATAAATGATTCTAAGATGGGTATAACCTACCACCTATGGAATAAATCCAAGAAATGATCTAACTTTAACAAGGAACTTGATTGTAGGACAAAGACAACTGACAAGGAACATTTCCCAAACTAGACTGTTGAGCTGGAAAGATTCTCTAATAGGACAATAGTGACTAGGTTCAATGATAATGATAAATCAGAGCATGAAGGTATCCAATGACGTGGAAAGTTGTTCTATTCTACGATATGCAACTTCCTATGGGGTGTCTAAATGTTTGAAACTTAGGATGACTATGACTAAGATGTAAATGACACCTAATAATACAAGGGTTTTGAGCAATTTTTCCAGTTTTTGTCCAAGGTTGATTGTAAGAAACATAAGCGAAAAAGACAATTTTGTTTTCGGACTGAGTTTACAGTTTTCAAATTTTGAATTTCACTGTTGATAGTCAATTGTGGTTCACCTTTCAGATGTGTTGCTATTTTTGACAGATGTGTTTTAGGTTTCAGATGTGTTGAATTGATCAAACTAGGTTTCGAATGTTGAAAGGCAATTGTGACTTTCTAACAGATGCAGTTTACTTTATGGGAGATACGACTCACAAATCAGATGTAACTTAGAAATATGAACTCTATGAACCTAAACCTGTTGACAAAAACTTGCGGTTTTTCGTCTGACAGTTGCGGCTCGAAATATGACAATTGCGACTCTGTTTGATAGTTGCAGGTTTTTGATGACAATGTTACGACTGACTCAGTTTATTGATCAAGTTTTTGATGAATACAACAAACAAAAATCATAGAATACAAAGTGTTTTTAGTTTGATGTGTTGAATTTGTTAAAACCAAAAGATAATTACAACGTAGGCTGTGTTGGACAATATTTACTGAGTTCTTACTTGGATAAATCCAGCTATGCATATTCAAGGTGGATGACTAGTAGCTTGACCCCACTGGCTCCCCTCCACAACACTCACTTATATGGGATAGATAAGCTACTATACCCGTGAAACTCCCATGGCATACATCTCATCTCAGCACATGAACCCTAAGAATGTAAGACGACTTCATAGGTTCGAACCTGCTACACCAACAAATAGATAGGATTTTGGAAAAACTACAATATGGTTTTTAGTAAGGGAATTCCAATCATGGGGCACCATCTAGTATGTCAAGAGACTATTTCTTCCCTTCTCATCGAAATAATGAGCGTGATTTCTAGGGTTTCCCCCAAAAATCAACTTTTATATACCGGGCAGAAGTCGCTGGCTAAAGTGTGTTACCGGTTTGACTTGTCTTGGGGTGAGTACTTTTTCCCACCAAGATAGGCCCAAGTTCTAGAGTCAGTAACCGTTTCTCTTACACCTAGGATCACACGAATGCGCAAAGGGAGAGGATACTTTGATATACCGAATCGTAAAGGGTTACAAAATGTGCTTTCACACTAGACAAAGCAAAAACTGGTA
>CM021105.1:479425865-479449989 GCA_007115665.2 Sequoiadendron giganteum | reverse complement strand
ACATTAGAAAATTATGTTGAAAGCGGTACTCGCAGGCCTAGACCAATTTTTGGTGTCTACAATAACTAGTTATAAGATATTATAGAAGTGCTCACTACAAGTGGACTCAGTGTCCTAGTGGAATCACTACCCATGGAAAGAAGAAATATAGAAGGGAGTGGTGGCACAACCAAAATGAAATGTTACAAATTCATCTACAATGTATGCTGGAATATAGTTCCACTAAAGCTTAATATACAAAGTCAACACATTTCATATTTCTCTATTATAACACTCTACTATGCTCGACATTCACATCACTTTCACATAAGTCACATCAAAAATACTTATCATCACATACATATATTCAAAACACTAAAAGTGAACTCACATATATATCCATCAAATTCGTAAACACCTATAGCATTAATTAGGTTGGCCTAATTAGATGTAACAAGAAAAAAAAAACTTGTCGGCTCAACATACACACCTTGCACCTTAATTAAAAATTGTAACACATAAGATAGGTTGGGGTGGACCTATAATAACACCTTTATAATGGATCAACACTTACATAACCTCCACAATACTCATATAATATTAGGTTGGCACCAATAGTGACCTAACATCAAAATTCACCAATTGATCAACCAAAAAAGAACACATAAACCTCCAAAATTCATGCCACTTGGAGCATAGAATATACTGACACCTGTAAACACTCCCACAAATCTGCAAGACAAGATACCATTCCAAGATGAAGTGTAGACTCACAAAAACATACACCTTGTACTGGAAATCACTGTCACTGGCAGACCTGATATTTTGTCATTCATAACTTATTCAGCAGAAGACAAAACAATGTGAAAACTTGGGTTTATACTCCTCTAACATCCAAAAAAAATTCATTAGAACTGCATATCAAGATTCTTCATGGTGGATCAGTACTGGCCAAAATATTAGATGTCATATATATTGAAAACAATGTTCTGACACTTATCCAATTTTCACTTCAACTATTTACACTGGATCAAACATTCTTGTAACTATACATTATATTATCATCTATATACCCACTCATGCTTCACCAAGATGATTTACACATCAATTTCTATACCAAATCATAATGTTGACATCAATGGAAATACTATATATGTATACTATGCATTCATGCTCATTTTTCCAACAAGTATGTCAATAAAAAAACTCCACAAACTTCAAACACTATTTGGATTTCATTTAAGAGCATAGAAGTATAGATCTTAACCCTAAAGATGATGAAAGTGAAGAAGAAAATAAAAGAAGAAACAAACATGTTAAATAATATGATAATGCTAAAGATCTGGAGCAAGTGAAGATGTAGAAGGCTATTTAATTATTTGAAAGATACCTATGATTGATGTTCCTAGTTTCTTTAGTAGTTTGAATCTTAAAAGGGTTGATATATTGGTTGAAAAAATATCTACTTGAATATTTTGATTATGAAGAGGTATTAGATATTTTTTAGGGTTATGCATAATAAGAGAAAATTAAAATTTCTATGTTTCATTTATGGTAGAAATAAGAACTCTTAGAAAGGAATATAAGAGGAAAATAAAATATCAAAATATGAGATGGGATGCTATCAATGTTGAAATCTAAGTTTATCCCTATGGACTATCAATTGAACTTATTTAAGAAATTGAAAAAATTGAGATAAAGTACATAAATGTAAAGGATTATATTGAGGATTTTTATAAATTTACAATAAGGGGTGGTCATTATGAATATTATTAAGAAAGGTGTCAATTTATATCAAAAACTTAAGAGAATAAATAAAATAATAATTGAGTATAATAAGTATGAAATTAGTGGAGGATGCATATCAATTTCCCTAAAGGTAGACAAGTTGATGAAGAGATTCCAATTTAAGTAAAATAGAAAAAAAAGAGGTGGTAGATTTTAAAGAGGAATCCATCAAGGTAGTGGTAGAGGACATGGAAATAAATATGTAGGATTTTTTTGTAGTAATACTATTGTAGTGAAATATATTATGAGTGTCTATGAGGTGAAGGTATATTTGGAAGAGGAGGTGGAATATTATTCTACAACACCTCATTTATATATCAAGGACAAGGAGAATTTGAGTGCCTTCAATAATAAGGAAGCTAGAGTTTAAGACAAAATTCACACATGTTAATAAAAAATAATTATATTACTAAGCTAAGTGAATGAAATAGAAAGATGCAAGTCTTTTTTAATGAAAAGAGTACTATAAAAACCTAATAGTGAAGATAGAAATAACTAATATAGAGAATTAAATTATTTAGTAAAATTTTTAAGACCAAAGGAAAATGCTTTAAAGTTATCATTAATGGTGGAAGTACTAATAATCTATTGACAAGTGATATTGTTTATAATTTTAATCTAAAAAAAATACAACTGAGATTAAATATAATCTCATGGTTGTAGGAACATAAGGTATTTGTAAGTGAACAATGCTTGGTCAAGTTAAATATAGGATCATATTATGATGATATATTATGTGGTACCCTGAATATAGATTATTATGGTAGTTTTATATAAAGGGTATTATAATTGTAAGGATAAGTTTGAACTTTTATGAAAGGAGAGAAAAATACTATTAATCCACTAATTTAATAAAAGAAAAATGATCATGTATGTGGAAATGTTATAGTTTTTATTGTTGATGGAAAGTTATTTGAAGGTCTAAAGAATAAAAATATATATTTTATACTAATACATAAGATATGTGGTAGCATATATTATTAGGAATTAATCTTTCATATAGACAACCAATGGGATATACACCTTAAGGTATTTGATTAAAAATAATTATTTTTATTATATAATTGTATCAAGAAAAATTTAAGAAAGCATTTGAAATAATACACAAGTCATAGATACACATGAGACAATAATTTATGTTGGAAAACCTTATAGGATAATAACCCGCTATTGAAATTAAATAAAAATTATAATATTTTAGAAAATAAAATCCAGTGAAATCGGTAAAATTCACATAAATTATTATCTATAGACTAAAAACATGTAACCTCTAACTAAAACTTCACACCTTTATGATATAATTAGTCTAACCACATCTAACATATAAAATTGATACATCTATACAAGTAGATAGTATAGTTTTAGAACCATTCAATAAGGAATTCCAACTATTGATCTTCTAAGTATACAGTACCATAAATCACACAAACATATCATAATTGTATCATGATGTCATAATGCCACACATTACATGTAACATGACTTATTCATCTGGATGATTACTACATGCAATAAGATGGTTTTACTCATACTTGGTTGAAGGATATTGACCCCTTTCTCCTAAATTACATTCATGTCTTCTTGAATTACAACCAAAGACTACCCATAGATTTTGGTATCAAAGATAAACTTATATAATTAATTACAAATTGTTGAAATACCTTTATATATCTCCAATAACATCACCACACTTGAACTAATCCCTAAATGTACTCCAATAGCTCTACAAGTGTACCTACACCATTATACACACTTGGAATGACATACCTATAATTATGCTATTGTGAGTATCCTTGAAATGATGTGTGGTTGGGAACATATAAATACCAGACTTTATGCTAAAACAAAACGCCTAAAACTTATATAAAACTTATATTTAAATCATTAAAACTATTTAAAAATCTATAAAATAATTCTCAACATGAATTTAAAATAAATTCCATAAACTTCTTCCACAACCTAACCAAAAATTATTTGTAGGTGAATAGTGTTTGAAGGTTCCAATATATGTATAAGAGAAGAGACACATTTTTTTTGAGTTGCTGATATAGTATATTAATATAACCTTTGTTATTATATTGGAGGGTAAAAAAGGTAAAGATAACAATTCATCACATGGATTTTATGATAGGAACAACCTTATCTAATAAGGTTATGCATAAAGTGATGATAACAACAAATAAATAACTAAATAGACACATAAAATACTTGTTAATGGATTACAAGAGAAATTTTGAGCCCTTGTATCATAGTATTTGTACTATAACTAAATAAAGGAGAATAATGGATAATGTGTATTGATTCTAAATATATCAATAAGATCAGTCAATAGTGGCATGGTGTGATGGTTAAGTTGTGTTGTTTTTCTTGCCATCAAAGTTCAAACCCCATTGGGGTGTAATTGTTGAGAATTTATATTGATGATGAGGTCCCTCATTTGTGACCCCACTGATTCATAGCTTCGAGTTGAAAAACATTTACCCCTCTAAAAAAATATATATCAATAAGATCACAATAAGGTATAAGTTTCCATTACCAAACATGGATGATTTTATGAACTGATGGATTGAAAAAAGTATTGTATTAAGATATATTTAAAAAGTGGTTATTATTATATTAATATAAAAGAAGAAGATGACTGTAAGACACCATTTAAGACTAAATAATTTTTATTTTAGTGGTCAGTTATGCATTTTGACATAAGTATTTCATTTAGTATATTTATGAGGTTGATGAATGAGTTTTTAAAACCATATTTAGTTAAGTTTGTGATTATGTTGGGACTTGTTAAAACTTTGGAGTTGGAATTTTTTGATTTGGCCCTTTAGCTATTCTTCTCCTTAGGTTCATACCAGGCCTTTAGACCCATCAAGAAACTGGAACCTACCCAAAATTTGGGCCTTGAATAGAACTTGAAACCTCAAGGTTTTGGTTTCAATTTTTATTCTACTCCAACTGCTTGCTCCCTTGTGCTTCCTCAAATTCTAGAACCCAAAAGGAACTTGAGATTTGGAACCTCAAGGTTTCATTTCTTGGTATACTTTCACTCCCACTCCTTGCTCCATTGTGCTTCCTTGGATTAAAAAACTCAAAAGAAACATATAGCATCAAGGTTCCAATTATAGTTCTACTTTCACTTCTACTCCCCACTCCATTATGCTCCCTCACTCCAAAAACCTAGAAGGAACATAGAACTTAGAACATAAAGATTCTAATTCTAGGTCTAGCTCTTCTCTTGACTCCGTAATGAATTGTTCCTTCTCAAAATTTGGGCACTGAAAGGAACTTGAAACCTAAGGCATGTTTTTTATAAAATAGTTTGGTTGCCAAAGTTTAACTCCCATCTTTTGATCCCATCTACCACCATGAATGCATGCAACCTTCTCAACTACCATAGATCAATGTATATTTCTTCCTTCAATCTATGATGCCCATTTTGGGTGGGATTCATCTTGTACCATGGATTTGGCACTAATACAATGGCAAGACCTAGGGTTTTTCCTTGTATGTGTTGAAGCATGATTTTTATTTATTTTAAAAAATGGAGAAGAATTATCTTAGTGCAACAAAAGGTCAGAGTTTCTAGGATTTTGAAAATTTAGTTGTAGGATTTACAAAGGTGCTATGGTAGAGGGTATGCACATGTATAATGTCTCTAGAATCATGTCTACATGTTTAGGTTACTTGAAAACATTACACATGTCCCCTAAGCATGTTTAGTGTTGTGAATTTATTTTCTTTGTTTTAAAATGTCATGGAATTTTAATATAATTATAGTATTGTAATGATTACATATAAATATATGTAGTTTTATTATGGATAAATAAGTATTTTTTATTTGTAATAATCTCATATGATGTGTTATTATTATTAGATCAATAATTCACTATTTTCTTTTCATTGCATCTCTTTCTATAAACTTGACTCATTAACCCATAAATAGACACCGATTTGGGATAATCTAGCTCAACCAATTATTAAACGAACAAATAGTAAAATCAATATGTTAGTTTAGGTAGTCAGTAGAATCATTCTTTCACCATTTTATAGGGAATACCATTCATGATTTTTTTTGAACTATGTTTCTTTCTTTCGCATTGCACTTGTTATAATGATGTTTTATTGGCTATATAGCGGTAGTAGGGTAACTAGTTTCTCTCATGCTTAGTGACAAATATTTGGATTTGTATCAAAAATTTGGGTTTAGTTACCACCATCCCTAATTATATTTTTATTCATACAAACCTCTAGAAACACCCTCTTGAGTTTAATTCAAGATTAAAGGGGAGGAAAGAAAACCTAATCTCATTGAGTTGGTCTTGAATCCTTTATAGTTATATAGATGAACTATTTTTTCTCACTTGATGATAATCGTGGCCTTGTGAGTGGGATTTAGTTCTAGGAAATATAACATTGATTTTGGGACCAAATGACACTGTTGTTAGGGAGAACCTAAGGGTGGTTTATTTCATTACTAGTGATAAATAGTTCTCATTATTGTGTTTGTTAAACATGACATCCTATCAAATTACACTAAAAAATGGTGTTGATGCTAGATAAGTAAAGAGTAGGAGAATATTTTTAGAACCCTAGTAAATTGTTAAATTTTCATAAATATACTTGTGGTTGATTAAGTTTGGAATCCCATAAAAATATGCCAACAACATGGTGTCATTTCCAGATAAGAATTAGCCATTGATTTATTGAAAATTGGAGAAAATTTAAGCAGCTTAGTTAATTTTTTTTTATAGTTGTGCATTTTGTTGCATGTTCAATTTGGAAACATGTCAAATTATACCAATACAATGGCACCACAAGTGACAAGACATTGAAGACTTTGTTGGTGACTATAAATTAGAATCAAAATTAGAATTGTGTCTTGGAGTTTTGTGTGTTTCAAGAATTTTCTGATTTTTGTGAGGTGGTGACTATGATGTCAAAGAAGATAGTTTTTATACTATTGTTCATGTTTCATGAACATAAATCAAGGTTACTACAAATAGTTAAAATGTACCCTATTCTAATTCAAAACATGGTTTCATTCCTTCTAAAGAAATATTTTTCTCCTCTCCTTTCTACTCTACATAAGTAGTTGTAACCAACCATGAAAAGTTGAAATAGATGCATTTTCCCTAGGGTTACTTCAACAAGTGTAATGTATAATTAAGACCCTAAATATTATGATAGAGTACATATCCAAAAATATTATGAGGATGAACCTCCATGCTATTCATAGATTCCAACACAAAATATAAATTCACATTCAAATATAAATGTGTCCACACTTGAAAAAAATTAAGGATAAAAGATATTGAGAAGATAAAAAATAATGTAATAGTGAATAATAATTAAGGCCCTATAATCATAGACATGCCTTTTTTATATAGAAAAAAATGTTTTCCCATCCCTTGTGTCTCCACTTGATCCCATATACATGTAGCTTGACCTCTCTTGGGTCAATTATGAAAAGTAGACGATGAGATCTTCATTCTTCAAGTTGATTTCTAGGTTTGATGAATATGGTCATCTTGAGGGGGTTGCACATGTTGATTTGTTTTTAAGATTTCATGGTAAGATAATAGTTTGAAGATGAAGACATGTGGATGGGATTTTTTATTTTTTCACTACATGGAAAGGAAAAATATTTGTATCAGAGTTTCCATAAGCATTATTTTTCCTTGTGGAATCTACTTGTGGTTATTTTTGAAGAATTTTATTTACATCTATACTCTATTGTTCTTGTCAAAGAATTATAAAATATTTTGTGGAAAGAGGGAGATTATAAAATGGAGTTTAATCACATGTTTTTTGTTTATCTTTCAAAGATCCCAAATGATTTATGACCTAATACACCTACATATATTGATATGTTTCTAGGAGCCTATGATGTTACTCTAGGTATCAATTCAATGTGAGAAAATTTTAATTTCGTGGATATGTAGTAGGAATACATATGCCTTTATTTCAATGGCAGTCTAGGAAGGGATATGAGTGAAAAATCATTATCCTCAATAATAGATCTTACTAGTGATGAAAAATCTATGATAGAGAGGGACCATATGGAGGTGGAGTCAAGTAGAAGAACAATATCAAGTGATGATTATGTTTGTAGGATGATAGAAGAAGGTTTTTTTGCATTGTGTGATAGTAGTATAGATGATGATGATAGTATGTGCATATAACTTCAATAAGATAAAAAATCCATGGATGATAACATCAAATAAATAAATGTTTTCATCCATCTTGGGAATGAGGAGTATGTCCCTATTGTTTGGAGAAGTAGTATGTATAGTGAGGAATATGTGTATACAAGAGACTAATTAGATAGATCAACCCAAGTAGCTGATTATGCAATGCATACACATATTGACAATTTAAATGATGAAAAAGAAAATTATTTCTTTTTTGATCTCTTACCATCCTCTCCATTTTTTGATTATGAAATTATTAATAATAACTTGCATGAGGATAGAATAGGTGCAACTATACATGAAGATAAAAATTCTAAAATAGTTATTGTGATTGATGGTGTAATTCAATATGATGGGTTTGCAATTACAAAATGTGAAGGTGGTGATCATATGTATTCATATGAGAACCTCTTTGTTTGGTGTGCAATATATCTAAAACTTATTGATAATGTAATTCAAGAGAGTCATGTGAGAGTGATATTTCCAAATAGAAGGTGGAAAGATATGTATTCCACATGTTTGATTGTAGTATCACATGTACATCAACAAGTTGCCAAGATAGAGATGAAACATCGAGACAAATACAAAGTGTCTCTTGATCCAAAATGTTGTGTTGATGAAGATGCCATCAATATAATTAATAGGGATGTATGATGGCCATCTTTTATCCTAGAGGTGCTCATAATTGAATATAAATATTTTCATGATGATGATGATTCGACTTCTTAGAATGTGGATGACATTGTTCTCGAGTTTGAGTGTTTCACATGGGCCCATGTAATGTCCCTAACTTAAAATTTTAACATAAAGATTATTTTTTAGGTTGAATTGAATGAACAACAACATATGAACATAAAGATCACTTTGATGTATTGATAAACTTTAGAATTACATCCATATATATGATATATCAAATACAATTCACTAATATTGATCCAGAATGATATACAATGTTATCATATATCAACAATAGTACTACTAACTTACATATTACTTGAATGAGAATGCCCTCAAGAACCAAAGGGGGTTTCATCCTCTGATCCTAGTGATCATTAGGTTTTTATCCAATGATCATTATCTCCTATTGTTCTCATCTATAGAAGGAATTAGAACACAAGTGTCCCAAAATAAAAATGGTCTATTAATTCAATTCTATTATAAGGGTTGACTCCCTATATTTATAGGCTAATAATTTCCCTAAAGGAATAGGTCATACTTGAGCTAAAATGGTGCCAACACCCAAAATTTAAATATCAACATGCTACACTAGGTCAGCCTTGAGGCTAAAGTAGATTACCCTCGAGTTGATGCGTCACCATATAGACCTATCTGCATGGTTCCTTTTCCCTTTCCTTGTTCTTGATACTTCACAATTGATGTTGCATGTTCTAGAGGTGACCCACTCAATTCCCTTGATGGACTAGTTGTAGATAGCTTAGAACAATTATTTTCAGAAAATAGTCTCTTTCCAAAACCTAATCCATTCTTCACGAGTTCTACATATGATGTGCATATTTATTTGTAGAATTTATGTTTTGATCCATAGCCTAAGATATGCTCTTGTAGAGGGATGCAAAGAAATGTTTGAATCTATGCTAGTACTAAAGAGGTGAGACTAGACTATTTCTCATGGCGATCTTCTATTAGCGATACCTTTTAAAATCGATCCTTTTGTTATGAAACTTGGGTAGAATGTATATATGGTTCTTGGGAAATATTAGTTCCTTGGCCATAATTTAATTGGATCCTTTGTGGTGGAATGTGAAATATTTCCTTGATGCCACTCTACAATTATCATTTTGAAAATTGGGACTTGACAAATCCCCCCTTCCTAAAATTGCTTGTCCTCAAGCAATTTAAATTGGGATTCTCTAGAACTTTAGATCCTTCCTAGGTAGCATCTTCAATTGGAAAATTATTCAAATGGATAAGATACTCATTTATATTCTAGTTCCTTAGATTTTTATTCTAGTATCAATTACAAATTTTGAAATAAGGATGAGTTTCCCTTCATCATCTAATGGCAGTAACTCAACAGTAGGGGTTGTATGTAATCCTAGAACCTTCTTTAGACATGAAACATGGAATAAAATATGGATTCTTCTATCTTTCAAAACTTCCACCTCACGAGTGACTTCTCCAACCCTTTCAGTTATCTTGTATGGCCCATAGAACTTAGGCTTGAGCTTTTCTACCCCTCCTTTCTTGACAAAAGACTATCTATATGGCTGAAACCTTATGAATACTATATCTCCCACCTCAAATGATCTTGATGTTTGATTCTTATCCACATAAATATTTTTCTGACTTTGGGAAACTTGTAGATGATCCTTGAAAGTTCTAAAAATATCTTGACTTTGTTTTACCAAATTGCTTGTTACTGGAACTCTACTATATGTGATGACTAACTCTACAAAGGTTAATGCATCGTATTCATAGAGTCATCTAAATGGAGACATTCCAATGGACATACGATGCATTGTGTTTTAGCAATACTCTCCCAAATTTAGCCATTTTATCCAAGTTTCTTGTTGAATGGTGGCATAATTCCTCAAGTATCCTTCTAGCCATTTGTTAACAATTTTAGTTTTTCCATCTATTTATGGGTGATAGCTTGTGCTAGGGGTGAGTTTAGAGCCTAATAGATAGAATAATTCATTCTACAATGTATTGAGGAACCATATATCTTTGTCACTAACAATATTCTTGGGTAGCCCATGCAATCAAAAATTTTTTTTGAAGAAAAATTCCACAACTTGCAGAGCTTTGTATTCATTAGAGATGACAAAGATATGAACATATTTAGTCAATCTGTTGACTACAACATAAATGTAGTCTTTCCCTTGCACCTTGGATAATTCATGGAAATTATTTTCCATTTATTTTGGGTTGGGAAGAGGTTGTAGAAATCCAATCGAAAACTCTTTCTCCCCTTTATTTTTATGACATATGACACATTCCCGGATATGTGTGAGAACATCCTCCTTAAGGCCCTTCTAAGAGAACCTTTCTCTGATTTACTAGTAAGTTTTATAGAACTTGGGATGTCCTGTAATAGGTGCATTATGATAGGCTTCTAGTATCTTCCCTTTCACCTTGGATTTGGAAATCAGGAAAACCCTATTCTTGAATATAATTAAACCTTATGACACCACATATAGGTCATTCTTCTTTGCACTGTCTAGAATTTTGGTAGCATAAGGATCCTTGACATATTCCTCCATGATTGAATTATTCCATTCTATTGATGTGGTGGACATATGACACAAAGTGGGTCTTCTAGAGAGTGCATCCACCACAATATTATTTTTCCCTTTGGTATATTCAATATCAAAATTATATGCTTGAAGTTTACTTACCCATTTTTGCTACATATCATTCAATTTTTGTTGGCTTAGGAAGAATTTTAGATTGTTGTGGTTTGATTTGACCACAAATCTTCTATGCACTAGGTATTACTAGAAATTATTTAGGGAATGCATTATGGCCAACATATATTTGTTCTATATGGAATATCCTCTTTCATTGACTCTCAAATTCCTAATTTCAAATGCTATGGGGTGACCCTTTAAAGAGAGAACAAATTTGATTCCTTCACTAGAAGCATCACATTCTAAAATAAACGAAATTGAGAAATCACGAATTGCAAGAATCAGAAAAGAATTTATTACCTCTTTCAACTTCTCAAAGGCCCTTTGTGCTTACTCTATCCATTAAAAGGCTCTTTCTTTATTCAAATTTGTGAGAGGCACCACAAACTAAGAAAATCCTCTAAAAAAACTTTTGTAATAGCTACATAGTCTAAAGTGATGCAGACCGGAGTGGGGAGACCATTCAAGTACCTATTGTGCAGTTTTTGCACACACGCCCCACTAGAAGTAGGGACCCTCTTTGCTTGGTCTTTTGGATCTTTTCTGTGGCCTTGCCTTTTGGACTTGTCTTTGAAATCATTAGATTTTTGTCTTTGGTGCTTTGGTCCTTTGGTCGTGGGATTTGGTTACTTTTCAGTGTTCCTAAATGCTTGTCTTGCTTATGAAAATGCCCCCTTTGAGGTAACACTTTGAAAATTTTGAGTTTTAGGATGAGTTTCAGGTTTTCCTCTATTTTCAGGAATTTCCTCCCTGAGCAGAAATCCCTGGTTGCCTAGAAAACCTGACGATGGGTTGGTTTCACTTTGTTTTCGGAGATTTTCACTCCTTGGGGAATTTCATCTTCCCCTGACTTTTTCGAGATTCCTTCATTGCCTCGGATTCTTGGATTCATTCTGGGTTTTCATGTCATTGCATTTATGTCTCACATACGGGTTTTGTAGTTGGGTTTAATGAAGTCGAGGATGGTGTTTTGTGTTGCGAGTCAACATCTTTTTCCTTGATTGAATTTGGAAGTGCTTGATCTTCAGTGCTTGGCTTGGTTTGGCGATTGGACCTGTACACTTCTTGAATTTGGTGGTGATTTTCCTGGCATCATAGTTGTTGTTGCTTGCTAGGGCATTGAAGCTTTTTACCATTCATTGTTGCTATCAAGTTCACTTCACCAATGGTATGTATTCATTGTTTCTCTTTCGATTGATGAGGGTAAATGATTCTTTGGCGTGTTGGGTATGCTTTGAGTTTGGATTTCAGCGTGTGGAGGGTATGTGATTTAATTAGGGATACTCCCTTTATTCTTATGATTCCTCTTCTGAAATTGATGTGATCCTCCTTGTTAATTTGATGGCCCGATTGTGCCCTTAATTACTAGTTTTACCTCATCTCGGGCCTGGTCTTGTGCGTGCATTCATTTTTCCTAGGGTTTCCATCCTGGATCCCTTGCGTTTGATGAAATTGGCAATTGTGGGAAGATTTGAGTGTTTGATTCCCATTCACATTTGATGGTTCCTTTGCCCTCAAGATTCTGCAATATTTGTCATGGTTTAATGGGGCAGGTGAGTGGAGTGAGTCTGTAATTGTGTGTTCACCATGAAAACCTAGGGTTTGGTCTCAAATTCATTACCAATAACTGTTAGATCACCCTTGGAAGAGTTAGAAAGTTAAATTCATCAATGAACGATTTGAAGAGAGTTGAATTCGAGCTTGAATTGTGAAATTTTTGATTGTTCGATTAATTTGGGAGAAATTCTCACGAAGTCAATGATTTTGGGATTTTGATCATTTCAGGGATTTCCTTTGCCTTAGAATTTCCCTGGGTTTCCATCGCTTGGTTGTTTTCTTGAAAGAATGCATAAAAAATGCAAATTGGACCGACTTCATGAAAATTTGTCATCTTGGAAAATCACCGAACTTTCGTTGCCCCTTTGTTTTCCCGAAATGTACCAAGTTTGCTAAGTTCCACGGATTTCCGTCCCTGACAAAATTCCCAAAATATTTGTTAGGAATGAAGAACTAAAGGAATGCATGAGTGAATGGATAATGATTTTGCATTGCATGATTGATTTGGATAATTTAAGAGTACGTGCAGGAATTTCTTGAGTTTTGGATGATTATTGAGTAACTTATGGGTGTTGTTCGGTTTCATCGCTAAAATCTGCCTAGCCTAGAATTCCTAGAAATTCCTTTTCGACCTAAATTCCGCGAAGGGGTGAAAATCTTGAAATTTGAAGAAAGGGTACTTTAATGATATTTTAAGGGGATTCTGATTGTGGTTTGTCTTTCCTTGATGATTGGCATGTATTTATGATGGACTAACATACAATCTCATGCTATATTGGGTATTTATTATTGTTCCTTTTAATGCAGGCTGAATCAAGCAAGGCTATTGCTAGTAGAGCCAAGGGCAAGGTGATGAATCCTAATGATGAAAGGGCTTCTATCTCAGAGGTTGAGAGGATTAAGCTAGATATCAAAAGTAAAGTTATAGAAAGCAAGCTGGCTTCCACTTGGTTAGAAATTACTGATACTAATGTAGGCAAGTGGGAGTATGAAGAGTTTAAGTCAAGAATGGCAATGCAAGATCCACCTTTGTTGGCCAGAAGACTGGTGAACTCAGGATTGGCTCATGCAACTAGGTTTTCTCCCACAATTCAATGCTATGAGTTGGTTTTAGAGTGTTCCAGACATTATGACAAGGGTACACAAAGAGTGTTTGGTCTACAAGGTAAAGTGTTGGCTAATTTCTCTCCTCCCTCGATGGTACACACATTTGATATGCCTAATAGATCCCATGTGGTTGGTCTAGATCTGGATGTAGCCAAAAAGTATTATGCAGATGATACAAACAAGGCTCTATAGGTGATTAAATCTTGGTTGGAGAAGCCTAATCCCCACATTTCTAAGTTACCAAAATAGCTATTCAGGGTGAAGTTTAAAGAAAAATACTATGATGCAATCACTCTCCTTAGTAGAGTGGTAGGATTGAAGAGTGCAGGTGTCTTTGAGAATTGGATGTTCTTTGTTATAGTAAGGATGGAACATAAAAATAACTATCAATGGGCAGGTATAATTAGTGCAATGATACATGAGCAACTCTGTAATGTGTTACAAACAAAGAGCTTCACCATGACCTCCTACTTGGTCTATGCCTTGGCTAGATTTCATCCATACAAGGGATTGAGTGCAAGGGGTGTCTTTGGGCAGGATGTAATCTATGAGGTTTATCCACAAATTCATTTGGGCAGCTCAAACTATAGGAAAGTGAATGATGCATTCACTATGTACATCACTAGATTTCTCCAAGGTGTAGAGCATATCAGAATTTTAGATGTTGCTAAGGAGTTGATAAAGAGATTTGGAGCCTAGTTCATATAGTTCCCCACTTTCTCCTACATCAAGATATATGGTTTCCAAAGGGCTCCTTACAGGATACCAAGGTATCTAACAGATCACCTCATACTCTTGGAGGTCACTAGGTAGATATGCAACTTTGATGCCATTATGAAGAAGGATAAGCACAAGACTAGGTTTGTCAATGACTTCCCTCTCAGGGTAGGTGGCAATGAGGCATGTCCTTCCATAATTTTAGCACAGTCTTCTGAGGAGGAAATGGGTGACTTGGATTTATCGTTCCACTGTAAAAGGTCTAGATTTGACATGACTGGTGAAGCACAAAAGAAGGCTAGTAGAGAGTTCAACCACAAGAATGATATTGAGGATTACTGGGCCAATTGCAAAGATAAGTTCGAGGTCAAGAAGAAGAAGTTCTCAAGGTTTCCAGCCAATTTGATTAGATTATATAATGTCAAGGTCATCCTTGATCAAGTTGATGATGATGAGGATTTAATCCAAAATCATGATTATGATCCCATCAAGGATAAATCGGTAGGAGAGATTGATTGGCTGGAGGAAGAGAAAACATAGTTGGAACAAATCATAGCTCCCATTCTCAAGTACACTAAATTGTGGCTCAAACAAAAAATCTGGTAGCTAGACAGTGATGGCATGCAACATACTTATGACCTGATGGGGGATTTGGAATCTCATTACACCTTTGAAGAAACTGAACAAGATTCAAAGGGCAAGGGTAAGGAAAATTCTCCCTTTAAGATCAAAATTAAAGATGCCCAAGCAGAAAAGGAGGAGGAAAGAAGAGGAAACCAATTTCTAAAAGGAGGAAAACTATTCCCAAGAACGATAAGTATACTAGGGAGGAAGAACTAGATGAGGAAGGTGAGAAAGATGATGCCCATGGGCCCAAGAAAAGAAGGTTTGTTAGGACTTCAAAGAAGAGGGATGATCATTCCAAGGAAGGAGGAGAGACATGTCCTTAGGTGGTAGAAGTGGATACCTCTGGAGAAAAGACACAAGTCTATACTAGAAGATCAAGGAGTCCTTCTCCAAAGGGGAGTGCACTGAAGGAAGTTGTTTCCATAAGTGCTCATGTTGTAGAGAAATGAAAGGATGCCTCTCCTCTTCATGAGTCATAGGATACATAGCATGAGCCCAAGGATGCAGATATTTGTGATCGGCAGGATGAAAGTGTAGAGGGGTTGAAACAGGGAGAACTCCATAGTGTTGAGGCAGAAATAGAAAGGATCATACAATATCCTTTGGTGAATTATGAGGATTCACTTGCTGGTGTTGAGGCAGATAAGTCTCTAGAAAAAAAGGAAGAGCCTACAAGGAATCCTCTATTGGTGCATGAGGAAGGTGAACATAATATAGAAAAGGATGGGAACCCAGAGCAGGATAAGGAAGAAAAGGAGGATAAAGTTGAAGAGGTTCTTGTTGAGTAGAGTTTGAATGTTGATTCTTCCAATGATCAACAAGGAAAGGATAGGAAAAGTGTCCTGGAGTCGGATTCCACTATCCTTGGCTGGCTAGATGAGAGGTTGAGAAGTAAGTAGATTGTTGTGGATGATACCCCTCCCAATTGGAATGACCAACTAGCCAACATAGGAAATGGAAAGAAAAAGAAAAGGGCTAAGGTTATTTCCAATATTGATAGAGATGAAGCAAATAACCGAGTGATCCACATTGCTACTCTTGCACCTAATAAGAACAAGGATGAGGTAATTAGCCAAGACTATAGAATTCAGACTATCAACCTTGGACCCACCTCCATGATGCAAGAAGTTGAGGAATTTGAGGGCTGTAGTGCCACAATTCTAGGTAGATTAAAGAAAGAGGTGCAAACTTAGCAGGATTTGAGGAAGGAGAATGAGAGATATTTGTAGGATCTCATGAAACCCTTGTAGTCTATTAGTCAAATTAGTTCTCCATCATCTGCAATAGACCTTCTACCTAAGGAGACCATCACTGAATTGGAGAAGATGAAAACCACCACAAAGGCTACCCATGAATAGCATTAAGGAGTGAGACGCCGAAGAGATAAAATGATTAAAGAAATTTTTTCCACCTGTGGTGATGCATATAGATCCTTTGAGTGGCCACGAAAGGTGTTGGAGCAAGATAAAACTGAGATAGACCTCCTCCTACAAAAGTTAAAGATGATCATGGATTATACAGAGGAGAAGTTGTTAAGTTATGAGATCCTACCTTCCTCATATATTTCAGAGCCTTGGGAGTGGTATGAACTATTGCAGGTTAATCAAGGGGTTTTGAAGAGGATTCACAAGTAGGGGAAATAGGTAGGGAATACCTTTAAGGATATTTCTGGAAAGTGTATTCCATTCTTTGAGATCATGATAGGGAGAAAGAAGTTTGCACCAAAGCATCTGAGATTTTAACAAATTAAGAAATGGTGGCATGAGGTTTATGATCCAATGGAGAATCATCCAATCATAGTTCACCATCTAGATGATGTGTCCACCTATAATGTTGTTATGGATAAGTATCAAACCCTAAAGGTGGAATGGGATGAGGTCATCAAGAAGTCAAGGGAAGAAATTAAGTCCCTTGATAGAAGATTCAAAGTATTAAATATTCCACCTTTGGTTGATTTAGAGGGGATTTTCCTTAAGGTGCAGGATAAGAGGGGTCAAGATAAGGACAAGGAGCTAGCTAATCATTAGTTGCCTCATAATTTGTGCTTCCCATTATTCTTATTTCACCTTTTGCATGCATTGGACCGAGCTATATTAGAGATCCTAGGCCGACTTGGGAAGGATCCTCATGCATTTAATGCAATGTCTTGTTTTATTTTAGGAACTCCCTAGGCCAACCTATTTTTTGGGCCGGCCTTCTTTTTAACCCTAAGTGGGCTAACATGTGGTGTAGTCTCTATAAGTATGGCATTTCACCTCATTTGTAAGAGCTAGAAGATTAGATTTTTCGGAGCAAGTTAAGCAATAGAGGAAAAGGATAGAATTAGGAGTTAGTTTTATTTTGAAATAAGTGCTGTAATACAAAATATTGGAATTGTTGTTAATTGGTGATTTAATACACGTGAAGACATTGTGCTTTGGTGACCTCTCTAGATTGATTTATCCTGCATGGTTCTTATTATATCTTTTTAAATTGCTTGAAATTGTTTGAATGCATGTCATATTTAGATTTAAATGATTCAATACTACTTGTGATTAGAGGATTGGAGTGTTGTAGTGATCTCTGGTTTATACTTTGGGAAACTTCTTGATTTTTGGGTTGTTGTGCAAGGTCAACCTGCACCTTATGTTTATGTGCTTAGTTCAATTGTGGGTATTTATTCATTTCAATTGCAAAATAAGGGTTGGCTTGAATGAATGTTCATGATCTGAAAATCTTTAATTCCTTAGAAGATTGCACTGTTTCTGTAAGATTACAGATTAGATTTGGGTTAAGCAGAAATTAGTTTTAAGGGTTTGGTTCGTTCCAAGTATTTTATCATTAGTATTGTTGATCTTAGGAGTGATTTTAATTTGAGGATTTCTGGAAATGCTTACCTTTTGTCATTTCTTTGAACTTTGGTTAAAACTAGGAATTCGAGTATAATTATATTGCAAAATGTGATAAGTTTGAAATTTCCAGTATTTGTTTTGTATGGTCCCCTTGTGATTACCATCATTTCACATTTTATCATTGAGTTGTTTTATTGCATTTTCAAGACCTGACATTAGAGACCTTGGGGATATCTCTTTTACAGTAGAGATTGAACTTTCAAGAGAGATAGAATATCATATTCTTTCTGAATTGTTGATGTGTAGAAAACACCATCAATGGGTTGGTGCTAGAAGGAGGGCCTGAGTAAGCAAGCTGGAGTATTTTCTAAATGTCATTTCTCCTGAGAGACTTAGAAGGAGAACCAGATCTACGCTTGGAGAAGAAGATTTATAGGAGCTACCACTCCCAACTAGGTCAAGAAGGACTAGAAGGAGGGAGGAATCATCATCCACCTAGCCACTCCCATCATCTCCTTCATTCTCACCTTAATCAAGCTCATCCTCATCTTATTCTAAGGCCATCCCTATTCAACAACCTTAACCAATCATCAATCAGACATTATTGCCTCCACCTCCACCAATGGCCTTCTTGGAAAACAACCCTTCACCTCTATCCTTCAATAACTACAATGTTATACCCAAGAACCTCGAGCATTTCTACTCCAAGTTCCATACAAATGACCCTAATCAGACCGCAGAGGAGCATGTCAGAATCTTCCAGAATTTTTTGAGGGATAGATGGATCAATCATGAGAATCTTGCATGTATAATTTTCCCTTATTCTTTGGGAGAGGATGCCTTTTATTGGTACAATCATTTACCTACTGCATCAATTCACAATTGGACTGAACTTGAGACTGCATTTCTGTAGAAGTTTAAAATTCCTATCAATTCCAATGAGCTCTATTTGTAGTTTACCAGGGTTAAGAGGGAATTTAATGAGCCTATAGGATCATTCAACAATAGGTTCCACCATGCATATACTAGATTACAATATCCCTATGCTATGGATGATGGTACTGCTCTGGAGGTTTATTTCAAAGCCCTTGATATTCTCACTTCCACCTTTCTTAAATGGATAACTAATCCCCCAACTACTTTTCTCAGTGCCTATACATAAGTTGTTAAGGTTAGCACTGATTTGAGACAACACTTGTTAGGACCTTTGTCATCTCTAGGACCTATTGCTCACCTTGAACAAGTCAAAGCTCTCAATTAGGCTTTGACCAATTATACTCCCATTATGAACCCCATTCTATAGTTGCCTTTGGTTCCTCACCTAGTTCCTCCAATAAGTTAGGCTCACCCGATACCTAGTTATCCCCAAAAAATTACCAATCAACCCCTTCATTCACATTAACAGGATGGTTTTCCTACATATTTGCAAGATTCAAAAGTCTTGAATCAATCCATTGGTTCTGGAGGAGCATCAAGATATCCTCAAAATAATGTGAATTCAGTGCCTTACAATAGTCCTGATAAGGAGAGGCTGGACGAGCTAACAGAGCAAGTGAATAAATTGAATATGGAGGTAACTTACTTGAGAAACTGGAACAATCAACTCCAAGTTGCTCAAAGGAACATGCAATCAAATTACGACAAAGAGAATCGAGATGTTGCAAGGGGACAAAGTTTTGACAGAGGACTATATTATGACAAAAATCAAAATTTTGAGAGAGGAGAAGGTTCTAGTCAGAACTTTGATAGGGGATAACAAGGTGGACAAAGATTTGAGAGAAGGTAGACAACTAGGTAGAACATTCCATGGAACATAGGGCCTAATAATGGAGGTGTCCCTACTCCATTGGATCAACCTTCTAATCAAGAGAAACCTTTGAGTGGTGTATACCTAGCAGAGGCAACTTTATCTGGATGGTGCAGGCTCCACAAGACTAGTCAACATTCTGAGCTGGATTGTCCTGAGTTCCAAACTACTAATTCAATCTTCCAATATGAAGTTGATAATAATTCCACTGGTTAGGATATGGTTCCTTCCACTCCCTATGATTCTCTAGTATTGGTCTTAAATCATGCACCTTTCCTGAAGGATGAGGAAAATGAGCTAGAAGAGGAGTCAAGTATCCAGAATGGGGAGATTGAGCAAGTGCTGAATGAAGATGAAATTTCTTAGTTATTCAATGAAGGAAGTGAGAATGATAATGGAACCTTGGATGAGGAGGAATCTAGCATTGAGGAAGTATAGATGTTCCAACAAACTGCAAGGAAATATGATTTGAGGAATAAACCTAATAGGAACCCTCAGGCTGGAGGCCCATTCACAAAAATTATCCCTCCTAATAATTTTACTACTCCACCAGATCCAAATGCTAGTAATAATCCATCCTACCCTCATGTGCCAAAACAATAATTTGCAAAGGGAGGACAACCTGATCCATCAAAAGGAGGTAATGTTGATAAGTAGACTGGTCATCCTACAAAAATACAGGCTGATATGAATGTGAAGCAATTGGGTGAATATGTGACTAAAGAAATAAAAAAAGTAAATGTGATTCTCTCTTCTTTTGAGTTATTAAGGGTTCCTACTATCATGAATATGGTCCTGGGGTCTTTTAATTAAGGTACAACACCTTAAGGAATGGTAATCAATGAGGTGGTTAGCTAGCCTCCTAGTTCATAGGCATCCAAAGGCCAAGGTCAAGCACAACTTGGGGATAGAGGGAAAGAAAAGGATAAGAACCGAGTTGCACGAGTGGACACTTAGCTAAGTTTGTTCCAGGGAAAGATAGAAACCCCTCCCTTTCTAATCTGTATTCACATCTTTGGGAAAAATCTATGTAATTTTCTTCTAGATTCAGGAGCATCTACAAATGTAATGCCTTTTGTTGTCTGTAGAGCCCTAGGTATTGCTCCTGCTGCTTCTTAGAAGAAGGTCACTCAATTAGACAAGACATAGGTAAATGTAGTGGGAGAGCTGAATATGATTCCCATGTAGGTTGCATCAGACCCTAGAATACAACAAGTGATTAACATTTAGGTGGAAAAAATTCCTGATACTTATGGTCTGATTTTAGGCCAAGATTTTACCAAGGCCTTAAATGGGTACACATCTACAGATCACTCTCACATGTGGCTCCCCTAGAAAGGATTCCCAAATAAAATAAAAATTGAAAGGGAACCTAGAATGAAGTATGTAATCACTAAATATTAGAATACTTCAAATGAAATATTGGTGTCAGAAGTCAGCATGGGAAACTATGTACTGGCTGCCCCTATTTCAGATACAGAAGAAATTTTCATGTTGAAAAGCTCCTCAGATGAGTACATATCAGAATCTAGTTGTTTTGAAGAAATCTTTATGTTGCAAAGCCCCCATGATGAATCCACATCAGACTCCAGCAGTTCTAAGACACTGATTGAATAGTCAGATGAAACTGATGATTAAGAAGACAGACAACTCAGCTTACTGGATAATTTCCTAGAGTTTATCCAGAAGTGTGTAGAAGATCAGATTCAGTTAGGCAGAAATATGAATTTTGAAAAATTGTTGCTCCCTAATTAGTGTCGAGTCCATAACACTCCTCACCTAGAGTAGGAGTGTTTCCTATGCCAAATAACAGTGGAGTAGATACAAAGGTGCATTAATCCAACCCCAACTATCAAAATAAATATACAAAGCTTTCAGGATGATCCTAAAGGTAAACAACCAATGCTTCGTGAGGAAACTCCTAGTAGTAAGGCCAATGATAATCCCAGAATATCAAGAGTTGATGGCTGTTGGAAATTAGGGTTTGATGGATCCAAATCAAAATAGGGCGTTGGACTAGGATTCAAATTGATTAGTCCAAAAGGTGAGACCTACTTTTTTTCTCATAGGCTCCAATTCCAATGCACTAATAATGTAGTTGAGTATGAGGCCTTGGTCCATTAATTGTTAATGGCATTGAGAAAGAAAGTTAAGATTCTCCAGGTGTTTGGAGATTCTGAGTTAGTAGTTAGGTAGGTGAGGAAACAATACTAATGTCATGATAGAAGAATGACCAACTACAGGCATAGACTATGGGATCTCATTGAAGGATTTGATGCTTTCAACATTCAGCTGATCCCTTGCAACAAGAATCAAATTGCAGATTCTCTAGCACAAGAAACTAGTACACTGTAGCCCCTATCACTTTCAAGTTTGAAAAGGTTCACTGTAGAACTCACTCCAGTGCCCTTAGTGCCTGATAACGTAACTAATTTTCAGATGTTTGAAGATGATAAGCACATTCTTGACTTTATCACTAGTTTTGATGTGTTTACTTCTCAAGTGATCGATGAAGTAGAACCTCAAAAATTAGAAATGGACCTAGAAGGACTCATCAATCTAAAGACTAATACTATCCCAAGAGGTATGGTGTAGTTAGAAATAATATTTGATCTGGATAAGATAAAAGATCAAGAACAACAAGCCAAAAAGGAGTCTCTCAATAGCTAATGTGAAGTATACAACATGGGGACTCAGCATGACATAAAAAAAGTTTTTATTGGTAAAGTGTGCACTCCAGAGGAAAGGAGAGGAATTATTGATGCAATACACACATATCAAGATGTGATAGCATGGAGTTATGAAGACTTAAAGATGTATGATAATTAAATCATTACACACACCATTCCTCTAAAGTCAAATGTTAAAAAATTCAGACAAAGACAAAGGCCAATTAATGCCTTGTTAGAACCCATCATTCAGAAGCAGGTGCAAAATTTACTTTCAGCATGAGTCATATTTCTGGTAAGACATTCTACTTGGGTTGCAAATCTAGTTCTAGTGAGGAAAAAGAATGGGGAGATTAGATTGTGTGTCGATTTCAGGAATCTTAATAGGGCATCATAAAATGATAATTATCCAGTCCCTTCACTAGATGAAGTGCTTCATATTGTCAATGGATCTTAGATGATGTCTTTTCTGGATGGGTATCATGGATATAATCAGGTTATGGTGCAATATGAGGATAGGCACAAGACTGCCTTTACTAGGAAATGGGGAACTTTTTCTTATAGAAGAATTCCCTTCAGACTAATCAATGTTGGAGCTACTTTCCAGAGAGCTATGGATATTTCCTTTAAGGACATCATTGGTAAGTGCATAATTATTTATATGGATGATTTGACAATTTTTTCTAAGAAGTGAGGTGATCACATAGAATATTTATGCAAAGTATTCCAAAGGTGCATAGATTTTGGCATCTCACTTAATCCAAAGAAAATAATCTTTGGAGTCACTGAGGGAAAATTGTTAGGACATGTTATTTCAAAACAGGGTATTGCTATTGACCCTAAACGAGTAGAGGCTATTTTGAAGATTCAGCCACCTGCAAGCAAAAAGGAGATGAAGTCCTTCTTTGGGAAGATCAAATTTGTTAGAAAATTTATAATTGGATTTGCAGAGATTGTGAAGCCCTTGAATGCAATACTAAAACTAGAAGAAAAAGTTGAGTGGAGTGCAGAGGCTAAAGAGGAATTCACATAAATTAAGAGAGCTATTGTTGAGGTTCTAGTATTGGTGAGTCCATATTATGATAAGCCCTTTTACATATATTCATTTGCTTTTGATCACTCCTACACTGGGATGTTAATTCAAAAATTTGATCAATGAAATGAGCACCCCATAGCTTTCATGAGTGCCCCCTTAAAGGATGCAGAATTGAGATATCCCAATGTGGAAAAGCAGGCTTATGCCTTGGTCTGAGCTGTGAAGAATTTTATAAACTATATACTGAGAAATAAGGTCTTTTCCATAGTACCTAATCTTGCGGTTAAGTTGTTATTGATGCATAATGAGTTGGGAGAACACAAAGCTAATTGGGTAACCATGTTACAGGAATATGATATTGAGATCCAACCCATGAAATTGGTGAGAGGGTAGGGACTGACAAGGACCATGGATGAAATAGGTCCTGACCTCATAGCTCAACAA